>CM053575.1:3598995-3748133 GCA_028646485.1 Cryptoprocta ferox | reverse complement strand
GGGTGACTTTGCGAACATGGGATCCACGAATAACGAGGGTGGATTGTGCCTCAGCCTTGAAGACGGAAGGGACCTTGAGGACCAGGCCTGGATCGGGAGGTCCGCCGGGGCCTCCATCAGAATCGGGATTAAAGCCGAAACCTGCGAGTCAAGGAGGAGACAGCCCGTGAACGCTGTGTGAAGGTCAGCACGGTGTCTTTTCTCAAGGGCAAGTTCAGAGCAGACACTGTTCTGTTCTGCGTAACCTTGGAGCAGTCGCCCTTATCTCTGCCCTTTATTCAGGGCTTGCCGTGTGGCCCGTCTGTTCTCTCCTTTTGTAGCTTTTAGCTTGTTTATTTTTCTTCTCATTTGATTCTCTCCTCCTCTACCGCTTTGGACCTCAGATATTCAATCTCTGTTCTTTTAGTGGTGACCCCAGAGACTTTCGCTGGGCGTCATAAATCTTTCCATGCCTGAGTTAATCGGTATTTCGTGGTCCTTCCAAGGATGCAAGGCCTTCGAACACATTCCCTCTCTTCCGACTGATAGACAGTCTATCACGCGTTTGATTTCTAATTTTAACTTCCCCAAGTTGGACCTGATTTTTCCAGTTTTATACAGTCAGTGTTTGTTTATATTTACCCAAATTTCCCCCACGTGTTTTGCCCATGTTTTTTTTTTTTTTTTTTCTCCTCCTTGCCTCTTGCATTTTCCTTCTGCAATTATTTCTCTTTGGCCTGAAATGTATTTTTTTGAGATTGTCTATTTGTGTCAAAGAGCTTAAGTTTTACTTGCCTGAAAATAAATCAATCACACTTTTCTCTTATGGTTTGTACTTTGGTGTGTCGTGAAGACAGCCCCGCCCCAAGGCAATGAAAACGTCACTCTGTGTTGTCTTCTGAAAGTCTTATGGTTTTGCCTTTCACGGTTGAATTGTTCAACCACCCGGAGCTGGTTTTTGTGTGCGGCGTGTGGTTGGGGGTCTGTGGTGGTCGTCAGTGTTCTCCACCAAATATCTTGGGGTCTAAATACTCCCGGCACGCAGTAGGATGACAGCCCTCCACCAAGGTCTGTATCCGTTAACTATGGCGCGTGTCAAATCGCCACAAACACGGTGGCTTAAATCACACCCGCTGATTAGCCCACGGCTCCTTAGGACGGAAGTTGAGGTGGGCCCCACAGTTCTCTGCTCAGGGCAGAGACCAGGGTTAAGGTGTCACCGGGAGGCTCTGGGGAGGAATCCACTTCCAAGGTCAAGGCTGTTGACAGGATTCACTTCTTTGCGGTTGGAGGATTGAGTCTTCCCTGTCTTCTTGCTGGCTGGCAGCAAGGGGCCAGCCACGCTTGCCCTTGGCTCCTGGACGTGACCCTCAGGTGGTAGCCACGCGGCCCCCGCTCTGACAACATGGCGGCTTACTTCTTCAAAGCCAGGAGGAGAACCTGACTGCTCTCCTCTAGGACAGATCTTATTGGCACAACCCACCTGTGGGAGCCACTAACGTGTGACCTGCTTTGACCAATGGTGTGTGAGCAGCCGTGGGCGTGTCCCCTCCTGAGAGCTGTCTGTGACATATCCTGTGATCCCACTCTGCCTCTGCAATGGGGGAATAATGACAGCACTGTGTCTTCTTTCTCAATCTCTGTGGTTAATTTTTCTTGCATTACTGTCCTTGGTTGGGTCTTTGATATAATTGATACAATTGACTGCATGAAGTTTAGAGCTTATGTGTATCAAAATGCGATAGAGGGGCGCCTGGGGGCTCAGTTGGTGAAGCGTCCGACTCTCAGTTTTGGCTCAGGTCACGATCTCACGATTTGCAGTATCGAGCCCTGAATCGGGCTCTGTGCTGACGGCGCGGAGCCTGCTTGGGATTCTCTCTCCCTCTCTCTGCCCCTCCCCTGCTTGTATGCTCTCTCTCTCTCTCTCTCAAAATAAATAAAAAATACGTACATGGGTGACCACTTAAAAAACCACATTATAGAAAGCATGAAAAGACAAACTGCCGACCGAGGAGATACTATGATGCGTTGAATGGACAAAGAACTAGTATAAAGAGGGGTGAATGCTTTAATACAGGCTGTATTATTATTAAGGACGACAAGGTCAACAGATCAGGAGATGGTTGGTATTGAAAAAAAAGTCTGTTTCTCACAGGTCCTAAGAGGAGGGAGCCCCCCGGGCCATGGGGGCCGTGCGGGGGAGCACCAGGGTCGGTCAGGAGGGTGAGGTGGGCAAGAATCACCGTTGCCGTCTCTTTGGAAAGGAACAGGCGAGGCAGGGCAAGGATGGGCAGGCCCTGGGCGCTGAGGCTGTCCCCAGTGGTGTGGCACCTGTCCGGGGTGATCAGGCCAGGGGACTGGAGCTCAGAGCGTGGGAGCCTGATAAAGGGGGTGCCCGGGGTTAAGGAGAGGAGAGGCCTGCTCCCGGGCCAGCTGTTTGCCGTCTCTAGAGATCACTGACTCTGGCGGGGGCAGTCTCGCCGGGGTCAGTGAGAAGCCGGATTCCAGAGCTTCTGAACCCAGAACGTAAGATACCTGGTGAATCGATGAAGAATGACTAAAAATCGGGAGGAAAAGGAAGCAGCCCATTAGCCAAAGACTCCAGGAACTTCATGGGAGAGGAAACCCGACGAGAGAAACAAACCCGACGCGAGAAACAAAGTAACAGTCCAAGGTGTTTTCTGCCCAGCGGACTGGGCGCAGAGGCCGTGTTGCTGAGGCTGAGAAGCTCTGCGGGAGGACCTGCGGGAGCACCTACCCTGCAGGACCTGCCCTGCGGGAGCACCTACCCTGCAGGAGCACTTGCCCTGTGGGAGGATCTGCCCTGAGGGAGCACCTGCCCTGTGGGAGGACCTGCCCTGAGGGAGCACCTACTCTGCGGGAGGATCTGCCCTGCAGGAGCACCTACCCTGCAGGACGTGCCCTGCGGGAGCACCTACCCTGCAGGAGCACTTGCCCTGTGGGAGGATCTGCCCTGAGGGAGCACCTGCCCTGTGGGAGGACCTGCCCTGAGGGAGCACCTACTCTGCAGGAGGATCTGCCCTGCAGGAGCACCTGCCCTGCGGGAGAACCTGCCCTGTGGGAGCACATACCCTGTGGGGGCACTTGCCCTGCGGGAGGACCTGCCCTGAGGGAGGATCTACCCTGAAGGACCTGCCCTGCGGGAGCACCTACCCTGTGGGAGCACCTGCCCTGCAGGAGCACTTGCCCTGCGGGAGGACCTGCCCTGCAGGAGCACCCGCACGCTGCCCTGGGAAGTGGACATGGGGCTCCACTTCAGAAAATAAGGAAGCGTTTCTCTTGTAAAGTTAAAGCTATGCATTCCCTTTCACCAAGCACATGCATTCGTAGATAAATCCCCCAAACTCTAGTGTATGTGCTTACTTAAACATTTGTGGTCGAATGGACACTTTTAATTTTTTTAATGTTTTATTTTTGAGAGACAGAATGCGAGTGGGGGAGCAGCAGAGTGAGAGGGAGACACAGAATCCAAAGCAGCTCCACTTCGAGCTGTCAGCACAGAGCCTGACGCAGGGCTTGAACCCATGAACCGCGAGATCATGACCTGAGCCACAGTCAGACGCTTCACCCACCGAGCCCCCCCGGTGGCCATTTTACTCTAACACCCGGAACACGCGAACGCACACTTTCTGCCTCCCCGTTGCTGTCGAGAGGCCAGTGGAGGCTCCCTCGTCCCCTGGACCTCAGCTCCGCCTTGCCTCTCCGGCTGCTTCTAAGACCCCGTCTTCTGCGATAATCATTCTTGATGTCCCGTAGCTGAGGATTTGGATCCTTGCAGCCACGAGCCACCCTCACGGCCAAAGTCGCTCACAGGCGTCCTGGGCTTTGAGGATCACCTGACAAACCTCCACAAACCCCAGCGGCCTATTTTGCGTCCCACGGCATGGGGGACACCCCACTAAGCGACCTCTGGTCACGGTGGTGACGGAGACTCCTGCCCTTGCTCCTGCTGCTGCCGACCGGCCCCAGGGCCTCTCCGTGTGGGCCTGCGAGGCAACTAGCTTGTACGTTCTTCTTTCAAGGCAGGACATACCTGATTAAAGCACAATCCAGGTGCATTTTAATTCCCCTGTGTGACGCTGGACCCTGGGATGTCTGGGTCTGCGCACTGATGTCCTTCATCCGCTCTCAAGATTGCTCGGCTCCTTTCCCCTCACATACTGGCCTTTGCTCTTCTTCTGTTGTCACGACTGGACTGCGGTGGCCATGAGTCGCGTGTCCCGGGGCAGCCCCGGCCCAGCAGAGGAAGCCAGTGAGCGCAGAAAAGCAGGGGGTGAGAAGACCTAGTGCTGTGCTTGCCGACAGGTCCCGGCGCAGATTCCCGGGGCGAGCGGGGGGCCGGGGACAGCCTGGGCTAGCCTGAGCCGTCCTGCCCCTGGACACTGGTCACCGTCACCCACTGCTGACCATGGAGGCTCCGGGAGGTGTGTGGACACAAGCTGCGGGCGTCCGGCCTCTCTGTGGGGCGGGCCGTTCTCGCTTGATGCCAATTTGGTGGCAACACTTTCCCGTGGCTCAGTCCACCTCTGGGAGCCCACGGTGTCCTCACGCCTGTGGCTCTCTGGCCTGTCCCGAGGGCTTCACAAGTGTCTCCCCGAGCCCTGTCCCCATCCTCTGCCTTCCTTTTAAATTTAGAAATCGATATGAGAAAGGGACTTGAGCCCCAGTGGCGCCTGGGAAACCGCTTTGATCTTTCTCCACTCACTACACTTTTATCTTTAAAAAAATATGTAATACACTCATCTCTCTCTTTTTTTTTCTTTTTTCATTTCTGGGAAAACCTTTATTTTGTGTATTTCTCAAGCATCTTGACATTCCCTGTCTCAGACTCATGGAGGATCCCTTCCTTCGAGTTCCCCTCAAAATTCCTGCCAGTTTTATCTTTCGAAAAGGCCTCAGGGCTGCAAAGCAGACCCCCTCCCCCGGTCTCTCCCCCTGCCTCCCTTTGAAGAGGAAAGGGCTCACTGAGGTCTTTAGGCAAAGCAGATACATCCCCACAGAGCCTTCAAAGGTGCCTCTCCTAAAGCCGCAGAACAGTTAACTCTTTCAAAGAAAGAGCGTTAGCCGGCCTGGGAAAGCTGTCTGCGTTCATTGATAAAAAAAAAAAAAAGGTATTGTTTTTAGCAGCGTCCGCGATATTAATGAATGGCATCAGATGACACTGAGTATTTGCAAGGGGCTCTGGTTACCTCTGGCCTACTTGATGCTGTGAAAAATGAAATGACGTGGGAGAGACCAGAACCCCCTGCCGGAACGGGCCTTGCAGAAGAGGCGGGCAGGACGCCTCTCCCTCCCACACCCCAAAGAGTTAAGCAAAAACGGTTAATATTCCTCCCTTGGGCCCCCACGTCCCCGTATTCTAATGTACAAACTCTCATTCAGACGCATATGCCCCGGCCGGGCTCTGCGGCGACAGCCTGCCCCCTCCGCGCGGCACAAAGGGTCTCTGCGGAGACGTTCGTGAAAGCACAGTATTCCGGCCACGCAACGCTCACCTATGCCGCACGCCCCGTGCACGCACCAACGTGTGGCCCCCCCACGTTCCGAGTGGGGTTCGCTTTGTCCCTTCCCGTCCGGGGGCTCAGCCCGAGGGTGAGAAAAAGGGAGCAGGGTTATTAAGAATTCTGACAAGGTAGGCTGGATAAATTGTGTTTCCTTTGTGAGCCTTAATCCGGTGTTGTATTGGCTTCTCGGACATGGCTAATTTATTTGGAGTTTCGTTCTGTTCCTGACAGCGTCCTTGACTAGCTGTTTGATCACCTCGAGCAAAGTTACACGCCAGCTTTCGGATGTTGGAAGGGCAGCGGCGTGACTCTGCCCAAATGCATTCTCCCGGGCCCGGCTTCTGCCTGCAGCGGGGCGTTCCAAGGGACTGGGGCCATCCCTCGTTCGGGAGAGAGGCCGGCCCACGCGGGGATCTCCCCCAGGGAGCAGGCTTTGGCCACTCTCCCCGCCTCGTCCCTCTGTTTGGGATTTGAATCTCCTTTGGTGGTGCAGGAAGAAAATTAATTTTCGCCCGTCTGTGAGTTCCGAATAGTGCGTTTCAGCGGAAACCCGGTTTAGAAATGCACATTCTGTCGACTTGAGTGGTTTGAGATGGAATCTTCTCGGGGCAAGAGGGAAACCGGCCGCAGACCTTCCCAGGGCACTCATCCCGCGGTACGCCCTGGTCCTGGTGTCTCCAGTACCTCGTGCTTACTGCGGCAGAAATAGCTGACTTTCATTCTCTCCTAACTCGCATATTTCTGTGGTGTTTGCATGTTTACTTTTTGTAAGAGCAAGCGTGTCTTGCTTGGATAAAAAGAAAAAATAATGATGATTGTCAGTAAGCCTCCAGCACCTCTGAGCACCTCGCTCTTGGCACAGTTGCGGCGGGTGGTTTTATGCTTTGAGCGGAATCTGGTCTAATGGAGACATGTGCTTCCTTCACTTTGGGCTCATAACCCCGGTGCATGTGACACTTTCCTACTGGGCACCTTCAAGGTGCCAGGACAGGGGATCTGGTGACAGCTCACGGGCTAGACACACGTCGGAGATTTCAGAGATGTCAGCGTCGTGATCAAAGCGAAAAGCAGAATCAGCCAACCGACCCAAACCAGGGTGACAGGCCGGATGGATCCCGGGGAGAGGACACAATGTCATTGCAGGGCACCCCGATGAGAGCCACCAACTGGAATGGGGCCCCCGGGGCTGGTTCCGGCGCTGTCACCCATGGCCAGAGCTGGTCCGGGGTGGTGACTGGGCTGTGCCTCCATCCCCAGCCCTCCTCCTCGGACCACACCCGAGGAAGGGGTCACCTGCCATTTTCTTAGGGCACAATGCGGGAGGACTTGTCTATGCCACCTCAACGGTTGGCCATTGGGTGTAGGAAGACCCCTTTGGCTCTTTGCACTCCTGCTTTAACGTGGGTCCTCTGGTCCGTCCCTGGTGGCCCTGGGCTGGAGCTGCCCCCTGCTCAGCTCTGTGCGTCGTGGAAAACTCTGACTCCCTTTAAGCGGGATGCTCGTCATCTTGGTCATGGGGAGGGCAGGGGGAGGGCAGGAGGAAAGGGGGAAGCTGAGAAGAGGTGTGACTTCGTGCACAGTCCCAAGTTCACGGTAATCTTGAGCAGAATTCTGGGGTCTACCCTTGGCTTTGAGTTTGTCCTGATCTGCAGGGGAGCTGGGCATTCACCCCCCCACAGTCGGTCCTGGGCATTAACGCCCCCAGGCGCCCTGGGTCTCCATGCTGGGCAGCTGCCACAGTGTGTTCCCTGGAGGAGACTTTCGTGGGAGGCAAATGGGTACTGAAGCGAGGGGTCGGGGGCACATAGATGGATGGAGGGTCCCGGGGACCCGGGTGCAGCCCCGCCCTTGCCCCAAGCCCGTCATCTCTAATTGTAAAATGAGTAGAGTGGGGAGCACGCAGCGCCCACTCCACGGGACACGACAGGAGCTGAGTGACACTTGCCCAGAGCTGGCCTATCTGATGCGCTGTCTCATCCCCGAATTATTTTCTCCTGGGGGTGACGGCCACCTTGTCCATCTACGGTCTGCCACACCTGCTGTGTCAGGTAGACTGTTCTCTGGAGAAGTCAGCCGTGGGCATAGCTGTGACACTGTCCAGGGGCTGGGGGCATTCGCTTCCTCTCCCGAAGGGCGTGCTGACCTTGGCCTCGCTACTCCGGGGCCCGGGGGCGTCTGAGCAGGATCTGGGAGGCCCCCGTGATCCCAAAGCGTCTGGGTGCGTGGATGCCACGTGACTGGACACTGTTGACTTTGCGGGTCCCGTGGTGTGCTTGGCAAACAGAGGGATTTACCCAAGGCCACCCTGTCCCCACCTGCCAGGTCGGGAGCTGGCGTGTGCCCGGTGCCTCAGGTTTGCCCAGGACGCCCACCTGGAGACGCTGACCACGCAGGTAAGCAAAATGCCTGCTCAGAAACCAGTCTCTTCTCCCCCCCCAAGTTCATGGTTGCTTTCCCCTGGGACCTCGCTCCACATGCAGACGGGTATGTCCAGGAAGGCGGCTCCTGAACGCCCCTGAGGACTTTCTGCAACATTCTAGAAGCCCTTAGCAAGTGGCCACATCTTCGAGAATGCCCTCTGTGATTCCTGCCTCCACGTCGGGCTCCCACTAAATTCTCACGTTCAGTCTGAAGCCATCTTCCAACCTCTTCACAAGGCAGATCAGCCCAGAGCTGAGTGTTCCCTGAGAGAGTGGTGGCCAGCGGATGTGCTGGGTCACCTGGCCGGGCCCACTGGTGGCCGCTCTGTCTGTGGACAGAGGCAGAAAAAGTCGATCGCCACGCAGAGAGCAACGTAGGGCTCGGTGCACTTTCAGTAGGGGTGAAATCTGAGCTTGCAGAGGTGAGCCCTGAGGGAGGGCGCCCTCCTCCTGGGTCTGGCCCATGGAGAGTGCCAGACACATGTTCGCTTGGCTTGTCACTGATGGAAACCACAAGTGAGGGCTGCCTCCGCACCCCACTGCCCTTCTTAGGCTGCGCTCCTTGTCAAAGCCTTTGCATTTATTCCTTAGAACCTTCTGGAAAGGCTGGAAGGGGCACCTTCTTATTTTGTAGATTAAGAAGAAATTCAGGAACTGGCTTCAGGTGGCCCATAGTCCTGGAGGACCCTGCGGGTGGACTGGACTGTTTCCCGGGTGAGGACGCCCTGGGCACCCCAGGGCGTGGCTTTCGGAGACCTCGGCTCCGAGCTCCAGGTGGGGCCCCTTTGCCTTCTGAGGCCGTAGGGTTGGAATAGGTGCCCCCAAGGTCTCTTCTCCCAGGGAGAGCGTCTGTGTGAAAGATGGGGGGTGGGGGTGGCCAGGGGCTGGCGTGTGCGTGGGTGTGTGCACACTTGTGTGTGGGAGGGGGCAGGCGATGCTGTCCCTTCAGTCACGGTGTGGGGACACTTCTCAGGGCACCCTCTCTGGTGGCAGGAGGGGGTCGGGGATCTGGAGCCCCCGCACGGAGCTGGGTGCTGGTCCCTTGATCCGCACCCACGGCTGCCCTCCGGAGCAGGCCCCAGCCATCTGCCTCACTTTCCCCCCAGGGTCTGTGCCCAGAGAGGCTGAGGCTCCAGGCCACCAGCCAGCCCGCGGCGGGACCTGCTTGATCAAGGCCGGTGAGGGTAAGAAGGGACCCGGCTGGGCCGTCCTGTCCGGGTGGGGGTGGGGAGGGGCGCTCCCGCAGGGGGCGGGGGAGGGGAGCAGGTCCAGGGCCTCCGCAGGGGGTGGAGGGGAGGGGGAGCTCGGGGTGAGCGGCGAGTGAGCCGGCCTGTCGCCGCCGCAGGTGGCAGCGCGCGGACCCCACGGACCCCTCGCGGGCCGGGGGGCGGCGGGGGGCTCCTCTCGCGTCCCCCCTTCCCCGCGCCGCCCGAGTGATAGCTAATTGCGCAGAGAAAGGGCCCGATTGTCTGCGCGCCGGAAGCGCGGGCGTGGGCCGCTGGAAGCGCCGAGAAGGTGGCCGGCCTCGCCCGGCAGCTGCCGCGGGCCGCCTGGGGGTGACGTCAGCGCTGGCGAGCGGGGAGCCGGCGGAGAGGGGGGCGCTCGCGGCCGCTCACAATGCGGCCATTGTCGGCCCGGGGGCTGCGCTCGGGCTGAGCGGCGCGCGGGGCCCTTGACCGGGGAGGCCGGGGCCGCGCCGGGGAGCAGGGGGGCGCCCAGCCCGCCCCCCGGAGGGGGCCGCCCACCCTGGCCATGGGCTCCTGGTCGGCGGGAAGCATGGGCCCTGACCCGCTCATGGTCCTGCTGGTCATCATCTTGCTGGCCCGGTTCCTTCTCTGGTCCTGCCTCGGCCCCTACATAGATTATAAGTTGGCTCGATGGCGCGCCCGGAAGCCCAAGGAGGACTAGGGCGGGAGGACTGTGAGCGCCCCCACCGCCAGCCCCTCCAGGAGGGCGCAGCCCCGGAGGGGGCCTGTCCTGAGCTGAGGGCGTTTGGGGCAGGGCAGGCCCAGGGCTGTCCTGGTCACTAGCCCGTCGAGTCGGGACAGAGGGGCCGCCACGGCTGTCTGTCCCTCCGGCAGGGTCTGGGGCCGCAGCAGGAGGGAGGGGGCGACCCTGAGGGTGGGTCTTGCTTTCCGTAGCTCTCTGCCAACACGTCTTTATAAGTGTTTTTGCAGGGAGAGGTGGGGATGAGCCCCAGGGCTTGTGTGGGTCCCCGGGACAGACAGGCCACCCAGCAAACCAGCCCTGTTCCTCAGCTCCCTCTTGCCCCCCCAGAGGGTACTAGTGAGTTCAGACAACTGCCCCAGTTTCCCCGGAGCAGACCCCTGGAGGGTCTCAGGACAGACTCGCGACACCTGCGATGGAGCCCAGCTGGGGCTGACTGCGTAAATTCTCTTTCAGTCTCTAAAATGGGCCCAAGAAGCCCTGCCTCCCTCCCCAGAAGGGCAGGAGGAGGGTGGGATGAGGGGTGGGGCGGAGAGCGCCCCCAGTCTGCACCCTGCTGGACGCATGGAGGACGATGTAGGAGGGAAAGCAGGGACCCCAGCGCCCTCTCTTCCTCGGTACTTGTAAGCGTGTGGCTGAGTCGCGCCTCAGAAGGCGGGCAGGCTGGAACCTTGACTCGGACCCAAGAATCCGGCACCTTCCACCCGCCCGTCACACCCCACCTGGGAGCGGCTCGTGTTAGCTCCTCGGTTCTCGGCCTGCTGGCTGGTTCTAATCACCTTGCGGATTTTAGCGAACACGATGGCCAGGCCCCCCGGACGGAGAAGCACGGGCAGGGACAGGGTGTCCTTGGGAGGCTGGCGCCTGGTGGCACAGGACTGGGGACGTCTGTCAGAGCAGAATCATAGGGAGCTGGTGTCGCCGACCTGGGCGAGCAGACTTGGGAAGCCCTGGCCGGAGCCACCCACCTTGCCTTGCGGCGTCCTGGCAGAGGGACCGGAGGGACCACAGGCCTGAGCTAGGGACGCGGTGGGACCCCATGAGCTCACGGACACCGAGAAGATCTTGTTTTGGTCCCGGACGGCCTTCCGCGCTCAAGGCAATCGCAGCAACAGGGGAGCCGGTCAGCTGAGCCAGTGACCTTCTGGGGGCGGGGTGACCCCCGCGAGAGACTTTAATGGTGGGGTGTCTGGGGGCGGTTTGCACATGAGGACCTTTTCCTATGGATGACAATCCGGAGAGTCTGCACAGTGGTGGTGGTGGGGGGGTGGTGTTTACTGTGCATTGATGCATCCGGGGCTGGAGGGCAGCTGTCCTCTGGGCGATCGTGTGAGCCAGTGGCCCCACAGAACTCACGTCGCCGCCGCGTCGCGTCAAGAACCTGATGGTGGGGTCCGGGGAGGAGGTGTTCTCATTGCCCTTAAGGAAAACGAGGTCCAGTTCTCTGTAAAATTATGCGTGATTTTCCTGATCCCTTTAAGACTCACATGTATTGTCCTGATCGTATGACAAAGAAGGGAGGGTGGCTAACCATTCCCGTTTGCCTGAAACTTCCCTGTCCTGGGAGACCCTTCTGTCTCGGGTCTCCTGCGTGTGCACACGGGAGCATGGGCTGGCGCTCCCGCACACGTTTGAGGCTCACCGTTTGGTCTGGTGAGCCAGAATTCTGGGGCTCTCGCTGCCGCCCCTGCTGTCGGGGTGCTCTGGCGGAGAGGACAGCGGCGGGGGCCGGGGAGCTGTTGCCGACGCGGGACCTTCATGAAGGAAGACCAGATTCTGCCTGTGCTGTTTGAGTCCCTTTCCGGTCACCCCAGTCCGTATATTTCTTTTCTCCCCCCTCTTAAGCCAGTTTGTGTTGGTTTCTTTATTCCCAACGGATACGTTCTGATGGGCGTGGGCCTCTGCATCGAGGCGCCAGCCAACCATCTACAGCCTCACGATGCCTGCCTGGCTCAGCAGAGGCACTCGAGCCACGGCGTCTGAGTGAACCACAGGATGTGCCTTGGCCTGATATCAGGCAGCAACTGCATCCAGCTGCAAGTGACAGACCAGACAACAGTGACTTAAACAAGAGAAGCCCCCCCCCCCCACCTTCATGTTTATTTTCTCATGTGGCAAGAAGTCTGGCATTTGGGATTCCCAGACTGTGGGGGGGGGGTGCTCCATGCTATTATCAAGGGCTCAGGCCCTTCCGTATTTCTGCTCCGGCATCCTTCACGTGCAGGTTTGAGCCTCATGGTCACAAGGAGGCTGCTGCTGCTCCCAGGCTTCCTGAGTGAGTTCCAGGCAGGAAGAGAAACAAGGGTGATAGAGAGGGAGAGGCAGTTCTCTGACATGTAAAACCCTTAGTTTTATATCTCATAAACCAGAGTCACGTTACATGGCACCCCTGTGCAGGGGCGGCTGACAAGTGGAGTCTGTTAGTGGGGCTCATTGCCACCCTAGATGATGTGAGATTCTATTATGAAGGAAAGCTAAATGGATATTAGATGGCAACTGGCAGTCTCTGCCACTGACCCTTTGCCATTCTGGTTTTATTTTATGTTTATTTTTTAAGAGAGAGAGACAGCGTGAGCAGGGGAGGGGCAGAGAGAGAGGGAGACACAGAATCTGAAGCAGGCTCCAGGCTCCGAGCTGTCGGCACAGAGCCCGACGCGGGGCTCGAGCCCACGAACCGTGAGATCCTGACCTGAGCCAGAAGTCAGATGCTTAACTGACTGAGCCACCCAGGCGCCCCTGCTGTTTTTCATAATTGTCTTTATTTGGGACACTATTTTGGGTATTCGGGTGTCTTTCGCGGTATCGTCTGTGCCAGCGATGCCCTTGTGTGCCCTTCAGGAATAGCAGGTGTGCCCAGCTGTCTTTTGTATGTCCAGCCTGGAGTCATTGGCTCCTTGGGGCTCCTAATAATTGGTTCCAGTAAGACAGTCTGAGGCCGAAACAGACATATTCCTTCTGAGAGACCCACGGAGATGCTCCTTTGTCCAGGGCTGGTCGCGACCGGCATAGACTGTAGTAGATGGAAGGTAGACGTGAAGAGCTGATGGATAGATGAATGGTAATGAGGGCCAGCAGATGGATAAATGGAGGGGTGGATGTAGGGCTCAACTCGGCAATGGCGCTCACAATGTGAGAAGCACCATGGATACAATGTAGAAAACACAGTGCCTGCCGCAGGCACCTTGCAGGCTGGGAGCTAAGAAGTGGGTGGAGAGACCTGGGCACGGATATTAGATCTGCACCAGGCATACGTGGCTATTACGTACTGAAAGCGTGGTCAGTGCAAATTAAGATATACTGATTGAAGTGCTGTATCATTGAAATGATAATATTTTGGGGACACAATTGGGTTAAATAAAATATTAAAATTCTCTTTGCCTGTTTCTTTTGATGCGTTTTAATGCTGCTCTAAAAAATGTGAAGGTACATACACAGCTGACACTATTTTTATGTTGCACAGTGTGTGCCAGAACTTTATAATACAGAGACTGTGCCCTGGTGGGCAGATATGCTGTGCGTTCCAGGAACGCATATGTTATAGGAAAGAGAGCTTTCTGGAAGATGGTTTGAGGTTAGAAGGTCAGTACTACACAGCAGAACTAATGAGATGCAGCCAAAGCTGTTCTTACAGGAAAAGTCATTGCCTTAAATGCTTATATGAACAAATCAGAGAAGATGAAAATCAATGACTTAAGTATATGACTCCATAAATTTAAGAACAATAGAAAAAAGCAAAGAAAAAGAGAAGACAAATAAAGAGAGGAAATTAGTGTAATAACAAAGTGATAGAATTGACAAATGTCCCCAAGTCCTGGATTTTTAAGAAATAACATTTCTTAGGTGTTCCTTCTCCTTTTTCCTTTTAAACATTGTGTTGAAATACATACAAGGTAAAATGTACCATTTTAACCGTTTAAAAAATGTTTGTTTATTTTGAGAGAGAGAGAGAGAGAGAGAGAGAGAGAGAGAGAGAGCGGGGCAGGGGTGGACAGGGAGAGAGAGAGAATCCCAAGCAGGCTCTGCACTGTCAGCACAGAGCCCAGTGCTGGACTTGATCCCACAAACCGTGAGATCATGACCTGAGCAGATCAAGAGTCGGATGTTTAACTGACTGAGCCACCCAGGCACCCCCATCTTAATCATTTTAAGTGTGTATTTCAGTGGCATTTTTGAGGGAAAAACCCCCCTAACAGTCAATCCCATTCGTATGTTTTAAATTCACCACTGAAGAGGGAGCTCGTGAAACCCTAGGTCCCCGCCCTTGACCTGAATGAAAGCAGAACTCCTGAGCCATGTGCTCTCTGTCTGTCCACCTGTGACCTTGCTGTGTGGCCCAGGTCCGCTGTATAATTTCTGGCTCCAAACCTTCATTTCTTCAAAGTCTCCTGACGTTGTTGCTGAAGAGTGTCTTGCAAACCCAATGGGAACCGCAGGGGCGGGTCTAACCACAGCCTCGGTTACTGGCAGAGGCTGGGGCCGCGCACAACGTCTCCTTTAAAACAAGAAGACATAAAGGCCCGGGTGTCTCAAAGGAGGACCCCTACTGCCGCCCATTCTCAACACTAAACTGCTCTGGCTCACAAAAGAAGGAATGTTCCCAATTCCATGTAGTAAGTATCTCATTAATACCCAAATCCACCAAAGACAGCGCGGAAAGAGGGAATGCGTGTCGATGTCACTCAGAAATATTGGTGCAAAAATACGAATCCCTGAATTAAGCATCCCACCAGAGGGATAAAACATGACCAAGTGGAGTGGGTTCCAGAAATGCAAGGATGGTTGAATACTAGAAAATCAGTTCATATAATTTACCGCAGTAATAGCTCCAAAAAGAAACATCATTTGATAATTTCCTTAGACGTCGTTCCAAAGGAATTCGGATAAAATGCACATCCAACCTCAACAGAAATCATGAAACAGAAATAGATAGTAGATTGATACGTTTTTAACCTGAAAAGGAAGTTCTCTCCTAACGGAACTGCTCCCTGTCCTGACGGTCCCTGTCCAGCAGTGTCACCGACGAACCCTGGAGTTGAGAGGAAGACGCTCACGGGGACGGGGGCTGGATGGGGCTCCGGGGGGAGGCATAGCCTGAGCAGCCGGAAAAGAGGCAGCAGGTACAGGAGGGGCGGGAGCCCTGGGGAGAAGGACCCGCTCGGGGTATTTGCAGTGAGCTGGATGGCTGTTTTTCGAAGCCACCGAGAATGATTGCAAATGGTTATGGGAATTCTGGAAAGCGGAGGGGCCCATGGAGAAACCACACACACAGCATGAACATTTACGAGAGCAGCGTAAAGAACAAATTCATGAGGAACGTGTCAGCTGCTTGGAAGGTCGATGTTCTGGTCCCTTCTGTCGGTTTCAGGGCGCACTTTGGATGCTGCAGGTGAGTCATCCCGCGGGCGGGAGACCCTGGGAGGGAGGGGGCAAGGGAGGGAGGGGGCCGGTGGGGAAGCCCACCAAGGCCCGCCGTCGGGACGGCGTGTGGCAGGGGCGGACAAGGGTCAACCCCAACCCTCGAGGGCAGCCTGACCGTGTCTGTCTCTCTCGCCTCCTGCTCCGACGCCCCAAGCCCTGCAGGACGACTGGAACGCTCCACTCGGACCTTCAGATCGCTGACCCCGGAGCCGGCCTCTGGGCCATGCACTCCGGCAAACGTCACCGCAGCTTAGCCGGGGAGCACAGACCAAAGCCACCACCTTTTTGGGAGAGGAGGGAGGCTTCTCACATGTCGAGTGACTAGTTGTCACGGGGTGACGGGATCTGGTTGGGATCAGGGGTTCCCTGTGACACGGGGTTTGCTGCACTGCAGTCAGGAGCATCTGGGGGAGCCTGGGGGGCTCAGTCCGTTAAGTGTGCGACTTTGGCTCAGGTCATGATCTCACGGTCAGTGGGTTCGAGCCCCGCGTCGGGCTCTGTGCTGACAGCTCGGAGCCTGGAGCCTGTCTTTGGATTCTGTGTCTCCCTCTCTCTCTGTCCCTCCCCCGCTCATGCTCTGTCTCTGTCTCAAAAATAAATAAACCTTAAAAACAAAAAAGAGCGTCTTGGGCGTGGTAAGTCATCTTTATTTAGATGAAGCGCTGGGTAGTAATGAATTAAAGTACCCAAAGGGAGTCCCGGTCTCTGCCCTGGGAGGGGATCTTTAGGCCCTTGGATGCTCTGAGTGTCCTTGTTAACCTGGGGCCTTAGGCCACATGAGATGGTCAGTCTAACAACGTGATTTGTTACAGGGACTTCGGGCCACGCGCTTTCCCCCCAAGCTCCAGCCGGGCCGGAGACTGAAGGATGGACGTGTGGGTGGTCACCCGTGTCTAGGGGGTCGAGCCTGACAAAACGCCTGTGTGCTAGTCTCGTCCCTAGAGATGCTCTCCCGCCCCGTCCCCACCATCCCACCGGACCACGCAGCGTGGGAATCGGCGCGTTCTTCCCGCCTCGGGGACCTGGCACCCGGCTCTTTCCGCCGGAGGAGGGTCATTGAGGAGGTCACGGCCAGGCTGGTGCGGTGACACCCGGGCAGCCTCCGTGGCCAGCCTGTGTGGGAACAGGATGCAGAGGGGAGACCCTAAAAACAGCTCACTGGTCCTGACTTCATCCCCCAGATGGGACGTGACACATGCCACCTTCTGCCCAGCCACCCCTTCTGGTGTCCCGGGCATCCTGAGACTAGACGTTTTGGAGGGGCCGGTGGAAGGGAGTGACTGCCTCCCCTCTCGGCTGGACATCGGCCCCACGGTGCCGCAGGACAGTCTGGGCCCCTGCCCCTCTCCCCCCAACCCCGCTAGGCCGGGCAACGGGCGCTCAGCCCCCGCGATCTCCCTCGGGAGCAGCCCGCAGGGCCCCCGTGATGGAGATGAGTCACTGGTTCTAAAAATAAAACGAGTTAAGTCATGAAACAGCGTATTTCCTTTTTAAGCCTGATGTGTCTGCTAAGGGACCCCCAGCAGTTTGGCGCTGCGGCGGGGGGGGGGGGGCAGGAGCCGCAAGAAGGTCTAGGGCCTCCGCTGCATGGTCGCTGGGGGCTCTGTTCCCACCCCGCCCCCCTTCACACCCCACCCCCGCGCGGATGTCTGCACCCGTACAGGCTCCGCACAGGGCAAGACGGACGGAGGCCGTGGTCGCTCCCTCCCGCAGCTGCCGGGTCGCAGGGAAACGAGCCATGTGTAATAACAGCCCCCCGGGCAGGTGGGGCTGAGGGCTGTAAGGAGGACAGAGCGCTGCAGAGACACACCTAGGGGAAGGGCCATTAATCGTCTCTCGGGGGGGTGGGAAGGCTTCCCGGAGGAGGTGTCACCAGAGGTAGGACTCAGGGGGGCTCTGATCAGCAGACAGGGGAGGAATGGCGTTCCAGGCAGGAGGAACAGTGTGTGAGCAAGGGCCCCACGGCTGGAACGCTCACGGCGGGTTTCGGATCCACGGTGGGACTTCTCGGGTCACCTGGTTCCCTGGGCGATTCCCGGGTCCCCGGAGCAGCTGCCGTGCGTCCCTGAGTGTGGGGCCCGGGAACAGGACTGACGTGCCACCAGGCAACTGTCACGTTCTCCAAAGCGCGGGATGCACTCGTCTGGCTGCTGGAGAGAATATGTACGATGGAGGGGCAGGTTGGGTCCAAGTGGTTAGGGTTTTGACGCTCACTTAGGAGTTTGGATTTTATCATGTCACCTGGAGGGAGCTTTCGAGGGAGTGACACTCCTGGGCCTGTGCTTGACCCCTGAGAGCAGTGAGGTGAGGGACCCATGGGGTGAAGGACTCGAGGGCTGGTGAGCCTGGCAGAAGCCTGGGCAGAGGTCAGAGGGCCCGGGCCGTAGAAGTGGTGTTCAGGAAAGGGTCGGGGTTCTGGGGATAGCAGGGACAGGGTCTGGGCCACTGCCTTACCCCAGGCTTCAGGGGACATGGCCTGTGATGGCCACCAGGACAGCGTGTGCAGAGTGTGAGCTAATGTGGGAGACCTGGGCACTTGTCATCACTGGGGGAGGAGACGGGAGGAGAGGAAGGGGGAAGGGGGAGGGGAGGAGGGGGAGAGGGATGGGAAGGAGGGGAATGGGGAGGAGGGAGAAGGAAGAAGAGGGGGATGGAGAGGAGGGAGAAGAAGGAGGAGGGGGAGGGGAGGAGGGAGAAAGGAGGAGGAGGGGGAGGGGAGGAGGGAGAAAGGAGGAGGAGGGAGAGGGGAGGAGGGAGGGGAGGAGGGGGATGAGGAGGAGGGGGATGGGAAGGGGGGAAGGTGAGGAAGAGAGGAGGTGGGGGGGAGGAAGAGAGGGAGGAGGAGGGCAGATGTGGGGCTGCAGAGGCTGTGGGGCAGAGTGTTTCTGGAGATTCCCAGTGGTCACGGGCAAAGATCGGGGGCCGAGGGGCATTTGAGGCCATCCTGGAGGCGGCTGCGTGGTGCCCGAGGTGCGGGGAGAGAGCGGGCGGGCAGGGGTGCGGGAGGGAATCCCGCCCCGGTGAGGGGGCCGGTCCAGGTGCGCGTTCTGAGCCGTCCGTCTGGGTTTGAATGCCGCATCCGTCCTTCTCCCCGCTGACCCGGGCACGTGTTTTGACCTCACCGGGGCCCAGGTGCCCGTCTGCAGGACGGGGGTGCGGTCGCCCACAAAGTCCGCAGGGCAGAGCCTGTGCACGGGGAGCCCGGTTGCAGGAAGGCCCGGAAGCTTCCCTGGGGGCGCGTGCATCAGCGCCTCGGATGGGGCTTTCCTGGTCCGTCCCCAGAGTGTGGCTGGAGCCACAAAGCTGAGAACAAGAGGGGACAAGAGCCCTGCATTGTTAGGAGGTGTGACCCTCCTGTCCTGTCCGACTGCACGAGCGGAAGGGTCCCCACCTGTCACCCGGTCGCCAACCTCCAGGCTGAATGGGGCTGGGAAAGGGGAGGGGCACCTGCGGGTCCTCGCTTAGTGGACACGGCAGCGCCGGTGATCCTCCTCTGGCCGTCAGCTGGCCTTGTCACGTCCTCAGAGGGAAATAGGGCAGCGGGAGAATCGGACAGAAATGGCCACCCTGTCCCGTCCCCTCTCTTATCACAAGTGACAGCAGGGTGGTTAGAGGTGGGCTTAGCAGACACACAGGCAGGAATGGCTGTTATTTGATGTGTGTGTGTAGCATCCTCTTGGGCGGCGGAACATTCTGGAATCCGCTTTTGGTAAAAGCCTTTGCTCGCAGGAGTGCGCACAGCCGCGGCGGGCTGGGGCTGGTGTGGGCTGGGGCGGTTGAGATGTCTCCTTAGTTCCCCGAGGTCTCAGGCCTCTGTGAGTGGTCTTTCGTGGCTCCAGTGGTCCTGGCAATGGGCAGCTCGGCAGATGGTCTTACCATAGCGACTGGCAGGTTGTTCAAGATGCCCGTGGAATCCATCCTTCCGGGCTATCTTCCTCCCCGGCTGCAGGCCCCCCAGGGCCGTTCTCACCACGGCGGTGTGGATGGCTGTCAGACTGTGGTCCCGTCGGCCCCTAAGTGCCACTCAGTCCACTCCTTCCCAGTGGGGTTGGGTGGGGCCACTGGGAAGGGAAAGAAAACCCTCCAGACACAGCCTGGCCTGGCCGTCCATCGTTAGCTCCCAGCCCTTGGAGGAAGAGTGTGTCATAGAAGAATGGCCGATACCCAAAAATAAGAAGTCAAGGTCAAGGCAAAATGCACATTAAATAAGGAAGGTGAATCTGCAGACGAGGTAGGACTAGGAAACACATCTTCTGCCCACAGCATCCTCCAGGGTTGTTTGGACAGAGCTGCAAGTTCCTGGCGGCCAAAGGGAGCAGGGAAAGAAGGAAAGGTTTAGAGTTCACATGGTCCTTGGAGAAAACACCCAGCTCCTCGGGGACAGGAACTGTGTCCTTTGTCCCTTAGGTGTAAAATAAATTGCTCACAAGGGGCTTCACCCCAGCATTATTGGGAGATAGAGCAGTGTATTAGCTAGTGTTCTCCGGAAACAGGGAACTGATGTGATGTGAGTTTATACAGAAAGAGTTTTATTGTAGGAATTGGCTCGCGCGGTCACGGAGGTTGGGGAGTCCAAACTTTCTGGGCGGGGCTGGCCACGAGAGCCGATTTTCCAGGTCAAGTTGGAAAGCGATGTGCTGTAAAACCAGGGAGAGCTAAAGTTGCAGAGAAGTCCGAGGGCAGTCTGCTGGGGAATTGTTCTTATTTGTTCTACCCAGGCCTTCAGCTGATTGGACGAGGCCCACCGCAGCTGGAAAGCCATCTGTTTTAACTCGGTCCACCGATTCCAATGTTAACTCCACCGAAACACAGCCTCTTAGGAACGTCGAGGGTAACGTGCGGCCACATATTTGAGCACCGTGTGGCCCGGAAGAGTCAACACATAAAAAGAGCCATCGCAGTGACACTTGGTGCTGTCTCTCATCTTTAGAGCACACGCAGTCACGGACTGACTGGGTAGCCCCCAGACACAACCAAAGGCATGCGGGGTGTGTACTGCGGCACACGGTACAAGATCCGAGGTCGGCAACGGATCTGAGAATAAAGCACTCACACACCCACAGCGCGTTGCTCGTCTCGTTCAAGTGTCCGCCGTAATGTCACATGCTGAGAAAAACGTTCCCGGACTCCAAAACGGCCCCTCCCCCCCGCCCCACCTGGCTCAGCCCCTCATCCCCTGCTTACGGACCTTTACTTTTCATGATAGAACTTAGTACCCTCTGACGTTGCTTTGTGTGTTTATTTATTGGCTTGTTTGGTTCTATTTTTTATGCGTTGGCTTGTCTAGGGTTCAAGTCCAGGAGGGCCGGGAGTTTGCCTGCCTTGTTCCCCCGAGAACAGCATTTGGCGATTAGTGGATGCTTAACCCCCATTTCTAGGGGAGGCTGACCCTTCTTCTGAGTCTTCTCTGGCTGCGGGGCCCCGTTCCTTCAGCCGTCCCCTGGGACCGAGTTTCTGGCTGGGCTCTCGGCAAGGCTGGGCTGATGGTGGGGACAGTCCCGGGGTCGAGGGGCATCCTGCCTCTGATCCAGCCGGCCGTGCGGTTTCCATCCGCGGACACGGCCTCGTCTCGGCTCCCTGGCTGCCGGCCAAGCTCTCAGGTCTGCCCTACATGCAGCCTGTCAAGTGCCAGGGGGTTAACGAGGCATTGTAGGATCCGGATGCGAGCGCAACCTTGACATCAGAACCGAGCCTTATTGAATGACCCGTGCGGGTCAGTCACCTTTCCAAGAACATTCCATGCATCCTTAACTTTACTCTTCACACGCCTCCTCTGGGCAGGCGTTGTTATCATCCCAGCTAGCGAGTGGGCATCTGGGTCGTGGTCACAGCAGTGAGTGCGGTGAGCCGAGTCCCTTACGCCCAGGCCTGCTGTCCTCTGGGCGTGAGGCAGAGCGCTGGGGTCCTGCAGGGACACAGGAGGGGTGGGGGTTCCGGCCGGGTGACAGCTGCAGAGGGTGTTTGTGGTGGGGGAGGGGTGGGGTGGGAGGGGTACCTTCCAAGGGGAGCAGGGCTGAGTAGGTGGGGATCGGCGAGGGTGGTTTGCAGAGCTGGGTCGCCGGGAGGGGAGGCCCCGTCTCCGGATCCTGCCTGCCCAAGGAGAGACGACCTCTTGCTTGCAAAGAAACATCTGTCTGGAAGTCGTGTCCTTAGACGTTTTACGCGTGTGCGTGTCCCGTGGGAGCGGCCCGCTCCACATTCCCTGCATGTTTATGGCAAAATAACCTTATCTCAAGAATAACAGGAAGGCTATCAGCCGCATCCCCGCTGCCCTAGCAGATCAACCGTGCGTGTCACGCTCTCCGCCGGCCACCTGCCCCTGCAGACACGACTGTGCGACCACAGCCAACCGTCTTGTTTGTTCATGGATTTGTCCTGTAGATGCTTCCTACTTACCTACTCGGGATGAGGGGCTGCGTGCCGGGAAATGATTGCTTAGATTTTCCTGGGTTTCACAACCTGCGTCCGGATCCCTTAATAGTCAGTCCCTGATCACAGTGGCCCGGTCCAATCAGGGCACGTTTCTCATCCGAGGCTGCGTGGGGCAGGCGGGGTGGGGGCTCTGCTCCACGCGGTCATGCAGGGACCCAGGCCCCTCTGCGTCAGGGGCTCTGCCCTCCTCTTGGAGCCTTGAGGTCTCCATTTGGAGCCTCACTTCAGGCCAGCAGAGGGTGAACAGGAGGAAAGAGCAGGCTGGGTTGCCCAGGCCTTGCCCGGACACGGTGTACGGTGTTTCCGGCATGTTCCATAAGGTGGGGCTCGGGCATGTGCCTGTGTCTGCCTGTGAGGAGGCTGGACGGCGTGTCCAGCTGGGAGCCCAGGAGACAGAGGAAGCAGGTTTGGTGGCCCTCTGGCCAACATCTGCCACAATCTTCAATGGCACCCTCTTTGCTTCTGAAAAATGGAGAGAAAGCACAATCCAAGTTCCGGAAGGAATAGGTGATGTTGTCACCACGGCTGGAGGCCCCCCGGGAAAGGCTGACCTACAGAGGCAAGCCGGGGAGGATCTCTGGGTCAGAGCCTGACTTCTGGAGGGTTCTGCTGGGTTGGTAAGCTCCTCTCCACACCTGATCCTCCCTGCGGACCCCGGGGGACTTGGCTTTCTTAGGTCATTCTGCAGGGACAGGGCTTCCCCCAACTCTGCGCACCTTCTGGAAGTGGCTGCTGGTCTTGCCTTTCCATCCCTGCCACCCCTGCAGGCATATGTCCTTGAAGTCCCTTTGCGGTAGCTCGGGAGTGAGCTCCCATACCAAAGGTCAGTGTCGGTCTTCAGGAGCCCATTTCACGTTTCCCTGTCTGACGTTACCTTCCGGTGCTGTCCCCACGGGGATGATCGTCATGACAACACGACAAGGACTGCTCTTGGGGAAAGCGCGTTCTGCCGATGGTGGCAGGTGGGCCAGAAAAGAAAGGTGTTCTGAGCTGAAATCAGTTTGGGAGGTTTGCGATTCCTAAGGGTAACTGCGATCAGTTCCCGGGACTGTCATTCCAACTAGAATCGATCCCGAGGTCTGGGTACATTCAAAGACCTACCTCCCATCAGGCCACGGGGCTTCCCGAGAGATTCTGGCCTTCCCGGCATTTCCCGGAGAGCAGTAACAGGGTCCTAATTGGGCCCCACAGGTGACCCTTCTGAGAGATGCTGGGCCCAGGCTGGGCGAGATGACTCCCCGCGGACGCCCAAGGTCCCCTGACCCCGTCACGTCACCTGTTGTCATATGTTACAACTGCCTGCTTGAGCCTTTCTCTGGCCTGAGAGCTACCTGTGGGCTGACTGTTAAAATCCTATTGTAGTTTGGAGCAGAAAAGTCACTCGATCTGTTGGAAGAAAAGAAGGAGGGAAAGGAGGGAGGGAGGCAGGAAGGAAGGGAGGAAGGAATGAAGGAAGGAGGGAGGGAAGGAGGAAGGGAGGGAAGGAGGGAAGGAAGGAGGGAAAGCAGGAGGGAAGGAGGGAGGCGGGGGGGCCGGCTGCCCAGGCCCCACGGAGCAGAGCGTGGCCTCCCGGCCACCTGTGCGCACAGACACACGATCCCGTGGGAGCTGGCGCCCGGCACTGCTGTGTGTAAACAGAGCCTGCCCCCTCTCGTGTGGCCCCGTCCCCCAACACTGGCCTTCGCCTCCCCGTGGAAACCCAAGATCCAGACTGGGATGAGGGTTGGCAGATGTCTGTGAAAAGGGCCGTCTGCCTGGGCAGAGAAGAGCGCCCCAGACAATGGGATGGCCTCGGCCGGGAATTCCCACTGGGCTCCCCGTCGGAGACTCCGGCCGGCCTGGGTCACGGCTCCCCTGACCCTCGGGGCCATCCTGGGGCTTCCGCTTGCCCGGGCACCCCTTGGCACCAGGTCCCTTCCCGCCCAAACCCACAGCCATTTTGTGGGACTTCTCAGAACCAGGGAGTTTTCTCCGGCGGCCTTGAGTTGGGAGCTGGTGTTGCGGACTCAGCCCGAAGCACGCGTCTTGGATCACTGGGGTCTGTCCGGCTCAAGCCCGCGGGCCTTGGTGTGGGAGGCGCCGGCGATGGTGGGTGAGGGGTGACGGCTCACCCTCGTCGGGGGCTGGCCGTGTGCCAGCTTGGGGCTTGGAGATGGGCGACCCCGTGTGGCAGTTCCCTCGAGAGCCTCCCATGAAACATGGCCGCCGGGCAGCAAGGAGGTCAACAGAATGCAAGGTGCCCGAGCCGCGGCCCTTCCTCGTTACCGCGCACGCTTTGGAGGGCGGAAGCCAGGCACGGGGGCCAAGGTGCCCCAAGGAAAGCCCACACCTGCCCCCTCGTTTGCACCCAGGTCATTGGGAGCCCATTCTCTGGGGAGCCGCCCTCCCTCCCGGGGAAGCAGGAGCGGCAGAGAGAGTTCCAGGGACTTCTGTCCTGTTCTGTTCTCAGTGCTGTGCTGTACTTGGCCCGGTCTTCCCCAGGGGGCCTCCAGTCAGTCCAGACCAACGACGAGGCCCAGTGCGCTCCGGCATGCTCCTGTGGCTGCAGCCCTTCTCAGGGCCTTACCTCCAAACCTTGGCTCAGGGCTGCTTCTTTAACAGAGGCTGTATTCACAACGGCTCCTATGTGTGCCCTTCCCGGGGGCGCACCTTCTCCGTCCCTTTCTCCGGCCTCAGGCTCTGGGCCAGACTCACACGTTACGCAAATGCAAAGTGCATCCTTTCTTCCACGGGTGTGATTTCGTCCAGCTGGTTCCCCCAGACTCGCCCCACCGCAGAGGATGACCGTGAAGTTCATGCTCAGGAGCACAGCACGCACGGGAGAGGAAGGAGCCAGCACCGACCTAGAAAGTGAGGGTAGTGGGAGGTCGGGGGTCCCCAGTAACATCTCTGTATCGGGCAGCGGCGGCCCCGGGACCAAGGTTCCATTTGTGAGTCCTGCCGGGATAGGAACGCAGCCTGGCTCCGAGGGCCCGGGGATGGGGGGCGGGAAGGCTCCCCTGTGACCTGACAGAGCCACCTGCTCCCACCTGGGTGTCGGTGCTGACGGAAGCACGTGGGGGCTTCTGGGAGCACCCTGCCGTGAGCACCCCCGCCGTGAGCACCCCGCCGTGAGCACCCTGCCATGAGCAGCCCCCACGTGAGCACCCCGCCGTGAGCACCCCTGCCGTGAGCACCCCCCACGTGAGCATCCCACCGTGAGCACCGTCTGTGCTCATGTGTGACCCGGAGGTGGCTGTGGAGACATGGACAGTTCCAGAGCCTCTTTCTTTGCCTTTTGGGGGAGGTGACAGTCCTGTTGAAAATGTGATGGAATGGGGCGCCTGGGTGGCTTGGACGGTTGAGCGACCGACTTTGGCTCAGGTCATGATCTCACGGTTCGCGGGTTCGGGCCCTGCGTCGGGCTCTGTGCTGACAGCTCAGAGCCTGGAGCCTGTCTTCAGATTCTGTGTCTCCCTCCCCTGCTCACTCTCTGTCTCTATCTGTCTCTCAAAATAAAATAAAGACATAAATGTGTGTTTTCCACGTGTGATGGAAGCTACTGGACCTTCCCCCCCCTCACAGCACATGGGTCGTCTTTTGGGCTTGGTTTCAAGCAGCTCGTACGCCCCCTGCAGACCATTTATATACGAGCAGTGAAGACCCCCCCACCACCTCCCTGTCCAGGGGCACATATGAAGACAGGACCCACCCGAGCCCCCCCAGGCCGGGGAATCCCAGCATCATAAAGTGTAATGTCGGCAACAGGTCACAATCCCATCGTGAGAGCGTGAATCCCTGAGTCCACACGTGATAGTGGATTAGCAGACGGACAGTTACACCCACGTCGGAGGAAAGAAAGCTCTAAGAGTGGAACGCCAGCTGACAGATGTGGACAGAACGATAGGCTCCTGAAATTTCAAATTTGCAACCGTCGGAGCAGGAAGTGAGTGATTGAGGCAAACGTCACACTCATGGTCGGAGATGAGACCATCGGGTGAAAGTGTCATGAAGAACGTGCTACGTCCCATTTCCAGGGGACACATTGAAGGGACGTATTCC
This sequence comes from Cryptoprocta ferox, assembly GCA_028646485.1. Classification (NCBI taxonomy): domain Eukaryota; kingdom Metazoa; phylum Chordata; class Mammalia; order Carnivora; family Eupleridae; genus Cryptoprocta; species Cryptoprocta ferox. The sequence goes on along the minus strand of CM053575.1, from coordinate 3,722,371 downwards.
ATTCAAAGGGGCGAACGGAGAAGCCCGGGGAACGCCACCCTCGCCGAGCGATCAAGTCGACGGCGCCTGTGCGGGGACCCAGGGAGGGCATGTGCCTCCCGACGGCAGCACCCAAGACGCCCGCGTCACGGAGACAAAGGAAGAACGAAGACGCGTCCACAGTGAAGGAACCTCAAAAAGGCATCCCGCTATGTGCCGTGGTTGAGCGTAGTTTGAAATTAAATGCCATGAAGACCGTGATGGGGTGGCTGGAAAAATCCGAGAGCCTCACGCATTGCATGATATTATTTTCAATGGCAAATTGTCAGAATTTAATAACCGTGCTGCAGTAAGCCTCATTAAAAGCCCTATTCATTCTTAAAAAAATTTTTTTAATGTTTTCATTTTTGAGAGAGAGACAGAATGTGAGCAGGGGAGGGGCAGAGAGAGAGGGAGACGCAGAATCCGAAGCAGCTCCAGGCTCCAAGTGGTCAGCACAGAGCCCGACGCGGGGCCTGAGCCCGATCCAATGCGGTTCGCGTCCTTACAGCAATGTGCCACCGGAGCGCCATCTCCTCCTGGGCCGAGTGAGGAGCAAGACAGCCCTCACCCGAAACCCAGTCCGCCAGCGCCCTGGTCTCGGACTTCCAGGCTCCCAAGGGGTGGGGGCTGAACTGGGTTATTTAAGCCGCCTCGTCTATGGTGTTGTTACGGCGCCCGCGCCGCCCAGACAGGCACAGAGGCTCGGGTTGCCGGCGACGAGCGGTTCAGAGGAAAGGTGTGCGTACGTAGAAAGACTGAGCGAGAAAGCCAATGGGCAAAATGCGGGGGGACACTCGGTGAAGGGCACACAGGCGTTGTTTGCATGATTTGTGCTTTTCTGCACCTTTGAGATTGTGTCAAAATGTACAGTTAAACCGAAAGAGAACTCAGATTCTGTACAAAAACAAGAAACAAAGCCAGACTGTGCTACGTGGGCTCAGGATGGAATCACGCGGTGCCGAACCGCCGACCGCATCTCCGGGTCATCCCGATGGGGGCGGGGAGGTGCTGGGAGGGTGGTTGAACAGGTTAAATTCTAGAATTCTCGAGGATCCCGGGACCGGGCTCTCCTGAACTTTTCCCAAAGTGTGTTCCTTGGATCCCTACCCTGAGAGATTCTCTACACAGAAGGGTTCCCTGAACAGGTAAAATTGAGAAAGGCAGAAGGTCAGGTCCCCCTTTCTGGATATTTGCACAGTATTTTCTTAAGTCACGTTTATTTGGGAGCATGGGCGGCTCAGGTGGTTAATCCTCTGACTCTTGATTCGGCTCAGGTCGCGATCTCACGGTTTGTGGGTTTGAGCCCCGAGTCGGGCTCTGCGATGATAGCGCGGAGACTGCCTGGGATTCTCTCTCTCTCTCTCTCTCTCTCTCTCTCTCTCTCTCCCCCTCCCCTGCTCATGCTCTCCATCCCTCTCAAAATAAATATTCACAAAATAAAGTATATTTATTTGCAGCGTCTGAGGAGTTGTGCTCAGGACCCCGGTGTAATGTTCTGTAACGAGGTGCAGACGTTCTCGAGAATCCCTTACAAGACAGGTGGCTGCAGCCTCCCAGACCCTCCGGGACCTCCGTCCCTCTGGGCATAAGTGCAAGGGCCTCTCCAGGAAGGGGGCAGGGAGAAGAAAATGATCCACTCACCTCCAGGAGAGCTGAGAAGGTCACATGAGCTGGTGTTGGTAACACCCCGGGCTTGCCAAGGATGCCTGCTGGGCCGGGACTCAGGTGTCCAGGTGGCTGGATAGGAACGGGGCCCCTTCCCTTTCTCCGAAGGGGCGCCCCGGTGACGTCGGGCCCTATGGAGCCACGTCCCTCACCCGCCAAGTCCGGTTCCCCACGGTTCCTCCAAATACTGGGGCCCTTCCTGTGACTGCTCATCCTGCCTCCTCTGTGCTGGCCACCCTCCCAACCCCCTCTCCCCCTGTGCCCCGACGCCCAGTCCGAAGGGGTTCTGCCACACCGCCCAGCGGCCCGTGCCATCCGTCTTAGTGCTCAGTGGCGCTGGGGAGAACGCACTGTCGTGCCCGGGGCGGCCACATCTCAGTAACTCAGAGAACCAACGTGCTTGAAAGCGCTCTGGGGTCCTTTCTGCCTTCCGCACGAGCTCCCATTACGTATACACCCAAAAGACGGGGCGCCAGCTTGGAGCACCCAAACCTCCCGGGTTGCGCTTCCTAACATCTGTGACAACTCCACCACACCTTTCAGTCTGCTTAGCGGTCTGACCGTCCCTGGGACGGTTCTCTTTACCCAACTGAGGTCTCGTATTTCACACCGTGTGGCTCCCTGTTTGCTGCAGGTAAGTTTTCTTTACCCGCCTGGCAGGCGGATCCTGTCGCGTCCGCAGCATTGCGGAGGCCCGAGGGAGCTTGCGTTTGCCTCAGCCGCCGTCTCCCGAGCGTATCTTGCCGCACAGACCGACAGCTGGTCTCCGATTGCATTATCGGCCGGCCCATTACACGTTACCGACGATGCCCGGGACGCATCATGTCATTCACGATGTCCTGCAACATTTCAGTCGTCCTTAGTTCCGTGATCTCATTTCACATCCCTGCATGTTTGCAGGCATCAGCTGGTGAACTCATACGTCGAAACAGGTCTTCCCTCTTATCTTTGGCTCCCGTGCCCGGGTTCGCCCCAAATTGTCTTATTTCATGGATGAAGCAGACCATTCCTCACCCCCCCTTTTAACAGTCAACAGCATTTGCTAAGAAATGAGATCTTCTTGACAATGAGTTTTAGCCATTTTCCACTTTCCTCGACCTAATTGAGTGAGCAGATGCTTAGTCCGCGGCAGAGTGGAAACCGGCCCCACAGTTGCGACGCCGCCAAATGCGTTTTGCTCCTTTAATGTTTTCTGATCGTTTCCAGAGCTGCTCCTGTCATGAGGAGCCCCGCGCGTCGCGGGCGGCTCTTCCTGATAACGGAGGTTTTGTTCCCGGGATGATGAGCAGCTGTGACAGGAAGGACGATGATTCCAGTTGCTGGGAACTTGGAAGCAAAGTCTTTCTGATGCCACAGCTGGGCCTGCACTTCTTTCCCTGGGAGGGAAAACGTGGCGGCCACAGTCCCTTCTTATGTTTCTCAAATTTCGAACCATGTGCCGGATTCCTCCCCAGAATGGTGTCCTTCTCCGAATCTGTGTTGACCCCAGATGTCCCCGTATTAATTATTGATGATACGGAAACCCACGGCGACTCCAGCCTCGGTCTCCCCCCCTCCCCCAACCCGCCACCGGCCGGCTGCGCTCTGCGGGAAGGCTTGGCGCAGGCTCGCCGGGGGCTGGGGGCTGGGTGGTTTGAGCTGGGAGGGTCCCAACGTCACGGCTGCATTGTTGTTTCGAGTTCTCTCTCAATGCAGACTCTGCTAGAAAAATGTAGTGTGGGGGACACTAGTAAGATCTATGTTTTCAATGCAGACTCTGCTATTTTTACACCCCTGCAGAGCAGAGAGAACCTCGACCCAACTTCTGTACCTCACAGGCCTGGTGTAAAGTGGTTGTGGCGGTTTTGTCGCGTTCCTGACAATTTGGGGGTGGGGTGGGAGGGGAAGTGGGGGTGTCCAGAGCTCTGGTCCTTCAGCTCCTCTGAACCAATGGGCTGGGGATCTGGGGCAGGGGCAGTGCGGATGAGGGGGCGACAGGGCACCCAGATGGGGCCACAGAGGCCCGTGGCTTCATTGCGCCCACAGCAGGAAGCCACGGAGAAGTGGCGTGGGCTGGCCGAGGGGAAGGTGAGAATTTTCCTGGCAATTCCATGGCCCAGGCAAGGCGTCTGGGGTCGGCCTCGGGTTTTGACATCAGGTTGGGTGGGAAAGGGTGGGGGGCTGCCACACATTTATCCCGACTGTGCTGACCCCTCCTGCGACCTGGTCCAGGGCCATCGGGAGGCTTGGGAAGGGGACCTGCTGTCACCTTGGGATCCTCTGGGTCTTAACAGCACAGACCGTGTTCACCAGAGGGGACTCTGGGATTCAGGCACTTGAATCCACACCCAGAACATTGAGATCTTCCCGCACTGGGGTCTACTGTGAGGCCGAGGTCCTCACTGCCAAGGCCTGCACAGGGGGCTCATGCCGTCATGTGCATTCTTTATATTTGCAAAAGTGAGAAGTGAGATGTTTTAATGACACTAGATATAACTGTTGTCCCTTCCCTCCGCGACTTGTGCTCGCCTTGGGGTCCAGGTGATGGAGAGCGGGTTTGGCGGGGTGTATTCGTGTCCCTTCCCTAGGTGGCTGAGTGACCACTGACTCCAAGCTCAGGTTGGCTTTTGGGGACCCACCTGCACCCATGGCGCGGGGGGGGGGGGACGATCCCTGGGGATGGTCGTACCGTGGTGTCAGCCCTTCTCATGGCCCCCGGCCCCGCGTGCGCGCGTGTGTGTGTGTGGGCAGGAGAAGTGAAGTTCGACACTCAGGGAGCCAGAAGCTAGTTTCTGGAAAATGTGTTCAATTACCATGAGTCATGCTGTGAGTGGGGGATTCATTTCTTATCAAATCTAGTAAAAGCGAAAGGTTTCTCCTTTAAGAAATTTTCTTGATAACGCAGGGTGTGTGACTATAAGAGACCACACTACCCGATGTGCCTTTCATGTCGTCCTTTTTTTTTTTTTTTTTTTGGATGGCAGTCCTGGCAAAATAAAGCGAAGCAGGATTCCTGGTTGTGCAGGGCACAGGGTGCAAGCCGCTGAATACCTCTGTGGGAACGACACACACCTGATGCCTCCCAAGGCATCAGCTTGCTTCGTAGAGCACAGGATACTGTGCGAAACCTGGTCCTTCCCGATAGCGGAGGACAGGAGGCCACCCCAGCGCAGCACAAGCGCCCGAGGACACTAGGACACATGCTCATCCGTAACTTAACGCATCGCCCAAAAGAGTAAGTGGGTGCTGGAACTACGTAGTTCGGTACAGCGTAGCAACAGGTTGAAAATGCGTCAGGGAAATGTAAATCGAAACCCATCTACACCTCTTAGGTCAAGAAAACAGGGGCACCTGGTGGCTAAGTGGGTGAAGCATCCGACTCTTGATGTCGGCTCAGGTCAGGATCTCACGGTTTGTGGGTTCGAGCCCCACGTCGGGCTCTGGGCCAACAGCGTGGAGCCTACTTGGGATTCTCTTTCTCTGCCCCTCCTGCACGCACTCTCTCTCACTCTTTCAAAAAATTGACAAATAAACTATATATAAAAAAAAAGAAAACAGAAAACCACGAGTGATGGCGAGGATGTGGAGAAATGGGAGGTCTTTGCCCCGCGGGAATGTAATGTGGTGGTGCTGTTGTGGAGAATAATATGGAAGTTCCTCGAAAATTTAAACAGAATTACCATACGATCTAGCAATTCCACGTCTGGGTAGATTTACCCAAAAGAATTGAAAGCAGGGTCTTGAAGAGATATTTGCACACCCACGTTCATAGTAGCATTATTCATGACAGCTAAAATGTGCAAGTGACCTCAGTGTCCATTGATAGATGAATGGATGCCCAAAATGGGGTCCATCTACACAATGGAATATCCTTTAGCCCCAAGAAGGACGGACATTCTGACACCTGCTACAGCGTGGACGAACCCCGAGGACTCTACGCTGAGGGAAATAAGCCAGACACAAATGGACAAACACGGTGGGATTTCTAGGCATTTATAGGAGGTACCTGAAGTAGTCAGGCTAGACGGAAAGTCGGATGGTGGCCGGGGTTGGAGAGGATGGACTGGGGAGCTGGTGTTTAATGGGGCAGAGTTTCAGTTTCACAAGATGAAAAGGCTCTGCGGGAGGGATGGGGGGGATGGGGGGTGGTTGTAACCTAACAGGGCGAATGGGTTAAATGCCACTGAACTGGGCACGTGACAGTGGTTCAGACAGTAGATTTTACGTTCTGTGTGTTTCACCACAATAAAGAAAGACATAAAAAGTTCATTTGAGGGGCGCCTGGGGGGCTCAGTCGGTTACGCGTCAGACTTCGGCTCAGGTCATGATCTCACAGTCCGTGGGTTCGAGCCCCGCGTCGGCTCTGTGCTGACAGCTCAGAGCCTGGAGCTGCTTCGGATTCTGTCTGTCTCTGTCTCTCTCTCTCTCTCTGCCCTTCTCCCACTAGAGATCTCTCTCTGAAAAAAAAAAGTTCATTTGAATTCCTTTTGCATTCACCTTGATTTCACATCATTTCTATTTTTTCAGAGTTATTGATTATTGCTCAACTGTGATGGGAAGGAACGATCTTAGCAGAAGCCTAAAGACGTCAGCTCCCCGAAGCTCCAAAGTGACAAAACCTCTCTTCCTGTATCACAATAGGAACACAACCCCCGATGGTCAGAACCATGAAAGAAACCGCCCTAATCTGCAAATAATAGACAAACTCCAATTACCCATGCTGCAGCAGTACTGCGAGACTTTCTAGTCTCTTCGTAGAAAAAGCAATCTGATCGCCAAAGGAGGGTCGTGTGGAGGGACGATACACCGGTGCGCGGCCCCGAGTGTGGAAGAGCGGTGTCCCGGCAATGGGCCAGGCAGAAAAGCGTGGATGTTCTTTTAGGTTTCTGTGCTGTTTGCAGTCCTGGGGAGCTTGTGAATTCTTCCCTCGTGCTAATTCACATTCAAGTGCACACCTAGTTTTGAATTCGCAATTTTGCGTGAATTGGCTCCGTGGCCTCTGACTTCACGACCCTCCTCCACGTCCCCGCCTGGCTGGGGGACTGGAGTGGGGGACTGAGTCCGCCTCGGTGTTCCCACGTCCTCCCACGGGGTGGGGTGGCCCTGTCGGTGACTGCACGCCATCCTCCTCTGCCCTCTGTGGCCCCCCAGACACAGGCCTGCCCCTCCCCCACGCCCATGCACCCCTTCACTGAACTCCCACATCAACCTGTTGGCTGGGGGGAGGACCACCTTAGTTTACAGGGAGGAATCTGAGGCAGGAGCCGCAAAATCACTTGCCCAAGCTTCCCGGCTGGTTAGCGGGGTGGGGTGGGGGGGGGAGCTGGGATTTGAACCCAGGGCTCTGAAGCCAGAACTCCCATCGGCAGCCGGGTGCTACGGTATTCCCCCCGTTTGTCACGAAGCATAGTAGCATTAGGAACAAGCGTCGTGTATGAACCCCTCTCCTGTGCCTTGTGCATATCAGTCCCACAGCCGTGCTGGAAGGTGGTTATGGGAATGACTCCATTTTACAGGTGAGGAAATTGAGGCTCAGAGAGGTCAAGTAATACGCTTAAGGCAGCATAGCTCGGAGGAAGGAAGAGCTGGGTTTTGATCTCAGAACTATGGGTCCCTTTCTGGTGGCCGCAGGCTAACTCCAGGCCATGGAAGTGGCCATCCGGGGCCACCAGCGCGCACTCCGGCCTTCCTGAGCACATGGGGTTGCTGGGAGATCTCGCCAGTGTGACGGGGGCAGGGCTGGTGTCATGGATGTGTGGCCTGTGCGGTGTGTGCAGTGGCACACGGCCCCGCTCTCAGAAGGGCCCCGTGCGTGGCTTAACGCTCCGTTGCCGTCACAAAATTGTCGACAGATTTTGAACAAGGGGCTTGACCGTTTTCATTTTGCACCGGGCCCCACGAGTGATGTGTGGGAGGGGGCCGAGGCCTGACCCTGGCCTCCCCGGAACGGTACCGCCAGCCGGCCTGTGGACCCTACTCCAGAACGCAGTCTCCTGGGGAAACTGGGTGCTTTGTGCGGCCAACCGTGTCCCCCCCTCCCCCGCTCAGCCACCTTCCTCGAATCTATTTGTAAAGTGAATTACTACAATACGGGAGGAACGAGAAGCTTCTTTATCTCCACTTGGGCAAATCCATTAGGATGCGCGGCCCCTCCGAAGGCCCTCCGAGGGGGTGACGTAAGCCTGTCGTCGGTGATTTGTGGAGTGCCCGCGTGATAAGGAGTCCGGGCCGTTTTAGTGATGGGGCATCCTACCCCCGCGGCGCCCAGGAATTAGCAGGCCTATCTCTCCATTTATCAAAGCCCGTTGGGGAATGAGGCAATGGGGAGGGCGGGAGTCTGCCTCGCTGTCTCCCAGCCCCTGGGGCCTGCTGCTCCCGGTGGCCCGCCTGGATGCTCGGGGGCTGGTGTGTCTTCCCCGGGGGTGGGGGGGACACGGCGCGTGGCCTGTCACCAGCAGGGCGCGCTGAGGCTTTGGGGCCGAAGCAGCATGGGGACGTGATCGGGGGGTGGGGGAAAACTGGAGAGTTCTGTCTGGGCGGCGGGGGCGGGGGGGACCAGACCCCCAGCCCCCAGCCCCCGCCCTTGCGTGCGGCCCTCCCCGGCACAGAGGTCTCCCCAACGGTGCTGCAGGAGCCGCGCCGCGTGACTCCCCAGCCTGCGTCAGAAAAGGCGATGTGGCTTCTACGCGGCTCTCCCTCTCCGGCTTGCCCCGGGCACCTGCCTTCCTCGATGCCAGGAGGCCGAGCCGCCCGGAGGGCTCCCCCTGCCCCCCGTGGTTCTGGCCCAGAGTCCCGTAAGCCCCCCAGCTCGCACCAGTCTCAACTGCCAAACGTGGGAGGGAATGAACTTCCAGATGATTCTGCCCCCAGCCTCCGAGCTGCCAGTCGAGGCCCCCCGTGGTGTCATGGAGCAGAGAGCAGCGGTCCCCACTGTGCCTGCTTGAGTCCCCAACCCACCGAAACCTCGAGAAACAATACAAGGTGATTGCTATTCTGAGCCACGCAGTTTTGGGACAGTCTGTTACGCAGAAAGTCACCGGAAGAGATGGGATTCGATACCTAGAGGAGACGTCTGCATGAGGGACAGGCCTCCGTGGGTCCCTCACTCCTCCCCCAGGGAGGACAAGGGGTTAAGTGACGGACCCCTGGGGGCTCCAGCCCCTCTCTCTTTCTGCCTCGAGTCACTCGGGTCCTGCCTTCCCAGTGCACCTTGACCTTCCCAGTGGGGAGACCTGCTCAGATCTGGGAATTGGGGTTCATCGGCCTGTGTCCCTCATGTCTACAACCTGGGTGATCTGAACCTGCGGTGATGGAGGTGATTTGTGCCTGCAGAGCCCGTCCATCTCCTAAAGGGTTCAGAGCTCCAGTGGGGCAAATACTGGGCCCCTGCTGAACTGTGGCCCCAAAGGTATGTCCGGGTCCCCATGGCAAAGGGTCTTTACAGGTGTAGCTGAGTGAAGGATCTTGAGATGAGATCATCCTCAAGTCACTCGGTGGGCCCTAAATCTGGTGACAAGTGTCCTTGTCGGAAGAGGCGAGAACCCAGGCAGAGGGGAGGGGCCCCATAGAGACGGAGGCCGAGGCTGGAGGGAGCACAGCCCCAGTAACATCTTGATCTCAGACTTTGGCCCCCACAACTGCAAGAGAGCACATTTCTGGTGTTTTAAGCCCCCAGCCAGTGGTCCTTTGTCAAGGCCGTTGCTGAAACCCCAGCTGAGAATTGGACACAGCGCGCCCTGGGGGAGAAGCCCCCGGGGGAGAAGCCCCGCATGGAGCGGGGACGGGGCACCAGCACGGAGAGGGAGGGGGAGGAGGGGAGCTCGGAGCACGGGTTGGAAGAGGAGGTGGGGACAGCAAAGGGGCCAGGAGAGGCCTGGAGCCCCGCGTGCCCACTGGTGACAGGCAGCTCAGGGCCACAGGAACCCACCCCCTGTGTTTGGGTCCTGGCCCGGTGCCCATTCCTTGGGTAACCTCGGTTATTTAACGTCTCTGTGCCTCAGTGTTCCCATCTGTAAAATTTTAGGAGGCCGTAGCACCTGCTTTTTTTTTAATATTTATTTTTGGAAGAGAGACAGAGAGAGAAAGACAGAGACAGAGCATGAGCAGGGGAGGGGCAGAGAGAGGGGGAGACACAGAATCCGAAGCAGCTCCAGGCTCCGAGCTGTCAGCACAGAGCCCGACGCTGGGCTTGAACCCATGAACCTCGAGATCATGACCTGAGCCGAAGTCGGACGCTTCACCGGCTGAGCCCTCCGGGCGCCCCAGCACCCGCCTTACAGGGGTGAGAGTCAATACTTGGAGAGTATTTTGAACGGTAATGGGTGTGTCATGAAGTTCAGTGGCATTAGCCAGCGTCACTGCTCCGTGACCCATTCTCATCGGTGCGGGTGGACCAGGTATGTGTGGGAATGGAAGCAGGAGCCCAGGCTTGGCTTTGGGACAGAGACACAGGGCTACACGGGCCCAGATTCCAGCAGGGGCTCCGTTTCCCAGACCCTAAGTCCCTGAGCCCGGGTGGCTGGGAAGAAGGCTCGGGCGCCGTGGCTGGAGCCGGGGACGCGAGCGTTCTGGCCTTGGCGGGGCGGCCCCCCAGCAGACCCGTCCGACGGGAATCGTCACTGTTCACTGCGGTTTGCGAATGTGTATGTTGTGTAGTCGGGAAATGTCAACAAAAATAATAATTAAAATCGACGGATTATAGAAACTTTCACTGGAGTCTTTTACGGAAATGGATTTAAAAAAATGGGCAAACACGGGCACTCTGCCTGCGTTCGGGGTGCCCAGGCCTCTCCCGGGGACAAGAACTGGGTTCTCGGCCGAGTCTCGGCCCTGACCAGCCACGTGCCATTGAGCTGAGAGCACCCTTCCTGTTCTCCGTCCGCAAAGAAAGAGGGCCGCGGGGCTCCTTCTTAGCCACGCTGCTGGCCCGGGGCGGGCAAGGTGGTCGGGGGTGGGGTTGGGGGGAGCACCAGAGACCGAGGCTGTCAGGGGGGGCTCCCGTCTGTCTGTCCCACACCCTCCCGGAAAGACTCAGGGCTCTGCTGCCAAGCAGAACCTGCCTTTGACTGTTGGCACTGCCAGCTTTCTCGCCGAATGGCTCTGAGACCAGCAAGGCGCTCCGGGCAGCTGGGGTGCGGGGCGCGTGAGAAGGGGCTGGCGTTTTGCTGGGGGTTTGGAAGTCCAGGCCGAAGAGCGTAAACTTTAAATCGCAGCACGGAAGAGCTTGCCGTACAGCCGAAGAAAGTAAGAAACAGAAAGGGCGAGCTGCTTCGCCAACGTCACACAGCGTTTCAGTGGCAAATTGGGAGAAGGGCGCTCTGTCTCTGCGGCCGGTGCCGTCTCCCTGGCACCGAGGGGCCGGGCCTTCCCAACAGCTTCTGATCCGAGTTGCGGCCTCGGAGGTGAAATCCCAGGCCGCGAGCCGGGCCCGCAGTGCCCTTGGCCTGCGCGCGGGCGGGGGCGACGTTTCCGAGTTATCTTTAATTTGCCTTGAAATCAGGCACAAGTCGTTTGCAAAACAGGAAGCAGTCTCTCTGGGCCTGACATGAAATAGTAGTGCTGTCACCTTGAATTAGAGAGCTTGACATGACTCAAAGGAGGGGCAGACTGAAATGGCTGCTGGGGTCAAGCCGGCCCCACTAAGCCTTTGATAGCACAGCTGATAACAGACCCTCCACTATTTGTCCCCGGAATCAATCAGCGCGCGCCGCTGACGGCCACGTGCTCCCGTGCCACAGCAGATGGGATGGAGGCCGGGCCGGCGATTTGTCTTGCCTTTCAGCTGGATTTCCTGTTTTGTAGGGAGCGCGACAGGGCCCATCTGGTAATTAGATCGCGGGCCCAGATAGCCACGTCCGGGTCACGGGCCCCCCACTCAACGTGTCCCCTCAGCCACGTGGCCCCAGCGTCGCGGCCGCTCCAGGGCCCCGGCCTCCACAAATGGGAGCCATCAGGAGGCCTCCCGCCCCACGGAAGATTCCGGAAGGGGGCGTGTGGGTGGGGGTTGAGGGGGGAGACTCCTGCCTTTCATCTTCCCTCTGCTTCCTCTCCGGGGACCTGGCTTTGCTCATAGTCATTTCATTACTTTTTTCCTTCAAAGGCTCTTCCCAACTAGTTCACGTAGGTGCAAATGTGCCCGGAAGTTTGCACACGTGTGTGTGCGTGTGCGCGCATGCGCCTACCTGGGGCGCTTCTCTGCCTGCGCGCCGCTCCTAGACTCCTCTGGGGGTGGTGGGCTCTCACCTGCAGCGTCCCTCCTGCGAGCCTGTGGCCTCGCTTGGGGGATTCAGTTGCCCGGAGCCTCAGTTTCCCCATCATCTCCTCTAGGGGTTCTGTGTACCGTGAGCTCGGTGCAGGGTTAGCCCTTCTGAAGGTTGGCTTGTTGCTCCCCCTCCTGTGGTTCCCGGCGTCCCCCAGGCAGGTGTTAGGAGAGGGGCCTCGGGATGGGAGGGCCCACGCTCTCACTGACCCCTCTGCCATGAGGCTGTCTGTCGGGGACCATCCTGAGGCCTTGCCTCCCCCAACCCCCAGCCCCCAGCTATTCGAGGACCGTGTCCTCCCATAGACCCTGCGCTGGGGGCCGGGATACGTAGACTCTTCCTCTCCGGAGACCTCACGGGGAATGCGTCTGCTGGGATCACATCTCACACGGGCCCCCTCCCAGGCTTACGAGATCGCCCGTCCCCCAAATTATATCCAGACAGCGGCGGTAGCAGGCATCTCTCTTCCTGCCCGGGGGCCCACCAGCCGGCCAAATGGGGCGTTTAATTGGAAAGAGAAGCTGGCGGTCTGCCCGGAAATCCTGAAGAAAGGCCCCAGAATAGACCTGTTTTTAAAACCGCGCCACACACCTTCAGCATATATTTCTGTTTCAAATACCTGATGGGGTTCTTGAGACCATTTGAGAATCACAGCACCAGCCCGAAGCCGTGCGGCACACACTCCAGACCCCGGGCCGGGGGTGTGCCGTGTGCTGGCGGGATCCGACCACTTCGTTCAGATGTGGAAACTGAGGCAGCTCAGAGCTGGAGGGAGAAGTCAGCTCAGCTCAGGTCAGGTCTCCAGACGGTAACTGAGGTCTTCTCTGAGGACCACAGAGATGCTTGCTTTACATCCGATCCCCAGATTCCGAAGCCTCCTTTGGGACGTCGTCCAGAATTCTGGCTGCGTGGTTCCCCAGTCCACAGAACGTGGCGGCGGCCGGTGCGCGATGGGACGGAAGCGAGTGGGGAAGGATGGTTCCCGGGGAGGCTCACTCTCAGAAGCCCCGCAGGCTTATCTGCCCAGCAGGTGGGGTCTGTCCCTGCAGTGAGAAATCGGGGTCCATCAGGGCTGGTGAAGGACCACGGAATGCAGTCAGGGCCGTGCGTGTGCAAGACAGACTGAGGACAAGGGAAGGTCTTGGGTGCAGAGGGGCGGCTGGTGCAGGCCCTGAGCCTCAGGTGATTATGGGGCCAATGGAAGTCATACAACTTGGTGACTGTGGGGAAGTGGTCAGACCTCCACCTGCCCCGGTTTCTCCCTCTGTAGAATGGGCACAACTGTAGTTACTTTGTCAGTTGCTGTGCGGTGAAATGAGGGGTATGGGCAGAGGGCTGCCTCACACCATTACAGAGGCTGGTCCACCAACCCAGGGGCCATTTCTGTCAATTCAGGGATACCCCAGTCCTGCCCTTTGTGAGATGTCTGACTCCGGGCAAGCTTCTGAAGTCCTGTCCACCAGTGTCCTCACCTGTGGGGGTAAGGATGCAGTTCCATTTCACAGGACTGGGGTGCCATGGGTCAGCTTATGTAGAGCACATGGAGCAATGTCTGGGGGGCACTCAATTTAGGTTAACTCTTAATGGTATTATGATGGTGGTGATGGTGATGATGGTGATGATGGTGATGATGGTGGTGATGATGGTGATGATGATGATGGTGATGATGATGATGATGATGGTGATGATGGTGATGATGGTGGTGATGACGGTGATGGTGATGATGTGATGGTGGTGGTGATGATGATGGTGATGATGATGATGGTGATGGTGATGATGATGGGGATGATGGTGGTGATGATGGTTGAGATGGTGGTGATGGTGATGATGATGGTGATGGTGGTGGTGATGATGGTGATGATGATGGTGATAATGGTGATGATGATGGTGGTGGTGGGGATGATGGTAATGATGATGGTGATGATGATGATGGTGATGATGGTTGAGATGGTGGTGATGGTGGGGATGATGGTTGAGATGGTGGTGATGGTGGTGATGATGGTGATGATGGTGATGATAATGGTGATGGTGACGATGGTGATGGTGACGATGGTGATGATGATGGTGATGATGATGGTGATGATGGTGGTGATGATGATGGTGATGATGATGGTGATGGTGATGGTGATGATGATGATGGTGATGATGGTGATGATGATGGTGATGATGGTGATGATGGTGATGATAATGGTGATGGTGACAATGGTGATGGTGACGATGGTGATGATGATGGTGATGATGATGGTGATGATGGTGATGATGGTGGTGATGATGGTGATGATGGTGATGATAATGGTGATGGTGACGATGGTGATGGTGACGATGGTGATGATGATGGTGATGATGATGGTGATGATGGTGGTGATGATGATGGTGATGGTGATGATGATGGTGATGGTGATGATGATGATGGTGATGATGATGGTGATGATGGTGATGATGGTGGTGATGATGGTGATGATGATGGTGATGATGGTGATGATGGTGGTGATGATGGTGATGGTGATGGTGATGATGGTGATGGTGATGCTGATGGTGAAGGTGATGGTGATGATGGTGGTGATGATGTGATGATGAATCTGAGCGCTTGTTTTATGCTGAGGTCTGTCCTAGCACAGGCATACCACAGTGAGCAAGATAAACATGATCTGCTCTCCTAGGTATCACTTCTAGTGAGGATGAAGCCAGGGAATAAGCAAACTGATAAATATATAAAATCATGTCCCAGAGGGAAGAACCAGAGAGCCATGTGATGGGTGGGGCACCCCGGCAGGCCCCTTGGAGGAGGTGACATTGGAGTAGTGGGAGGGGTGAGTGCTTAGGACAGCCCTCTCGCCCTCCCTCCCCTCTATACCCCTCTGGCTGAGTTCCAGTAAGCCACAACACCCTCTGTGGCTTACTAGGTTTGTGCCCTTGCCCTAGTTGTGTCCTCTCTCTGGGACCTGGGGGTCCCATCGGTACAGTGTGTGTGTGTGGGATGCAGCCAGACATTCCTTTGGCCCCTTCCATCGCTGGGATCCCAAGGGTCTTGGGCCCGTGCTCGTGGCCTTGATCCGCCACGGAATAATTGGCAATAAACGGTCTGCGCGAGGGGCCCTCTCTGGGTCAGGGCCCTCGGGAGGGTTGAACAGTTCACTCCCAGCGGTTCCCTGCGGCTTACCTGAGACGGGGCTGGCTCCAGGAGCAATTTCCCCTGGACCAAACGATCTGTGGAATCTACCGTATATCATTCGCCATGACGTCTTCTGTTTAAATAGCGGCAGCCGGTGGCGGGGGTGCTCTGAGGCCGCGTGTCTGGGGGGCTCGCGTCCCAGCCCCCCTGCCCCTGCCCCCATGGAAGGCCCCGCTTGGGGGGAAAGCAGGCATATGGAACCCATTTGGGAAATTCTTTCGGCATAAACCACTTTTTCCAGGTAAGCACACACCCGTATTGACTATGAAAGATGAAACAGCCCTCTTGCTTTGCCGGTTACGTTTTTATGGATCTTAATTAAACACACGACCTCCCTGGGTTGGGAAATTGAACCCTCTTTGAGCGGCTCTTTCTTAAGAGGTGGTGCTGGCCCAGGGGAGGGCCAATTATAACCTCCAGTCCTCACCACCTCCCAGGACCTCCCAGACCCTCCAAGCGCTTGGAAAATGTGTGCTCGACAGAGGGGCTTTGATTCCGCGCGCCTGGAGAGCGTTAGGCCTGTTTCCAGGCCCAAGGCAAGTGGCGGTCAGAGTCCCAGGCCGTTGGCGGGAAGGCCGTGGGGACCTGGGCTTTCAAACTTCATTGAGCGTTGGAGCTCTCGTTCACTCCCAATCATGCGCACACCCCCGATATAAACCAGATGGAGCTGCTCGGGCAGAAGGGGGAGAGGGTCCCCACGTAGCCCCCTGCTCACCCCCACGGGCAGTCTTGACGCTAGCCGCGGGCGATGGAGCTCTGCAGCCGCGGCCTGTATGTGCAGAGACCTTTAAATGTGCCCTGGTTTTGTTATGTTTCTTGTCTCATTTGCACTCACAAAAGCCGCATGAAGTCGGAGCCGCTGCTATTTCACACTCAGAGAATGTAGGCACAGAGCGGGGGAGTGACCTGTCCGGGGTCGCCCAGCGGGAGCAGGAGGAGTGACGTCTGAGTCCTGGGAAGCCGCTGATGGGCCCGAGGCTGTCTTGTCGCTGCGCTCCTGGCTCCGTGGCGCACTGCCTTCTCGAGTTGTGGTCCCTGTCTTTTGGGGGGGGTCTCCTTAGCACGGGCCCCTCTATGTGTCGGCCGATGCAGCCGGGTTCACATCTTCCAGAGTTCTGGGCTCTGCGCCCAGCGGCACGGGCGGGGGGGCGGGGACGGCTGTCTCTTGACCCAGGGCGAGCGCGGCAGTGCCCGGGGACCCCAGGAGTTCTCAGGAGTCCCTGTGGGTTTCTGCTAAGAGTTGACGTTAAGGAAGAGATTCATTGTTCAAAACCAGTTTGCAGATCTCAGGGCTCTTCCTTCACGAGTGGGCAGGGGGCCTGGCCTTGGGGGGAGGGGCTCCAGTCGTGGCCCAGGATCCCCTATCAGGCAAAGGGGGGCACTTTCCCCACTTTTGTTTTGAAGTCAGGCTAATGATGGTGGGACCTGCCCACAGGAGGGTTCATTTTTCCAGGCGAACAGGTCAGTGCACGTCTGACTAACGTGCTGGTTGGTCACCACGTAACCAGAGCATAGCACCAAGTTCCCCCAGGAGTCCCTGCCGCCCCAGCCCCTGCTCCCGCGGGTCTGTTTTCTGTCTCTGGGATTCTGTCTTTCCCAGAACGTCATGTCAAAACAATCATATGATACACAGGCTTTTGAGTCTGGCCTCTCTCACTTTGCGTGATGCTTTTACGATCCGGCCTTTCACAGGGCCATTATCTGCACCTTTGTAGGTGGGGCGGCTTCAGGGAAGACAGAGCTGGACGGACCCGCAGGGTCCCTGGAGCCCCGATACCGAGCCTCTCCTACTTTCGGCATCTACGTAAGTGCGTGAACGCTGTCTTCGTGGGGGGATGGGAGACACGTCGTGTCCAGAGCTCGTGGCTGCAGGTGTCAGACGCCTGACCTGAGGGAACGGAGAAGAAGTCTGCAGGAAGATGGATTGTCCGGGGCCGGCTGACCCAACAGCTCCTCGATGTTGGGGACCTGGGTGCGGGAGGGTGGTGGCTTCGTCTGCACCGCGTCCCTATGTGACACTGTCTGAAGTGGGGAATGGGCACCTCCCCATGACGTTTTTCTTCATCAGCAAGAAAGCTGCTCTGGGAGCACGAGCCTTCCCCGTGTCACACGGGTCAGAGCTGTGTCACACTGGTCGGGGCCGTGTCACACTGGTCAGGCTGTGTCACACGGGTTGAGGCCATGTCACACGGGTCGGGCCGTGTCATACGGGTCAGGGCTGTGTCACGCGCCATGTCTAATGCCAATCAGGCTGAGACTGAGTGTCTCTTTGGGTGTGGAGGGGCCCATGAGGCACAGCCCAGCCAACACCTGGGCAAAATTGGGGTCTTCTGGGAAGGAGGAGAGGGGACGCCTGGGAGGCAGACAGCCAGCAGAGTCCGCCGGATGGTGTGCGTGCGGCCGCCGAGGGCAGTGTGATTGCGAGGGGGTGGTCCAGGCTAAAGGACCAGGGGAGGAGGAGACCCTCGGTCGCTAATGTGGCAGTTGGACTGCGGTGGGCCCTTCCCAGACCCTCAGAGGGGTCAGCCTTCTCTTCAGGTGTTCCTCAAAGCAGGGGTGTAGGTGCACCCTGTGTGGGCTTTGCATGCTTGCCATCCCTCCTTCCGGCTTTCCTCCCCTTCCTCCCTCCACCTCTCCACCCCTCCTTCTTCCACCCCTCCACCCCTCCACCCCTCCATCCCTCCATCCCTCCACCCCTCCATCCCTCCATCCCTCCATCTCTCCATCCCTCCACCCCTCCACCCCTCCACCCCTCCACCCCTCCATCCCTCCATCCCTCCACCTCTCCACCCCTTCATCCCTCCATCCTTGCATCTCTCTACCTCTCCATCCCTCCATCCCTCTATCCCTCTAACCCTCCATCCCCACATCTCTCCATTCCCACATTTCTTTCCTCCACTTCTCCATCATTTCTTGCAAGTAAGAATCGAGCACTCAGAATGGGATAGCCCGCGGTGGATCCTGGTGAGAAGGAGACCCCGGGGACCCCACTGAGGGGTCCTCGGCGTTCATGGTCAAGGTGTGGAGCTGTGGTCCCTCTTGAGCCTGACCTGCAGCCACTATGCACATCTGCAGATAAAGAGTTGCCTTTTCGCTCTCAAGGTTCGTGGAGCACAGATTTCCCTTGCTATTCACCTCCCAACACAGTTCTGCAGTCGACTAACTCTCATATTTCCACGTGCTGTGTTTAATTAAGACCCACACAAGTCGGGTTTGGAGGAATGAAGGCATTGAGGCCCAGCGGGCCTTGGCCTCAGGGCTTGGCTCCTCTTGTCTGGGTGCTGCAGGCCACGGAGGCCCCCCTAGGGTGCGGGTAGAAAGACCCCACGTCGGCTTTTCTTGCTGGCAGACTTCTCGGATGGTTCTCAGACCACCAGACTAGGTCTGTGGCCAAAAGCCTCAAGCTTTGGCCCAGGACTGTCTGGGCTGATATCATTTGAGGATTATGGGGGCTAAATTATATGCTTGATTGACTAATCTCCTTGGTAGCAGCATTTGTGAAAAATGAGGTGTATTTTTTTTTTTTTTTTGGCTGTCGTGGGCATATTGTCAAGACTTCTAGGGAAAGAGCCTTGCCTGTTCCCATCATGGGACCTTTCAGCCTCACCAGAGAAGAGGTCAGCAACCGCGCCCCCATGGATGATTCAGAGACGCAGGAAGGCGGGTGAGCGAGATGCCACGTTAGGTCACGTGCGGACCCGTGGGTACGTCTTCGCGGTGTCTCTGTTCGAGCCAACCTAGGTTAGCAGGGTCCCGCTGAGAAGCTGGAACACGATCAACATGGACTGTGAAGGGCTTAGGAGACATGGGGTTTTGTTTTCAAATTTTAAAAAGGGACCCAGTGCGGAGGGACCAAGAAATCTCATGCTCCGGGAAGCAAGGGAAGCTGGTCTGTACGTGTCGCCAGCCGTGTCCAGGGCGGTCTCCCCTTTTCTTGGAGAATGTGGGGAGGCAGGAGTGTGGCAGATTGCCTCGGGACAATGGGCCCCTCTCCCGTCGGGTGGGCTGCGATGCCCCAAACAATAGGCCTGGGCCGGCCCCTCTCCTGCTGCCCACGGCCTGAGACAGATGCCCAGGAGCCCCCTGTGAGCGCCCTGGACGTGACCTCTGGGGCTGCCCTGTCACTCTGTGGAGGAGCCCCGGAGAGGGAGCCAGGCAAACAATGGGGGCCTCATGCCAGGCGTCCGGCCTCCGGCACGGGCCGGGGGCTCCCCGGGGAGAGCACGGCCCGGCAGGTGCTGCTATTGTCTCGGGGCACGGGGGCCTTCCACGGGGGTCTCCCAGCTCGGCGGCAGGATGGCCTTGGGGCTGGAGGCCCTCTTGTTGTTCCCCAGGGAGGACCCACGGGGCCAATTTTGCTGGCCCCGTTCAGTTCTGACGGCCCACAGCCCTGCACTTGGCCTCTAAATATGTCATTTGGAGAAGCAATTATCGTTGACTGGCCTCAAGCAGGACCAGGACCTTGAATGTCAGATTTTGTGACCAGACCTGCCATAGGATGTGCTCGCCTTCCACACGACATTCTTTCTTGGGCTGGGGAGCAAGAAGAGGTTTCCGGAGAAACCCCAGCTTAGGGGGAGGAGGGCAGGCCTGGAGGCTCTTTTTTCTGCTAAAAGACTTACCTTCAGAGACAAACCTTAGCATAAGCTGAAAGCAACCCGGGAATACATTGACGGGTCCTTCATCCAAGGGAGGAGCTGTAATGAGTGTGTGTGCGCACGCACGTGCGTGTGCATGAGGCACAAGCATGTGTGGGTGCACAGACTCCACGCCAGGGGCTGTGCTGAGGATTCCGCCCCACCCCCGCCAGTATTCACCGTTATCTGTAATGGCCCCAAACTGGAAACAGCCAGAATGTTCCACAGTAGGAGAACGGGTGCATGAAATGTGATGCGCACTCGCCATGAAACCCTACTCGGCAACACGAAGGAATGCGCAATATTCACACCACTTGGGTGGACCTTGTATTCATCTTCTCCAGCTGCGTAACAAAACACCACAGGGAGGGCAGCTCCAACGGCGGGGGTTCATCTTCTCCCAGTTCTGGAAGCCGGAAGTCCAAGAGCAGAGCATCCGCGGGGCCTGCCGGTAGCCTGCAGATGGCCGGCCCGCACCTTGTCCCGAGTGGCCTTGTGCGCGTGCTTCCTGGGGGCCTCCACGTGTGTCCGACTTTTCTCTTCTTACAAGGATTCGAGTCAGATCAGACAAGGGCCCGTCCAGGGGCCTGGTTGTAACTCAGTCGCCTCCTTAAAGAACCTTCTCTCCAAACACATGTTCTGGGAGTTATGGGCCCGTCGTGAACCTTGGTGGGGACACAGATGAGCCCAGGACAGATCTCAGAGGTGTCAGGCTGAGCGAATGAGACCCATCTCAGAAGCCCCCCTACTGTGGGATTCCATCTCTATAATGTTCTGGAGAACAGAACACAGAGATGGAAAGCAGAATGGTGTCCCCGCATCAGGACAGTAGGTGCGGGTGGGTGTCACCAGAAGGAAGGAGCTCCTTGTGGTGACGGTCCTGCGTCTTGGTTGTGATGGACACATTAATCAGGTTAATTCCAGGAGCCTTCTGGAACAAGGCGCCATCGTGCGACTTTATAGAAGAGGAGACAGGGCCTCTGAAAGGCATGTTTCTTGAGCAAAACCCTGAACCCCGCCCCTCAGATCCACAGGACTTCATGGCTTGGGTCTTCTCCTGTCTGCTTCCCAAAGACCACCCCTTCCTTACCCCGGCTGTGGCTCCGTGGCCCCAGAACGGGACTCAGCTGTGCCCCTCCGTTTCGCCAGGGTCCCCTAACAGCCAGGATGGACTGCGTGGAGGAGGCCCCGGGGTCAGCACGTCCAACACGAATGTGTTCCATGTGACGCACGTGGCCACTGCCTCGGAGGGCACCAAGTGCGGCTCTCCCTCATGCACCTCTGCTGTCTGGTTTCAAGATGCCCTGTCCTGTTTGGGGGGCCGTTCGTCCAAGCCTTTTGCTGAGGCCTCCAGGCATTCTGAGGGTGACCGACACTAGGGCTTGAGCCACGACGGGGCTCACTCACAGAATACGTTGGCGTGGAACAAAGTGGACCCCTCGATCCCATGGGAATGACCCCCGTCAGCAGCAAGTGGCCCCTTTGGGGTCCTGATGAGCTAGGACACGGGAAGATAGAATTTCAGAGCTGGATGTTCTGTTGGAAAGGAACCTTCTGCACACAGAGCAAAGGGGCTGGCGGGTGGTCGGGGGGGCAGGGCAGAGCGGCACCCAGAATGTGGGCGTGGAGGTTGAGCCTGGGGGCGTGGGAGCACTTGGTGATTTTCTAGCGCTTTCTACTTTGCTCATTTAGAATCACAGTGACCCTCCGGAGTGCGTGGCCCAAGGAGATATTCTGCTCTTTATAGATGGCGACACGGGATCTGAAGGGAGCCCGGCGCGCCATAGTCAGGGATGGAGCTGAAGCCCAGGGCTTTTTAAAACCGCTGCCCTTGGCACGTGGTCCTGAAAACTTGTCGGCTGGAAGTATGGTGCTGGGAGGGGGCGCCGGCTGGCCGGACTTCCAACAGCACAGATGTTTGGGGCACACCGCGTCGCCTAACTTGCTGGGGGAGCACGCGCCTAAGGGGAGCCGGTCAGGGATGCAGGTGAGTCCCATCCTGGCTCTACGTGGCCGCTTCGCCCCCCCCCACACCTGTTTCCACAGGGTGAGTTCATGCGAGAAAAGCTTTCCCGCCCAGGCTCGGTGCCGGCCTGGCCACCAGCGTCAGCTCCTCTCTGTGGAATAGTTTGACCATGTTGCTGGGGACCTGGGCTCGTCTGCGCCGGGAAAGTGCCTTGAAAGTGGCAGGAGAGAGCCACTCTTCTGCAGTGGCGGCATGGGGGGTACCCCATGCATAGTGACGTCCCTGGGGGTGGTGGTGATCTGAGTGGTGTCCCCACAGGTCCCTCTCTCCCCTGGGGGACGAGACTGAGCTTGGGCTCAGAGGGGTCAGTGTTTGGTGAGGACTGGCTGGCTGGGGCGTTCCCGCCACCACGGAGGAGGCGATCAAGCCTGGGTGCCGTGTGGCACGGTGACCCAGGTCCCCGCTGGCTGGCAGTCCCTGGTGCCCCGGCTCTGTTTCCTCCTGCTCCTCCTGCGTGGCCGGGACCTTCCCCTGGGCCACCTGTGGCTCTTGACAGGCCTAGCTCCCCGCGGGGTGGCCTCCCCATGGGCCAAGAAGGCGCATGGAAAGGGATAGCCAGACCACAGCATGGCCGGGGCCTGGTGGCCAGTCCACGCGCCTTGCGGTCCAGCTGAGCCGGCCGGAGCGCCCACAAGCAGGCCTTGGAGATGTGGGCGGCCGCGGTGGCCCTCCTCCTACTCCGAGAGATGTTTGTCCCCTCCCGCCCCTGGCTGCCTATGACAATGGCTTTCAGCAGATACGACAGCCCCTGGTGGGGGGTCCCTGGCCCCCGTCCACGTCTCCACACTTGACTTGCTCAGAGTTCACTGGCCCGAAATAATGTCCCCAATGCAAGTCGGCGGACGGAACGTTCAGAGTGGACGGTTTGGTTTTTTTTCTCCCCCCTTTTTTTAATACATTAAACATGCATTACTGGATTTCTACCCGGTTCCTCTGACAGCTGTGGAAAAATAAAGAAAATTCAGTTTGAACTTAAAAAGCTGGGGCTTAATTTATGTCCCGCACCTTTGTCTGCCCGGTTCTTTTTCCTCTTCCGATGGAAAGGCCCCAGGGAGCGGGAGACAGAGGCTCTGCCAGCCCACGTGGCCCCGTGGTGCCCGGGCCTTAATAGGGGCGCCCAGTGGCCAACACGGAGGGGAGTTTTCAGATGGAAATGCGAGGAAACAATGCAATCATCTGTCTCCCAATCTGTTTTGAAGGAGGGAAGAGAGCGCCGGGAGGAGAGAGAGGAGAGCCGGTTTCTGCTGGGGGGCTTTCATTCAGGGCGTTTTATAGGGAAAGACAGATGTCATGAATACTGATGTGGACGGCCTGGCTCTGGTAGAGGCTTTTAATTTTCTGAGTTGTAAAGACAAAGTGTTTTAATAATACAGGGAAACACATGTTCATGGGAGGGCCTTTTAGCTCATTCTGGTTTCCTTGACTCCCTTTCTTCCTTCCTTCCTTCCTTCCTTCCTTCCCTCCTTTCCCTTCCCTTCCCTTTCCTTCCCTCTTTCCCTCCCTCTCTCCTTCCTTCCTTCCTTCCTTCCTTCCCTCCTTCCTTCCTTCCCTCCTTCCTTCTTTCTCTCCCTCCTTCCTTCCTCTCCTTCCCCCTTTTTACATCCGTTTTCTCTGAAGGAGGACCCTTCTCTGCGCTGAGGAGAACAGAGGAGAAGGAGGCACAGTGACCTGACGTTAGCATCTGGAAATGGAGCTCGAAGAACGTGCCGTTCCCTTTTGGCCCTTTGTGGGGGCCGAGGGCGCGTGAAACACTTGCTTTGTGCCCCTTCTCAGCTTGCCGTCCCAGTAGGGGGAAGGGACATGCTCTTTGGGCGGCTTCCGTGTAAACCTCGCAGCAGTTTTGAGTCTGGGGCAGAATGGTGCAGCCAAAAGAGGCATTTGTTATGCAACTGACACTCATTAAGCACCGACTGTATGCAGGGGACTGGGAAAACAGAGGCGAGCCAGACATGCTGCCTGGGCTTAAGAAGCTGCTGGTCTGAGGGAAGAGGCAGCTGGTCAGACGAATAAAGATGAGGTCACCCCCTGCTGGGGGAGGCCCCTGCCTCGAGCTCTCTTGAAACCAGGGGAGCCGGGCCCGTCTCGAAGCTCTCCATCAAAGGCAGCGGCGTGTCCGGTACCTCCTGCCTCCCCCCGGAGGCTGCCGGGACAGACGCTAGGGCTCCCGTTGGATGGGCAAAGAAACTGAGGCCCAGAGGCACCAAGCAACAGGTCCAAGAGGTGCGGTCAGGACCGAGCCTTGGCCCCGGGGGCCCGATCCAGGGCACGCTGGCCGCCGCGGAGGGCCGCCACAGTCATTGGATGAGACTCTCAGCACACACCTGCTCGGGAGGCCCCGCCGGGACCCCGTGAGGGAGGCGCCACGGTCATGTTCACGCCACGCACGACGGGGCGTGGTGGGGGAGGGCCGAGAGGCTCGCTCACAGCCGCAGAGCCCATGCGCAGGCCCGTCTGAGTCCGAGCTGGTGGTGGTTTTGTTTTTTTTTTAAATTGTGGTTAAATACAACATAACCTAATGTTCCTCGCTTTATCTATAAGGATAAACCCAGTGGCGTCAAATATGTTCGTCGTGCGTGGGACCATCGTGGGCGTCTATACTGAAATTTTCGTCATCCCCTGACAAAGTCTCTGAACCCGCGAAGCAGGGACTGCACCCCCGCCCCCCCGCCACGCAGCCCCTGTGATGCTCTGTGTCTCCACGAAATCCGATGACTCCTGGGACCTCCTCTGAGCGGAGTCACAGGATCTGTCCTTTGTGACTGGCGTCTTTCACTCAGCACGGTGTCCCCTGTGTGAGAACGTCCTTCCTGTGTGAGGTCGGATGCTATTCCGTCGTAGGGATGCACTGCGTTTGATCTGTTCATCTGTTGGTGGCTGAGTGAGTCCTCCCTTAACAAAACTAACTCTGTCCTTCCACAGACGTGCATCCCGGGGACGGTGCTGGAACCGGTGGGGCTGCAGGAGGGAGCGGGCCCCTCGCGCTCAAGCCAAGCGCTGCGATACTGCAGACACCCCTGCAGGTCCTGCTGTGTGGTCAGGAGCTCGGGCCGCGTGCGGCTCCCTTCGCCACGACTCTGCAGTCAGAGGGCAGCTTTGGCGCCTCCTGTGCTAGGCACTGTGGGGGGGATTCAGAGGCAAGTAAACCACTTGCTCCCCCCCATAAACCATCCCCTAGTGTGGAAGAAGGAAAGATGCACCCAACACACTTATTCATTTGACAAGCAAGTATTGAGTGCCTTCTGTGTACACCGGCACTAGCACCCAGAGCCGGTGTTAGTGGCCTGGGCTTTGGGTCTGACTTCTGTACCCCATGATCTGGGCCCATACGCTCCTTGACCTCCTCTGCTGGGGGGGGGGGTCAGGGGTGAGCACCGTCCTTGGAGAACCTCTGCTCTCAGTTTCCCCATCTGTCTATGGGGGCGTCCCCGGGGGACCTTCCAGGCGGATGCTCCAAGCTCATTGTTCCAGGCATGGCGGACTCCGGGGCTAGTGGGGTGGGGCTGCTGCAGTGTCTAGGAGCGAGTCTGCTCTGGGGGGAGGCTGTGTGGAGGAGCAGTCCCAGCCTTCGGGGGAACCCCCAGCCCATTTCTGCTCATTTGCCCCCAGTGAGTAGGCTCATTACTCCAGAAGGCAGGTCCTGTCCACCTGGACTCACTTCCTGACCTTCTGCTGGTTTCTTCCCCAGGGATCCCAACCAGGGGGGAAGCACGTATCTCTGCAGCCTCGAGACCAGGAGCGGATGCTCCGTCCAGGAGAGGCTCACGGCCATGACATTCTGGCTGCCTGGCTGCCTGTGCTGAGAGCTGGAGACCTGGGGCCGAGCCAGTTCACCAAGAGCCAAACGGTACTTTCGTTGTCTGTGTGGTACGTTGCATTTCTTCGATTGCTGGTAACATTCAACGTTTTGTTACCTGTGTTTACAGACCATATTTTCCTTTGATGAGTTATCCAACTGTATCTTTAGCCCATTTTTCCATTACTGTGTTTTTCTTGTTGATTTATAAAAACTCTTTGTATATTATGGATATGAAGAGGAAGCAGAGCTGATTCACGAATTCATTCTCTTTTCTGGGGAGAGTCAATGGAACCGGCACCCCTTTCTCAATGTTGGCTGATGTTTGACATTCTTATCGCCTCTTCCTCCCCCGCTCGGCTTTATACTTCTCTTTGCATTTCACAGCTGTCTGGGCACAGCTGCCCCTACGGGGGCTACATAAAGCCCCAAGGAGAGCTTGATCTTGGAGCAAAAGGCCCAGTGTAGCAGCCTTTGTGGGGCCTGGTGTGCAGGAGAGGATGTCTGTGTTTGTGTTCTCCCACCGGCAGGTGATAGGGAAGGACCCACCACAACCAGGCCCTCCCCAGCACGCACAGCCCCCTGGCCCCGACGAAACACGCAGTTTCGTCTTCTTTGGGGACAAGCAGATTTTTCAAACAAAGTTTGCCAAATAGGCACATTTTGTTGTGTTTTTTTCCTCCCCTCCAAGGCAGATGCAAACGGTCTTTTCAAATCGGTTTGGAGGAAAATAAATGAGCCCACGCTGGGGCTTCAATAAATCTTTGCGTAAGCCACAAGGGTAAGTTTTGGGCCCGATGAAGGGCCCAGTGTGTGGCTTATGAATGATGCCCAGTGATGGGTCCCCACCCCCGCCTTCCTCCCTTCCCCTCCTCCATCCCCCGACCCAATTTAAAATTGGACATTAATGTTTTAAGACAAAGGGAGCTTTGGGTATTTCTCCCCCCTCCTGGAGGGTCTCCCAGTGAAATACTTGTCGTGGCCATGCTCCGCGTGTGACTGGGGCCGTGTCTCTGAGCCAGGACCTGTCTTCAGGAGATGATCCATGTGCTGACCTTCTGCCCGGTGGCTCGAGGACCCCCACCCTGGCCGCAGATGACTCTGGTCCCCCAGGGAGGGTTCCCTCTCCCGGCCTCCCTGCTGGGTACCAGGGAGTGGTGGCAGCAACACGGCCTGTCGCCTCCTGGCCCGTCTCCCTGTGCTGTCCCCACCCACTGGCCAAATGGTGGCCGGCTGACGGACGGTGTGAGAGCCTCCAAGACTCCTCCAGCATCAGGCCTAAATCCTCTGCCTGGATGCCTGGCCGCCATGCCCACTCTCTTCTCCTGCTGTCTCTGTGGCTTTTCCATGGGTTTCTTCACTCTGGGTCTGTCTGATTCCTTCCTTAGAGAGACACCGGAAATAGGCTGCACAGAGTGTGGCCCGCGTGCGTTGCATGGGCCACGGGGAACCGTGGAGCTGGAGGCGACGGCATCGGTGGTCCAGGAGGGGGCCTCGGCGCCCAGCGGGAGAGGAGAGTCCCTCCTCGGCTCCGTGACACACAGAGTGGGCCACTTGTCCACTTGTGGGGTGATCTTGGCCCCCTCCCCAATTCACACCTACTGCATCTCAGACTGTGAACTAATTTGGAAGGAGGGTCTTTGCTGCAAAGGTAATTAAAGTCAGGGTCTTGAGGCGGGATCGTCGTGGATTAAGGAGGGCCCTAAACCCAGCGAGTGTCTTTATAAAAGACAGGGGTGAAGACAAACAGAGAGATCATGTGAAATGGGGGCAGAGACAGGAGTGATGTGGCCACAGCCTGGGGATGTCCGGAGCCCCCCGAAGTCGTCGGACGCATGCTCCCCGAGAGCCTCTGGAGGGAGCAGAGCCCTGCCCACGCTTGATTTCAGCTCTCTGGCCTCCAGACCGTCAGAGAATCGATCTCTGTTGCTTTAAGTAACGAGGCGTGCGGTTCTTGGTTACAGCAGCCCCAGGACAGTGATACGACATCCATTGTCGATGGGACTGAAGGAAATGGGTGGAAATTTTCTTAGTTTCTGGGTCTCCCTCTTTGAGTGAGTAGGTCTGCCGTCCCATTGCTGCTGTCCACACCCCTGTGGTGGCCGAGACCAGGCTCCGCCCCTTCCCACTCCCCAGCCACCCTCACAGATGGGACACTGCGACCTCTTCCACGGGCAGGGAAACTGAGGCTCAGAGAGGCTGGGGAAGACCACGGGCTTGGCTCCAGCTCCTGGCCTCTGCCCTCAATGACTTACTCCAGGCCCTTGAGCGACACGGGACCCAGAGCCGACCCCCATCATCTGGTTCTGTGGGAGCTGTGGGCCCTCCGGGTGGGAGCCCACGGACTCTGCCACTACCGGATCGTTTGCCCAGGCAGCGGTGAGGACTGAGTGGAGGTCTCCCTGATGGCGAAGGTGTGAACCGATGAATGCAGCCGGTCTGCCAGGCTCTGGGGGCAGGGATCACTTGTGACGTGCAGTCATTTTCTCTTCCAGGTTCCTGCACGTGGATATACTTGAAAAACAAACACAAAATGGAGACTAAAGTGTGTATATCATTCAATAGGCTGCTGGTTTTTGTTTTGTTTTGTTTTTTAGTAAAAACGGTTTGATTCCTGCGTCCTCCCTAGCTGACCTAGTCTCTTAAATATGGGTCTTGATGGGTGTAGTTAGTTCCGGAAGCAGGACTTGGACACATGGAGGATGGAAGGGAGGGCACCAGGGCTGGGGGACAGTGTGGGCAGAGGCTCGACCTAGGGAACTTCTCCAGGGTCGCTGGAGTAGCGTATAGTGGGGGTGGTGAGCAAGGGGTTTTGGGGGCTCAGTTTCAGGTTCAATTCCAGAGCTTTGGCTGTCCGGGGGAGGTCTTTAGATTTTGTTTTGTGGACATTGGGAGTCATCGAAGGTTTTTGAGTGGGACAGTGATGTGATTCATTCTGGCCCAGGGGAGGATGAACCCAAAGGCTGGAAGTGGGACATTGGGGCACCCGGGTGGCTTAGTCGGTTAAGCATCCGACTTCAGCTCAGGTCATGATCTCACGGTTTGTGGGTTCGAGTCCTGCGTCGGGCTCTGTGCTGACAGCTCAGAGCCTGGAGCCTGCCTCCGATCCTGTGTCTCCCTCTCTCTCTGTCCCACCCCGCTTGTCTCTCTCTCTCTCTCAAAAATAAATGAACGTTAAAAAAAAAAAAAGGAAGTGGGACATCAGGACTATCATTGTCCAGGTGTTGGTGGACCAGGCTTCAAGCTTGTGATTTACTAAGTTGTTAACTGATGGGTCAATGAACCACTCAACCAACTCCTCCCTCCCTCCCAAGAGGCATGGTCCCCTTGCAGTACTTCTTTGGCATATCTGCTTTGGGGAGTGGACAGCTCACCCCATTTTCTGAGAACACCTCTGGATTGTGCTCCTTGGTGAGGCAGGCATCTTCCGTCCACAGATGGTCAACATCTAGAAGCGTTCTCAGAATACAGGGCGAGCCAAGATTTGGCTTTGGGGTCTTTCTAAGAATCCCTGTGTGTCTTGGAGCAGACCATGATATCAGGAGACACAGCTGGGGGCCCTCAGTCCCACTGCCCTGCTCACTCTTGTGCCTGACTCCATCACCTTGATCAGAAGTTTCAGCTCTGGCTGGGAACTTTGAGAACTTTCTCCATTTGGTGGTTTCTTCACTCAGAGAAGGGGCTTCCAGGTTTAGCACATGATAACGATTTCCCTGCAGGGGAACACTATTGCAATTGACACGGCCAAGGGTGGGAGCTGCTATGATCCTCATTTACATATGGGAAAGCCAAGACCCGGAGGGGCTGAGTGACTTGCACAAGGTCGTTCAGCCACCCTACAAGGGAAGGGTGCCAGGATTCAGACACTGGCCTGTGGACTCCAGAGCTGGAGGCTTTCTTGCCAGGCCATCAGAAGACAGCTTGTGTCCTAGCTGGGAGCCGCCTCCTACCTCCCAGCCTCCCCAGTGCATCTGACACAAAGGTTCCTCTCAGGATGTCTGGCTTGTTTCCTACCTCCAACCTGCCTAGGGATCCCATCCGTTTGTTGGAACCATTGCCAGTGCAGATGTGGGTGGGCTATCAGCAGTGGAAGGAATCTGGGCTCCATTACACACTCACCCATCCATCTATTAATCCATCCATCCATCCACCCACCTGCCCATCCATCCATCCATCCATTCATCTATCCATCCATCTGTCTGTCCATCTGTCCTTCTGTCCACCCATCCACCCATCCACCCATTCATCTACCTATCCACATGCCCACCCATCCATTCATCCACCCACCTATCCATATGCCCATCTGTTCATCCATCCATCTGTCCATCCATCCATCCATCCATCCATCCGTCTGTCCATCCATCCACCTGTCCATCCATCGATCCATCCACCTATCCACATGCCCATCCATCCATCTGTCCATCTGTTCGTCCATCCATCCATCCGTCCACCCATCCATTCACATGCCCATCCGTCCATCCATCCATCCATCCGTCCGTCCATCCATCCATCCATCCATCCATTCACACACCCATCCGTCCATCCATCCATCTGTCCATCCTTCCATCCATCCATCCATCCATCCATTCACATGCCCATCCATCCATCCATCCATCCATCCATCTGTCCGTCCATCCATCCACCTATCCACATGCCCATCCATCCATCCATCCATCTGTCCATCCATCCATCCATCTGTCTGTCCATCCATCCATCCATCCATCCATTCACATGCCCATCCGTCCATCCATCCGTCCATCCGTCCATCCATTCATCCACCTCCCACATCTGTTTGTTGAGCATCTACATGTGCCAGGTCCACTCACCTTCAAAGCTGAGAGGGGAGTTTTCCTAGAGAAGATGTAAGAACAAGTGTGGGGAACACCCATCCCTGTGTTCCCCGAATCTGGTTGTGCAAATACTGACAGAATGAACAGGTGCACAGATGGGCCCTCTAGTGTCCTGCTTCCCACCGTTCCACCCTTTATACTGCGGCCCTTGCTGTGACAGCCAGCTGTGTGCAGATGGACCCCGGAAGCACCTCCCCTTGGCTGCCCTCGGGTTGGTCCTTTCTGCTCTGGGCTCCTCTGCCATGCCGTCCTCGTGGCTCAGCTGTCTGGCTCACCTACAAACCTAGCAGGGCGAAGGAGTTAACCCCTCTGTGGCCACCCTTGACCATGGGGGTTGGGAGCCCATGGGTAAAGCCTCCTCTCCCCCATCTGTTGGCCGTTGTGTGTGAGGCGCACTCTACGTGCTTCTCAGGGGCCCCCGCCTGGGGCTGGACCACAGATTGCTTCACCCTCCTGCCTTTTCTTACTCTCCCTGGTCCCTGTTTCTGGGCCTGATCCCCAAAATGTGCCACCTGCATGAGCCCGTTCTCGGGTTCAGGCAGACCCCCGAGTGGTGTCGGGATCCTGCCAGTTTACAGCAGCTAGGGTTCCGGACCAGGAAAGTGCAACCAGTCACCTTGCCTCAGAGGCCCCACATTCATTCATTCATTTGCTTCCTCGTTCATTCCGCCCGCCATGTTGCCAGTTCCCTCACTGGGACTGTGTCTGCCCTCGTCTCTTCTTGCCATGGCCGTGCACGCAGCTTGTGCTGGACGTTTCTTGGTGGCTTGAACTCCGGGGACAGGCGCTGGAGCCCAACAGACATGGGTTCAACGCTGCTCCCCCACATTGTAGAGGTGAGGTCTCGGCATGTCATTTCACCTCTCTGAGCCTCAGTTTCCCCATGTGCAAAACGGACTTAAGACCACCTACTTGAGAGGGCCTCGTAGGCATCCGAGGAGATCTCATGCATCAGGCCCAGAGCCTGGCGGCTGGGGGGCTGTTGGCCGGGACGATGTGCTGGCCGCTGCTAGCGGTGGGTGGTGGAAGCAGCTTCGGCAGAGGGGCTGGGTTTCTGGAACCTGGCACCGCAATTCCTCTGGTCTGCTTCAGTCCCCGAGGCTACTCGGCACGTCTCTTGGCCTTGGACGTGGCTAAGAAAATCAGCAACCCACAGCTTGTTGGTAGGAACTCAAAGAAACAAACACCACGGTCACCGGGAGGGGACGGGGGCCCTCCCTTGCTGGCGGGGCTGTGGGCAGCAGGCCCAAAGCGGTGATCGAGGGCGTTGGCGGGCGATTAGCCTCGCCCTAGTCGTGGCGATGCTTCCTTGGGAAAAGTGTCGCTCTTTTATGTGCATGTCAGCTGGTTATGAAATGAGAACTTTTTAGAGGCTTAGGGAAACCCACCCCGATCTTTGGAAACCTCTGTCTGCCCTCGTTCGAGCCCCAGCAGTCTTTCCCGCTGACGACTCATGAGTCACAGCCGCCATATTTGTGACTTTCATACCCCAGAGTCGGATATAAAGATAAGGGAAACTTTCCAGCAGGGAGAATGCCCGACTCTGAGGACAAGCTAAGCTTTGGGGGGTGGTGACATGCTCTGCGGCCAGAGGGGTGGTGGGGCGCCCTCCAGGCCCAGGGAGGGGCGCCCTTTTCCCTGGGACATCTGTCGGGGTCCAGGGCAGGTTATAGTTCTTCAAGGAACAGACCGGACCAGATCATTTTCTTTTATTTCTCACTTTTTATTTATTAAAAAAATTTTTAATGTTACTTTTGAGAGAGAGGAAGAGAGAGAGAGAGAATCCAAAGCAGACTTCAGGCTCTGAGCCATCAGCACAGAGCCCGACGCAGGGCTTGAGCCCATGGACCCTGAGATCGTGACCTGAGCCAAAGTCGGACGCTCAGCCCACTGAGCGCCCCCACCCTCGGAGCCCCGTTTTCTTTTCTTACCTGCAATTATTTCAGTTGCCTTTCAGTGAACGCTTCCTCTGTCTCATTTCCTTGTGTCGTTCTTAGGTTGTCCCAGGGGTGAGATACCACCATGCCCCCAATTTATAGATGGAGAAATCAAGGCTTGCTGGACATGCTGCTCCTGAGACTCGAGCCCAGCACCAAAGGCTCCCTCCTGCCCGCTTGGGCCCTCCCCTCCGCCCTCTGTCTCCTGCCCCTGCCCTGTCAGGTCTGAGGAGGGCAGGCTGAGGATGGGGGTGGAGGGAGCCTCTGAGGATGCTGCTTTGCGGGTGGCCTGCGGCCTCCGCTGACCTGAACGTTGCCGCCGGCTCCCTGCAGCCCTGGTCCTGAGGCTGGGTGGGGTCACTCAGGGTCATGGGTCCTCCTGCAGCGGTGGCCTGCATTCCTGGAAGGGAGAGCCCTGGGAGGGGAGGGGTGGAGGCGACCTCGCAGGGTGGGTGTCTGGGCCCCAGGACACCCCATCCTGCAGACGGGCTCCCTGCTGCCCATGGGCCCAGCCCCGTCTGGCCTGCCTGTGCCAAGTGGCCCATTTGACTGTCCCCTTCTGTTTGCCCACGGAGTCCGGCGGGTGTCCTTTGGCCCGGGGCCCAGCTACAGCCTGGGAAGCTCCAACTTCCATCCATGGCTCTTTGTTTTAATGTTTTATGCGGTCCGTGAGTGTTGGGTCAGTAAGGACCTCAGAGGAGATCGGGGCCAGACCTCCTGCCCTGCACCGATGGGGGAAACTGAGGCACAGAGAGGGAGAGGAGCAGGTTGGTGGCAGAACTGGGCTGAGTGCTGTGGTCTTCCCGAGCCCCCATTGCCTACATCTGTTGTTTCCCAGAAGCCTTTGTGCACAGGCATTGGGGGGGGCGGGGGCCCTCAGGCATCACTTAGGCTCTGCTGAGGGGTCTGTGTGCCAGGCAAGTGAGGGGTCTGTGGTCTGGGGGCAGCCAGAATGGAGGCCTCGGGGCCACCCACCTCTGCTGGGGCAGCAGCCTCCTGCTGGCTTTGTATATGGGGTTTCCAGTGTGTACAGGACCTCTGTCCTCCACCCCGTCCCCCATCTGGCTCATAGCAGGTGCCCAACACGTGTGTGTGGTGACTGCCAGAAACTGCCCACGAGCTGACCCAGACCTGTATTCTGCAGGTGGAAGAGAGGGCTCAGAGCAGGAAGGAGTCCTCAGAGATCAGCAGCCTGGGGGCGGGCTATCCCTGCACCCAACTGTGTGCTGGGGACAGGAGCACTTCACTCGGGTGAGCGGTGGGGTTGGGGCGCACTGGACTGGGGCGGGGGGATCAGAAGGTTGGAAGGAGGTGCCGCTCACAGACTCCAGGGCAGCCCCATGCTCCCGGCCTCCTGGTAAATGCACCCTGTAATGTCCCTGAGTGTGGCTGGGACCCGTGACCTGCTCTCAACTAACAGAAGATGGCAAAGGAGGCGGACGTCATGTCCCCGACTGCGTTATGTTCTGTAAGACGCTGGCTCGCTGTCAGACTTGCTCCAGAGACTCCCCGTGAGGGTCAGCAGGGAGGCTCGCATGGCGGGGGCTGTGGGCAGCTTCTGGCTGATGGCCACAAGAGGCTGGGCCCTCCATCCGGCAGCCGCGAGGAACTGAATCCTTCCACAACCGGGGTGAGCCTGGGAACAGTCTTCCCCAGTCGAGCTCCAGGTGAGACCACAGCCCAGCAGACACCCGGCTTGCAGCCCTGTGTGGCCCAGAGCAGAGCACCCAGCAGCCTGGGTCCTGACATGGTGATAGGTAACTCATATGGGGGAAGAGTTAGAGAGTTTTGTTGCCTGTGACGTGGCCCAGCGCAGACTGTCCGGGATTAGCCATGGTAACAACAATAAAAGAAGCAAGAGTTCCTGTGTGCTGAGCCTGTGGTGGCACATGTGCTCGTGTCCCCTTGTAACAGCCTTGGAAGGTGGGCAGGCACTACCACTTCCTCCATCCTATGCGTGAGGAGACACAGGCACAGAGAGGTCGAGTAACTGGCCGGCGCTCACAGAGCCAGTGAGGCTCGAGGTGGGCTTTGAACCCAGGCCATTCCTACCCTCGAGCACCACCCAGCGGCTGCCGGCAGAGAGGGAGACTCGGGAGAGGTGGCAGCTGGCCAGTGTGGTGGAGAGGCCCCGGGGTGGCAGTCCAGCCCCATGCTCGCCCTGCACCCTTGCCCTGCACCCTCGCCCCGGCTTTGCTCAGTCGGGAGAGCTCCTGCTTCCCATGTGGTCCGGCTGTGGGGGAGGGGCCCCAAGGGAGAGACGTGGGGGCCTCTCATCCCCGGGGCACAGCTGACGGCACCAGCCCTGCCGGGCTCCCCAGGCCATCCCGACGGTGGGCAAGATGTGGGTGTGGAAGGCCCGGGAGAGCCCCACTCTGCAGCTCAAGCCTGCCCCGCACACCGGGGGCCCTGGGGGTCCGCGAGGAGGCGCCGGGGGTCTGAGCCACACCCTCCTCGCTCCCCGTGTGACTCCCCGTCTCCCCACCTGACTTGTTGTCTCTGTCAAAGGCGCTGGCATGCCTCAGTGCCCTCCTGGGATCTCTCGCTGGTGCCAGAGGGGAGAGCAGAAAGTCCCATCCCAGCCCCAGCCTGTCCCCCCCACCATGAGCAGCCGGTGCCCGGGTCCCGCACTCCCTGCTCCGGTCGTGATTCTTCCCCACTTTGGGTTTTCTTGTCCTGAAACGGAGACTTTGCACTGATGACCCGGCAGGTTTCTCTCACCTCCAAGATCCTATTCGGCAGCTCGAGGGGAGCAGGGACGCCCCACGTCGCCGGTGAGCTCCCAGCCACCTGCCAGAGGCACCGGGTCCCCTCTCTTCTCCTCGGGCAGAAGGCGCTACTGATGTGAACCCTCTTTTCCGGGAAACGACACCCGGTTACCCCCAGAAATTGTGTCGCGACTTCGCAGAGGGGCAAGTCCTGATAGCCAGGCACGATTCTGAGCTCCCTGTGGGGGGAGACCGAGCGCCTTAAATAGGGGAGGATAAAGCCGGTTAAGAGCAGAGAAGACAGAATGTCCAAGACAAAGTTCTCCAGGGCAGGGCTGTCCAACAGAGGTCCGGGGCCCAGGGGACCACAAACGGGAGGCGCTCGTGCGATGTCAAGTTTTCCAGTAATCACGGTCAAAAAGGGAAGCTCGAATTTATTTTATTAATACGTTTCATTTAACTTAATACAGCCCAAATGCTATCATTTCAACATGCAGCGAATGGAAAGCCTTCTTAGTGAGGTTCGAGACTCCTTTTTGGTACTTGGTAGTTTGGCATTGTTTGCGGAGAAGTCTCGGAAACCCAGCGCATCTCGGTTCGTACTAGCCGCATCCCCAGTGCGCAGTTCCCCTGGGTGCTCGGCGGCTGCCCCGGGAGCACTGCACGGCTCTGGGAATAGAGACGGGCTGGAGACCTGCCCGCACCGCCAGCTGGCTATGTGACGCGCTCTCCTGGTGTGCCAGGCGCTATTCTAAGAGCTGTACGTGTATTCACTCACCCAATCTTCATTCCCATTTTCAGGTTGAGAAAGTGGAGGCGCAGAGAGGTTAAGCACTTTGCTCAAGGTCACACAGCCAGTGAGAGGAGGAGTCAGGACCCGAACCCTGAGTTTTATTTACTAGGAGGGCTTTATAAACCATTGCACAGAGTCTGATCGTCAATCTGTCGGTGAGTCAGTTCTTGAGTGGCTCCCTGGGAACGGGGCCGAGCTGCTGAATGTGTCCGGCCCCTGGAAAGTGCTGCAATTCGGCATTTATTAGCTGCCTGCTCCTTGCCAGCATGAGGGCAGCCTGGGGCAGGCTGGGTTTTTCACCAGGGACTGGCTTTTCCTCATCTTCCCACGGAAACCCCTCCTGCCGTTGGTGTCCACCCAGGGCCCTAGTAAGCCACCTCCTCCCTGCTTCCCCCCACCCCCCCGCTGCAGCCTCCACCCTGCCCAAGAGCTCACAAGTTCAGGCTGAGCCCCATGGCAGCCTGGGCATTCCTGCCGGTGAGGGAGGCTGTGCCCACATCCGGAGAGGAGTCTTGCTGCCTCGCCCGCTCTGTCCCTGGTAGCATTTTTGCCTGGGGCACCCTGGCCCCTGGAAACAGGTGCCGGGTTTGGCGGCCAACTCAGGTCCTGGTCCAGCTTTACTTCCCTGTACCCACAGGGCCTCCCTTGTCTCTCCCCCTGTGTCTTATTCATTCATCGAAAAACCATTGAAAGTCACTTTTTTACAGTTGAGTTTTACCACCTATGTAAGTAATGCGCACCCATCTTAGGTGGACAGCCCAGTGGGTTGTTTTTTTTTGACTTATGTCTACACCGAGGGAACAACCACGTAGGTCAAGGAAGTGAACCTTCCAGCCCCTGCAAGGCTGCTCTGTGTGCCCGGCCAGCCAGCACCCCCACCCCAGGGAGCCTCTCATCGGCTTTTTGTCACCTTAGGTGAGCCCTGCCTGTCTTTGAATTTCGGAAAAAGGAAACTCTTCCGTATGCGATCTTTTCCATCAGCTTCTTTTGATCAACATAATCTTTCGGAGACTCATTCCTCCTGTTGCATATATCAATGATTTGCTCTATTTTTTAAGTTTATTTATTTATTTTGAGACAGAGAGAGAGAGAGAGAGAGTGCAAGTGGGGGAGGGACAGAGAGAGAGAATCCAAAGCAGGCTCTGCACTGTCACTGTTGAGCCCTATGGGGACTCGAACTCACGAACTATGAGATCATGACCTGAGCTGAAGTCTAACGCTTAACCCACTGAGCCTCCCAGGCGCCCCTGCTCTGTATTTTTAAAAGACTGCTGGGGGCATCTGGGTGGCTCAGTCGGTTAAGCGTCCAACTTCGGCTCAGGTCATGATCTCATGGTTTGTGAGTTTGCGCCTTGCATCGGGCTCTGTGCTGACAGCTCGGAGCCTGGAGCTGCTTCGGATTCTGCGTGTGTTTCTCTCTCTGTCCTCCCTGTTCGCGCTCTGTCTCTCTCTCAAAAATAAATAAACATTAAAAATTAAAAAAAAAAAAGATCGCTGAGTGGTATCCCTTTGTTCGAACTTGCCAGCTTGTCCACTCGCCTGCCAGTGGGCATCGGACTTACTTCCAGGCTTGGGCTGTGAACGCTGCAGGACGCATCCTTCGTGGACTCACACATCATTTCTCTCGGACTGAAAATGCCGGGCCAAGAGCGCCAGGTTTAACGTCGGTAGATTCTGCCGCCCAGCCCTCCAATTGCAAGGCACGAGGACTCTGGCTTCTCCACATCCTCGCCAACATTTGATTCTTCAGTATTTTTAATGTCAGCCATTACGTTGGATATGCAGGAAATGTGGCCTTTGTTGCATTTCCCTGATGACTGAGGAAGTTGAGCGCCTTCTCATTTGGACAGTTCTTCCCTGAACTGTGTGTTCGAGCCTTTCCTCTACTTGTAAGAAAATTAGGTTGTCTCTCTGTTTCTAATTGATGTTTAGGAGGGGTGTGTGTATTCCATTTGTAAGTGTTTTATTGGACCTACGTATTATGCGTATCTTCTCCTGTTCTGTGGCTTGCCTTTCCCCCATCTGAATTACGTTCTTCCATTTCTTAAGTGGCTTTTTCTCCTTTTTCTTGGTGAAAAATAACTTTTTATTTTAAGATGATTATGGATTCACATGCAGGTGTAAGGAATAACACGAAGGGGTCCCCTGTATTCTTTCCCCAGCTTCTCCCAATGGTAACGCCTTCGAAAACTAGAGTCCAAGACCAAGACAGTGATGCAGTCAAGATACACGACATTCTGTCACCGCAAAGATCCCTCATGTTGTTGCCTTTTTATGGCCGCCTCCACTTCTCTCCTGCCCCACCTCTGTCCTTCACGCCTGCCATCCACTGTTGCCACGATCTGAACCATGACAGAACCACAATCCGTTCTCCACTCCTCTAATTTCGCATTTCAGGAACGTTATATAAATGGAATAATACTTTAGCTATTTTTTTCTCATTCAGCGTGCTTCTTTGGGAATTCATCCACTAACGCGTACCATTAATTCATTCCTTTGTATTGCTGAGTGGGAGTCTGCAGGATGACGGATCACACCTTGTTTATTTATCAGCCTGTTGAAGGACATCTGGATTGTTTCCAGTTTTTGGCCATTACAGACCCTAATAGCTACTATAAACATTCATGTACAGGTTTTGTGTAAACATAAGTCTTCATTTCTCTGGGGTAAATGCCAGGAATGTGAATGCTGGGCCATAGAGTCATTGCATGCTTAGTTTTTATTATTTATTGGTTTACTTATCTAATTCATTTGTTTAGAGAGAGAAAGAGTGCAAGTGGGGGAGAGGGGCAGATGGAGAGAGAGAGTCTCAAGCGGGCTCCATGCTCAGTGTGGATCCTGATGCGGGGCTCCATCCTGCGGCCCTGGGATCATGACCTGAGCAAAAATCAAGAGTCGGATGTTCAACCAACTGAACCACTCAGGTGCTCTGACTGTTTAATTTTTAAAGAACCCCCAAACTGTTGTTTGTGACTGTACCGTTTCACATTTCCACCAGTGATGTATGATAGGCATAGCATCTGTGCATTTTCAGTAGCACTCAGTGTTGTCACCCTTTTTTATTTTAGCCATTCTGACAGGTGTGTAGCTTGCTGTGGTTTTCACCTACATAATGAATGGCTAATGATGTTGACCATTTTCTGTGTGTTTATTTGCCATATGGATGTCTTCTTCTGTGAAATATCTTCATGTCTTTTGCCCATGTTCTAATCGGATTCTTTGCTGCTTTACTGTTGATTTTCAAGAATTCTTTATATATCCTAGACACTTGTCCTTCATCGGATATGTAGATGACAAATTTTTGTCTGTGTTTTGTTTGTTTGTTTGCTGTTTTTACCAGTCTCTAGCCTTTTCATCCTCTTAACGGGGTCTTTGGCTGAGCGAAGTTTTTAGTATTTGATAAGGTCCAATCAATCAGCTTTTCCTTGTATGGACTGTGCTTTGTGTGCCAAGTCTAAGAACTCTTTGTTTAACTCTAGATCCTAAAGATCTTCTCTCCTGTTTTTTCCTAAAATTTTTATAGTTTTATCTGTCATACATGTGCATGATCGATCGTGAGTTAATTTTTGTAAAAGGTGTGAAGTTTAGGTCAGGGTTCAATTTATTGTCTGTAGCTGACTAGCTCCTTCAGCATCATGTGGTATGCATGCTCTCTTTCCTCCATTGACTTGCTTTTACACCTTTGTAAAAAATAAGCATATATAAGTATACATTTGTGTGGGTCTATTTCTGGGTTCTCTATTCTGTTTCATGGATCTATGTATCTATCCCTCTGTCTTCTCATATTCACATATTTTGACCATATTCTCATTTTTATTGTTGTAACTTTACAATAAGCCTTGAAATCAGGTAAACTGATTCCTCTGGCTTTATTCTTCTTTTCATAACTGTTTTAGCCATTCTAATCCTTTTTCCTTTCTATACACATTTTAGGAGAATCTTATCTATATCTACAAAATTCTTGCTGGGATTTTGAAAGGAATTGCTGTCTATTAACCAATACCTTTATATCATGTCAGGGAGAATTGATATCTTTATTATGTTGAATTCTTCCAATCCATGAACATGGTATGTCTTTCATTTATTAGGATCTTCTTTGGTGCCTTTCCTCAGGGTTGTGTAGCTTTCAGCATATAAGTTCTGTACATGTTTTGTTAGATTTACACCTAAGTATTTAATTTTTGAACAACTGAAACGGTATTGTATTTTAAGCTTTGATGTCCCTTTGGTTTTTTTGCTAGTGTGTACAATTAAAACCAAGTTTTGTGTTTATCTTCTTTCAGTGATGTTGCTGAACTTACTTATTAATCCTAGGAATTGTGTGTTTGTGTGTGTGTGTAGATTCCTTGGGATTTTCTACAATCATGTTATCTGCAAATAGCAATAGTTTCATTTCTCCTTCCTCATCTGTATGGCTTTTATTCTCTTTTCTTGCCTTATTGCAGTGACCACAACTTTTACCACTGTGTTAAGTAAGAATGGTGAGAGTAGACTTCCTTTATCCCAGTCTTTGATAGAAACCATTCATCTTTTACCATTAGGTGTATGTTAGCTGTAAGCTTTATATATATATATATATATATATATATATATATATATATAAAATTAAGTTGGGGAAGGGGAAGGTCCCCTCTACTATTATTTATCCCAAATTTTTAATCATAAATTCATGTTGAATATTGTCAAATGCTTTTTCTGTACTGATTGATATGATCATGTGATTTTTCTTCTTTAGCTTAGCATTATGGCAGATTGTACTGATTAATTTTTGAGTACTGAACAAGCCTTGCATTCCTGAAATAAACCATATTTGGTCATGGTGTATAATTCACTTTATATATTGTTGAATTCTATCTGTTAATAGCTTTTAAAGGATTTTTGTATTTTTATTCATGAAATATATTATTCTGTATTTCCTTTCTTTCTTTCCTTTTCTTTCTTCTCTTGTACTCTCTTTGTTTGTTTTTGGTATCAGAGTAATGCTAACTTCATACAATGAATTGGGAAGTGTTCCCTCTTCGATTTTCTGAAAGAGATTGTGTAGAATTGGTGTTAAACTTCTGTAAACATTTAACAAAATTCTCCAATGAAATTGTACGGGCCTGGAAATGTTTGGAGGGAAGTATTTTTAAGTTATGAACTTAATTTGTTTAATACTGCTATTCAGATGATCCATTTTATATTGAGTGAGTTGTGGGTTTTCAAGGAATTAGTCAATTTCACCTAAGTTGTCAAATTTGTTTGTGTAGAGTCTTTCATAGTACTTTATTTTATCCTTTTGATGTTTCCTGGATCTGTAATGATAGTCCCTGTTTCATTCTTGATATTGGCAATTTGTGTCTTAGCCCTCTTTTTCTTTTGTTAGTTTTTCTAGAAATGTGTCGATTTTCATTACTATTCTTAAAATTTTTTTAATGTTTATTTATTTTTGAGAGAGAGAGAGACAGAGAGAGAGACAGAGTGCAGGGCAGAGAGAGAGGGAGAACAGAATCCCAAGCAGGCTCCAGACTCTGAGCTGTCAGGACAGAGCCCAATACAGGGCTTGAACTCACAAACTGTGAGATCATGACCTGAGCCAAAGTCTGATGCTCAACTGATTGAGCCACTCAGGCACCCCTCGATTTCATTACTATTCTTAAAGAACCAGCTTTGTGTTTCACTGATTTTTAAAAAATTGTTTTTCTGTTATCCGTTTTATTGATTTCGGCTCTTATATTTATTATTTCTTTCCTTCTGCTTCATCGTTGTTGTTTATTTTCTCTTCGTTCTCAAGGTTGCTGAGGTGGGAGTTTAGATTGTTGCTTTGAGACATTTTCCCTATCACATGCATTTAGTGCTATAAAATTACCTCTCAGCCCTGCTTTAGCTGTCTCCCACAAATACTGCCATGTCGTATTTTCATTTTCATTA
Organism: Cryptoprocta ferox; assembly: GCA_028646485.1. Taxonomy (NCBI): domain Eukaryota; kingdom Metazoa; phylum Chordata; class Mammalia; order Carnivora; family Eupleridae; genus Cryptoprocta; species Cryptoprocta ferox. Next base: position 3,680,621 of record CM053575.1, on the reverse strand, counting down.
AGTTCAATGTATTTTTTTAACTTTATAGTTTATTGTCAAGTTGGTTTCCATATAACACCCAGTGCTCTTCCCCACAAGTGTCCTCCACCATGACCATCACCCCCTTCCCCTTTCCCCCTCCCCCTTCCGCCCTCAGTTTGTTTTCAGTATTCAAGAGTCAATGTATTTTTAAAACTTTCCCTGAGACTTCCTCCTTGATCCAAGTATTCAGAAGTGTGCTTTTTGGTTTCCAAGTGTTTATAGATTTTCCTTTTGTCTTTTCATTCTTGATTTCTAGTTGGAGTCCAGGACTGTTGGAGAACACACTGTATAATTGCTATTCTTTGGAATTTGTTGAGGTTTGTTTTGTGGCACAGGATATGGTCTATCTTGGCGTATGCTCCACGAACACTTGAAAAGAAAGTATCTTCTACTGTTGTTGGGTGGGACATTCTATAAATATTGGATAGATCCTGTGGGTTGATAGTGCTGTGTGTTTTTGTTTCCTTGTTGACTTTCTGTCTAGTTATTCTCTCAACGGTTGAGACAGGGGTGTTGAAATCCCCAACTATAATTCTGTATCTACCTATCTATCCTTCCAGATTCATCAGTTTTTCTTGGTCTACTTTCAAGATTTTATATCATCTTTAGTTTTCAGAAGTTTAATTAGTACATGTCTTGGTGTGAATTTTATTTGGCTTATTCTGTTTAGAGTTTGCTCAGCTTCTTGAATCTGCAAGTTTATGTCTCTTCACAAATTTGATAAGTTTTCAGCCCTTATTTCTTTGAGTACTTTTTCAGCTCTGCTCTATTCCTCTTTTCCTTCTGAGACTCTGATGATGTAAATGTTAGATCTTTTGTTATAGTTACACAGATCCCTGAGGCTCTGTTCATTTTTCTTTTAATCTGTTTTCTTTCTTTTGTTCAGATTTGGTTATTTCTATTATTTTATCTTCCAGTTTTTTCCCCTATGTCTTTCCCATTCTACTGTGGAATCCATCACTGAGTTTTTTTTTTTAATTTCAGTTATTGTATTTTCAGTTCTAAAATTTCCATTTGGTTCTTCTTTATCTTCCATGTATTTGCTGAGGATATCCATTTCCTCATTTGTTTCAAGTGTATTCTTAATTGCTTATTGAAGTATTTTACTATGACTGCTTTAAAATCTTTGTCAGATAATTCTAACATCTCTGTCACTTAGTGTTGGCATTTATTGATTCTCACTTTCATTCAATTTGAGATATTCTTGGTTCTTGATATGATGAATGATTTTCAGTTGAGATCTGGACATTTTTGTACTATGTTCTGAGACTCCAGATCATATTTAAATCCTGTTTTATCTTTTTTTTGACAGTGCTGTGGTGGGATGAGGGAGGATATTGCTTCATTTGTGCCAGGTGGAGGCAAAATTAATTTTTGTGCATGATGAGAGTTCTAGGTAAAGGTTCATTTCCCCTGCAATGGCAATCTGGTCAACCTGGCACCGCTTATTGAAACTATCATCTTTTCTTTCCCTGGATTGCAGTCTTCCTTAGGTCTTAAACCAGGTAACCATGCAGGTGTGGTTCGTCAGTTCTATACTCACTGCTCCAATGACAAAGTGTCAAGTATTGCCAGGATTTGGGCTAGGAACTAAGAGCCCCATGGGCTTATTGCCTTATAGGGTGATCTTGAGAAAGGTAGTGAGTGCAATGGTGAAGAAATGGATAGTTGTATTACAGGGGCATGGAGGAGGGGTCCCAAAATTAACCTGGGGTGGGATGGGGGATCAGGGAAGGTGTCCTGGAAGTGATGACCCCAGAGCCATGTGTGGAAGGATGGGCAGGACTTGTCCAGAAGACCGTTGCAGAAGGACACTCTGAACCAGAGAGATGGGCCACAGCTGCAGAAGCAAGAGTCAAGAAACATCCTGGCATGCAAGAGGTGCTGTTAGCAGTTTAGCTTAATAAGAGTTGAAAGTTCAAGGCGGAGAGAGCATCCAAGATGAGGGTAGAGACCTTGGTGTGGATGGATCTCTGGAACATGACTGACCATGTTGCACAGCTTGGGCTTTACCCTGAGGGCAATGGTGAGCCAGGACAAGGCTGACAGCAAGGGACATGGTTAGGAGATGCTTGGGGACATAGGAAAGATGCCTTGGAGAGGCCAAGTCAGAGGCTGAAAGACCCATCAGGTGAACAATGCAATGATTTTCTGGGGGTGACGAAGGGCCAGTCACGCTATAGCCTGAGACTGGGGGAGTGGCATGTGCACCCCATTGTCAAGTGATTGTCAAGTCAGGCAAGGAGCAACTGGGCTCTACTGTGGATCCCCGGAGTGGATCTCCTGACTACCATCCTCTGAACACATGGAGACAGAGGCTGGCCACAGGTGTATAGGGAAAGGGGCCACCTGATGTGGGGAGACAGCTGAGGTAGAAGGTGGTTCCACAAGGGAAAGGTTGTTATCCCCGATGCCCTGTGGCATCCAGGCAAAGTAGACAGAACACAATTCAGGTCCAGTGGGAGCATGCAAGAATGATCAGAGAAGCAAGGTGGGTGATGAGCACCCACGGATGGGGGCTTTATAAACAGAGAGCCCCCCAGTGCTTGGAGACATGAGGCAATACAGCTCCATTTCCGCCTTTTAAATGTGGATGTTGCACTCTTGCTCTGGTTACAAACTTGTCCCCTGAGAGAAAGGATGTGTTAAGTGTAGATACCTAGTGGGGTGTCTTTCTAGTACCCTTTGTCTTAGAACTTACACCTCTTTTGGAATCTTATTTGGGCCATTCCACCCTGATCTGTTCTCTGTCCGTCTCCACCACCAAAGGAGATAGAGCCAGGATGAACAGTGGACCCCACCTTGTCGATTATATTGTGCCTGGGCTGGTCTATGGACCAGATGAATTGAAATAGGTCATGTTGGAAGAGCAGCCGTTTCTCACATGTCAAGAGCCCCAAGGAGCAGAGAACAGAGGAATGAAGAGCAGCAGAGAACCCTGTCTTTGGGAGAGAAGCCGCCCCTATGTCCTTGTCAAGAAGCCGCCATCTTGCTTCATCCAGCCAGATAAATATTCTCTATCTGCAGCCCTTGAGTGCTAGCTGTTGCACTGAGCCATGGTGAACATCACTGCCTTGTTGAAATGACCCTGTGTTCCAAACAGCTGCATGTGAGTCCAAAGGAACTATGCCATTAACTCTTTCTGCATAACGGATTGTCCACAGATATAGCTCTCTCAAACAATGGTAAACATTCACCATCTCATACAGTTTCTGAGAGTCAGGAATCAGGGAGCAGTATCTGGCTTAAGGTCTCCCATGATCAAGAGCCTATCTCAGGCTGCATGATCTGAAGGCTCGACTGGGGCTCACTCGCGTGGGTGTTGGCATGCTTCGGGTCCCTGCTGGCTGTTGGCCACTCTGGTTCCTTACACTGGACATCTCTATAGAAGGCAGCTTGCTTCGGTCAGACAGAGCAGGCGGAGAGAGGGAGGATGGCAGGATGAGTGGGGCTGGCTGGGTAATAGGGAGGAAGGTGGGAATGAGCATTCTGCAGAGAAGTCAGAAAAAGCCTGTGGTGTTCTGGAATGTTGCTTAAGGTCCTAGTGAAGAGTTTTGCAGCTGGTGGGGAGGTGAGGGCATGAAGGGCTGCAGTGCCCTGCTTAAGGGAGTGGGGAAGGGGGACATCATGGGAGCGGTGGAGAGCCCTAAGGGTTTAAACAGGGGAATGACACTTTCTGATACCTCCAGCATCGGTGTGTGGAGAACGGAGTTGCAGAAGCAATATGAGGGCAGGGAGGTACTTTTACTCAGTTACTGTTTTCAGAAATGGAAAGTGAGGCTTGTAGGGTGGAGCTACTCACAGGGTCAGGGCCAGGAGGTGCAGAGCTGGGCTGAGCTCAGGCAGCCTGCTCCAAACACAGTTCCTCCACCTGACCGCTCTCAGCATCCACTGTGGGTTGAATGTGTCCCCCTCAAAGGCATATCCAAGCCCTTTTTCCTGGTACCTGAGAATGTGACCTTATTTGGAAAGAGCATCTTTGCAGATGCAGTCAAGTTAAGGATCTCAAGATGAGGTCATCGTGGATTTAGGGTGGGCTCCAGAGCCAATGACTTGTCCTTATAAGAGAAAGGAGAGAGAGATTGGAGACACTGACACAGGAGGGGAGAAGGCTGAGTGAAGCGGGAGGCAGAGATTGGAGCGAAGTACCCACAAGCCAAGGAGCGCCCAGGATTGTCAGCGGCGCCCAGAAGCTGGGAGAGAGGCAGGGAGCGGACTCTCTGCCCGAGCCCCTAGAGGGAGCACGGCCCTGCCAACACCTTGATTTAGGGCTTCTGGCTTCCAGAACTGTGAGAGAAGAAATTCCTGTTTTAATCCCCCTTGTTTGTGGTCATTTGCTATAGAAGCCCCGGGATATTAACACAGCCCCCAAAACCGCTTCTGGGGAGAGCCAACCCCTGGCCTGCCAGAACACTCAATTTTTTTCAGCCATTCGCTGAACCCCGGGAGCACCTAGACCCAAGGGTGAAGAGACCCCCTCCTCCTCCTGCCTATTCTTCCCAGAAAACTTCCACGATGTCACCTGGTCCTCTAGGGGCCACTCTGAGCCCCTACAGATGGGTCCACTCCAAGCGGGGGTAGTGGGGCCCCCAGGCAGAGTGGGAAGGGCCTTTCAGACGTGGTGTTCCTGAGAATCATCCAGAGAGTTTGAAACACATCCCTGGGTCCTACGCCCAAAAGGTTCTGATTCATTCAGTTAAGGTGGGCTCTAGCGAGGTGCCTGGGTCACAAGTTCCCCGCCACTGCTGATGCTGGGGCTCTGGGGATCACAGTGAGGAACGCCATTCCAGGCTGAGGGAATAGCTCGGAGAGGGGCTGGGTGACATGGGGTTGGAGCAGAGACGTGGGCCAAGAAAAGACCAGCAATCATGGAGCGTAGAGGCCCAACCTTCAAGAGCCTAATGGGGTGACAGGTGGGATGGGGTGACAGCTGGCTGCAGGGCCTCTTGAAGGAAAGGAAGCCATGCGTGGGCCAGGCATGTGCAGGAGAGCATGGGATGGGGTGGGAGGGGCAAGTGGGCAAGCCAAGTCCTTGGGTCAAAGGTCTGGAGCAACATGTTGGCACTTGCTGCCCTCAGAGAGGATGCTCCATGTTCTGGCTGGGAAGCCAGTTCACAGATGCCAGTTGGATCAACACCATCGCCATCAACCACGCTGGGCATCCACGAGTCTCCCCAAGAGTCCAGCCTCCAGCTGCTGGCATTCAGACTCCCGGCTGGCTCAGCCGAAAGGGGCCCAGCGCTGGACTGTCTTAAGGAGAACGAAACCAAGACAAGCCATATCGAACCTGTCCAGGACCTCTCAGAGGGAGCCTCCTTCCCCCTCTGATTGTTCGAGAAAGGCAAGACCCTTCCATCTGCAATGCTAGGCCTCTGGCTTTGCAAATGCCGCCGCCTACCCCCCACGGAGCTCAGCGAAGCCCAGACGCTTAATGCAGGCTTAATGCAGTTCGGCAGGGCCCTCATCAACAGACCTTCCCCAGCTGGTAGGAGCTGTTTTCTTTTCCCCTCTAAGAGGTTTGTTCCTGGTCATAAATTCTGCAGGCCCCGTCAGCCAGGCTAGGATGTACACGTTGGTAAACACTGAAGTTAAAAACATGCTTCCCGGCTGAAAAAGGAGGCCCTGACAATGGAGCCTTGTCCCCGGCAGCAAATCTGACGGCCACCTTCTTTGATTCCTTAACCTTGCTGCAGGCCTGTATGAAATTGGCCCCATTCTCCGGGGTCCATCAAACGTGCATTTAAACTACTTCATTAGCATCTTCCTCTGATTCATAACCACTGGGCACATCCAACAGTCACTTGGGCGAGGGCAGCCGCAGTATTCTATCTGGTGAACATCTAAAACTCCTTGACAAAGTTCCTTTTAAAATTTACTTCCTTTGTTCTGTCTGCGTCTTCTGTTGAGATCTTTAGTGGCCAATGTACTCCGAGATGACTTGGGGACAAAAATCCCGTCTGGCCCAGACAGTAAATCTAGCCTCCATTCAGACGGGTTAAATGCGTGCTTTATGCCTATTGTCACAGGCTCTCCAAAGCTCCTGCGCCTTTAAGGGTTTCCTACAATAAATTAAGCCCATCACACCGTGGTCGTGGGCGAGGGAGGAAACGGCCCGGCTGCAGCGCGGTGCGAAGGCCCAGATCCGCCACAGATGAGCGGGCTGGGCCCAGGCCACCAGGCGCAGGCGACAGCCACCCTGCTCGGTCCCCCAGGCTCCCTGGGCTTCTCTTTGGTGCTACTTTGGGGTCTTGTTTGCAAGAGACAGAAATCCCAACTCAAAGTGGATTCAGCCGAATTGTGTTGACTGGTGAACAGGGAGTCAGTCTGGGTGCCCGGGGCCCCAGGACAGGCCCTTCTGTCCCCTTCTCCAGGCCACACCCTCCCACTTGTTACACCACTGCGACTGCTGCACCTGCAGCCCCGCCCGCCGTCCTCCTGGTCCAAGTCCAGCGGGACTGACCACAGATCTCTTCCCAGCATTCCCTAGCAAGAGCCTCATTGGCTGCGTTTGGGTCACGTGACCACCGCAGACCAATCACAGGCCTGGGTGGCCTTGAACCCACACTCGGAGGGGACCCCGGAGCTGGGGATGGTGTCTTCCGAGAGGAATCAGGCACGGTGCTCAGAAGAGGGGTGAATGGGGTGCTGGGGGGCAGAGTAACAGGTACCAGCTGTGGCCTCCTGCTGAGGTCCAGGATTCACAGCGGCAGGTGGCGGCTCGGCGGCCGGAACCCAGAGGGGACCCGCACACTCTGCCAAAGGTTTCGTTGCTTCAGCCTGTGGTCGCCACGCTGCCTCTGCGGGGCTCCTGATGCCTGCCTGGCGTTTCTCCGAGGAAGACGGTTGGCCAGTGGGTGTCAGGAAGGGAATTAGTATTCCGGAGACCGCCCATCTGCCAGGAATGGTGGCTCTGGCTAGGGTGTGGACCATGGGCAAAACGGTCGGTGATTGGAGCAGACGCCCTTGAACCCCGGAGTGTGGCAGAGACCCAATACCCGCGTGTTCTTTACTGTCAGAACCATGATTTGGGCAGTCGTTGATCTGGCTAAAGAACAGCGTTTTCCAGCCTTTTTTACTGATGCAGTGACAATGTGACGCAGTTGTGGCCAGTGACACGTGATGGGGGTTATTGGTCGGGGCTTCTGGGGAAACGCTTTAGCAGTCTGAAACTCCTTAATGGGCCCCTTGTGCCCTTTCCGGTTCTTCCTGCCCCAAACACAGATGTGATGGGGTCCCACCCCCCATTATTGTCCATGTTCGACACTATCAGACTTCCCTTTTCTTGCTAGTCTGATGGATACAGCAAGGCATCACTAACTGCTTTCATTTTCATTCCCTTGATTACCAGTGAGGCTGTGGTGCCTAGCTCAGTTTCTTTCTCTTTACTTTGACTCTTTTGTATGTTTTGCCTTTTTTTCCCACTTACTGATTTTTAGAAGTTCTTTATATATTTCTGGATACATATCCTTTGTCAAATATAAGCACTGAGTATATTTTCTCCCCATCCGTGGCTCTTCATTTTTCCTGTGTTATCTTTTGTCATATTAAAGTTTTAAACTTCATATATAGGTAAGTTTATTATTCTTATCAATTAATTGTGCTTTCTATGTTGATTTAATACATATTCTCTCAAGTCATAAAGATATTCTTCTAGGTTTTTTTTTAATTGCATAGATTGTCTTTCAACATTTAGATAGCTTATTAACTGGAATTCTTTTTTTGTAGGTGTAAGAAAAAGGCCTAATTTTACCTTGCTTTCTTTTGTAAAGCCTTAATTGTCCCAGATCCACATACTGAGCGCTTTGTTTTATTATTATTTTTTTTTACAGATTTAGTTTTACATATATCTTTTGTGTCCCTATTCTGCCTTGTCAGTGTGTTTATTCTTGCACCAATATTGCAGTTACTTTACTGTAAATCCTCATCTTAGAAAGCAATCTTATGCTCTCTCCTTTGTTCCTTACCTTTTCTTCCTTCTTTTCCTTGTCTTCCTTTGACTGTCTTCCTGCTTTAAGCACTTTACTCTTCCATATAAATTCTTAAGTCACCTTGCCAAGTTTCATAAAATAGCCCATTGGAATTTTGATTAGATTTGTCTTGAATTCATAATTGATATGAGTAGAATTGTCGTCAATTGAGTCCTCCTATCTATGAACATGGTATATCTCTTAATTTTTTAGTGTTTCTTTTATGCTTTCAATGAAGATTTATACTTCATAAAGTATCTTAAATGTCTTTTATTAGACTCATTCCTAGGTGCTGTCCATTAGTTGATGCCATTTAAATGTTATTTTTTTAAAGTTACTTTTATTATTGTTGTTGATAATAGGAATGTAACTGAATCTCCCTGACATTCTTAGAATAAAAAAAAACTTATCAGTGAATAATAGCAAAGGGATATAGTTAAAGGTAACAGATAAATAGAATTCCAAAAGATATTTAATTAAAAACAACACAAGGCAAAAAATAAATAAGTAAGTAAGTAAAAGCAGAAAAGGAGGAACATAGGGGAAAATAAAATAGAGAAAGCAAGGCTAAGTCCAACTATATACAAATTATATGTATGCAAATAGATTAAACACTAATAAAAGAACAAGACTGGGCCTACTGCCAACAAGAGACACATTTTAAATATGAAGACATAGATCAATTGAAAGTAAATAGGTGGAAAAGGATACACCATGCAAATGATAAGCATAAGAAAGCTGAAGTGATTATAGTAATATCAGATAAAATAGACTTTAAGGCAAAGTATATTAGCTGAGATAAAGAAGAACATTTCAAAATAATAATAAAAATTAGTTAATAAATAGTAAAGGGACATTCATAAGGAAAATGTAATGATATAATAGTCAAAATATCTGTATACCTATTAATAGGTCTTCAATATGAATGAAGAAAAATTTGACAAAATTATATATAGAGAAATAATCGACAAACATAATTGGATATTATAGTATTATTCTCTCAGCAGTTGATAGAACAACTAGACAAAAGCTGAGAAGAGCAGGGGCACCTGGGTGGCTCAATTGGTTGAGCATCCGACTTTGGCTCAGGTCCTGGTCTCCCTGTTTGTGAGTTCAAGCCCCACTTTGGGCTCTGTGCTGACAGCTCAGAGCCTGGAGCCTACTTCAGATTCTGTGTCTCCCTCTCTCTCAATCCCTCCCCCACTCACACTCTGTCTCTCTCTCTCTCTCAAAAATAAATAAATATAAAAAAAAAAACTGAGGAGAGCATCCAAAAGAATAAAATACCAATTAACCAAGGAGGTGAAAGACGTGTATACTGAAAACTACACATCAATGAGATAAATTGAAGAAGACACAAATCAAGGGAAAGATTCCATGCTTATGGATTAGAATAATCAATATTATGAAAATGTCCATACTACTCAAAGCAATCTATAGATTCAGTGCAATTTCTATCAAAATTCCAGTGGATTTTTTTTTTAAGAAATAGAACAAATAATCCTAAAATTTGTGTGGAACCACAAATAGCCAAAGCAGTCTTGAGGAAGAAAAACAAAGCTGGAACTATCATGCTTCCTGATTTCAAACTATCTTACAGTTATAGTAACTAAATAGTATAGCACTGGCATGAAAACAGAAATATATATCAGTGGTACAGAATAGAGTCCAGAAGTAAACACACACACTCATATAGTCAATTAACTTATGATGAAGGAGCCAGGAATACACAATGGGGGAAAGAGCAGTGCCTTTAATAAATAGGGTTGGCAAAACTGACAGCTACATGCAAAAGAATGAAACAAGACCACTATCTTACACCATCCGTAAAAATTACCTCAAAATGGATTAAAGACTTGGACATAAAACCCGAAAGCACAAAACTCCGAGAGGAAAACATAAGCCTGAATCTCCTTGACATGAGTCTTGGCCATGATATTTCGAATCTGACACCAAAATCAAAAGCAACATAAACAAAAATAAGTAAGTGGGGGCTACATCAAACTAGAAAGCTTCTGCACAGCCAAGGAAATCAATAAAATGAAAGACAACCTACTAAATGGGGGAAAATATTTGTAAGCTGTATATCTGATAAGGGGCTAATATCTAAAACACATAGAGAACACATACAACTCAGTAGCAAAAAAAACAAACAATGCAATTAAAAAATGAGCAGAGGATCTGAATAGACATTTTCCCAAAGGAGACAGACAGGTGAAAAGCTGCTCAACATCAGTCATTGTCACTTCATGAGAATGATGACATCTCACACCAGTGAGAATGACGAGTCTCAAAAAGACAAGAAGAAACAAGTGTTGGTGACGCTGTGCAGAAAAGGGAACTTCTGTGCACAGTTAGTGGGAATGTAAATCAGTGCAGCTATTGTGGAAAACAGTGTGGAGTTTCCTTAAAAAGTTAAAAATAGGACTACCATCTGACCCAACAATTCCACTTCTGGGTGCTTATCCGAAGAAAACAGAAATGCTAACTTGAAAAGGTATATGCACCCCCATGTTCATTGCAATGCAATTTACAACAGCCAACATATGAAAACAACTTACATTTCCACTGATGGATGAATGGATTAAGAAATTGTGATATATATGTGATATATATGAATATTATTCAGCCGTACGAAGGATTGAAATCTTACCAGTTGTGGCAATTTGGAAGGACCTCAAGTGCATTATGCTAAGTGAAATAGATCAGAGAGAGAAAGATACTGGATGATCTCTCTTAAGCTCATGGATACAGAAAATAGATCAGCGGTTGGCAGAGGTGCGAGGTGGGTGGTGAGAGAAATAAGTGAAGGGAGGTTAAACATATATATATATATATTTAATATATAATATATATATTATATAATATTTATGTATCTTTATATCTAATGAAATAACAAAAGCAAGATGTTGATAAGATGCATCCACTCGGCGGGGGGGAAATCCTAAGAGATGTGGAAAATTTGAGCAGTGCTATAGACCACCTTAACCAAAGTGATATTTATAGAAGTCTACACCCCAAAAGACAGAATACACCCTTCTTTTACATTTTCATCAAGATATACTATATACTGGGTCATAATGAAAAATGTCGTTCTTATCTTTATTCCCCCATATATAATGTGTCTTCTTCTCGAGATGCTTTTTTAAAAAATTTTTTAAATTTATTTATTTTTGAAGGAGAGAGAGAGACAGAGTGTGAGCGGGGGAGGGACTGAGAGAGAGGGAGACACAGAATTCGACAGGCTCCAGGCTCTGAGCTGTCAGCACAGAGCCTGGTGTGGGGCTTGAACTCACAAGCCATGAGATCATGACCTGAGCCAAAGTCGGACGCCCAACCGACTGAGCCACCCAGGCGCCCCAAGATACTTTTAAGATTTTCTTATCACCAGTTTGCTTATAGTGTGCCACGTTGAAACTGTCTTTATGTTTATCCTGCTTGGGATTCATTATAATTCTTGAATCTGTGGGTTTACAGTGGACATCATATTTGGAACATTTTTGGCCATTGTTTCTTCAGATATTTTTCCTGCCCCACCCTCATATTATCTTTTGCTGCATAAACATATACCCCCAGAATAGTGGCTTAAAACAATACACATATTATCTCACACAGTTTTTGTGGGTCAGGAATGTGGGAACAGCTCATCTGGGTGCCTCTGGTTCAAGGTCCTTCATAAGAAGCTCCCAATCTCGTGTTGGGCCGGGGCTGTGGTCACATGCTGGTTTCAGTTTTCCACCACGTGGACCTCTTCCTAGGGCTGCCTGAGTGCTTTCAAACATGGCAGCCAGCTTCCCCCAGAGTGTGTGGTCTGAGAGAGAATAAGGCTGAAGCCACAAGGTCCTTTATGACCTCTCCTCAGAAGTCATACAACATCATCCCTGCAGTGTTTGAGTGGTAACCAGATCAGCCCTATTCAGGGTGAGGAGGGGCTGTCATGGTCATGGATCCCAAAAGATGGAGACCATTGGGAGCCATCTTAGAGAATGACTGCCGCACTACTAGCTTTTTTTCCTCAGCTCCTGAGCCTCCAATTATATGTACACTAGACCACCTGATATTGTCCTGCAGGCCACTGACACTGTTTAATCTCTTTTTTCCTTTGTGCTTCATGTTGGATAGTTTCTCTTGCTATGTCTTCAAGTTCCCCAATCTTTTCTTCTGCAGCATCTAATGAATGAGTTGTTGATTCCATTCAGTGAGTATTTTATTTCAAATCTTGTATTTTTCATTCCTACCGGTTTAATTTGGTCCAGTTGGCTGACGGTGTTAAGTCATCTGCATTACTCTCGATTGTCTATCAACGTGTTCCAGGAATTAACAAGCATTGAAGTCTTCAACCATAGTCTTCAACAATGTGTCCAATCTTTTCTCAGTTCTGTCCATTTTTACTTAGTGTATCTTGGACCTCTCTTACTCGGTGCGTGCACGTTTAGGATGGTCACATCTTGGTTAATTGAACTTTTTAGCATTGTGAAATGTCCTTCTTTATATATTTTTCCATTTTTCTACTCTAAACCTATTTGTGTGTTTACACCTAATACCGCATGGAGTTGGGGACTGAGCTCTTAGCTAATCTGATGACAGTCAGGCAGAACTTGAGTATGACTTAATACTTTCCTCTGGGTCAAAATGGCCACCCATGTCCCATGTCCCATTATTTCAGGGCCCTTTCATTCACAATCTTAAATTGATCTTCTCTGGTCGCAGGGAGAATGACTTCCATTTTGCAGATGGGGATACCGAGGCTCCAGGAGGGGGAATGGGGTGCTCGAGCCCACTCCCATGTCCACAGGAGGGGAAGCCCGGCCTTCTGGCTTGCGGCCTGCTCTTCTGTCCCATCGTAGCTGTGAAGGAGGCCCCAGCTTCCTATGGGGAGTTCCTCCCTCGTCACGCAGACAAATGGATACTGACATAGGCCATTTTGCATTCAGATTGGATCGATCAGCAACTACTTAACCAACCACATCAGAGGGCACATCGAAGTGAGTTTCCCAGGAACTATAGGAGGTAGGTTTGCCCTAGAATTAGTTGGCAGTTTGTACCTATTGTTACAAAAGAAAAAAAAAGTCTTGTAAATCTCTTCAACTCTAGGAGACTGAGCATAATTGAAAGAGGTTTTGGATTTTTTTTTTTAAAAAAAGAAAACCCTCACAGCCTTCTGCCTGCCGTCCAGCTGTAATGGGGCAAAAGGGGAAACTGAGCTCCCGAGCAGGGGATCGGATATCAAAGGCAGCGTGTCCTGCCTGCGTGCCATGATCGTTGGGCCCCATCTGGACTCCTGCCCCTTCGCCATAGTCTGGAGGTGGGTGGGTGGGGAGCGTCTCCTTTCACAGACCACTCCATCTGCTCCTGCCCCCCCACGTGCCGCCCCCCCCCCCCCCCCGCTGCTGGCTCAGGTCGGCCCTGGAAGCCACCCACGTGTCTGTGAACGGTGCACTTCGTCTGTCCAGATAGACTAGGAGGGTACGGACGCTTCCCATGGGTTTCCCAGTTGAACTTCGGAGGGCTTTTAAATTCACAAGTAGCTTCTAACCAGCACGTGAACCCCTGCTGGGGACTGTGGGGGGGCAAAGGGCAGCCCAGGCCGGGTGCGTGGACACCCGCGTGAGTGTTAAGTGGTGGAGACACATGTGAATGTGTACCGCCCGACTCCAGGACACCCCTAACTGCTAAGCGACAGTGGGGACAGTGGAGGCTACGGGCCCAGAGAAGGGAGTCAGAGGCGGTGACGGATGTGGACGAGGCCCCTCCCGGGTGCTTCTGCAGGACGCAGGTCTGTCCGGGATGAGTTGACGGCTCGCGCTCACGTGTCTTGTCAGCATCTTACCACCTGTGGTACGCGGGGTGGCGCGAGCCGGCTTCTTCCACACACACGGTCTCATTTGCTCACCTGGGACCACCTCATCAGACCTCATTACCTCATTTTACAGTCGGGGAAACTGAGGCTGGGAGGGGGACTTCAGGCACGGTTTCCAAGACAAGCATCTCAGAGGAGAGCGTCTGTGTCTCAAAGGCCAGACCAGGCGGGGGGTGGGGCTGGGCTTTGGGACCAGGCTAGCCCAAGGCCTGTCCGGGACACTGCCAGGGCCGTGGTGTGAACTGACCAAAGGGTTTGGGCCCGTGAACGACCGGGTAAGGAGGAGGTGGCCACGGGGGCAGAGCCAGAAATCCCAGACTCGCCGGTGGTTTCTGACACAGGTGGTGGTGGCTGTGTCTTTGCTGAGACGTGGCTGTGTCTTTGCTGTGATCACCTTTGCCATGGCTCTGTGGGGCTGGACGGGGCTCAGAGCCGCGGCCTTCCCGAGTGCCTGTCTTACAGATGGAGGAACCAAAGCATAGGGGTGGGAGGAGCTTTCTGGAAGCAAGGGTGAGTAAACGGCCAGGCAGGGAGACCAGCAGGACTCTGCACGGTGGTCTCTCCATTCCTGGTTCTCGTGCTCCGATGGCACCATCCATTCCTTGGGCGCAACGCTGCCCTTGAGCTTGGCCCCGGCGCCTGGTTCTTCCCCGTGGTGGGAGTTTGTGGGGTCCGTGCGTGTGTGGTGGGCGGGATGTGAGGCTGGTGCAGGGCGTTAGGAATGGGCACTTCTCCCATAAAACTGAGACTTTACTGATTCCCGCACTTGGCGACAATCTCCTCCCTTGTGCTCAGCAAAGGCTGTGGGGGTTGGGGGCTGTCCCCTGACCTCCACCCTCCCACATTCCCTTAGAGACCCAAGAGAGACACTTGCCTTGCAGTGAGGCCTCTGTCTCTAGCCTCACACGGGATTGTCTGGAATTGCACGTTCTGGAAGCCTGGATTTGGACATTGAATGACAGCTCACCAAATCCCGCTGCCTGTGGGCGTGGCCACACCCTTTCTCGGGACAGCTTTCTGCCTGTCCCTTCTCTGTCTTCCCTCTAGTAGAATGTGCAGGCCGGTTCTCTGAGCGCGAGGCACTGCCTGACTCCCTGACCTGGCTGGGGTACGGGGAGCTGGAGATGACTTTGGGGGTCAGGGCCTTGTACCACTGATGGCCAATAAAGATAACGAGGCTTAAGCAGACACCCCACCCACATGGGTTCATCCCAGGGCTCTCCACGGGCCGCTCTGCCCCAGCCTACAAGTCACTCTTGCCCCTTTGTCTCGTTTCTGGGCTGGACGCTGGCCCCCATGACATCCTGCCCCAAGCCTACCTCAGGGAGCTTCCTACTCAGGGCCACAAGGACCAGATTCAAGGCCACCTGTTCCCTCGAGGACTGGAGGTGACCAGGACCTGTGGTTAGCGGGGGCTGGAGTCCACAGACAGATGCGCTTCCCCACTGGGAGCTGGAAGATAGTTGAGATATGGCCTCAACAACGAACAGATCGCCGTCGAGCATGCTGAGGACGGACGTGTTTTTTGTTCTTGCAGCAGAAAGTCTTATTACAAAATCATTGTTGTCACACAAAGAGCATGTACCCAAACGACTTGCGAGAAATAGTGCTACAGAGGAGGCTCAGGCCGTTAGCGCTGTGATCGAATGCTACCTTCCTACATCCGGTGTTTATGGTTTGCTTAGCTTGTAAACAGGTGTCATCTGTTGTGATTTTTTTTCGTTCCAAATGATTAATTTTGGACTTCATCTGTGTAGGTAATGTGGTGTCTTTGTTCTTAAACAGACCCTCCAGACTGCACGCCCCTCAGGCCCCCGGTGAGCTGTCCGCTTCTTCCACTAGGGCCATGGGCGAAGGTCCAGGCACTGTCCTGGGATCGCACTTCCCATGAGGAGATCCATTTAGAAGAGTTTTTCGCATCTTTCTAAAAGGAACAGAATCGGGGTGCCTGGGTATCTCAGTCGGGAAAGCAGCCAACTTCAGCTCAGGTCATGATCTCGAGGTTCATGAGTTCGAGCCCCGCGTCGGGCTCTGTGCTGACAGCTCAGAGCCTGGAGCCTCTTTCGGATTCTGTGTCTCCCTCTCTCTCTGCCCCTCCCCTGCTCGTGCTCCGTCTCTCTCTCAAAAATAAATAAATAAATAAACATTAAAAAAATAAAATAAAATAAAATAAAATAAAATAAAAGGAACAGAAGTCAGTGCATAATTCTCTGATCCCAGGGTTGGTGGGGATCTTGGGTCCCCATGGAGGCCTCTGGTTAAAATGAAGTGAGGGAGGCAGAGAGGAGTGGGTGGGGGCAGGGTTCTGTGGGTGCTGGGTCAGACCAGATGGCAGGAGCAGGTGAGCAGGTGAACAGGTGTGCAGGGCTCAGGGATACCCTCCCGTCTCCTCCCTACCCCCTCCCCTCCATCTCCAGGCCCCACCCTCACTGAGCACAGGACGAGGTGCCAGGGGAAACTGGCTTTGTGTGGTCTTTTCAGCCCCAGGGAGAGCTGGCCAGCCCCCACTGAGTGTAAGGACATGCAGACTGCCTTATGACGGCACATGCCTGCTGTCTGGGTTATGAGCGTGCACATTTGTGGGCATGTCCCCATGTGCCCACATGCCTGTGTGCCCAAGTGTGACAAGGGAGGGTGCATCGTGATGGGGAAAGGCATTACTACCAAGAGGCAGATCTTGTCAACAGCAAGGAACTCTTCCTGTCAGCCCTTGGAATCTAGACTTTGTTCAATACAGCTCGTTGATTTTGCTGGATCTGAAGACGAATTTTAAGATCTCTCTTGGTTTGGGATTTCTAAGAATCCCAAGAAGTCACTTTGTAAGTGAAATAGAGGAAACGCTATCTGTTTCTCCATTCACACATCCACCCATGTCCCACCCATGTATTCATTCATCTACCCACTCATCCATCCATCTGCCAATCCACCTATCATCCATCTATCCACCCACCCATATACTCATCCACTCATTTGTTCATCCACCCATTATTCATTCAACCACCCATCCACACACTCATCCATCCATCCACTTACCCACACGTGCATCCATAATGCATTTGTGTACCCATGCGTCTATCCATCATCCATCCATCCATCCATCTACATATTATCCATCCATCCATCCACACATTATCCATCCATCCATCCATCCATCCACACATTATCCATCCATCCATCCACCCATCCCCATATCCATCCATCCATCCATCCATCCATCTGTCCATCCACTCACCTATCCATCCATCCATCCACACATTATCCATCCATCCACCCATCCGTCCATCCATCCATCTACTCACCTAACCATCCATCCATCCATCCATCCACACATTATCCATCCATCCATCCACCCATCCCCATATCCATCCATCCATCCATCCATCCACCCATCCCCATATCCATCCATCCATCCATCCATCCATCCATCTGTCCATCCACTCACCTATCCATCCATCCATCCATCTGTCCATCCACTCACCTATCCATCCATCCATCCACACATTATCCATCCATCCACCCATCCACATACCCATCCATTCATCCATCCATCCATCCACTCACCTACCCATCCATCCATCTATCATGCATATGTGCATCCATGCTTCGATCCTTCATCCATCATCCACGTATTGATGGGTTGATCAATCGATAGATAGATACACACATATACATCTAGTCAATGTTCGCTGAACCTCAAATACTGCTGGGACAGGCTCTGGCTGCTGGGTGCTGGAGACACAGGTGAATCAGACATAGTGTTTGCCCCAAGGAGTTCTCAGCCTCATTCTGCAGGATGACCAGGGCAGAAACCATCGCAACATGATGGGATCCATGCTCTAGTTGAGGCTGGTGCAGTGGGCACCCTAAGGAGCCCTTCGCTCAGGCAAAGGTAGACCAAGGGAGGCTTCAATGGAAGGAGGCCTCAGACCTGAGTCCTGGAGGAGAACAAGAAGTTCATGTGGAGGGCGATGGAGAAGGACATTCCAGAACAAGAGACACACCTTTGCCTTAGTCTCTTGGGGGCAGGTGCAGGAGTGTGGTAGCCGGTCAGCAAGGTAATGTCCATGTCTCCTGGCTTCATAGTATTCTAGTATCCCTTCCACATTACTCATAGTTCCTCCTATGTGGAATCAAGGCTAGTCTGTGTGATGAGCAGAATGTGGCAAATATGGCGGCATGGCTAGGTTGTGAAGGGCACTGCATCTTCCAGTCTGGTCTCACGAATTCCTCTGTCTGAGGGAAGCCAGCTGCCATGACATGACATTCAAAAGGTCCCATGGAGAGGAATGGAGGCCTCTGACCAGTAGCCAGCACCGACTTACCAGCCTTGGAAGCAAATCCCCCTCCCTGGTCAGACTCTCAGAGGACTGGCCACCAAGCCGACCTCTGCCTGCCACCTCAGGAGAGACCCCCAGCCAACGCTGCACAGTCATGGCCCTCCCACATTCCTGGCGCACAGAGACAATGAGGATAACAAATGCTTATGCTTGTTTTGACTCATCATGTCTGGGACAATTTGTTATTCAGCAATAGGTAACTAATACACAGGCATGGAGAGAAGCCTGCTCAGCCCCCAGCACTGGCTCTTCCTTCTCTGTACCGGCCACGGGGACAAAGAATGTGGCTGCCATGAATGTTTCTCACCAGAGCCGGGGCTCAGGTGGAAGGAATTCCAAGAAGATACTCCCCTACTTATGCATTCATTCCACAGGTATTTGATTTGTTGAGGGCCCCCTCTCCTGGAGCTTACCTGCTGGTGGGGGAAGGCAAACAATGAAGAGAAAAGGAAGTGAGTGCTATGAAAGAAAATTGAGCAGGACAGGGGGTGAGGGAATGTCTAGGTGTGGGTCTGGGTGTGAGTTTAGTTAGGGAGGTCAGGGCAGGCCGCACTAATGAGGGGACATAGAGCAGAGAAGTAAAAGAAGTCTGAGAACAAGCCCTGTGAATATCTGGGGAAATAGTGCTCTGGGATGAGGCAACCACAGAGTGCCCAAAGGTCCTGAGGCTGGAGTTTACTTGGCATGTTAGAGACTAGGGGCTGGCGAGGCTAGAGCCAAGCGAGGGAGATGCAGAGTGGGAGCTGATGAGGTGAGGGAGGTGGGCAGCAGTCCAGGTAGGGCCTCGTAAACCACGGTGATGTGTCTGGAGAATGGAAGGTGTTTGTTTCGGGCTTGGGAGCTATTTCAACACTTGCCACACTCCCAGCTCTTTGACACTGGGCCACAGAAGCTGCAGAATGAATGTTCTGGGACACACATCAGCTCAGGGACTACAGTGAGGGCCCCAACCTGAGTCATGGCCGGCGGGAAGCCACTCCAAATGCCTTACAGTCATCCTTGGGGATTGCTCCAGGGCACAGAGAAGGAGATACCAGTTCTTGTCCGCCATGTTGCTGCGTCTCACTCCTTCTGGAGTAAAATTCGACTCTCTCAGCCTGAAGTTTGGGGCTTTATGAGAGTGCCTCCAGCCCATGTTTCTAGCCTCCCCTCCTACCTGAGCCCATCTTGGAGGCTGAGCTTCCCCTCCCCTCTGAGACACGTAGCTGCACAACGTCCTTCTCCTTCTCTGAGGCTGAACACCTTCCACGTGATGCTTCCCAGCACCCTTCAGCCCCAGCAGAGGTTCTGTTCCTTCCCAGGCTGACACGCACACACACACACACACAAACACACACACGTTTCTTCCAGCCTGTATAGTTTCCAATGGGCTGTCCTGGTCATTCTCATCCTTGTCTCCCTGTAAGGACTGTGTATTTTTAGTTTGGCTACTTTATTGAGATATAATCCAAACACTGTGATGTTCATCCTTTTTAGTTCTGAAGTTTGGTGAGTTGTGACAAACACGTACAGTGTGTAACCATTACCTGACTATAATGGAGATGCAGAATATTTCTACCTCCCTCCCTAGAAGTCCCTGGTGCCCCTTTGTAGACAATCCCTTCCTTTACCCCAGTTCCTTGAAGCCAGTATCAGTCTGCTGGGGCCGCCATGACAGAACACCACAGGCTGCATGGCTTAAGCCATGCAAGTTCATTTTCTCCCAGTTCTGGACTTTATTCCAAGCCCAAGGCCAAGGCATCAGCAGGGTTGATTTCTGGCAAGACAGACCTCTTCCTGGCCTGGGGATGCCCACACTTGTATTGTGTGTTCACATGGCCTTTTCTCTGTGTGCACAGAGAGAGAGAGAGAGAGAGAGAGAGAAAGAGAGAGAGAGCAAGAGAGAGCTCTCTGGTGTCTATTCCTCTTCCTATAAGACCCAAATATGTCTGATCAAGACTCTACCTTTATGGGCCTCACTTAAACTTAATCCCTCCCTAAAGGCCTATCTCCAAATACAGCCACATTGGGGGTCACAGCTTCAACATACAAATTCTGGGAATACGTAATTCAGTCCATGACGCCACTGATCTATTCTCTGCCCCGCTCAGTTTGCCTTTTTCAGAACGTCATATAAATTGAATTATATAGTATATAGCCTTTGAGCCTGACTTTTTCCACTGAACATAATATGTATCCGTCTTTCAATGTGTCTGTCAGTATTCCATTAGTTTTCATTGCTGAGTAGTATTCCAGCGTATAGATGTACCACAGTCTGTTTATCCATTGCTCTGTTGAAGGACATTTGTGTTGTTTCCAATTTTTGGCAATTTTGAAGAAAGCCACAAAACCCACAAACACATTTAGGTGTTCGTGTGACCATAAGTGTTCATTTTTCTTGGGTAAATACCTAGGAGTGGGGTTTTGGGTTCTAGGGTGAGCGTATAATTTGATAAGAAAGTGCCAAACTGTTTTCTAAAAGGAATGGCTGCACCGTTTCGCATTCCCATCACTGATGTCTGAGAATTCCAATTCTTCTGCATCCTCAAAGCACTGGATATTGTCAGGTTTTTTCAAAATAAATACATAATTCACTGTCTTGCCATTCTCAGAGATAAGAGGTATTTCAATAAGGTTTTTACTATGCTTTCCTTGATGGCTGATAATGTTGAACATATTTTCGTGTGTGTGTGTGTGGTTTATTTATTTTTTTTGCCAGCCATTTATTTATCTTCTTTGGTATAATGTTTGTTCAAATATTTTGCTCACTTTTTATTATATAGTTTATTTTCCTCTTAGTGAGTTTTGAGAATTCTTAAAAAAAATTTTTAATGTTTATTTTTGACAGACAAAGGCAGAGCATGAGAGAGGAAGGAGCAGAGAGAGGGAGACACAGAATCCGAAGCAGGCTCCAGGCTCTGAGCTGTCAGCACAGAGCCCGATGTGGGGCTTGAACCCACGAACCGTGAGATCATGACCTGAGCTGAAATCGGATGCTTAACCGACTGAACCACCCAGACGCCCCGAGAATGCTTTAAATATTTTGGATACATGTTCTTTATCAGATATGTGGTTTGCATATATTTTCTCCCAGTCGATGGCTTGTCTTTTCATTTTTAAAAGAGCATCTTTCAATGAGCAGAAGCTTTTAGTCTTTATAAAATCCAATTTATTATTTTCTTCTTTTGTAGATTTTCTACATAAACCTTTTTGTTGATTATGCTTTTAGTGTCATATCAAAGAAATCTTTGCCTAACCCGAGGTTATAAAGATTTAGCTCCTCTGTTTTCTTATAGAATTTTAATAACTTTATATTTTACATTTTGGTCTATGATTCATTTTGAGCATCTTACATATGTGCATTTTAATTTTCATCAAATTTGTAAAACTTTCAGCCATTATTTCTTCAAATATTTCTTACTGTCGTTCCTTTCCTCCCTGTCTAGGACTCCACTGACATGAATGTTAGACCTCTTGATACTTCTACAGGTCATGAGTCGCCATTTATTTTTCAGTATTTTTCCTTTCTGTATTTTTTATTTTTATTTTATTAAAAAAATTTTAATGTTTTTATTTTATTTTTGATAGAGAGAGACAGAGTGCGAGTGGGGGAAGGGCAGAGGGAGGAGACACAGAATCTAAAGCAGGCTCCAGGCTCTGAGCTGTCAGCACAGAGCCCGATGTGGGGCTCGAACCCACAAACTGTGAGATCATGACCTCAGCTGAAGTCAGACCATTGCTACGTCTTTGAGTTCCCTGATATTTTATTCTACAGTATTTAATCTGCTAAGTCCATACAGTAAATTTTTCATTTTAGATGTATTTGTCACTTGCGTGTTTGTGTGTGTATCTTCTATTTTTTTCTCATTATGTTCACATTTTCCTTTCAGTTCTTGAACATATTTATAATAGCTGCTTTAAAGTTCATTGTAAGCTAATTCCACCATCTCTGTCATATCTGGCTCTGTTTCTTTTGACTAATTTTTCTCCTGTTTGGGTCACATTTTGTTGGCATGTCTAGTAATTTTTGATTGTACGCTGGGCATTACATATGCCATATTTTTCTGAGTTTGGATGCGGTTGTTGTTGTTGTTGTTGTTTTACAGTAGATTGAAATTTGTTTTGACAGGCAGCAAAGTTATTTGTGGATCAGTTTAATCCTTTTGGAGGTTGTTTTCAATCTCTGTTGGGGCAGTTCTAGAGTAGGCTATACTGTATGACTAGTTTATCTATATGACTAAGGCATGGTCATTCTGGATTTCCACTGAATGCCCCAGGTACTCAACAAGGGTTTCCCACCCTAGCTGGTAAGAACTTGCATGGGTCTCAGGTGGGCTCTGGAACCAGGCTGAGCTTTTCCCAGCCTTGTGCAGTTTCCCCTCAAATATGTGCAACATAATCTCAAACAAATACTCAAAGGGACCCTGTGGATGTTTCTGGAATTTGTTCTCTGTAAATTCTTTCCTCTCCAGTACTCTGCTTCACAAATTCTAGTTGTCCTGACCTCCCCAAGCTCCTGTCTGTGTTTCCTCAACTCAGCAAGATCACTGAATACTTTTCCCTGCATTGCGGCCTGAGAATTGTCCCCATCAAGAATGCCAAGTTGGCTGAAGGACTCAACGTTGTTTTCTCCTTCTCTAGGGAATAATGATCTTGAGCTGCTTGTTGTCCAATATCTGAAAAGAGCTGTTTCATATATTTTGTTTGGTTTTCTGATTTTTAAAATGTTTTAATGTTTACTTATTTGAGAGAGAGAGAGAGAGAGAGAGAGGCAGGGAGAGAGGGAGACACAGAATCTGAAGCACGTTCCAGGCTCTGAGCTGTCAGCACAGAGCCTGATGTGGGGCTTGAACTCACGAACCATGAGATCATGACCTGAGCTGAAGTTGGACGCTTAACCAACTGAGCCACTCAGGCACCCCACTGGTTTTGTTTTTTAATGAAAGAGGGTTAAGTCCCACCCTAATTATGTCCTCATAGGTGGCGGTGGAAATTCCACTTTTAAGTTTCTCTACCTGAGAAGTGGAGACAATAATACCTATCTTCTAGGGTTACCATGAATGCAGTAAGACCCAGGCATGTTGGACCCAATCCTCATACCTTTTCAGGTTTCTTCTACTGCCTTTAAAAAAAATCTCTTGGTTTGACAAGAGATTATCCTTGCTGGGTCACTGCTCCACCTTCAGACTTGGATGGAAAAACATTCCACAGGGAATGGGGTCCAGCTTCCTGAGTACTTTCTCTTGAGATGAAACAACCCTTGTGGTGAATCTTGACCTAAAGGAAATGGGACAAGGGATAGAACCAGGCTGTTAAATCTTTCGGTCTCTCTCCCTTTTGCAGGCTCCTTTAAGGTGTGGTGGTGCAGAAACCCTCCCAGAGGAACCCTCGCCATCTCTGGAAAGCTAATTGTAGAGGGTAGCTGGTGCAGTGGTGCACAGTACCTCCTCATTTCATGGCCTCCCTTCCCTCTCTCCCTGCCCATGAACGTGGGCTTGCTCACTTAGATGGTCAATATCTTTTTTTTTATTTAGATCTTTAATTTCTCTCATTAATGTTTTATAATTTCCAGTGACAAGTCTTGCACATCTTTCATTATATTTGATGCTATTGCAAATGGTATTTTATTTTCTACTAATTTTCTCTCTCTCTTTTTTTTTTTTTACTATTCCTCATGTCCATTTCTTTATTTTTTTATTTATAGTTTATTGTCAAGTTGGTTTCCATATAAGACCCAGTGCTCTTCCCCACAAGTGCCCTCCTCCATGACCATCACCCCCCTTTCTCTTTCCCCCTCCCCCTTTGGCCCTCAGTTTGTTTTCAGTATTCAAGAGTCTCTCATGATTTACCTCCCTCCCTCTCCCTAACTCTTTCTCCCCGCTTCCCCTCCCCATGGTCCTCTTTCCTTCGGCAGGCTTTGACTTCTAGAGGACCGTATGTAAGGGAGCCGGTGGAATGCTTAGTGTAGGGCCTGCGCTTCTGTGCACTGTGAGTCAATAGTCGCTTCTGCTTCTAAGACATGCACCTGCTGGGGCACTTCTCGGGCTCCGTTCTGGCTGGTGGCGTGTGGCTGCCTCCCTTCGCTAGACATGAGCCCCTCGAGGGGAACAGCGCACCACACACACTGCAGAGACAGCACGTAGCCGTGCTTCATACCTGGGACTTACTGGATTCCACTGGTTGATCTGAAATGGGAAGGGCATGGCTCCCCACACATGCCACCCATGGAAGTCAGAGTTCTAGATCGAAAACTCAGGGAAAGGGCTTCTCCTTTAACTTCCGCTTTAAACAAGCCACGGTGGAGATGACTGGATCTGAAGGATGCAGAGTGCTCTTGTGAGCTTCAGGGACAGGTTAGAGAACCCCTTTCCACTCTAAGTCCCAGACTGGCAGAGGGGGGCATTGGGAAGGACCCCAACCCATTTATTTTGCGGACAAGAAGCCCAACGGCCGAGGTGGGATCCAAGCCTCTAAGTTCCTCGCTCCAGTCATTTCTCCCACACCATAGCTCCGTGCTTAGAAATAAGAAATTCAAGTTTTCAAATAAGTTTGTGATAGAAACACAAAATCCTAACGCTCATGTTTCTGATCCTCGATTCTGCATTTCTTTCTGTGTGCCCAGCTCCCTGCCACAGCCCTTAGGAGGGGGTGCTCCCCACCCCTCCATGGGCAGGAGCAGCTGTGCCCCTTCAAGGTCACAGAGTCCTCCCCACACCCTTCCCCCCCCCACTCCTCTATCTTACTCCCTTGTCCTAGCCTTTACATACATTTCTCACTCCCCAAGCATTCATTCATTTAACAAATATTTACCGGGCACCTACTAGGCTAGGTGCTGTGGCTGCAGAGGTGAGAAGGTCAGCTTGGGACCCTGGTCTGCTCGCACATCCCTCTTCTTCACCAGGCTCGAGGAGACAGATTTGAGAATGGGTGCTCAGCCCAGGATGGATCCTGCCTGGGTGGCTCTCAGTCCTGATGGGGCCAAAACATTTAAATATCTTTGATTTGCAGAGTAGTTGAGCAGATAGTACATAGAGCTCCCATATGCCTCCCCTTCACCCCTCCAAGGTTTCCCCTATTATTAGCAGCTTGTATTGGTGTGGTCCTTTGTTACACTGAATGAGCCGGTGTGGATACATTATTATTGACTAGAGTCCACAGTTTCTATGAGGGTCCACGCTCTGTCTTGCACATTCCGTGGGCTTTGGAAAATGTATAATGTCACGTGTCTACCATTTAGGCACCACACAGAGTACTTTCGCTGCCCTGAGCATCCTCTGTGCTCCATCTGCTCATCCCCCTCGCTCTTAAACCTCTGGCAGCCCCTGGCCCTTTTGCCGTCTCCACAGTTCTGCCTTTTCCAGAATGTCACGCAGTTGGATTGTACAGAATGTTGCCTTTTCAGATTGCCTCCTTTCTCTGAGCAAAATGCATTGAAGTTCCTCCATGTCTCTTGATGGCTTGTTTGCTCATTTCTTTTTTTTCACCTTAAAAAATGAATGAATTTATTTCTCGACTATAATACATTTATGGCGTTCAAAATTCTCAGGGTACTAAGGTTCGCCTCTTACTCCTATCCCCCAGCCGTCCGGTTTCCTTCTCTGGAGGACACTGATGTTAACACATTCTTTTTTTTTTTTAATTTTTTTTTACATTTATTTATTTTTTGAGAGATAGAGCGAGACAGAGCATGAGCGGAGAGGGTCTGAGAGAGAAGGAGACACAGAATCCGAAGCAGCTCCAGGCTCTGAGCTGTCAGCACAGAGCCCAACGCGGGGCTCGAACTCACAAACCATGAGATCATGACCTGAGCCGAAGTCGGACGCTCAACCAACTGAGCCACTCAGGCGCCCCAGATGTTAACACGTTTTTGAAAGAACATCCTTCCGAAGACTCTTTTATACATAGAAAAGCATTCCCCCCCCATCTTTTTTATTGTGTTAAAATACACCATAAAGTTTACCATTTTTGAGTGTGCAGGTCCGTGACCCTAAGCACGTTCACACTGTCGCGCAATCTTCACCCATATGGAGAACTTTTGCATCTCCCCGAACTGAAGCTGGTCCCTGTAAACACCAGCCCCTCCCCCAGCCCCAGCCCACCATCCTACTTTCTGACTTTATGATTTTGATGACTCTCTAGTAAGTAGTAGGGGAGCCCTTTCAGAGAGTCTCCAGGTGATCTGACTGGGGAGCTGGGTTGAGGTCCCAGAATCTCAAGACGTTGGGTCCCTAGAAGGATGCGTTCGGGAGCACCTCCTTGACCATGTAAACACCCCACTGGATTCCCTTTTCCTTCATATTTTGAAGCAGCCCATCTTCTGTTTCCTTGTTTCCTGGACTCAGCCGCACTGCCTGCTCATTCACGGGCAATGTGCTGCGACTGTCCCATGAGCTGGGGCATCCCCGCTCTGCTTCCTGCTGGCCTTGGGGCTGTGTGCGCCTCGGTGTACCCACTTGCACAATGGGTGTCGATCTGTGACGCCGACCTGCTGCGGGGGCCCGTGGGATTCTGGCCCCCTAACCTCTGCGCGTCGTGGGCCACGCGGTCTTATTCCCACCGTGTTTTCTGTGGCGCCCGTGTGGGTGGTTTGTGCCTTTGTGGGGCAGCAGGGCACCAGGGCCTGGGTCTGCCTGTGGGGAGTGTGTGAATGAAAGGAGCCGGCCGCAGCTGGAAAGACCTGGCGGGATGCTTAACGGGGCCTCTTGACAGACCGATTGTGCAAACGGCACTCCTCCCAAGGAAACCCGTCTGCCCCTCAGAGAAGGTGTGAGAGCTTCCCAGACACTGAAGGGGCCCTGCTGGGTAAATTAATTCTTCATTATTCCGTTCCCGGGGCTCCGGCCTTGGCCCGGTGCCCGGCGCACAGCCGCGCGCCCGCACGGGGTCGCACAGACGCCGCAGACGCTGGGCTGTATAGTCCCCCGGGGTCCCCTCGAGCCAGAAGACGCGCTCAGAAGTGCGCACGCCGGCCGTCCTTGTCGGCTCTGCCCGGGACAGGGGGCCGCTGCTGTTGGCGACCAGCTTGCTCCCTGGGAGCTGAACACCGTGTTGCTGAGGACACCCGGCCGTCTGCACCGGACGGTTGTGTGCCGGGCTGGGGTTTTGCATGCGGGTTCGCTGCACCCCTCCCTCTGTGGGTCACTGTTTACCCCCTCCGTCACGCCCACAGCCCCCACCGCCGTCCCAGGACTGGAAACACCACCTCGAGGTGGGGTCATTCAAAACCCAAAGTGGCCAGACGCTGGGGTGTTGAGAGCACTGAGATGGGCCTTGATGCCCAGAAATAAGGGGTGTGTGTGTGGCTTCCCTGAGACCACCCACCCCAGGCAGCCCCGCCTCAGGTCTCTTTACCACCAGCTACCATCTCGACCATGCACTGGAGGTGATGCCTCCGCCCACCCCCCAGCGCCCCTCTTGTTTCTTCCCTGTCTCCCCCCTTGTCCTTGAGGCTAAGAATGGGGTCTGAAACCCGCCACAGCTCTTCCCAGCCACCTCATCCCTCTCACCCTGTTTCTTCGTCTGTAAAATGGGAGCTGTCATCCCACTTCCCCGTGATGAGGGGCTGGGGAGGGAAAACGAGGCAGCGTGTGGAACTCCCTGGGACGTGCCTGGCCCTGCAGAGACGTCTGGGTGCCTGCCTCCCAGCCGCTTTCTTACTCAATCAAGAAGCAGTCTCCTGGCCTGGGTATCAGGGCCCAGCACCGAGTACCACCTGGGGGAGGCCGCAGGAAGGGCAGGAGCCTGGAAGGTGTGTTTAGCAGACCCTTCCCAGGCGTCACCAAAGGGCCCTGGGGTTGGAGGGGGCAGCCAGAGCACTGAGGGGGCCATAGTCATGGACTCGGATGCCAGACTCCTGGGTTCACATCCACGGCTTCCCCTTCCTGGCTGCAAGCTCAGTTTTCCCAGCTACTCCCAGTGGGGAGGGGAGGTCCTGTGCCGGCCCGGCCTCTTCATGTGTTTCCAGTGCCTGCGGCTCGCACACACCTGGGAGCGGTGCGGCCCGTTCACCGAGCGCTTTGGCGAAGGTCACCATCAGCCCGAGACAGGACAGAGCATGGATTGTCGAGGGCGCCAGCCCAGCCCTTGTGCCCCGCGGGCTGCCCCCAACCACAGGAATTCCTGGTGCTCACCCTCATTCACACCGGGAGGACGCTCACTCCCGCGGGGGCGGCTGCCCTCCCTCCCCTCCCCTTCCCTCCCAGGCCACCTTCGGGGCGAGAGGCTGAAGCCTGGGCCAAACAAGCCTCACCCACCATTTTCCAAAACCTAATTGCCATGCTGTGTCTGTGATGGGCACGGACCCAGGGCCGGGCCTGCCAAGAATTTCCCCGTGTGAATACCTGCGCAGGGCATCTCCTGTGGGAACCGGCAGTCACACAGGGCCTGGCGTTTGTCCCCAGCCTGTCTTGTGACATTAGGCAGATCAAAGCCCCATTGTAAAAAGTCATGTTCGCTCTGTTTGTCCGCCTGGAGTCCGCGTCCCGGGACGGCCCTCCCCTCCCCTCGGATTCGGGGAGGGCGCTGACCACGGGACGAGACTCGGGCCCCCCGAATTCCTATGGAAGGAGCCCCACCGAGAGAGAGAGAGAGAGAGAGAGACATTGTCTTTCCTGGGTCTGAGGCCAGGCACACCCTGGGAAAGAATGAGAAAGCGTGGGGCACCCAGCTCCCGGTGTCTTCAGAGGAACAAGCTCCGACTTGGCTCCACAAATCGCAGCTCAAAGGCAGAGAGAAATGTCACCGACACTGAAATCACCAAGGCCTCCGGAGCCAGCGATGAGGGAAGGGCCGCTGGAAGGGGCCGGGGGCGGCCTCTGCCCAGCCCCCCTGGGAAGGCAGGAGAGGGAAGCAGGCTTGGACAGGCCTCCGCAGGGAGTGCTAGGAAGGCGTTCGATGCTCCCCAAGCGTCAGCTGCCCTCCCTCCCGACATCCGCCACTGGGCGTCCGGTGAGGGGGGCCAGTCAAACCGTTCAACCACCTGCGTGGCAGCGTGTGAGCTAGAAGGATCCTGGCACACCTCACAGTCTGCCTGTCTCCTGTGTGGGCTGCCCCGAGCACGTGCCAAGCGCCCGGGCAGTTGGTGATATCTGTCTTTGTGAGGGTGTGCGGGCCACCGGGCGGCCCTCTCCGGTGAGTTAGTCAGCATAAGCTAGGTTTTGCCGCAGTGACAAGTTCCCCTCCACATCTCAGTGGCTCAACCACAAAACTTTCTTTTCCTCTCACACGGCCCGGATCGGAGGGGAGGCTGTCGTCCACACGGTGAGCCCCAAGCTCTAGGCTGTTTTCGTCTCCCGCTTCTGCTGGGAGGGGCGTGCGTGAACCTTTGCACCACCGTCCCTGGAAGTGACACATCACTTTTCCTCACTCCTCAGCATCCGGAACTCCCTGGAGGGAGGACCACGAAAAGGGATCCAGTGGGTGTAGACCATTGTGTCTGCCGTGCTCAGTGAGACCCACTCCTGTGTTTGAGAGGCCAGGACAGGGAGTTCCTGGTCAGGGAGGTGACATGAACCAGGCCAACAAAGGGACTCAGCAGTGGTCGCAGTTGGACCTAGCCTCAATCCTGGGCCACTCTATCTAGATCCCCTTTTCCCTCCAGTCCTCATCTGTCGTGTGAATTCTGTTGCCCCAGATGTCCCTTCTCTTCCTGGGAAGCCTCATGCAGGGACCATTCTGCCGCTGGGTGCTCCCCTCAGAAGCGCTGCGTCCTCTCAGCCAGGGCCCGGGGACTCGCCCGGCAGTGCTGTGTGCAGTCAATGAAGGCAAACCATAGGCTTCTGGAAATTGAGGCTGCTCCATAGCGAAGCGACTTCCCTCGTTCTCTAGAGAGCAGGGCCAAGTCCTGGAGCAGTACTCGTGTTTTGTTTCTCTATTGGACAGAAATCTTTTTTAGGCACAAGTGGCTTATTCATCTGTGTAATTGAAAAGCCCAGGGATTTTGGCTTTAGGAAGGGCTGCGGGGGGAGCCTGGGTGGCTCTGTTGGTTAAGTGTCCGACTCTCAGTTTCGGCTCAGGTCATGATCTCACGGTTCCTGAGACTGAGCCCCACCTCTGGCTCCACACTGACAGCATGGAGTTTGATTGGGATTCTCTCTCCCTCTCTCTGCCCCTCGCCTGCTTGTGCGCACTCTCTCTCTCTCTCTCTCTCTCCCAAAATAAATGAACTTAAAAAAAAAAAAAATAATGGCTGGAGCCAGAGGCTCAAATGCTATCATCAGACCTCAATTTCACCTTCTGCATTTCTCATTTCTGCCTTCCTCTGAGAGAGCTCTAATCCTCGGATTGGCTCTGACTGATAAGAATGGGGTCACGTGCCTATTTCTCAGTCAACGACGTTAGCCAGGGGCATCAAGAATGGGTCCAGGGATCATCCTTTGCCTCTCTTGAGCCTCAGGGACTGGGAAGGGGCATGAGACGCAGTACATCACGATGCTCCTGTCTGTTAACAGTAGCACACATATGAAGGTCTTCCATGCGGGAAATGTAAACATTCTGCGGAAGCCCAGGGGATGGAGATGCTTCCTCTGCTCAGGGGATGGATGGTCAGGGAAAGCTTCCTGGGGGAGGTGTGTTTGCACACAAAGGGTGATAGCGAGGGCATGGTGGGTAGAGGGAACAGAGGGAACAGCTTGGGCAAAGAAAGGCCAAGGACCAAAGAGCGTGTCTCACTCGTGGGCTCCTGATGGCTTAGTGAGGCTAGAGAGTAGGGTAGGGGATGAGACCCAGGGCAGGCGGTGCTGTCTGGGGCCTGGCTGACCGGTCCTCAAGACTGGGGTGGGATGGATGGGACCCTGAATAACACACACACTTTAAACCCCAAAGAAGGAGGATGGCACTGCGGTGGGGGCAGGGCTGGACCTCAGAGGGCTAGAATGAGCAGAGAATACACCATGGGCATTTCTCCCGGGTGGCACCAGGGCACGGATGGGCATAGCGGCCCGAAGGGGCTGTTCAGGCTGAAATGGGGTCTTGGCAGGTGTGATATTGCGATTTATAACAAAAGATACATGTTTCGTCTTTGTCCCGTTTGCTGGCACAAAGCTCCTGAAACCCTTGGGATTTCCTGAGATGAGAACAGAAAGGTGTTTTGTTATGTTAATGGGGTGACTCTTGGAAAGCCCCCGAGGACGGGGGCTGGCCGCCTGGAGAGCGACCCAGTGGTTGGAGGCTTTCAGATCCACCTCCAGAGACAGGCTGGAGGTTGAGTCAACGGCTAACGGCCAATGATTTAATCAATCGGGAAGCCTCCAGGAAACCCAAAAGGACTGCGTTTGGAGAGCTTCTGGGCCGGTGGAGACTTGGGGAGAGTGACCTACAGGGAGGGCATGGCGGCCTCACGTTACTTCCCGGCACCAACACGCCTCTCCCATCTGGCTGTTCCCGATTCTGTCCTTTTATAAAAAACCAGCGTCCTAGTAAGTAAAATGCTTCTCTGAGTTCTGTGATTAATGTAAAATGAGATCATTAGGTGGGGCCCTAATCTCATCTGACAGGTGTCCTTGCCTGTAAGAGATCAGGACACAGACACAGCGCACGAGGAGAGAGGCCTCCGGAGAAGGTAGCCCTGTCCATGGTGGAGCTTCCGGTCTGGGCTTCCGGTCTCCGGGTCTGGACTTCCGGTCTCCGGTCTGGACTTCTGGTCTCCAGGTCTGAGCTTCCGGTCTCTGGCCTGGGCTTCCGGTCTCCGAGTCTGGACTTCTGGTCTCCAGGTCTGAGCTTCCGGTCTCTGGCCTGGGCTTCCGGTCTCCGGGTCTGGACTTCTGGTCTGCAGGTCTGAGCTTCCGGTCTCTGGCCTGGGCTTCCGGTCTCCGGGTCTGGACTTCCGGTCTCCAGGACCGGGGAGGATAAATCCGGTTGTGTGAGCGCCCCCATCTGTGGGACTGTCTGCAGCAGCTCGAGCTGACTCCATAGATGCCTGACTGCAGAGCCGTGGGTCTGTGAGGAGGACCCCAGGGTGCCGGGGACACAGAGGGAGAGCAGGCGGGACACTCGGAGACAAGGGCCACTGATGAGTGCCAGGACACCGTGTGCACCCAAGCTCCGCGGTTAGAGCAAGGTCAAAGCCACACTGAAGGTTCCTGCTTCAAGGGCTGACAGCGGCTGTGGGTTTGCGAGGCTCTCTGCAAATGGGAGCAACGCCCCTGTGCACTTCCCGAGCGCCCTCTTGGAGCCGGTGCCGAGGACCCCGAAGCAGAAATAACGGGGACAGCATCTTGAGCTCACTGGCCGCGGGCCTCGCACCCACTGAGAGATGAGTCACCTCTGACCCTCGCTGCACCCTGTGGCGGATGTCCTCACTCCAGAGGCCCGCGAAGCCCAGGGCCACACCGCTGTTGGGCCGCCCAGTTGGGATTTGAACCCAGGTCTATGGGAGCTTGGGGCAGAGGTCCCTGGCCACTCAATTCTTGGCCTTGCTGTATGTGGGCATCTGCCAAAGGGTGGTTCTTGGCCACGTTTGAAAGAGTCTGGAGCTGGTGTGGGGGCCCTTGGAAGCTCCAGACTGGGCCCCATACGTCTCCCCTCATCCCCCCATCCCCAGAGTTGGGGGTCTGGGTTCAGGGGTGCCACTGGGCTCTAGAGCACTGGAACCCTGATACAGGGAGAGAGTGTGGTGTTAGGGACATGGGGTTGCCAAGACTGCCCTTCTGTCTGGGAACAAGGCTCAGGCTGTGGCCTCTGCTTGTGTTTTCTCTCTGGGGACAATAGGGCTGTGGCTGGAGTCCATGGGACGGCTCTGCCCCCTGTGTGTGCTGATCAGAGACCCCAATCCCAAGGGTGGCCCAAGGTTGGCCCTACATTCTGAAACCATGGCCACCCCTTCCTCTTGGGGTCCCTGTTTCCCCAGAGCAGGCTCTTGATTGGCCCCCGTGAGGAATCTGAGAGATGGACTCCTGTTCCCGGGGTCCCTGCAGACGCTGGGGAGAAGAGGGACCTGGAGGTGACTAAGGCCACCCACTCTACCAGCCAGAGAGATGGGCCACAGCCACTCCCGGGGGCCCTGCCACTCTCCTGCACGGGCTTGAGCTCTGTATGGGTGGGCACCACTCTCTGTGAGCTCCGGGAGGACTACTCGGGGAAGGCAAGGTGAGGGGTCCAGTGAGTGCCTGGTTTTCAGAGTCACAGGCAGACAGGAGGGTGGCCACTCAGACTGCCACCTGAACGATCTGCTGAAGGCCAGGTGCCAGCCTCTGAGCCTCACCTATGCTGGTCCTTCCACCTTCCCTACATGGCTCTCATCTTCCTCGCCACGGTGGGAAGAAAGCAGAGGTCTCCTGCGCACCAGCCCCCTGCCCACATTGCCACATCTTGTCTTCAGAGGATTTCTGTGACTGCTCAGAACCCAACTAGACTCATCTTGGGGTCAGCCAGAGGCCACCGCCCCACGGCCTGCCGGGGAAGGACAGAGCCTTAGTTTCAGACCTGGGATTGATTTTTCTGAGATTTCCCGAGAGGATATTTATTGGAAGAGAAAGTTGCAAGAGGTGAGAAATTCACCCAGAAACTTGAGGAATTGGATACTTAGGCAGCAAGCACTTTCTCACAAGGGGCTGTGTCTCCTTGAATGTGCACACCTGCAGATTCCTGGCACTCACTGTTTATCTGCCAGAGATTAAAAATCTGAAAAAGTTAGCTGTTAGCATGCAAATTCAAGAAGAACTGGCCGGAGGTGATTTGCATGGGAACAAAAAAGCTCCCTCTGATATCCCGGGGGCCCAACCTAGGAGGTTACCTGTCTTCAGAATAGCCCTGACTCCCAGACCCACTGGGGCTTCCTGCCCAGGCCTAGGGCAGCCCTTCCGAAGGTGGGGGTCACCTGGGCAAGGGGTGGGAATGCAAAGTCTGAGGCTCCTCCTCAGACTTGTTGAATCAGAAACTCTGGGGGGAGGGGAATAGAGAGGTAGTCCATGTTCATGGATTGGGAAACCCAATATTGTTTGATGTATACATTCAACACGAACCCAGTCAAAGTCTCACCATGCTGTTTTGTAGGTATTGAGGAACGGACTCTAAAATCTACCCGGAAAGGTGTGGGTGACAGAGTCGCCAATGCAATTCTGAAAAAGGTGAGACTTCAGAGGCAGGGTCACCAACATGTGTTTTAATAAGTCCTCAGGTGATGGGGCGGCTGGGTGGCTCAGTCGGCTAAGCGTCTGACCTCAGCTCAGGTCGTGATCTCAAGGTTTGTGGGTTCTAGCCCCTCATCGAGCTCTGTGCTGACAGCTCAGAGCCTGGAGCCTGCTTCAGATTCTATGTCTCACTCTCTCTCTCTGCCCCCCCCCCCACACTCTGTCTCTCTCAAAAAAAAAAAAAAAAAAAGTCCTCAGGTGAGTCTGGAGCACCGTCTGGGAACCACCGGGAAAGCACAGAAGCTGTGGAGGGGGGTGAAGGGGACCACATCTGGAGGCTGAAGTGTTCAAGGGGTTCCTCCCAGCCTACCTCACCTGGTGAACGGGCATCTCCATTCTCCTGCAAACACACCCCAAGATTGCTTTTGGGGCAGGGGAGGGCATGGTTCTGACTGGGCCAAGCTGGAGTTCTGACCAGCGTCGAGGATCTGCTGGAGAAAAGGCAAGGTGCATCCATACGTTAATAAAACCTGTTTCTATCATATGTGTTTTAAACTCTAACATAATCCTGGGGTCTTTCATAAGCCCCCGCTGGCCACTGTTCTGGTTCCTCTAGATACCTCCTAAAGGACCACGGTCACTTTATTCCCCCTGGACTCCTCACCTCCAGGCTGGCATCCCCCAATAATTCTTCTCCCATACTGGCCACCAGCGTGGCCTTCCTAAAGCACAACGCTTTAAGACTTTTTATGTGCTCTGGGTACTCAATTTTAATTTTTTTTCCCCTTAATGGCTTCTATCTTGGATTTCCTGTCTTGCCTAGGAATACTTTCTGTACTGTGAGGTTATAAGGATATTTATCTTTACTATTTTCCACATGCTTGTAGTTTAAAAAAAAAAACAACAAAACTCCTTTGCCTTTAACTCATTTGGAAATTCTCCTCATGTACGGTGTGAGGTAGGGATTTAACTTTGTTTCTAAAAACAAAGAATCTGCCCTTTGTCATGTTTTAAGTTCCATATATACTGGGAAGAGCCTTTGATCTCTCTCTTTCCCACGGATCATTTTGTCCCCATGCCAGGAGTATACTATTTATTTACCATAACTTCAGAATAAGCTTTAATATCTGGTCAGCCGCATCCCTTCATGGTCTTCTTTTCCAGAGCCATCTTGACAATTTTTGCAGATTGATTTTTTTTCCCCCTGAACATCAGATTCACATGGTCCAATCTTCTCTTTTCCCACCAAAAAGAGAGAAGATTTGGTCTCATTTTTAAAGAAATGTCACAAACCCAAACCCAGAGACTTGCTGGGATTCTGAAGCAAATAGAATAAGCATATATATAATCCTTGAAGATTTGGCCAATTGTGATTGCCAATCCTTCTCAGAGAACATCTCTCTTCATTCATTTAGGACTTGATTTAAGTTCTTTAATGGCATTTCATCATTTTGTCAATGAAATCTTGCACGCTTCTGATTAGACGTGTTTCTAAGTACCATGGCTAGCTCGATGAGATTAGGGCATCAGGATGGGGCAGGCCTGGGAGAAGAGGAGAAAAATCTGCCACGTGGTGAAGGGGTGCGTGTCTAGCAGGTGCATGCTCTGTGACGTCGCTCCAGCCTTCAGTGGCCACACCAGCCTGTAAGTCCCGTTCGTGGGGATTTCCAGGGCCAGGTCTGGCTTTGATGTTGGGTCCCTTTAAGCTCAACTTGCTGTCATCCTGAACGTGGGGTATCTGGAATTTTACCCGTGTGGTGGTGGCATGAAAGCGTGGGCTCCTCCTCTGTGTCCCCAGTGTGTCCCCGTGCTCCCTTCTTGTTATTGGTAGCATTGTCAAAACTCCTGGGGCCCTTTATGACTCAAAGGGCCAGACAGCAGCTCTACCTGGATGACATGTAGGGTTTGGAGGGATCTGACACCTCTGTCGTTCAGGCCCTCTTCTGGGCCAGCGCCTGCCCCACGCGGTGGGTAGGGCAGACCTGTAGCTCTCCTTAACAGATGTGGAGTGAAAGAAGCCCGTCACCAGCGGCCTCTTGTAGCGTGTGGTTCCATTTCTGTGAAGCATCCAGAAGAGGAAAATCCACACAGACAGGGAGTCGATTAGCAGTTCCCTGGGGCCGGGGGTAAAAGGGGAGTGACTCCTAATGGGTACAGGGTTTCTTTTTTGGTGTGATTAAAAGGCTCTATTTTTTAAATTTTTTTTAATGTTTTATTTTATTTTTGAGAGACAGAGACAGAGTACGAGCAGGGGAGGGCCAGAGAGAGAGACAGAATCCGAAGCAGGCCAGAGCTGTCAGCACAGATCCCGAGGTGGGGCTCGAACCCACGAACCGTGAGATCATGACCTGAGCTGAAGTCGGCTGCTTAATCCACTAAGCCACCCAGGCGCCCCTAAAACGTTCTAGAAAAGACCATGGTCGTGGGTACACAGCTCTGTGAACACACCAAAACACTTTAAGTTGGCCAAGGGTATGGCACACGAGTTGTATCTCAATAAAGCTGTTACCCAAAGAATAGCTGGCCCTGACCCGCCTTTCTGGATGGAATAAAGGGTTGAGAGCCAGGGCGCTCCTGAGCAGGCCACCTGTTTGCCAGCATCTGCCCCGTCTCCACACGGCTCTCCCCGGCTCCCACGTTCGCGCCAGCTGCCTGGCCACGCTCCCCCCATCTCCTTGCTTCCCACCGCTCCCATCCCCCGAGCTGGGCATGAGGTCTGCCCTCACCGCCCCTTGTAGTTTCCCACAGAGCTGCCCAGTTTCCAGAACAACCAGGACGTGGGCCGCAGCGGGCTCCCTTCTGCCAGGCGCCTCCACGCCCCACTAGTACCTGTGGGCTCCTGTGGTTCCGTCCACTGGTCCATCTGTCCCTCTGTCTGCCTGGTCTGTTCGAGCTGCTGCAACAACATGACCGTGTACGTACCGTATACGGCTACATGACAGAATGTATTCCTAGCAGTTCTGGAGGCTGGAGGTCCAAGGTCAAGGCGCTGGCGGATTCGGTGTCTGGTGAGAACGCGCTTCCTCATTCGCGGGCCGTGACCGCTCACTGTGTCCTCACACGTCGGAAGCAGCGAGAGTGCTCTCTGGGGTCCCTGTCCTAGGGCGCCGACCCCATCCATTAGGGCTCCACCCTCATGACCTGATCACCTCCCACAGGCCCCACCTCCTCCTACTATCACTGGGGGGGGGAGGATTTCAACATCTAAATTTTGGGGGGACACATTCAGTCTACAGCATCCTCAGTCCTCTGTCCCCTCACCCATCATGTCCACTGTCCAGCCTCCCATCAGCCCCCCACCCGTTCCACACACACTCAGTGAGCACCTGTTGCCAGGGTGTCTGGGGGGGCGCAGTCGAGCAGACAGGCTGTGACTGTCAGGCCGTCTGACTCTCAAGTTCAGAGTTCCGTCTCCCCCACCTGCCCTGGGGTGGAGACACCTGCTCAACAGTCTCCCAAATGCCACATGCTCGTGCCCACGTCGCCTCCCTTCTGTCTTCCTGCTCTGCTCATTCTCTGTGTTCCACCTCAGAAACCCCCTTTTGGGCAAAACTCCCTCGAAGCCCCCAGGGCCCCCGCTCTGTGTCCCCAGCCCATGGACGGGTCACACACAGGGCCTTCGGGCACTAGAGTGTGGGTGATGCCAGGACACATCTGCGTGGAGCTCACCGGTGCTCCAGCCCCTGCCCTTGCAGGAGACACTCCGGCAGGGTGGCTGTTTTGGCTGCTTCTGGGACATCCTGAGACCCCAGGCTCTCATGAGGCTCTGTGAGCTGTGGCCTGAGGGGGCCCCGGACCCTGTGACCGAGGCTTACCTCTCTTCCAGGACAGAACAACAGCAATGGAGCACGGAGGGAGCCTTTTTGCCCTTCATCTCAGCACTGTATGTGGTCAAGGCACTAGAAGGATCCAGAAGGATCTGAAAAGAACTGAGGACTGGCATCCCGTGCCTGGCACAGAGGAGGTATGGGGGAAGTCCTTATGGACAGGCTGACCACCAGCTCCCCTGGTTTGGGCCTGGGTGCTGGAGGAAGAGCCACGGAGAGGAAGAGGCATGTAAGGGAGTGATGGGGAGTGTGGAGGCCTCTCACACTTCGGCCTCAGCCCCCCTTACCACACTGTGGCTCCTGGGCCCAGAGCTGAGGTTGGCCAAGGGCACTTGGCAGATAGAAGCTTCCAGAGCCGGCATGGACTAGCACCGTGGGAACGACATGGGCACAAGTGCACCCGCCACAGCTGTGACCTGCCAGGACTTGTTGGAGGACCAGTTTCATCTGCATGTCTGGGCAGAATGGGACCATCCTGGGTGTCACTACGGTGGCAGATTTAGGGTGACATGACAGTTAGCCTGCAGGGGACACACTCATCGCTTGGTCTTTCCCTCCCTTTCTGTGGACCCTTTTTACCAGAAAGCTTGCCCTGCAGGCCCTGACTTACTATCTGTTGTTACTACGTCTGGAAGTGTCCATCCGGCCTGCTCATGTCCCCTGGTTTCCAGTGCAGAGCTGAACTTTCCCACAGACATGTCCCCCACCCCGCGGGGTGCACTGCTGACTGCCTGCTGCATGCACAGCCCGGCACCGAGCACTTTGGGGCCCCCAGGGTGACCCCACAAGGCCGGCCTCCCGGTGCTCACACCCAGCACTCAGGGGTTGGGAGGAGGGGCCAGGCTGGTGGAAGGTGACAGTGACGAGGGTCCCCATGCTGTGCACGGACTCAGCTGAGGATCCCAGAGAGGGAGTGAGGATCCCATCGGGGACTAAATTAGGCCCCTCCCTTCTTTTTTAAGAGTTTATTTTTATTTGTTTTTAATTTAAATCCAAGTTAGTTAACATATAATGTAATAATGATTTCAGGAATAGAATTTAGGGATTCATCATTTACATATAACACCCAGGGCTCATCCCAACAAGTGCCCTCCTTAATGCCCATCCCCCATCTAACCCATCCCCCCACCCAACACCCCTCCAGCAACTCTCCATTTGTTCTCTGTATTTAAGAGTCTCTGATGTTTTGTCCTCCTCCCTGTTTTTAAATTATTTTTGCTTCCCTTCCCTTATGTTTATCTGTTTTGTATCTTAAATTCCGCACGTGAGTGAAGCCATATGATATTTGTCTTTGACTAATTTCGCTTAGTGAATACGCTCTAGTTCCATCCACATTGTTGCAAATGGCAAGATTTCATTCTTTTTGATCACTGAGTAATATTCCACTATATATATATCTCACAAATTCTTTATCCATTCCTCCGTCAATGCGCATTTGAGGGCCCCTCCCTTTCTCACCCTCAGTAAGGATTTATTGAGCACCTCCTGCGTGCCAGGCAGGCACGGGCTGCCTGAAGACACAATGGTGAAGCCCTCACGGTGGGGACAACAGTCTAGTGAACAATCGTACACACACATCACCTCGCCCCACGGAAAGGCCAGGGAGGTGCAGGGAGCGGAGGGGGTGGCCTGTCCCGCTGGTCAGCTGGGGCCTGGGGCAGGAGTCAGCCCTCGGCACTGTCGCGGGAGGCAGCACGTTGCTGGGGGAAACGTGGGGTGATAGTGGCCTGGGAAGATGAGGCAGAGGCAGGAGGCCGAGTCGCAGCTGGGAACTTACAGGCACAAGGGGGCTTGCGTTTCCACTTGGCATCTCTATGGGCCCCCCTGCTGCCCAGGAGCCCGAGCCCAGCCAGGGGCTGGCTCGGGAGCCCAGGCCGTGCCCACCATCCCAGCCTGGCAGCGGGAGGGGGTTGGGCCTTGCCCTCTCTGCTGGGCAGGGATGCTCCTTTCCAGCACCCCCTCTCCTGCCCTTCCCTCTCCTCGAAGATAATCTCCAGTTAGGAGCCCAGGCCTTCGGCCGCACAGGGGAATCGAAACCCGATGTTTCACGTGGAGGGCCCTACCCGGTGGGGCCTGGGGGGGTGCACGGAGCGTGCCTGGCTGGGAAGGGGCATGGCCACTCTCAGAGGCTGGGCCGCACTCTCCGGGCCCTGGGCTCGGCCTGGTCCCAGGGCCGCCTGCCGCAGGCCAGCGCGAGAACAGTCCTCCCATAGTTTGGCCCAAAGGGTGGGAATTCACGTCCTGGCACCTGGACCACGTGAGCATCATTCCTCATCTCAACTTGCACATCTGCACAGTGGGGACAACCAGCCGCCGTCTGCAGGGCAGTGGATGAGGGGCTTGTAACGGCTCTGGGAGCCCCCCTACCCCTCAGCCATGCTGAGCATGTGTGTCCTCTAACCTCTGCTTCCCCAGAGCTGTGCTGTTTCTGGAGAGGACCACAGACGCTGGTCCCTGTGCCTGGCCCAGAGGAAGCACCCAGTGAGCGCTGGTTAAAGGAAGGAAGGAGTTAAGCGTCCGACTTCGGCTCAGGTCATGATCTCACAGTCCGTGGGTTCGAGCCCCGTGTCGGGCTCTGTGCTGACAGCTCGGAGCCTGGAGCTGCTTCGGATTCTGTGTCTCCCTCCCTCTCTGCCCCTCCCCGGCTCACACTCTGTCTCTCTGTCTCTCTCTCAAAAGTAAATAAACATTAAAAAAATTTTTTTCAAGGAAGGAATGGATAATGTTCTGCTCCAGGAAAGCCCCTCCCCCCCGGGCTCAGGGCTGCCCCGGTCACGAGGCGAGGCCACGGCCAGGAGGGAGGGAGATGGAGCAGGAATGTCAAGGGGGAGAGAAGGAGCTGGCCGTCCATCAGGAGAGCGAGAAGTAAGCAGCGTCTGAGGGTTAGGAAATACCAAGTGGACAGGGGTGTGGGGACCCCTTCGCACACTCCGTGGAAAACCAGATTAGACACTGAATCCGTAGGAGAGGCTTCTGGCGCACGGAAGGCCGCTCCGCTCCGGCTGGAAGGACGGTCCAGGCACCCAGCCTGCCGGCCCAGGTCCCGGGCAGCCAGACCTCCCAGATCCCGGGGGCCCTGCTCCTGGCCGGAGGGGAGGGCGGGCAGGGGTCCGGGGCGG
The DNA here is from genome assembly GCA_028646485.1 of Cryptoprocta ferox. Lineage (NCBI taxonomy): Eukaryota > Metazoa > Chordata > Mammalia > Carnivora > Eupleridae > Cryptoprocta > Cryptoprocta ferox. Next base: position 3,639,444 of record CM053575.1, on the reverse strand, counting down.
GAGCAGACCCTGCCTGCTGGATTCCTCCCAGGGGGACAAAGCCACCTGTCCAGGCTTTCCCGTGTCCGCTGAAGCTTCCATCGCAGGCTGTGAGCTCGCTAGCCCAGGGCTCCAGGCCCCAGCAGGGGCTGCTATCGGGCCCCACGGCCCTGGTGGTGGTGCCATGGCTTTGGTGCCACAAAATCTTCAGAACAGGGAGGCGAGTCCCAGCAAGGTGGGGACCTTCCTGCCATTGGTCGCCCGGTGTGGGCGGGGACGTGCCAGGTACCCCTCCTCCCACCCAGCCCCATATGGGGCCCAGGCACCCAGCCCTTCAGGGCTCCGGGAGCAGCTTGGGCAGTTTCTCAAGGAGGATTCCAGAGAACGCTGGTCCCAGAAGATGCTCTAGGAAAAGGACTTCTGAGGTCAGACTGTCTTGGGAAATTCTGCTCACTGCCTCCTCCTGGGCGGAGGGGGGCTAGGAAAGGCTCCAGCCAAACCTCAGTAAAGACTCTGCTCCCTCCTGTGACTTCCAGCCCCTTTTGATCCTCTTCGCATCCCATGGAACTAGAGTCCGCTTTGGGGAAAACCTGTGCCCGCCCTGTGCTGAGGGGGCATCTACACCGCGGTGACTTGTCTGTCCCCGGCTCTGGGCCTGTGAGGACACTTCATCTGCAGGACTGCTTAGCTGCCACCCTGCTCCATGCTGCAGAGGGCCCGACCTCCCCTTCCGGAGTCCCCCATGCTGTGCGGGGCAGAGAGCAGGGGACCGCTCCCTGCCTGTGTGGCGGGAAGGAAGATGGCCACCTGGCCAACAACGGGGGCTCTGTCCTGGCCAGGGGCTGGGGGCTCTGTCCTGGCCACAGCATTGAGGTCTTTTTTTCAGGCTGCTGGCCCCTGGAGAGATTGGGGCAGGGGGCCCAGGAAGGATGCAAAGGCAGGAGGGCAGGAGAGTACCGCTGGGCCGTGTGCAGAGGACGCCGGGGCAGAGATGGGCTTCCCGGCTTCAAAGCTAGATGAGCCGGGGCTGCCCAGAGTCGGGTGAGGAACAAGGGACCCATGGCAGGCTCAGCGCACGGCAACAGGGCCAGGGAGGTGCTCAGGGGGGTCAGAGTGGGAGAGCAAGGCGTGCAAGGGGGACCAAGTCTTGGGAAGCTCCTCATGGAACATGCCTCAGAGCCCTGCTGGCTGCCCTGGGGGCAGGGCCCGGGGTTCCCCTGTATGAGCTGCTGCGGAACCCGGGCCGCGGCGGACAGGGTGTGGGGAGGACGGCACCGCATCCAGCCCTTTGGGAGAAAGCTGGCACCTACCCAGTAGTGAGTGCCCCAACTCTAGGGGTATTTCAGCAGGAGCTGGGCCCCACCACGCTGTCAGCCAGACAGAGATGGCACAGGAGAGAGGTTAAGAGCACGAACTGTGTTATTCATCCCTCCATCCGTCCGTCTGTCCGTCCATCCATCAGTCATCCATCCGTCCGTCCATCTGTCCATTTATCTGTCCGTCCATCTGTCCATCCATCCATCCATCCATCTGTCCATCCGTCTGTCCATCCATCCATCCGTCTGTCTGTACATCCATCCATCATCCATCCATCTGTCTGTCCATCTGTCCATCCATCCATCCATCCATCTGTCCATCCATCCGTCCATCCATCCATCCATCCATCTGTCCATCCGTCTGTCCCTCCATCCATCCATCCGTCCATCCATCTGTCCATCCATCCGTTCACCTGTCCATCCATCCATCTATCCATCTGTCCATCCACCCACCTGTCCATCTGTCCATTTGTCCATCCACCTGTCCATCCATCCATCCATCCATCTGTCCATCCATCTGTCCATCCATCCGTCCGTCTGTCCATCCCTCCATCCGTCAATCCATCCATCCATCTGTCCATCCGTCCGTTCACCTGTCCATCCATCCATCTATCCATCTGTCCATTCACCCACCTGTCCATCTGTCCATTTGTCCATCCACCCGTCCATCCATCTATCTATCCATCCGTCTGTCCATCCATCATCCATCCATATCCATCTGTCCGTCCATCTATCCATTTGTCTGTCTGTCCGTCTGTCCATCCATCCATCACCTACCAGGAGCAAGACACAGTTCTGGGTTTGAATCCCACCTTTTCATCCCTCTGCAACCTTGGGCTGCTCACTTAACTCCTCTGAGCCCTGGTTTCCTCAGCTGAAAATGTCTGTTTTCTATCCCTTTCCTCACCAGGAAGAGTGAGTCTGAAAACTGGGGTCTCCCTCGAACAGCCCTCAAGGAATTTCAGGTCCCTGGTCCGGCCAAAGTGGGTGCTGTTGGCTTGGAGCAGCCCTCGCCCCTGGCCTTGCAGGAGGCAGAGTGCAGGTGCGGGCACCAGGAGCGGCCGGGTGCGCTTGCCTTCAGCTTCTCCTGGAAGAGCATCCCGGAGAGGCCGGGCTCTCGCTGCCTGGGGGGCAGCTGCCCCCCCCGACCCCGGGCACCCACAGCGATGGTGAGCCGGAACACAATTGTGTGTGCTCTGCGACAGGGTGATTGTGAGGGTCTTGGGCAGGCTCGGTTTGCTGACTGGTGCAATGGGGACACACAGGGCTTCTGTGCGCAGACATGGGGGCCCCAGGCCTGTGACAGGCGGGGATCCTGCCGCTTGGGGCCCCTTCTCTGGAGCTGACACGGCGTGGGAACGGTCTGGCTCAGGCTTCATGTGTCCCAGCAGATTGACAAGGTCCAGGGCCTATGCTCTGCCTCCCAGGGGACGAGATTGACGGCTGATCGGTGGGGGGCAGGCGGTCGAGGCGGGGTGTGCTGGGAACAGCGAGCCCCTGAGTCCCTCCTGGGCCCTCCCTCTCCCCGCAAGGCCTGGCCCCGGCCCCTCCATGGGGAAATCGCAGGGGAAAGGCCCGGCCTTCCGCAGCGGCCCTGAGATGGTGGCTGCACCGAGGCAGGAGGTCAGCCCCAGGCATCTGCCACGCAGAGGCCATGAAGTGTGTGGAAGGGGGTGCAAGCCTTCATTCCCTGAAGCTGCCCCGGGGTCTCCTGCTCCTCCTGGCTGCCCCTTTCCTCTGCCTCTGGAGCGTGTGTGGTCTCATACCCCTTCTAACTCCTACCGCAGGCCCGCTCCCTGCCAGGCCCAGGACCTCCCGGACTCTGGCCCTGGAAAAGGGCCCTTGCGGATGGTCCTAGCCAGTGGGGTCCAGAGAGCCCTGGGCTCTGGGGAGGAGCACTGAGGGCTGCGGCCAGGTGAAACCGAGGGCCTCTGGGGCTCCATCGGCTACAACAGAACAACTCCACACATGTTGGCCTTGTCCTTGCTCCTGTAGGGTCACCCGCTGCTGCAGAGTCCCAGAGACAGGCACTGCCTTCCAGGGACGTGCGTCAGGGCTGGGGACACCCCAGGCCTCCTCTTTCCCATCCAGGGCTCTTCCTCTGGCTTCTTCAGTGAGATGGGGAAGGGGCTGCTGATTCACCTGTGGCTGCCCAACCTTGGTGGGAGGAGAGGGGGCTGTGCCTGGAGCCCCGACTTAGGATCCTGGACTTGGCACCGTCAGAGAAGAGAAAACAGTAGCCCCCAGACCTCAGCCAGGGCCCTGTGTAGACTCCTGCTACACTTTCCAGCTGCCACAGGGCTGTTGGCGCAGTGGAGGGGATGCTGGCTCCATAAGGTGACTTGACATGAGGTCCAGGCAGCACCCGGACCACAGAGCTGGACCTTGCTTGGGATGGACAGTGGGGCATTTGAAAAACAGTCTCCTTGTGCAACCAGAGTTAGATAAGAAAAGATCCATCCATCCACTCACCATCTAACTTCCCACCCATCCTCCAGCCTGACTTCGTCTGCCTTTCATCCCAGTCCTCCACGTAGCCATGCACCTGCTTTTTGGTTCATTAATCCATTCATTACTTACTTATCTATCTTTTCAGTCATCTGTTGGCCCATCCATTGAAAGGTCTGTGCATCCTTCCATCCATCCATCCATCCCTCCATCGTCCATCCATCATCTATCCATCCACCCATCGATCCATCCATCATCCATCCATCCATCCATCCATCTTTCCATCCATCCATCCATTCATTCACCCATCCATCCATCCATAGATCCATCCATCATCCATATATCCATCCATCCAGTCACCCATCACCCTTTTAACAATCCATCCATTCATCTACCTATCTACCTACTATTCCATGAATTAATCTACTTGCTGATAGGTCATCCATCCATCTAACCACCTACCTATCCTTCCATCTTCCCACACTACTCATAAAAGTGGCACTCATTTATCCAGTTGTCCGTCTGTGGTCTTCTAATTATCCCACTGTCCATCCACCCATCCACACACTGATCCAGCCCAGTATTCATGCACAGATAATGCCACATGAAGCTGCCATAATGGTCCCAGAGTACAGAGTGATGCCATAGCCTCTGAGCGCCTTGTCACCCTATGCAGAAGGCACTTGTCCATCCAGTGCAGCTGACCGGTGCCAACACCAGGGAGGTCTTTGGGGCCATTGGGGACTACTGGAAGCTTGTCACCCTCATGTGGTCTTGGCCTGGCCTCCTGCCACCTGTGAGGGCAGCACTGCTTCCCCGGCCAACCCTGCAACCCAGGACCCAAAGCCCCGCACTCCTAGGATGCAGCCTTCCGCTGCCCCCTCTGGTATCCATATGCTGGGCACAGGGGGTGGTGCACATGGAGCATAACAGAAATCAGAGCTGAAGGCCTCTGAGCTCACCTCTGCCCACCTCACCAAGCGGACCCGCCCCTCTCCCATTGTAGGTAAGTATAAGACTCTATTCACACGGTAACACAGCTGGCCAGTGGTGGTGGGGCAAGCGGCTCATGTAATGGCAGCCTGGCTCTTAGCAGCCCCTGTGTGCCCCTTCATGATGTGGCTTGTGCACTGGGGCCCACCCCTGGGGGTCACCTGTTTGGGCCTGGGAGCCCTAGATGGCCTGGGTACAAGGTGTCACCTACTACCCGGGCTCCTGGCTCCTCGTGCGGTCCCCCTGGAGGGACGCACATCTGCAAGCTCAGTAGTGTCCAGTAGGCATCGCCATGGCCTCTCACAGAATCCCCCATTGTCTTGTTATGGATGGGATTCTTGGGGTCCAGAGAGGAGAGATGCTCATTCCAGGTCACTCGGAAAATTCTGGAGGGCTGAGGCCACTGCTCCGGGCCACCTGTCCTCAACCTGGTCCAGGTGAACCCTTCCCTGGCCCCCTTGCCCCGGGAGCTCCGAAGCTGATGGCCACTCTGTGTGGTGGGGTGACCATGCTATGGTGGACCCCCTTCCTAACTGCCTCCCCTCCATCACATGGCTCTCAGCACCAGAAGTGCCCTTACCCTTTCCACCTCTGCTGGAGGGGCTCGGAGCGCCCTGCCCAGAGCCTGCTCACATTGCCTCCTCTGAGAAGCCCTTCCTGAACCCCAAGTCCCAAGGCTGAGGCTCCTGAGGCTCTGAGACCTGTTTCATCTTCTGCCAAGGGGAAGAGTGACCCTGGCCTGGATGTCACCTTGTGGACTAAAGGAGAAAACCACGGTAAGTTCCTCCTGTGCCCCCACACGCAGTAGGGAACCCAACGTGCGGAGTTTCAAACTCCTGTGGCAAATGGACACTGATGTGTCTCTTCCACCGACAGAAGCTGTGTCTGCATTCTCCTTGCCCCAGGACTGAGTGGGGGTGGGGGAAAGCGCTGGGTAGATGGACAGATGGACAAGTGGAAGAATAAATGGATGTGTGATTGAATGGACAAGCAGGAGGGCAGGAGGGGGGCAGGGAGGGATGGGAGAGAAAGGAGTGGGGAGGCCAGAGAGCTTGGTCAGCCCCACAGGCTCTGGAGCTGGACAAGGGCTCATATCCCAGCTCTGCCGCAATAGCTGTGTGACTTCAGTTAGGGGCGGTACCTCTCTGTGTCTCATTTCCGTTTCTTTATGTATAAAAAAGAACATAACTGTACCTACCCGGTGGTGCTTTTGTCCAGATTAAAAAAAAAACCACCCCATCATGCAAGGGCCTTAGTGGCAAGAATGACCTCAGTGAAGAACACTTGAATTTCCTCCCTCCCGGACCCACCTGGCTCCAGTTCCCAGCAAGGCCGGGTATCTGCACAGCTATTCCTGTGCTAGGCGTGCCGCTGCCCTCCTCCCCTGCCAGCACCCCCCACTCAGACTGCTAAAATCCCCTCCATCAGCGCCTCTCCCAGGTATGTCCTGCTTATGCAATCGTCACTGGAGCAGCTACACACCAACTCAGCTCTTCCCTCGCTCTCGCGCTCTTGTGTTTACTCTTTGGCTCAGGAGAGAGTTCCATTCAGAAGAAATTGCTATTGTTTCTCAGCCTTCCCTTGGGAAAGCTGCATTAGGGAGGAGCTCGATGAGCCAGAAAGGGAGGGAGGGCGGGGTGGCAGCAGGAAAGGAGGAGAGAGGGAAGCAGGCCCTTGCACGGCCCAGGGCTTTCTTCACACACACACACACACACACACACACACACACACACACACACACAGCTTACTATGCACTTTATTTCTTTAAAAAGAAAAGCCTCAAAGAATTTTTTGCATGAGGTGATTTTCTGATTAACCTAAAAAATGGTTGAGGAAAAGGTGGACTGTTATTTACTTTCCTGGTCATGACCTTTTACCATGTTTTGTTGTCCTTTTTATTCATGCATACATCATGGATGCATGCATCCATCTGTCCACCCACCCACCTGTCCACCAATTCATCCATCTGTCCACCCACCTAGCTATCTATCTATCCATCCATCCATCATTCATCTATCCATTCACCCATCCACTTGTCCATCCATCCATCATCCATCCACCCATCCATCCACCCATCCATCCATCCATCAATCCATTCATCCATTCATCCACCCACCCACCCATCCATCTATCCATCATCCATCTACTCATCCATCCATTCTTTTCTTCCTCTAGCATGTATTGAATTAACAGTAGGAGAAATTTTGGACTACAAGTTCTGGAACCTGGTTTCCATTCTTAGCACTGCCACCATGTTGAAGCAGATTTCTCCATGCAGAAAGCAAGATTTGAGATTGTCATCTACTCAGGTCTGAGTCTCAGGTGTGCCATTTTGTCTCGTGTCCTTAGCCAAATGCTTCCCTTCTTTGAGATGCAGTTTCCTCATCTGTGAAATAGGGCAGGCATGGTATTTGTGTTATTATTTTGAGGGCACAATAAGGGAATATACATGGGAGTTCCTGGAATCACATTACGTGTCCACTGTGAGCTATTCTAGAAGTGTGCTTTGGGTGGAGGATGCCAAGATGGGACAAGAGCCTTCCCTTTGGGGTTTCCTGGGCAGTGAGGTAGAAAAAGAACAGCTGGCATCGGTGGGGGGGGTGGTCTATGTTAGGATGAAGAATGAAAGGGAATGAGGCCAGAGAGGTCTTGTAGGGGAGGGTCTTGATGGCCATGGTGGGTGGCCATGGTGGGGAGAAAGATGCAGGGTTTTGAGCAGGGTAGAGCATAGATGGATTGATGTTTGGGAAGGACCCTTCTGGCTGCTGTGTAGAGAAGGGTTAGAAGTGTTGGAAATGGGGTCTCAAAGGGAGGGAAACCATTGTAAGAGGATTGTAGTTGCCTGTAGGAAAGACCACAAGACTAAATGACAGGGGTGTGTGGCACTAAACCTTACAGCGACCTTTTTTTCTCCTAAATGTTAAAACTGTTCAAGCACCAGAATCAATGGTTTAGGCCTCAGGTCACCTAGATCTCGCCAGATCCCCGGTCATTTGGTAATGCAGCATTCAGGCCTTACCCTCCAATCCTTTGTGCCTGGCAGACATTGCTAATCAATTGCAGCTCTCCTTCCCCTAAAGCCTAAAACCAAGCCATCCAATATGGTAGCCACTAGCAACCATTCAAGTACGGCTTATTAGATCTAAGTCAATTAAAATGAAATAACATTAGCAACTCTATGGCTCAATGGTAATGGCACATTTCAAGTGCTCGATACATACCTAGCTGTGGCTAGTGGCCCCTGTGCTGAACAAGCAGATCGAGAACATTTTCACCATCACCCAAGTCCTCTTGGACTGTGCTGGCCTCGGTCAGGCTACCATAGGGGGAAGGATAATGAGCATTCTGCCCTCCTTGGGCCCAATGGGTGAGTTCTGCCAGGCCCCAGACTTGCCGTGGTCACATCTCCCTCCAGGCTGGGTCTGCCCTGGTTCCTTTTGATCTGAATTTTTTCATACGGTAAAGTCATACTTAGAGCCAAATCCTTCTAGGTGGAACCTTCTTAAGTTCACTTTCTTTTTGTCTCTTGAGGGAAATAAACAAAACCAAACCAAGTAAAATCCTTGCCTCGCCATGTGGCCACGGACATAACTGGCAAGTGTCATTTCTGCCCTAAGCTCACCTTCTTCCTCCAGCCTCCAGAGACTTGATGCTTCTGTTTTCGAGTCTATTTTTAGTGCTTCTGGGTGAATGTCATTGCCGCCGGAGGCTGACATTTCATCCTCTGGGAACCTTGACCTGCTGCTTTTCCGGTTGTGAGCTGAACCTGCTTTTTCATGCCCCAGAAGGAGAGAACAATGATCATTAATAATTGGCATCTTCTGGAAAATCGGAAATGGGGCCTTTGTGATCTGAGGCTTCCCTTAACCCCAGCTGTGCTGAGTGTGGGGGCCACAGCGCGGCCGATGTAGTGAGGGCTCCGTGGCCCCCAGGGTCACACCCTGGGGCCACCAGCCATGCCAAGGCAGGGCAGGTGGGCTGAGGGCAGTGGACTGGCCTCATGACCAGGGGGCGGAGGAGGCTGAGGCAGAGTGGTTAGAAGCCGGTGTAGAGACCTGCGGTCCACCCACAGAGACCAGCCCTGGGGACACCCTCCCAAGGCAGGGCTAGGTGGAAGTGGGAGGAAGAGAGGGTGCCCTGATCTCGGTGGGGGGGGGTGTCTCAGCCGGGCTGGGGAGCTTGACTGAGCCTCTAACTCTGGGCTGGGTCCTATTCTGGGTCCTGGGAGGCACAGAGGGGAGTGAAGACCGGGAAAGAGGTGGGGGCTGGTTAGTGGGGGCAGGGAAGGGGCGCCGGCTGGCGGGTGGCTCAGGGAGCTGGCATAGAAAAGGGTGAGGCCTTGCTCCTCCTGCCAGGCATAGATGATGTTTCCTGCATGTCCCCCCAGTGTCCTTACCTCCCCCAGGTGCAAAGATGGCCCTTTCGGTCCCTTTGGGAGTGGGGGACCAGAGCTGGCCTGGCCTTTAGGGAGGAGAGCCGGTGCTTGCCGAAATCACCTGTGACAAGGAAAGCAAAGGTCACGGGAACAATTCTTCCCTTTCAGGCTGGGTGATCTGGCAGGAGCTGCTGGAGCTGACGGAGGGTGGCCGCCCCTCCCAGGCAGCCCAAGGCAAACAGGGCGGCAGGAAGTTCCCACGCTCCCGGTGCAGTCACCTGCTCCGCTGGGGCTGCGAGGGGGCGGGGCCTCAGCCACCCACAGGTGAGCTGCGGCCCCACTGCCCGAGGGGCGCAGGGGGGCCCGGCGGGCACACCTCTGCTGAGCACCTCCCTCGGGCCCCGAATTTTGCAAACACAGTCTTGCCGAATCCTTGCGAGGCCCTTAACTAAGGTAATATTATGATCTTCCTCTCACAGCGCGGGAACCTGAGACCCACAGAGGTTAAGTGACTCACCTCGGGCCACTCAGACAACAAAAGGAAGAGCTGGGATTTGGACTCGGGCTTCTCTGTTTCCAAAGCCTACGAGGCGGCTCTTCAGTCCGGTCACGCATTCACTCTGCAAGCGTTGCTGGAGCCCCACTGTGTGCCAGGCACGCTGCCAGGGCTCGGAGGGAAATAGGCCAATGGCCCTGTGGGGTTCCGGGTGTCCCCCATCACAGCAAGCATTCACCATTAGCAGCGACCTGCAAAATGGGTGAGTGGGTCCCAGACGGACCTCTGGGAACGTACCAGAAAGCACTGGGTCAGCAGGCCCAGCCGTTGGGGTGAAGGCCCTGGAGGGACACACCCTTGGTTCCCAGAGTTTTGTTTTGGTCTTACTTCTGGATACCTCTGGTCCAGAATGGCACAGGCTTTCTCTCAAAATCAGGGTAGCCGAGAGCAAGCATCTCTACCACCCACGAGCACCTGCTTCCGAAGGAGTAGATGGAGAGAAGACCAGGATCCCGAGTCCAGGGCCGCGTGCGGCTCGCTTCTTTCGGAGACACTCAGAGAAATGTGTCTGGGCTGCAGCCCCTGGAAGGCAGGACTGTCCCTTCTCTCTTGATCAACACCAATTGAGTGCCTGCTGTTTGCAGGCTTGGGCTTTCAGGGTGCAGACATGAACCCCCTCACCCTCAGCTCCCAGCACAGTGCCTGACGCACAGCAGGTATGGGGAGACGTCCCTGCTGGAGATCAGATGTGGCCCCGCTCCCAGGGACAGAGGCTCCTGGGGCTCCCCGGGGCTTAGGGGGGACCATCAGGTCTCAGAGGACCCCTGGAGTAGCCGCGTGGCTCTCTCATGGGCACCCCGCCTCGGCCAGTCCCCGCCAACGGGGCGGCACGTCGGGGCGCCACTGTGCTGCATCTGGGGCCTCCTCAGAGCATGTGGTTAGGACGGGTTAGGCCAGGCCGAGGGGCCGTGACTCAGGCTGGAGTTCCGGGCAGTCCGAGGTTGCTGGAGCCCAGATGGTGGTCAGAGTCAGGAGGCCTGGGCCTGGCGGGGGGCCCTGGGGATGGTCCCGGCCCTCCCCATCCATGGGCCCCCCGCCGGGAACCCAGTGTCAGCTGTCGGGTTCTTGCACTGCAATCTCAGAGCGTGTGTGTACCAGCGACCGATGTCTGAGGGCAGGTCCCTGGCACGTCCCTCCCCGGCCAGCCTCCCTCTGTCCCCTGGCTCCCAGCCACAGGAACAGAGAGCCGGGCCCGCGATCAGCCCTGCCCTCCCATTTATTCCGCTGCCCACCTACCTCTGGACCTGCCTGCCCATCTGTCCCTCCTTCTGGCCGACGATTACCATCATCCTCCGGGGCTTACCCAGCCTTCCCTTCGAGTTATCCATGCACTCGGACACCAGCCCCACCGGCTGTCTGTCTGCCCACTGGCGTCCGTCCACCCACGTAGCCCTCCCCCACCCGTGGAGTTGTCTCTCTGTGCGCCCACCGATTCACCTGCCTTCCCACCCGATCCCTCGGACCCCCAGCGCTGACCTCAAGTCCTCAGTGGGCTCGAGCAAGGCTGCTGTGAGCTCTGGTTGACGCGGCAAAGCCCAGGTGCGTCGGGACTGGACGGTTTCAATCACCGCCCCGTGCCGCCCTCCTTGCCTGGGAGGTCAGAGGGTGTGGGGCTCAGGAAGCATGGGCTTTGGGTCCCTTGTTCATTAGCTGCGTGACCTCAAGCAGGCTAACCAGCCCGTCCGAGGCTCATCGATGGCTGAGGAGGGCGACCAGCACCTGCTCTGAGCCACGGCCATGGGGTGGGGGTGGGGGCACCCACGAGAAGCAGGATTCGCCGTGGCTGCGATCAGCCTGCATTCTCAGCGCCCACGCCGCCCTGGCGCTGTCCGGCCGCGGCTGCCCGTGCTTCAGGCGAGAGGTGCCTGTGACAGGACACGGGCTCACGACAGGCGACCTCTTCTGCAGCTTTTCATTCTTCCACGCCTTCCCTTCCCCGAGGGCCGCGTCCCCTGCCCTGTTTCTGGTTCCACATTGCCGTGACTGTCCTGTTGGAATGTGGAATATTTGTCCATAGCCTTTGTCATCGGTGGGGCATTCAGATGGCCCGGGGCACACCGGGAGGGAGCCCCAGTCTGGCTCCTTGGGGTCTGTGGGGTTGGCTGAACTGGGGCCAGGATGCCATGTTCCCAGGGGGCGGTGTGTCTGACCTGGTCCACTGTGTGTGGGCTGGGCTGTGTCAGCCGCCAAAACTGAGGCTCTGGTGCAGGCCAGGCCCCTGACACACACAGCCGTGTTCTCTGTCCTGTGTGGGAGAAGCAACCAGTCACCCCACTTCTGAGGGGGAGACTGAGGGCCGGGTGGGTGTGGGAGGCTTAACCAGGGTCACGCCCTGTGGACACACATCATATCTGACACCAGCTGGGATGCTGCCACCGGGCCACCCCGTCCCCAGGTCCCTGTCGTGTGCATGTCTGAGGAGGATGCTTCTGGGGCCGCATACCCCTGTGTTGCCACGGCCGCTGCTCTGGGATGGCCTCCGTCTTTGGTCAGTGTGCTGCCCCCCCGGCATGTCCCCTAGAGCATCGCAGGTGTCTCTGAAAAGTCCTCGGACACCAGACACCACTGTGTGGCTGACCACTGGTCTTGTCACTGGACGCCGGCAGCTCAGGAGAGTCCCCCAGGCCGGGCGGCCGCGGTTCAAGATGGTGGCCGCCGAGCCTCCGCTCTCCCTGTTCGCTCCCTCATGGAGCCCGTCCCCCCTCAACGTGCTCACTTTGTAGCCAACTCGAGGCTGCGGAAATGAGGGAGGACAACTCCCAAGGCCATGTCGTAAGAGGCTTGTGGCTTCTGTCCTGCTTTCTTCAACCGCTCACTCTGGGGGAAGACGCCCGCCATGTTGTGAGGACACTCCTGAGGCCCGGTGGACAGGTCCCCGCGCTGAGGAGCCGCGAGTGCGCTGTCCTGGAGGTGGGCCCTGCCGCCCCCCTCAGGCCTCAGAGGACCGAAGCCCGACGGCCTCGTGAGACACCAGCCCAGCTGCTCCCGGGCTTCTGACCCGCGGGGACTGTGGGTCATGATACGTCCGTGTTGTTTTCAGCCAGTAGGTTTTGGGGTGATATGTCATGAAGCAAACATGAGGTGTGACTGGCGCTCTCCTGATTCCTAACTTCGAGCCTCGGTTTCCTTTTCGGCAAGACAGGATCTTCCCCATGGCCGGACTCATCGGCTGAGGAATGGGGGCACCCTGCCAGCGCGGGCACCTTCCGACATTCCTCGTGTTGCCCGACATGCATGCACGCACGCCCGTGCCGACGCACATCCACCGGGCCCAGAGCAGACGGGGGCACCGCGGCAGAACCAATGAACGAAGTGAATTGTTTCTTTTTAAAACATTTGTTGAGAAAAGGTTAATCATGAAAAAATACACGTAACACAAAATGTAGCCTCTAAATCATTTTTTTAAAGAATAGTCGTCTGTCTTTTTTTTTAATTTTTAAGGTTTTTTAGTTTTATTTTTGACAGAGAGAGTGTGTGTGAGTGTGAGCAGGGGAGGGGCAGAGAAAGAGGGAGACACAGCATCCGAAGCAGCTCCAGTCTCTGAGCTGTCAGCACAGAGCCCGACGCGGGGCTCGAACCCACAAACCACAAGATCATGACCTGAGCCAAAGTCGGACGCTCAACCGACTGAGCCACCCAGGCGCCCCTCATTTTTTAAAGTGTATATTGAGTGGTGTTAAGTACGTTTGCACTGCTGTGTAGCCTTTCCCACCATCCCTCGCCAGAACTTTCCATCTTCCCAGACTGAAAGTTTGTCCCATGAACGCTAATGGCCGCGTCCCCTCCCTGGATGCCCACTGTCCACCTCTCTGTCTCCGTGAATCTGGAGCCCCCGGGGACCTCATGAAAGTGGGACCGTGCAGTATGTGTCCTTGCGTGTCTGGCCCGTATCACTCAGCATCTCGCCCTCCAGGTCCATCCCTGCTGTAGCAGGTGTGAACATCTTCCTCTTTGAGGCTGAAGAATATTCCGTAGGGGAGGGTTTCTTATGCTCCTTTGCCCTGGCCACAAGGTCACTGAGGTCAAGCATAGAGTCTTTTTTAAAAATTTATTTATTCCCAGCCCCTGTGCTGGAAACTGGCTCTGAATAAGCCCGACTCAAGATGTATTTGTGGAAGAAAGGAATAGAGACCACATCTCTGTGTTTGTGTCTGGCTTTGCCACGTGCTGGCCGGGTGGCCTCAGACGGGTGGCTTTCCCGCTTTGAGGCCCCATCTCCTCATCTGTAGGATGGAGACGGCGACTCACTCACAGGGCAGTCGTAGGAGTCACATGCGGTGACCGTACTTAACTGGTGGGGTCCTCTCTTCCTGGTCTGACCTCCAGGGTCCTTGGTCGTGACCCTGGCCCGACAGGTGTGCCACTCAGCAGGAGGCCAGGTGTGGCGGCCTGTCTGTAGTTTCAACGTGGTGGCACACCCGCCTTCTGAGATAAGGCATTCGGGGCCACTGATAAGCCCCCGGGGCCAAGCTGAGAGGCCTTGTGCCCGGGAATGTCAGTGGACAACAGACGGGACACAGACCCCGATTCACACGCAGTGTCATTTCCGATGTGAGCCAGTACCTTTCCGTGGCTAAAGGCTCTGCATTTCTGACTGTCCTTGAGGGGGCCCATGTCAGGAAGGCCGGCGTCAGCTTCGTGTCCAGCCTGGTGGACATGTGACCTCAGGCAAGTCACCTGGGGTGTGACGGCAGGGGCTGGGGGGTCAGATGGGCCGGGTTGAGCCTTGGGCCTGCCACTGGCATCTGAGGTGGCCTCAGGGAACCTTGTCGAATAGCTCTGTGCCTCACTTTCTCAATCTGTAAAATGGGGATATAATTCTCCTCACTGTTTTCTGGGGTTGTGCGCACTGGACACGTTGAGGCCGGGGGTGCTCTCGACACATGCAAAGTACGCGGTGAGCCTTCCTGGTTTGCTTCCGGCTCTGAGCCTTGGTGCCTTTGTCTGAGCAATGGGGGACCCCTTGTTGCACCCCGCTCGAAAGGCCCCTTTGTTTCTTTTCTTCCCCCCCTGCTTAGGGGCGGTGCACTGGTGACGATGTCTTTCCAGGGTAGAGGAACTCCGCCAACACGTTTCTTGCAGACTTCCACCAGCCCAGTCCTCGGAGCTTTGTGCACCCGACCCTCTGCCTGCATCTCCACTTGGGTGGCTCATGGGTACCAGCCCTCCCGCACCCCCGCTCTTGTCCTCGCCTTCCCTGCTCAGCAATTGCCACTGTCTGCCCAGGTGGCAGTCCAGAGCCCACCTCAACTCCTCCCGGCCTCTCTGCCTGCACCTCGCTCCTCTCCCAAGCCAGGCCACTCCTCCCTGCTCCGTGTGACCCTGGAGACCTCAGGCTGCCTGCACCCTACCGTTCTCCTAGAGCCTCTTAAAGCCCCAAATCTTAACTCCTGCCAGTGGCCTCTCTGGACGTCCCTCCCCCGTGGCTCCTGGCACACCAGCCTCGCTGCGTTCCTTCCCGTGCCTCCAACAACCTGGATCCTTTCCTGCCCCAGGGCCTTTGTACTTACTGCTCTCCCTGCCTGAAATGCCTTTCTCTCCATTTCCCACATCACCAGCTGCTTCCCACCCCCCGGCCCCAACCTCAGGGCTCCCCCTCAGAAGACCTTCGCGGCATTTTACATGAGTGAGTCTGAACAACCAAAACACCCTCACGAGAAATGCTGAAGCGACTCTTCTGTCTCCGTGAGCTGCACTCTCAGAACTTCACCTCTGGCCACCCAAACCCTTCTGTTCCACCATGACTCTCAGAACCTTCTAGAACTCTCTGGCCACCAGAGAGAGAGATGTGCGGGTCCTTCTGCACACCAAGCAATTCTCGGATTCTCCAGACATCAGCTGACTGTCCTACAGATGAACTCAGTTCTGCTCCTGCCTGCCTGTCCAGGCTGCACCGGGAACGGGCTTGGTCCCCCAGCACTGTCCCCACTCCAACGCCAGTTGCAAGTCCAGGCTGTCACCCGTGCTCCTGATCAGAGGTTCCCACCACCTCCTCCTCAGGCTTGAGAATTTGCTAGAAAGGCTTATAGAACTCACTCAACACAAATAGTTCACGTACCAGTTTCCTGGTTTATCATAAGAAGCCAGAACTCAAGAACGGGAGAGAGGCATAAAGGTGAGGTGGGGCGGGAGGAGCAGAGTTTCTGTGCACCGTCACGGGGACCATTCCCCCTGCACCTCCATGTGGCCACCAGCCAGAAGCTCCTGGAAGCAGACTTCTCGGGGTTTCAATGGAGGATGGATTAAGTCATTGGCCATTGGCGATGAAGTCAACCTCCAGCTTCAGCCCCCCTTTTTGGTCACACGGTTGGCCTCTCCTGGCAACCAGCCCTGTCCCAAGGCACCTATGGGCTTTCCTACTGTCACCTCTTGACCATAGACCCCGGTGCGGCAGATGGCGTGCCTTTAGTGCCTTCTGCCCATTTCTTCTTTCTCTCTCCCCCATCCCTCACTTACCTGCTTACCTCTGGCTTGATCTTTGGCTCTGTGGGTTGCACCCAGTTGCCTCTTCCTGGGTTCAGGGGACCCCTCCTTTCTTGGCTTCCCTGAAATGCAGACCTCAGTCTCTCCAGGTCCCATCCAGGTTGGGGCGGTCTAAACTGGGCGTGAGTTCTCCGCATGCCTTGCTCCCACCACATGCCTGGATCCCTGTGCACACTGCTCGAGGACACCCAGCAGGAAGACCCTTGCTGGCCCAGGGCGAGGGTAAAGAACCAAACTCTGTTGTATTAAGACACTCCGATTGGAGCCTGTTTGTTCGTGCAGCCCAGCCTTGCTCATCCAGACTAATTCGAGGTCCCACCTTAGACAGAACCGTCCCTGTGAAGATCTGCCTGCCCCGGGAGGGGCCAGGTGCCTCCTCTGGGCTCCCCCAGCACATGGCCTTTCACACCGTGTCCCACCTCGGGGGAGTCACCGCGGCACGGGGGCCACCTTTTGGCCTGGCTGAGAGTGCCCTGGGCCAGGTGCACGGCTACCCTGCCCAGGCCTCCACCCCAGGCCCAGCGCACAGCCCGTCTCCCCTGGGGCTCAGGCCCTACCTGTTGAGCCTGTTGAGCCACCGGGCTTGGCAGGGACCCAGCATTCCCCCGCGCGCACATTCTTCTTTCAGAGGAATGTCCCAGACCCAGGTTCCCACAGAGGTGTCCGGACCAAGGGGAGTGACTCTCCACGTTCTGGCTGCTGTTTTCCTGTAGAAAAAGCCATTCTTTTGAACTCTACTGAGGGAGCCCATGAACAGGGCATAACTGAGACGCAGGAATTCCCGGGTCAGTGGGCAATCACTCAGGCAGGGGCTTCCCTCCCCCGGAGGGTCAGCAAAAAATGTCAAGTGAAACCCATTCTAATTAAAGAGAACATTAAGCAGGGGCCTTTTAACCACGGCTATTTCCTAAAGTCTTCTTTTTGATGCCAATTAATTCCCCTGAGGAACGGACAGGGATGGGGGGTGGGTGCCTGAGACCCCGCGGAGAGCCCAGCCCTCTCACTGCCCCAGCTCACTCAGCCTGAGATTATCTAGAACTGTATCTCAATGGTGATTGAAAGACTTCAGGGAAACTTCTCCAGGCCCTAATTCATCAACTGCTCAGTGAGAACACTGTCTATCAGGCTCCATACCTTTCTGGGGAGAAAGATGATAACCCAGGGGACCTCAACAAGGCAGCTGGGGTGTGACCTGGCCCAGAGACGGTGCGATCGGTCTGAAAACAGCTCGGACCCATAGATGTCCTTGGCTCAACAAATATTAACTGAGTGACTTCTGTGTGCCGGGCACTGTCCTAGCTAGACATTGGGACAGAGCGTTAAACCGGACTGGCAGTGCCCTCCAGCACTCGGCTGGCACTTGACTATGTCTCGAAGATGTGATACATGCGGCCTTGCTCTGCCTATGTTCCTGCGACTGTGTGCGTGTGCACATTTGAAAGAGAGGGAGGGAGGGATACAGAGATGTTTATCTCATCCCCCCTGTATGCTGGCTTCTACAGTTTTCCAAATGTCTTGGCCAACAGTGGCCAGAGGATAGGGAGGACAGTCAGACCCTCGTGAGCTTCACGACTAAGCTGGGTGTCCATCTCACTCAGAAGGGTGGACCAGACCCCAAAGATCACTTATCTAAGTACTGGGTTGAGGATTCTGCAATCAGCTAGTCATGTCTGCCACAATGCAGAAATGGAGACACTTATCTGAGTACTGGGTTGAGGATTCTGCAATCAGCTAGTCATGTCTGCCACAATGCAGAAATGGAGACACTTATCTGAGTACTGGGTTGGGGATTCTGCAATCAGCTAGTCATGTCTGCCACGATGCAGAAATGGAGAGTGATGGCAGGCATGCTCTAAACTCAAAATTGAAGTAGCATTTGAGGAAAAATCATGAAAGCTACTGGACAAAGCCATCAAACTTTCTCATCTCAAGGGCCTGGAGGACCTTGTGACATGTCCTGAAACCTACAATGCTTGGGGTCACCTAGTGGACTCAGACACCCATGAGGACCAAACTCACACCAAGTGAGCCCACAGTCACCGGCTTTATGGCTGCTGTTCTCGCTTTCTGGGGGCTCCCCGGTGCCCCATCTGGCTGCCAGCTCACAGTCTGCAAAGCTTGCTGGGAAAGTGGTGCATTTAGTTAAATAATCATCACAGTCAGTCTTGGAAGGGACAGGCGTCCTGTCCAGAGCAAGGCCGGGGCTTCTTCCCAAAGGAGGTGGCCCACCTCCTACACTGAATGGCTTGTGGTTCCCTTTCACGCCACATCTGACCCAGCCTCTGTACCTTTGCCTGGGCTGTTCCCCCTGTACCTGGCACGCTTTTCCTCACTGCCTCTCTGACAGTCCTGCACTTCGCACCGATCACACCAGACCGTGAACAACCTTTGTGCTGGGGTCTCTCCTCTGCTCAATTCCAGAGGCCCAGAGGGCTCCGCAGTCCAGCCCCTCATGGGGCATAAAACAGGTGCCCCAGAACTATCAAAGAATGGTCTCAACTTGACGCTGTGTCTCACATCAGCCATCACCTCTGAGTCTGCCTCTCAGAGTTCATGGAAACAGCAAGTTGGCCCATTTTGGTCTCCTATGCAGGTGTCAAGGTCACACTCCGTCCTTGGATGCAGAAAAAAGGCCCTCTTAAGTTTTTACAATTTCCCTTTGATTACTGTTTAAGAAATACCTTCTTAAGCTCTCTGAAAGGTTCTTGAGGACATGAATATGTGGGCTTTCCCACTGGAGATGGGCCGGGTCCCTGTTTGCCCCAGGAGCTGGGGGGTGGGCCTCAGGCCAGCCTCTCTGTTGCCCCTGGGAAGTCAGATTCCCACCGAGGCTCTGGTCAGGGAGGCAGAGACGCCAGAGTCAGTTTTACCGTGACAGGACTTTGCTTGGACACTTTTGCCATCTGCATGAAGATCACAACGCGATTATTGTTAATATTGGTGTGTTACTACCGTCCACGGTTTCTCAGACACCTACCAAGTTCCGGGCACTGAGTGAAGCACTGTTCGATACACTCCCTTACTTTACCCTGCCACGGCTTGCCAGCATCAGTCCTGTTTTACTAGTGAGGCCCAGGAGGCCCAGAGGGGTAGCGCAAGGTCTCCCTGCATCCCACCACAGCTTGGGCCTTCACCTGTTGATTCTCTGCACTTGAGCTCTCCGCCCGACCCCAGGGACAGCTCAGGCCACAGGAACTCTCCAAAGAAGGCCTCACGGACCTCGACCTCCAGAGTCCCACCGGAGGCCACCTGAAGGCAGACCTGTATCAGTTACCTCTGCTGCGTTCCAAATCGGCCCACATTTGGAGGCTCGAAACAACATTTATTAGCGCACAGCTCTGAAGGTCAGAAGTCAGGCACGACTAGCTGGGTCCTCCGCTCAGGGTCTTAGGTGGCTGAAAGCAGGGTGCTGGGCAGGCCACGCTCCTTCTGGAGGATCTGGGGAGCAGCCCACTTCCATGCTCATTGAGGTGGTTGGCCAGACCCAGTTCCTTGCAGCTGTAAGATGATGTCCCTGTTTGCTTTCTGGAGAAAACCCTCTGCTTTTAAAAGCAGACCTACCGTCTCATTTCCTCCCGGACTCTCGGAGTTCAAAGTCCTGTAGCTTCAACACGGCTTTGTTTGTGAGAGGAAGGAACCTCGGATCCCCCTACTTCTCCGCCATGTTGGCCCCTCATATGTGGATCTTGAGAAACTGAACAGAAGACCACAGGAGAAGGGAAGGGGGAAAATAGATACAAACAGAGAGGGAGGGAGGCAAACCACAAGAGACTCTTAAATACAGAGAACACACTGAGGGTGGATAGGGGGGTGGGGGAGAGGGAAATGGGTGATGGGCACAGAGGAGGGCCCTGGTTGGGATGAGACTGGGTGTTGTATGGAAGCCAATTTGACAATTAATTATATTCATAAAAAAATAAAATATTTACAATTTAAAAAAATAAAAGCAGACCTAATCTTGTGATTAGGTCTGGCCCGCCTGGCTAATTAATGTCCCTTTCTTACAGTGAACAAGTCGACTGTCCCACCTAACACAGCCTCACTGTGGGAGTGAAATCCATCGTGGTCACAGCGGCAGGAGTAATATTCACATAGGGGTTGATGCGGGGTGGGGGGGGAACTTGGGGACCAAGGACTCTGCCGGCCACAATATGAGCAATTAACCAGCCCTGGGCTTTTCCACTCTTGGCATGGGTGCACCCTTTCCCAAGGAGGCCGCCGTGTGTTGGGCTGGGGTGGGGGTACCTTTGGCTTCAGAGCCCTCAGCTGGAATCATGGTCCCATCCCCCATGACGGAAGGCTTCCAGGAAGCAGCTTAGCTGTTCTGGGGCTCAGTTTGCTCATCTGTAAAATGGTCTGGGGGCTTCTGGCACGGCATCTGGAAAGCTGAATGAGGCCATGCAGCTCAGCATTTTAGCAGAGGTTGGCTCTCAGGCACTGGAAGAGATGAGGCTGCTGGGCCACGGCTTTCTAACAATGCCGTCTTCTGGTTCATGTCAAGCAGGATGGGATTGGCATTAACACATATTTTGGGCTCACATACATCCAAGCCCACAGCAGGTCCCTTTCACAGTCGGAGGGCAAGGCCCCAAGACGAATCTGCTTGCTGGAGAGCATCTTGAGAGGCACGACGTGTGCTGACCAGTGCCCTCCCTTGCCTGGGTGTGCCGTGGGCCAGTTGCTCATGTGGGGAAGGAGGTCAGGGCCATGGCTGATCTATCAGAGCAGGAGCATTGGGTGGGGAGTAGCGGCAGCTAGAACACTCATATGCCCGCATCAGCAGCGTGGTGATCCCTCCTTGGCTGTGCCCTGAGTGGCACCCACTACCCCATGGAGAGCCCCACACTTCAGGGACCTCAGCTTCCTCCCTGTGTCTTACTGAGGCAGAGTGGCCAGACGGGTAGTTGATGGGGGGTGGTGTGGCCCTTTGGGAGTGGACGAAGAGTAGCCGGTGAGAGGGCCACAAAAACAGGTTCTTCCATAAGCACAGGCAGGGCAGGGTAATGGTCAGCGAGCAGGTTCAGTACAACTGCCTGCGTGTGCCTCTCAGCTTCGCTGCTAACTAGTTATGTGACTAAACCTCCCTGTGCTGCATTTTCCTCCCCTGTAAATGGAGATAATAGCAGACCTAGCTCACGAGGTTGTCCTGAGGATTAAATGAAATAGTGTGGGAATTCAATTAGCATGAATTTACTTTTACTGCTCAGTAAAAGTTATCTTCACCATTGTCTTCCTCCTCCTCAGCTTCCCACCACCATCACTATCACCATTATCATCACCATCATCATCACCACTGCCATCGTCACCATTGTCATCACCATCACCATCACCACCATCACTGTCATCACCACCATCACTGTCATCACCACCATCACTGTCACCACCATCACTGTCACCACCATCACTGTCATCACCACCATCACCATCACCACCACCATCACCATCACCACCATCACCATCACCACCATCACTGTCACCACCACCACCATCACCATCACCACCATCACCGTCACCACCACCATCACCATCACCACCTTCACTGTCATCACCACTATCACCATCACCACCACCATCACTGTCACTACCATCACCATCACCATCACCACCATCACTGTCATCACCACCATCACCACCACCACCATCACTGTCATCACCACCATCACTGTCATCACCAACATCACTGTCACCACCATCACTGTCACCACCATCACTGTCATCACCAACATCACTGTCACCACCATCACTGTCACCACCATACTGTCACCACCATCACCATCACCACCATCACTGTCATCACCACCATCACCATCACCATCACCATCACCACCATCACTGTCATCACCACCTTCACCATCACCATCCCCATCATCACCAACATCACCACCATCATCATCACCACCATCACTGTCACCACCATCACCATCACCACCACCACCACCATCATAATCACCATCGTCATCCCCATCATCCCCATCATCCCCATCATCCTCATCATCACCATCACCACCATCATCACCATCATCATCATCACCATCATCACCATCATCATCATCACCACCATCACCACCACCACCATCATCTCTTCTTTGGTTTAACAGGTGGGCTCATGCTATAAGTGTCGCAAGCAGAGGGAGAGAATCAAGTAGGTATGGGTCAGATTTCTACAGTATCCACCGCCTCCCAGCAGGGCCCACCTGGGCTGTTGGTGGTGGGGGTGAGTCACAGAAGGAGACACTGGACCGAAGGAATGAACTTTGTTAACCAAAACTGGGATCTGGTGGGCCTGAGTTGAGGGTCAGTGTTGGGGTGCTGGAAGTATCTGGGAGTGTTGGAGACTTGACAGCAGACACGAGTGGGATGAGGCACCTAATGGCATCTACCCCCTTCCACCTGCTTCTCAAAAGGGGCTCTTTGGAGAGAAGCTGCGAGGCAGGATTCTGGGGGACTCATGCCACCTCCACCTCTCCCTTGCTGGATAACCTCAGACCTGCTTCTTTTGACCTCAGTTGTCCCATCTCTAAAATGGGGACACACCAGGATGCACCAGGACACAACCAGTCCTTGCTGAAAGCCTGAGCAGAGCAGTCAGTAGGTGGCGCTGATGGGCATGGAAGCCACTCGATGGCCGGTGGGAGGAGTGGGCGGGAGGAGAGAGATTCTGCTGTGGCTCCAAGGCAGCTGTCTGTGGGAGTAGCCCCAGCCAGGAACTGGCGAGGGCCCTCACGATTCCTGGGGGCAGAGGAACTGGCTGGTGGTGGAAGCTCTCCCTGTCGGTGGAGCTGCAGACCCCGCCTCGGGTACCTTAACTGTCCACAGCCATCTCCGTGTGCACCAAACAAGGAGTAAAACCTTCCGAGTCTCCCCTGTCCCCCCGTCCCACTGAATGGTGACTCCTCCCCGGAGTTGTCAGGACATCCCATCCCCTTGGCCCTTACCTGGACCCTGTCCCCAAGCCCTGTCGGGGTTGCCTTTAAACCCCCACCATCTGCCCCCTGGGACCTGTGTGACCACGGTTATCTTGTCTCCCGCCCCTTCTAGCCTCCACATAACATCTTAAAGAAGCTTCTCAAGTGTCAACTAAGTCCCTGTGCCTGCAACTTCCCTCCGGATGAAGTGCAAGGCCCTGATAAGGCCCACGAAGCCCTTTGAAGTGTGGGGCTGGTTCATGGCTGCAGCCCTGTCTTTGGTCACAGGCTGGCTTGCCCCAGGGTCCAGGCAGCGCTGGTGTCTCTGCCTCTGAGTCTTGGACGTGCTTTCCCCGCTCTTCCAGCCCATCTGCCTCGTGGCTCGGCTCTGTGCGTTCCCTGCGTCACTGCTTGTCTTGTTTGTGGGGTGCCTGGCATATGCAAAGCTCTCCAGAATTTTCTGTGTGCGTATGCCTACTATTACTATTGATACTTCCTAGGAAGAGATGATGAAGTGGATGAATAAATAGGTGAATGAATGAATGAATGAATGGCACCCAAGCTGCATCGTCCCCTGATCTCCTGGACGGTTCCGAGATCACGGAAGGAGGTGGCCGTGTGGGTCCCACCTGTGGGAGGCAGGCTGGGGGGCCCTGACTCACCCCGGGCCGGTCTTCGGATGGCCACGGCTCTTCCCTGACCTTAACTCCCGAGGTAGGAAGGAATGGTGGCCGCGAAGAAAGCCCCGCCTACCCGGGCAGCCCCGCCCTTCTGTGCTCTTTCTGTTTCACTCTCTTGCAAAGGAGGAAAGTCAGACCAGGCAGGTGGGGCTGCAGGCATAGACCAAGAGGTGTTTTGGAAGTGAGACCCACAGACTTTGGGCAAGGGACTGGGGCCACTGTGGAGCTGTCTCGGTCCTCCTCTGGTGGGCTCCTCCCAGCCCAGGGTGGTGCCAAGGTGAGATCGCCCACGGCGAGGCCCCCCCCCCCCCAGCACGGCTCACCTGGCTCCTCCCAGCTCATTGCCTTGTGCAGAGGTGAGGGTGGGCCTCAAAGCCCCAGAACTGGAGCCGGTGTCGGGGTCCACTTCCGCTGCCTGTAAACTAAGCCCCAGAAGGCTGCCCAGCCACTCTCTCTGAGCAGGTGAAGTTGGGGCTCCGGGGTCAGTGGGAGGGACCCCTGGGCTGGGACCGCTTTCATGGATTTGGGCCGGTCACTCTCTACCCCTCAGGCTCTGGGCCTGGGAAGGGACCCAAGGCCATAGGGGACCTGCATAGGAGCCGGCCTCCCACGGGGCTTGTGAACCTCGTGACATGTGCAGAAGCTGGAACACTCTTCTCAGGCTGCAGATCAAGTGTGGTCACACCACTCCTACGGCCGCCAAGACTTCTCCTGGCACTGGGGACAGTTGTCCCCACGAGGCCTGGAGGTCTGGCCTGGCCTGCCCGGTCTGTCCCGCACATGCGCGGCCCGTGCTCCGGCCCCGGGCCCTGCGGGTCCGTCTCCCGAGCTCTCCTTCTGTTATGCTGCCCCCTCTGCCCGCTGCCTGGAACTATCTTACCCCTGACCCTGCACCTTCTGTCCTTTGGCTCTCAGTTCCGAGGTCACCTCCTCCTCAGGGCCTTGCTGAGCACCTGCTGAGGAGCCGCCCTACGTCTGCCTCCCCTGGGGCTCGGCGCCCCGTCTGCGTTGTTTGGGTTTGTGACTGTGCGCTGTCATCTAGTCCCTGTGCCCCTGAGGGCAGGGTCTGGCTCCCCTCGTCCGCCGAGCGGGCGGTGCACGTTCCACGGAGGGAGCCAAAGCGGGGTCCCCGCAGCCTCACCCTCCCCTCCCGGCCCGGCCGCCTCGGAGGAGACGTTTGTTTCTCTGGGGAAAAGACCTCTCGGGATGGCATCTGCCGCTGGAGAAAATGGGAGGAAGAGGGAGTCCCGGCAGACGTGGGCTCTGGGCCTCGGGAAGTCCTCGGATGCCACCAGGAGCCCCTCGTGGAGTCAGGGACAAGGGCTTCTGGGAAACGGCTCTCCCTGAGAGGTCGGCCGTTCAAGTGGAAGTTGAAAAAGCCATCAGCTCGAGGCATAAGGAGGCACAGGACACCACCCGGAGTGCCCTCCGGCTGTGCAGGGGGGAGAAGGGCGGGCCTGACAGCGGCCCCCCCCACGGCCCCCTCCAACCTGGGAGGAGGGGAGGGGAGACTCCTAACGGATGACATCACTATCACCTGCCCTGGGGGCGCTGGGCACCTGTGAGTGCTTCCATCCTGGGGGGCCAGGGCCGTGAGTTAGAAGCACTGGCCAGGTAGGGGCCCCCGTGTCCCCACCTGCAACGCCAACCTCAGGCCCCTCTTGGTGCCCCTGCGGCTGCACATCACCCTCAAGTCCAACCTCGCTCCCTGCCTGTAAGTGGTTTGCACGCCCCACTTAACCATGGAACCACTCCACGAGGAGCTGGCTGCTCTAAATGGCCATTTAACAGATGAGGAAACCGAGGCCCGGAGAAGCACAACAACTTGCCCGAGACCCTTCTGCCTTCCTCCCTCTCCCGATCTCTCCCCGTCTGTCCTTTACTAGACAAAATTTTACTGCGCAGGCATGGGCTGGGTGTTGGGAATACCGAGACGGCCGAGGCCCTCCTGGGCCTCTCCCGGGCTCGTTACCAGCAGGTGACAAGCAGGTCAGTCCTCAGGCCGGCACACTGGTGGTGGCCTCTGGGGAGCTGTGTGGGATGGGGCTGGGAGGCAAGATCTGACTCAGGGAAAGTGTGCTGCTATCCATTAGTGATGTCTGCCCCGCACGTAGGCACGGGGTGGGGGGGGACGGGGAGAGGCTTTGCTGTCCCCCCCCTTAGATCCCAGACCCACAGAGCCTCTAAAACCACCCAGGCAGCGCCGGCCTCTTCTCTCCATCTTCAGATGAGAAGGCAGGTTCTGCGTAAGGTGTTGCAGCTCAGCCATGGCAGAAGCTGGGACCTGAGCCCAGGCTCCGGGAGTCCCAGTTTTCCGCCGCATCCTGCTGCGGTGCCCTGTCCGCCTCTTTGCTTCGGCTGCTAGGGAGCTCCGAATGCAGCTTGGGGCTTGCCCTCGGGTGCCACATTAGCCCGGGGTTTGGAGCACTTTTGTGGCCCCCTCCGTTGGGCCCTTCATCCTCCCTGCTGGGCCTCCCGTGAGGCCGGCCGGACATAAGTTATCAACTATAAATAAAACCAAGACTTCCGTTCTGGCCCTCACTTCAGTTTCCCGGTGCCTCTTTTTTTTTTTTTAAAGTCCTTAATGGAAGGAGGGGAGGGGAGACTCCTAACGGAAGATGACATCACCATCAGCTGGCCCCGGGGGGCAGGCCCCCAGCCCCACAGGCCCGCGTGGGCCCTGAATGCCCCCATTATGAGGGGTAACCTCATTACACCGGTTGCGCGGGGCGGTGGAATTTCAAATGGGGTTTTGTGGTTTCTGCCCTTTGCTGCCGAGCGCGCGCAGGCAGCTGTGGTCACCGGCTTCCTCTGCCGCCGCGGCCCTGGCGCCTGGCCAGCCCAATGACCACCTCTTCCACCATGAGTCAGTTTCATTCTTAACTCTGTGACTCAGGCCTCTTTAAAGGGACAGCAGAGCCGACGGGCCTGGGCAGGGACGGGAGGCAGTGGAGGAGCCTGCCGGGGGAAGGGAGGGGAGGGGAGGGCAGGGGAGGGGACCCGGGTCCTGTGGATGGAGGGGGGGCTCTCTGGCAGGCAGCCATCCCTCCATTCCCCTCCCCCGAGATGCAGGGGGTTTCCTGCCTGCTCCCAGGGAGAGGAGTCTGTGATTCCCCCAAATCTGACTGTCTGCAGGTTGGGAACCCCCGGGCACTCGGCGACCTTGCTTTTTGTCTGGCCAGACGCCCTGCCCGAGCAGTGGCCCGGAGGCCCGCGGGGCTATGCAAGCTGCCCTCTCCGTCCTGCCTCATTCCCATCACTGTGACCTTCCGCAACACGTCCCCGGCTTCCCGGCTCCTGCATGAGCCCCCCCGTCAGAGCAGCTGGCACCCACGACTCCGTCAGGTGTGCTTGTGGGCTAACTGGCTCCCTGCCCCCGAAGACTGTCCTCCCCGTGAGGGCAGGGCCCCTGTGTGTCTCGTCGCAGCAAAAGGGCTGCACATAGTAGGTGCTCGGACGAGCGGATGGGTGGATGGCCGGCAGGATTCCCCCGTGGCCCATGCCTGCCTGTCGGGGACCCCAGAGGGCGTGGGGCAGCCCCTCCCAGAAGGGGCACCAGGGGACAGAGGAAACTACGTGCCGGACAGGCCACAGTTACCCGTGGACGTTCCCAAGTCCAGGGGCTCCTGCATGGGCAGGTCTCTGTTTGGGCCCTGAGTGAAACTCAAGAAGAATTTCCCTGTTTTCCCTTCCGTGTGACTCACACTGAGATCGTGAAGTTCCCCTTTCTGTCGGCGCCTCCTCCGAGGCTGCTGAGTGGCCAGGAGAGGCTGTCGGGGCCTGGGCTATGGCTCCGTTCCCAGAAACAAGGCCTGCCTGGTGCCCACGTCCTGCCTGGTTTGTGCCCAGCCCACAGAGTTGGCAGGTTTGCAGAGGGCGGCAGGGGTGCGTATGGGGGTCTATGCTGCCCAGATGCCCGCGTCCACAGGGCCGGTGCTCATCCGGCCTCTCCCTGCAGCCTCCTGGCCTACTCTCCCTGGGGGGAGTCTGGACCGGCCCCAGAGGCCGTGGACCTCTGCAGGGGGCTGATCGGTCTCTGTCCCAGGCAGCGAGGAGACTGGGGTGGGTTTCACTCCCGTCCCAGAGCCGCTGGGTGGCAGGGCAGTTTGGGGACATCAGTGACTTGCCTCGATCCCACCCCGCCGAGCTCATGGTGGAGCCAGCCAGGCGGCCAGGCATTGAGAATACAGAGTGGGAAGCGACTTAGGAGAAACGCGGAGAAGGGGACATGCCCAGCTGGGGGATCATGGCAGCCTTCCAGGAGGAGGGGGCATCTGGGCAGACCCCTGAGGAGGGAGGAGACATGGCCCCGGGAAGGGTAGAGGGAGGCGAGGAGGGGAGAGCCTCTGGGCGGAGGATGGTACGTGCAAAAACCAGAGGCAAGAGGGAAGGCGTCCTGTTGAGGGCGCCGAGGGCCATCGAGGCAGCTGGAGAGGAGACTGTGTCCCCGCGCAGGGTGGGGGTGCCGGGCAGGGGACAGCTGCAGCTCCCAGGGAGGCCGGGGCCCTGCTGGGCTGGAAAACCAAACCAAGCAGCTCTGACGTTTCCCAAGGACGGCGAGGAGCCTTTCCGGGCTTGGTTTGCTTCCGGAACCTGCTTCTGGATGCATCTGGGGTCAGCGTGGGTGGGGAAGGGGCACCTGGGCAGGGGGCCTGGGAGGGGAGGCAAGTCTACCCCTCCCACCACGTCTCTGCCAGAGCTGTGGGGCCGCCCCGGGCCGGGGGGTGTGCTGGAGACACTCCCAGGCCCGGTGGGCAGGGGCGGCCAAGACCATCACTGGAGGGAAAGCTTGGGAAGAGTGGAAACAGGTGTCCCTGAACTTAAATCAAAGAGGATGGACCGTCGGGGGACAGACCACCCGGGGCCTGGACCCTTCCCTCTGGGGCCAAGCAGCCCCCTAGGACCCTCCCCGGAGATGCCCCAGCAGCCCCCTTGTTTGCAGGCTCCAGAGCCTCTGGGACCTGGAGGCACAGGGACTGAGATGACCCTGAGCGGCCATCAGCAGGCTGTGGTGCCCGGCGCTGGTTGGGATGCTGGCTCCCAACTGTGCTTGCGGGTCTCATCTGTCACCTGTGGCCAATTGTCACCTGGAGAGACTCAGTTGGCTCCTTTGTGCGTCCGTTAACGGAGAGCGGCAGTCGAGCGGAAAAGGTAAAAGACTGGAGTCAGTACCCAGAGGGACATGCAGGGCGTGAGTGAGGAGGGTGAGGAGGGTGAGAAGGGAGCTTGCCAGGGAGGCTCTGTGGCACCGTCTGGACCCCTCAGGGGGCCTGGTTTCTGCACAGCAGGTGGGATGGTCCCATCAGCCCCACACGCACCTCACAGCCGCCTGTGTTGTGCACCCACGGGATGCAGCGCTGTCTCCCCTTCGTGTCATTGAGAAGACAGCCTCCAGAAGACAGTCCTGGCCAGGGCCACACGGTGCTGGGCGGCTCAGTGGTCCCCCCTGCCCCCCAGCACCCCCACCCTCACCCCCACCCCAGTCAGGGCTGCTGCAGGCACCAAATCCAACCATAGGAGTGGAGCGCTTTGAAATGCAAAAGCCGTAAGGTATTATTATGATTATGAAAACAGAACCAATTATGGCTTTATGAGGCTGAGCCCCTGTGGAATTCCCTCTTATCCAGGGATCTCAAAGCGCTGGGCCAGTCCAGAATTAATTAGGCCCTGCAGCCAAGGACCACAGACCCATCTCGGAGCACTGGGAGGGGCAGGCTGGGGCCAGACAGGAAGCGACAAGCATTGCTCATACTCACTGCTGCCCCGGAGTCCGGAGCCCCAGGCCTTCCCGGCAGCAAGTCTGGTCTCCTGGAGCCAGCTGGCGGGGGAATGGGGGAGTTTTGGGGCCTCTCCCTCCCCAACCAGATGAGGGATGAGAGTTGAAGATTAGGAGCAGCAAGAATAAGACCAAGGGTCCACAGTCGACAAGGAGGGAGAGGGGTGGGGGCGGGGGTGGTTCTGCCTGGTCTAGAGTTTTCCTGGTCTGGATCCAGAAAACTGGTGGCTGTGAGCTCCTGAAAGTCACGGGCCATGACCCAAGTCACAGAGGCTGCTGGGATGGACAGGCTTGATGGCAGGAGAGAAGGGAGCGGGGCATGGAGGACTGGAAGATGAAAGGAAAACCACAGGACCTGTGACCTTGTCGAGGTTTCCTAAGCTTGGTTCAGTGAATACATAATTGATGGATGGGTGGATAGATAGATGATGAGCAGATGTGTAGGTGAACAGATGGATGGATGGATGGGTGATGTATGGGGGGACAGATGTGGTGAATGGGGCATGAATGAACATAGGATGAATGTGTATGTGTGTATGCATATGTGTGTGTGTGCACATGTGTGTGTTCCAAAGGGATGCTGAAGACATGGGCAGGCTGCAAGGAAGGGCTTACATTGGATGGATGGATGGATGGATGGAGGGAAGGATGGAGGGATGGATGGATGGATGGAGGGAGGGAGGGAGGGATGCAGGGAGGGAGGGATGGATGGATGGATGGAAAGAGGAATGGGTGGATGGATGGAGGGAGGGAGGGAAGGATGGAGGGATGCAGGGAGGGATGGATGGATGGATAGAGGGAGGGAGGAATGGGTGGATGGATGGATAGATGGATGGAGGGAGGAATGGGTGGATGGATGGAGGGATGGAGGGAAGGATGGAGGGATGCAGGGAGGGATGGATGGATGGATAGAGGGAGGGAGGGATGGGAGGATGGTTGGATAGATGAGTGGATAGATGGATAGACTAATGGATTGGTGGGTTGGTAGACAGTGGAATGAGCACCTGAATTTATCTCAAGGAAGAAGTGTGAGAACATAAGACGATGCCAGCAGAGGCCTTGGTGGGGCCAATAGGACCTTCTTGACAGAGTTTTGGCATGCATAGTATGGTGCCCATGGCCTCCACCAATGGGGCAATAGCCTGGAGGTCGCTGGCTCAAGCTAGGACAAGTATACTCGGATCCTCTTCTTGCCTTAGCTTTCTCAGCCCCTTGACCTTGGCCTCATCTTCCCTCCAGGCCTTGATTCCGCTGTCTGAACACGGAGACTTGCTGGATGAGATGGGCCTCGAAGGGAAGCAAGTGGAGGCTCAACAACCCAGCCCTTCTCCCCTCCTGCTCATGGGTCCCCCCTCCCTCCACTCCTGGGCTCAGTCCAGGCACCTGCCATGCACCCTCCTCCCCACCGTTCTCCAAGCATCTGGCTCCCAGGCCAGCCCAAGAGACGGGCCCTGGAGAAGAGAGAACTGACCTCTGCCCCGAGGTGGGCAGCTGAGGGGCTGCGCTGCTGCGGCCACAGACGGCTGCTCAGAGGGCCCCTGGCAGGTTCCAGCCTGAGTCACCCTGAGTCACCACTGTCACTTCCTACCACACATTCCCTCATTCATACAGTGTCTCATCCCTAAGGCCACTTCCCTGGAATCTTCTTGGGCTGTTGCCAAGGGTGTGGGGGCACTCAGCCTGCCCCAGTCGACGGGCCAAGAGCTTGGCCGCTGGAGCCCTGCAGGGAGAGACGCCTGGACAGTGTGGCCTCCCTGGAAGGGGGCGGGTGCCCGCTGAGTCCTGCTCCAGCCCGGAAGCTCTCTGACCCTCACTGGCCAGGCACTCCCTGGGTGGGCGGGGCGGGTCCCTCCCGCTGGGAGGTCCTGCATCTGCAACCTTGAGACGTGGGCACCTGCTAACACGGGAGTTCAGCCGACAGGAGGGGGAAATGGCTCGCCCAGCCCCTCCCCTGTCTCCTGCGTGCCGCTCATTCATTCATTCACCTCCCATACATTTCTTGTGTGCATTCGGCCCGTCTGGCACTATGCCAGCCCTGGAGGAACACTGACCCCACTGCTTGCCCGCTCTGATCTTGCCCAAGGACGAGGCGGCCAGAACGTCATACAGGCCCGACAGTCCTGCAGGCGTGTCTCCCTCCGCCAAACGCTGTATCCCACCCGGTCCACACTTGCTTTGTGTTTGAAATTCCACCGAATCTCCGTGTCTCCGCATCAACGATTTCTCTTTAAACATCACAAGGAGCCACGGGACATTTGCACTCCCAACCATTTTGTACAAGAGCCCCAACCATAGGCTGTGTTCTGTTCGAAATCCCAAGGTTAGCGACGGAAGTTCAGCCGATTACAGACGACCCCCAACTCGACACGCGTTCGGGAGAAACCAGACTCAGGAGCTTGACGGTGGATCCTTTCCTGGGCCTGCGATCCGCTCTCGGGGTGCTGGGCAGAGGCGGGGCCCCAGCTCCCAGCCAGCCAGCGGTCGTGAGGGTCAACGGCCGATGCTCTGACCCCCGTCGGCGCCCACACCGACACTCTGTCGGCCCCTTTCAGTACGGGATTCAATACTCACCTGAGATACTCAATGCTTTACTGTAAAGTAGGTTTTGTGGTAGATGACCTTGCCCGGCTGCCGGCGGATGTCAGAGTTCCGAGCACGTTTAAGGTCGGAAGGCTAAGCTGCAATGTCTGGTGGGTTGGACGCATATTAAATGCATCTTTGATTCACAAGATTCTCCGTTTCGTATGGGTTTGTCGGGACGTTGCGCCAGTGTAAATTTAGGAAGATCTGCCTGGCTCGATAGAAGCCACGGTCTGTCTTTTCCCGATTGACTTGGTGGCTTGGTAACAGTCACCGCGTTCTTGGGTAAGATTTTATCTGTCTTTTGCAGGAATCCCGAGAGGTACCTCATGGCAGGACACATTTACTGCGTGTTCTCCCATGAGGAGCCTGCGCGTGTTAGGCCTGGATTATGTGGGCGTAGAAGCAAGAATGGAGGCCCTGGAGTCAAGAAGCCTGTGTGAGTTTGGCAGGCTCCTTGCTTTTCTGGACCATCTCTGTTTCGCCAGAAGGGAGGCAGGTGGTTAAGAACGTGGGCGCTGGGCTCGGGCTGCCCCTCTCCAGCTGTGCGTCCTTGGAAAGACTCTTTGAGCCTCAGTGTCTTCATCTGTAAAATGGGGATACGCGTGATAATTACTCCCTCACAAGGTCGTTTTAAGAATTAAATGAGCTAATACCTGTAGGCTGATCTAAGATATATGATCCGTGTAAAGTGGCTGGTGTGACATGAAGGCTCGAAAGGCACCAGCTGCTTTCCCGCTGAAGCGGCTCATTTGTGAGGGGATCAGCCAGGACCATGGATAGAAGCTGCAGATGAGGCCTCTTATGGTCAGAGCCACGAGGGGCCAGGGTCCCATCTCACAGATGGCAAAACTGAGACCAGAAGGCTCTGGGGACGCTTCTTAGTCACACAGGCAGCAGGAGGCCTGCACGAGCGTCTGCGTCTTCCCCTTCCTGGCACTGGGCCTGGTGGCCTCTCAACGTGGAGCTCACTCAGAAGGAGCCCAGAACCTTCTGAATGGCATTGGCTTGGCAGAATGCCACGCACATGGCAACAGACATGACCAAGGCCTTCTTGCTTCTGGTGTGGGGATCAGGGCCCCCGATGGGCATCTTGAGAGCATTTGTGGTTGGGGGGATAGAGGAACTGGGGACGCCCCCCAACTCACTGAAGCCTCAGAAAGACCCCAATCAGGGGCGCCTGGGTGGCTCAGTTGCTTAAGCATCCGACTGGCTCAGGTCCTGATCTCACGGCTCGTGGGTTCGAGCCCCGCGTCGGGCTCTGTGCTGACAGCTCAGAGCCTGGAGCTGCTTCGGATTCTGTGTCCCCCTCTCTCTCTGCCCCTCCCCTGCTCGCACTCTGTGTCTCTCTGTCTCTCAAAAATAAATAAACATTTAAAAAAAAAAAAAGGCTCCAATCAGTCAGAAGGTGATTCTCAGTGTTGCTGATGATGGTGTAGCTCCCCTGCCCCCACCCCCTTCCCGGGCCTGCCTGTGGCCACACGTCCTACATAGAGTTTGCAACGGTGAGATGTTTCAACTGTGTACCCATCCCCGCTTTCTCTGTCACCCTTCCCCTTGTGTCGGTGGCCCCGGGAAAGCTCTAGACACGTTGAGGCTTTGGCTCAGGAGAAGTTGAGCCGGGGATCCGTTTGGTTTGGGTTCACGAGATGTATTTATGTCATTTGTAGACACGTCTGTGTACGGCTGGGCCGCTGCTGGCTTCCCCGGATCGGGGAGGGCTTCCGGGGACCCCTGCCGCTCTTGGGGCTTCCCCGGCACGAGCCGTGGAGACGCAGGGTCAGGGAGGGTTCTGTGATACACATGGGCCGTCCTCAGCCCTGCTGTGTAGACGAGAGTCAGGGGAGAAGGCCTGAGGCGCAGGCAGCGTGGAATCAAGATCCTCCCGACGGGTGGACGGAGGGGACAGCGCGTAGACGCCAGTCTGTG
This sequence comes from Cryptoprocta ferox, assembly GCA_028646485.1. Taxonomy (NCBI): domain Eukaryota; kingdom Metazoa; phylum Chordata; class Mammalia; order Carnivora; family Eupleridae; genus Cryptoprocta; species Cryptoprocta ferox. The sequence goes on along the minus strand of CM053575.1, from coordinate 3,605,424 downwards.
TGGGCGTGCCTTCTTTGCAGGAATGCACCCGTCAGCACCGGCAGGGGCCGTGGAGGCCCTGAGAGGGAAGGGGACTTGCCCAGAGGCACAGTCTGCTGCTCCCGCCGCACGGTGGGCTCAGCGCTGGACCCACCCAACAACTTCTCAGGCGAAGACACGCATCAGAACGAAAACTGCTGACGGGCAGAACCCCTTTCCCCAAGCCACCCGTGTGCTTGTCTCCAGAATGTTCTTCCTTCCTGTTCAGCGAGCGCTTGCAGTATCACAGGATGCCACTTCCTTTGGCCGCCAGGAAGTCAGCTGCAGGGTCTAGAGGTCAGTTGAGGTAGAATGTGCTGGTTCAGAAGCCTGTGGGCGCCCGGCGCTCCCGGACCCCTTGGCAATGGCCGTATCCCCTAGACACACTTGGGTCTCCACGGGTCCTCTCACGCCAAGACGCAGGAGGACGCCGAGTCCTGCCCAGCCTGACCGGGAGGGCTGGGGACTGGACAAGACGTCCTCCATTTTCTCCCATCGGGGCCACACGATCCCCGACCCAGATTGTCCACACCCCCTTCCCAGACCCAGCTGGGAGGCGCTACTGTCCAGGTCAGAAAAGCTGCCCCTGTGTGTGGCCTGAGAAGTGTCGTCGGCCCCTGCATATTTGTGTACGAATCAGTTCTTGGCCAAAAGAAATTCTGTGGCCCCCCGAGTGTGTAAGTAGCACTGGGCATGCTCCAAGGGCTCTCTCGGCCTGGCCATCCGCGCGGCATTCGGAGCCTGAGCGCTTCTGGGCCACCTTCCCCCGCCACCTTGGCCCAAGCCACCTTGGCTTACTGCAGGGTTCCCCTGTGGCCCTTTGATCCCTCTCTTGGGCCCAAAGCCAGTGATCTTGTCACACCCTTCACCTCGTCATGCCCTGTCTGTGTTCACCTCCACAGGCTCCGTCTCAGAGGAAACTGCAGTCTTGACCAGACCTGCGGCCCACGGGTCTCCCTGCCCAGCCCCACCCGGCCCTCTCTGACCACATGGACCCTCTCCCCCAACTCCTTGAGTCTAGCCACAGTGGCCTTCCTGCTGCTCCTCAAAATTTTCAGGCAGCCTCCTACCCCAGGGCCTTAGCACTTGCTATGCCCTTCACTTGGGACGCTATTTCCAGGATACCCACACAGTTTGCTTCCTCTTCTCCTTGAAGGCTGCCCAGTTAGTCTCCCCTTATCCTCCTGTCCCCCAGTACTCTGTCCCCCAGTACTCTGTAGCTCTGGGCACTATCTGACTTGCTGAACAGTTTATGCGTTGGTATTGTTACCTGCGGGATGTCTGCAACTCTGCAGCAGGACTTCTGGCTGTTTCCCTCACTGCTTTCTGCCCCTGCCCCCCCAACCCGCATCTGTAACCGCGATGGGTGCCTAGCGGGTGCCCCATAAAGAATGCAGGAGTGTCCCGTGGGACGAGCCACACTGTTCACTAAGCTTCATAGATGGAGGCGCTGCAGGTCATGGAAACGAATGAGCTGCCTGGGGTCTCGCGGTTCTTGTGTGAGTCTGAGCCTGGCTCTGTCTGGCTGTGAGACCCAGCTTCTCGCCAAGGCCCTCACTGCCTCCCACATGCACCGGGTGCCCTGCCCGGAGAGGGAGGCCGAGGCCACCAGGCAGCGCCCAGGATACAGCTGCTCCCAGTGCCCAGTGGAGGGAGGGGGGCTCTGGCTCAGCCGGGGGGAGAGGAGTGCATTGTGGGAGAGGGAGCCGCGTGGACAAAGACAGAAAACAGGAGAAAACTCGAGAGCAGAGGAGGGAGTCGGTGGGGGCCGGGAGGAGTCGGTGTCGTGCTCCCAGGTTTGTGGTGGGCGGCTGGATGCAGGGAAACTTACACACAGTAAGGGCGGCTCAGTTTGGGGTGTGCGGATGTTCTGCTGCTCTTGGCCCAAGAGAAAGATCTGGAGGCCCCACTGCCCACATGGTGACGCCAGCACAGAGGGGAGAGGTCCTTCCAGAAGGGGGCGTCTGGAGGAGGGCGGGCCTTCCCCCCACACCTGTTGCCCCGGGGCACAGAGTCCCCCCACACCGGGCGCCCGGCTCGTGCTGGCCCCTTCTGACGCAGGGGGTCAGCCGGAGCTGGGGATCTTCTTCTGTCTGCTGCCTCTGACTTCACAGCATTAGTGACCAAGGCCGATTTGCTATGATTTTCAGCTGGAAAAAATGTATAGATTTGGGGCTTTTGCCAGTAAGTCGAGAGGAAAACAGCTGAAAGGATTTGTGTTTTCCAGGGAACGTTCCTCTTTGGGCTTCGTCCACCCTGCGTCCTCTTGGAAAATGACGGGGGGGCGGGGGTTGGAGGAGCCTGTGGGCTGGGGTGGGGGCAGGGGGCCCCGGGCCCAGCTCGGGGAGCTGTGAGATTCCGCGGCAAAACATGACAGTAACTGTGGGCGTCTCAGAGATGCAGCGTCTCCTCCGAGCCCTGGATCTGTCTCCCAGCCGTATCTTCGGTGTCCCCATCAGGTGCTCAGGAGCACCGTCAGCTCACCACACCCCTAACCAAACTGCTGCTCGCCCACCAGCCCCAGCCTGGTCCTCCGTGGCGCTCCCCAGCTCAGGGAAGGTGCCTGCCTGGCACCCCGACATGTCTTTCCAGACCCCATCCAGCTCTCAGCCTCCTTCCATGCTCCTTCCGAGAATCTCAAATCCGTCTCATTCTCTGTGCCTCCACCACCGCCCCCATTCTCCACCCCGCCCTCATGGCCTCCCTGTGGGTTCGCCCCTCTGCACCCCTGTGTGCGCCTCCAGACTGAATGCTTTAGGCCTGTTTCCCTACCTGCCTTCCCGTGTGTTTCCATTGCACCTTGTGGAGAAGACCAGAAGGATGACGGGCAGAGGTGAGCGGAGCCCGAGTCCAGTGGGACATAGGTCCCGGTGTAACCCAAGAGGGAGGTAGGAAGTGCTGAGAGAGGGGTGTGCAGAGTGTGGGGTCCAGCCCCGGTAACCCCCAACCCGAGCTGGGGAAAGCCTTTGGGAGGCGGGCGATGTCGGAGCTGGGCCTCCAGACAAGGGAGGCCAGGCGGTGAGGACAGGAGAGGACCCCAAGCGGAGAAAGGGCGTCCTGACCTCTGTCTGGATGATGCTTGGAGAGGAGGCTGGAGAGATCAGCTCCAGGGACGTCCAGGGCTGGCACTGAGCTTGGGAATGACCGAATAACGGTCATGGACGTTATGCTAACATTTATTGAGTGCCGCTGAGCCGATAGGCATTAACTCACCGATCCGCCCAGCAATGCAGTAATTACACCCAGTTTTCGGGTGTAGAGACAGAGGCCCAGAGAGGTTCAGTGACTTGCTCAAGGCCACGCAGCAAGTAAGCGCTGAAGCCAGGCTCCAGCGCCCGGGTATGGATGGACCAGTTAGAGTCTTGGGCAGAGCAGGGCATGGAGTCCCAGGTGCTCCCTCCCGCGAGGCTCCAGGGCTGACCCTGTCACATGGCGCCTGGAGCTGAGGCCCCTGCTACCCCCAGCCTTGGGGCAAGAATGCATCCCCCCTCCGCAGAGCCTCCCAGCAACAGTCCTGAATGTTTCGTTTCGCAGGGGGGACACAGAAGGTCCACGAGACCGGCGACATTCCCAAGTACACGCACGTCCGGGACCGGACGGACCCTAGTCTGTTTGATCCCAAAGCCACCCAGCCACCTCCAGTGGCCCACAGGGTCATGGCCAATGTTTGCTAAGCTTCTCTCTACGTCTCGCCCCATTGCCCGTCCTCGGCGCTGGCTCAGCGCTGCAAACACTGTCACTATTTCCCTCTTACAGACCTGGAAACTGAGTCACAAAGAGAGGAAGCCCGTGTCCCAGGGCCCCCTGCTCTGTTAGTAAGAGTCCAATATAGCACGCGGACCAGGCAGGCCTCTGCTAACCTCTCCATCCTGCGGGCGCGCAGCCAGTAGCTGCGAGAATTCTGTCTCTACCTGCTGCCTTCCTTCCAACGAACTGAGCCGAAAGAGCGTCACGTTTACTGAACACCTACTAAGTGCCAGCCGGGCCATCGCATGCCGTTATTTTGCAGATGAATCTTCAGCACATTTTACGAAGGAGGAGGTGAGGCTCAAGGAGACAGAGCTCCAGGGCACCTGGCAGGTGGGGGGCGGGAGGTTGGAGGGCAGGAGTCACCGCCTGGGGCTCCAAAGTGCCTGCTGGAGATGCGAGAGAACCCTGGGGGGCAGTGCTGGCGCCCCCTTCAGCAGCCTCCTTCCTTCTTTCTCCCCCTTCCTGCCTGGGGAGAATTAAGTGGTGAATGTTTTCAAAGTCGACTGTCAAAAGAAAATGGTTGGAGGAAGGAAATGTGCAATTAGGAGCTTCAGAGTAATTTCCATCGTGCGGTTTGAGCTCGACTGTAAACACTCAGGATGGAGGGGACGCGGCCCTTCCCCCTGGCTTGGGGTTCCAGCCAGCTCTGGGGGCCCCCGGGGGCGGGAGGCGGCCAGCCTTGCACGGGGGCGGTGCTGAGGGCTGGGGGGGGGGCTCCTTTTCCCTAGAGAGGGGCGTCTTCCAGCAGAAAGTGCGGCATTACAGAAAGGAAATATTAACATTATAATTATAATTCTGTTTATTTAATTAAGTTATTAAACAGGCCTGGCCTTGGGGAGAGAGAAAAAAAAAACCCTCAGAGTCATCCTAATTGTTTCTCCCAGGATGTAATTAGAGCCTTTAGGAAGGGATCAGAGCCAGCAGAGGCAGCGTCCGCAGGGCCTGGGGTCTGGGCCGCGGGGCAGTGTCGGCCTGGGCAGAGGAGGCTGTGCGGGGCCTGGGGTCTGGGCCGTGGGGCAGGGTCCCCCCACCCCCACCCCGGGCAGAAGAGGCTGTGCGGGGCCTGGGGTCTGGGCTGCGGACAGGGTCGGCCTGGGCAGAGGAGGCTGTGCGGGGCCTGGGGTCTGGGCCGCGGGGCAGGGTCGCCCTGGCAGAGGAGGCTGTGCTTCTAGAACAGGCTCCGTGAGGGCAGGGGCTGTGCCTGTTGGAGTCCCCGCCTGGCACACAGTACGTGCTCAAAAAAGAGCCGTTCGCTGAGCGCCTCGTGAGCTGTGAGCACGTGGAAAGGGCCGAGGGGGCGGTCCCGGCTGCCCTGAAGACCCTCGGCAGATGGTTTTTCCAGACCTTTCCCGAGAGAGGCCTGATGCCCTGCTCCAACCTCCCTGGTGGTCAGTGCTGGTGCCATGTTGGCAGAGGGTAACCACACCGCACTCTCTGTTCTGTGTACGGTCCCCGTCACGGGTGGTTGATGACTGAGGAGGACAGCACCACCCTTGGGGGACAGTCCACAAATTCTGCCAGCGCCCAGCCTCCCATGCAGCCCCTGACCCGTGCCTCCTCCAGGGGGCAAGTTCCCTGAGGAGCTGGGACGTGGGGTCAGGGGCTACACGGGTCGAGGAGGCTGAGCGGCTAAAGCCTCTCCCCCTTAGAGCCTCCATCCCATTCTTTCCATCTGAGAAGCCAGTTCTGGGACCCTAGACCAGGCCTAAGGGAGCCTCAGCTGAGGGAGGGGGCGCGGGGAGGGCGCTGTTCTCGAGCAGGGCCCCAGATCCGGTTCTGTGCCCCCAGCCGACAGCTGCCCTCGGGCTCCGTGCAGAACCTCCCGTCGGACGGGAAGTGTCTCGTTCCAGCTGGCACAGCCTTATCGAACAGTCGGGCTTTGTAAGTGTGGACAGCTGCAGTGATGGTGACTGACTCTGGGCTGGGGGTGGGGGCCGGCTGGGGGGCTGGATTTGGGAAGCTGAGGAGGGGAGGCCAATGCCAGAGGCATCTGCAATGGGTGTGGAGGGAGGGAGCGAGGATCATGGAGATTTCGTTCAGGCAGAGCCTCCCAGAAAGCTGAGCCCCTAAGTTGGTGCCAGGATATGAGGCCTAATAAGGCAGTGACCGGGAGGAAGAATGTGCCTGGGGAGGTGAGAGGGGCAGGGCCTGGCCCCCGGCTCCCTGCACACAAAAGAGCCCTCTTTTAATGGGCAGCACTGAAATAGCCACAAAACTAACCATTTTGGAGGGATGGGAGGGTGTGGGGATACTTTCTTTATGCAACCATTCACCCACCCATCTACCCATTCACCCATCTACCCATCCATCCATTCACCTATTCATCCATCCATCTACTCATCCATCCATCCATTCATCCATCCCTCCATCCACCCATCCATCCATTCATCTATTCATCCATCCATCTACTCATCCACCCATCCATCCATCCATCCCTCCCTCCCTCCCTCCCTCCCTCCATCCATCCATCCATCCACCCACCTATCCACCTATCCATCCATCCATCCATCCACCTATCCACCTATCCATCCATCCATCCATCCATCCCTCCCTCCCTCCCTCCCTCCATTCATCCATCCATCCATCCATCCATCCATCCATCCACCTATCCACCTATCTATCCATTCATCCATCCATCCATCTCTCCATCCATCCATTCAT
>CM053575.1:3482150-3598495 GCA_028646485.1 Cryptoprocta ferox | reverse complement strand
CCATCCATCCATCCATCCATCCATCCATCCTTCCATCCATCCATCCACCTATCCATCCATCCATCCATTTATCCATCCATCCAACCATCCAATATTCAAACAATTTTCATACTCAGCCACTTCCTCTGCTAGGCTCCAGGGATCCAGAAAATGGTCAGACTGTCCCTGCCCTGGTGGCATTCCCAGTGTGTGTGTATGGACATGGAGGGAGGGGAAATAGTCAGAAGACAAATAAATCCCTATGGTGACTCAGGGAAGTTTTGTAGCTTGAGAAGATGTAAGCCAACTATGGACGGGGCAGTGTCTCAGTGACTGACCCTCAGGTTCTCACCAGAAAAATGGGGATGGGGTAGTGTCCACCACCATGATTGTTGTGGTGTTAGACAAGACAGTGCACATAAGATACACAGCATCGTGCCTGGCATAGAAGGTGCTTAATGACTGTTATGCTTATTATTTACATCACCATCGATATCATTATTATTATCTCTGTCCGGGATGGGAGTGGGGTGGTTTAGGGCAGACTTCCTAAATGTGGGGTCATTGAGGCTGGGTATCAAAAGGTGAGTAGGAGTTTGCTAGGTATAAGCCCTGTGCTCCCTCCCCCCCCCATCCCCCAGCAGCCCACATTTATGCTGCATATATTCCTGCCTCTGCACCAATCTTGCCATCCTACTCCTCTGCTCCAAGGCCTCCTTCCTCTGAGATCAGCCTTAGCTCTAACTCCTCCAGGAAGACATCTTACCTACTCTGGGCGCCATCTTGTTTCTTCCTCTTTTCCTGTAGCATGCAGACTGCACCCCATCTCGGGCCTTTAGGACTTCCCCCTGAACTTTGTAACTCCTCCTCTGACTTTTCAGAGTGGGTGGGATAGAGACCTCTCTTTGCTTCTCTCGGTGGCCCCAGAGAGTGCAGACTTATCCACAAACATGAGCAGCCTCCCAGGGCTTTACCTGGCTCTGCCTTCAGGCATGGCACAGTTCCTGCCTGAGCCAGCTCACAATTCGGGGAACAGAGGGAACAGGAGCGCTCAACTGGGAGTTTCTCCAGGCCAGACCCCATGTCCTGGCAATCTCTGGGTCCTCAGCACCCAGCATAGTGCTCAAGGGATGAATGGTCAGATGGCTGGCGAATGGGCAGACGGGAACAAGGCAGACACAATCCATGCCCTCATGGAGCTTGAAATCGAGGTGAGAAAACAGATAATATGAAATTAAACCCCAAACAAAATATTTGAAGAGTGATGAGTGCTTGAAGGTGTCATAGACACCAGTTTTGGGGGTGGAGCACTTCAGTTAAGTGGTCAGGGTAAGACTCGTACCATTTGACTTGAGGCCTGACAAGAAGTCGGCCATGCGAAGATCTGGAGAAGACACAAAAACAGTAAATGCAAAGATCCTGAGGAACCAACAAAGTTAGGCTTTCTCAAAATGTTTAAAAGGCTTGTGCACCGGAAGCAGAAGAAAAAAGGGCTTATCACCGAGGTGGAGGTGGGAAGGAGGAAGGGGCTGATCATGCAGGGCCTCGGAGGTAAGAATTGTGGATTTTGTTCTGAGCAGGATGTAAAACCAAGGGAAGGGGTTAGGCAGGAAGAGTAACTGGTCTGAGGAAGTTTTTCGAGGTGCCGCTTGGGCTACCATGTGGGGCTGTGCGAGGGCGCCTGGGGGGCTCAGTCGGTTGGGCGTCCAGCTTCGGCTCAGGTCATGATCTCACGGTTCGTGGGTTCGAGCCCCGCGTTGGGCTCTGTGCTGACAGCTCGGAGCCTGGAGCTGCTTCAGATTCTGTGTCTCCCTCTCTCTCTGCCCCTCCCTTGCTCATGCTCTGTCTCTCTCGGTCTCAAAAATAAATAAATATGAAAAAAAAAAAAAAAACGGAAGGCAGTGCAAAGGGCATCCCAGTAGACAAACCGGGAGAGGGCAGTGGAGGGGCAGCCAGAGAGACGGGGCAGGTTCAGGGCATGTTTTGGAAGTAGAGACAACAGGTTCGGTTTATAAACTGGCTGTTGTGGGAGATGGGAAGAGGGATGTTCCCAGGGGTGTAGCCTGAGCCACGAGGAAAAGGAGGAACCATTTGGAGAGACCGAGATGAGCCTGGAAGAAACAGGTTTGAAAAGCCTGTGGTCTCACACCTCAGTCTAGACACACTGGCTCTGGAGTCAGAGAGACGTGGGTTCAGATCCTAGTCTTAACTGCTTTCTATCTTGTCCTTGTGTTATTCGCTGTCTGTCTCCTCGCCTGAAAGACAAGAGCTTGTCACTTCGTGGGGGATATTATGGAAATTAATGGAATACGCTTAACACGGTGCCCAACGTAAGAGCTCGGATAAAGACGAGAATTCGTCATTCCCTGTCCGCGGGATGGAGAGCTCCTCATGCTCATCCAGGCAGCCTGGCTGTATTCCTTGTTCCAACAGGTCCTGGGACCTAGGCTGCCAAGAGCAGCTCCTGACAGCGGCCACCCCTACCCACTCCACAGGTTCCGGAGCCTCGGGGTGTGGGGCCTCCTTGGGAGGGCTGCTGGTTCCAGAATCAAGCAAGATCACAGAGCACACTTTGCAAGGGTGGGAGGGAGTGGCTGCCTGGCGCCCAGCAAGGAGCCCCATTGATAGTCATTTTCCCAAACCAGCTCTAATCCTCAGAGAAAGCATCCCCAGGGCCCCTCTCTGCTTCATGAGGGGCTTGTAATGAGTAGCTGGGGGTCCAAAGGGGCAAGGTTGGCTGAGGCTATGCTTGGGGGCAGGCAGAGTCCTCTGACAGGTGGGGTTGAGAGAGTGGGTGTTCTGTTCCAATCCCTTCCCCCCCCAACAGCTCTAGAGACCAGTGACCTAAGCTCTCTAGAAGTTGGTGCTGGATTGTTCATTTTACCTCCCCGGTGGGAGCGAAGGCTTTGGCTGAGGGGAGGATCATCGCACTCCTCACAGCGTTAGGTGCAAGATTATCTACTTTCACCTTCACACTGATGACTTCCAAACGTCCATCTCCCAGTCTGGCGTCCGTCCTGGATTTCAGACTCGATGCCCAGTTCCGTATGTCAGCGTCTCCACCTGTGTATTTTACAGGCATTGTGGTGGGTTTCAGACTGAACAACTCAGGATTCTAGCCAATGAATTTTTCATTTCAGTTGTTACTCTTTTCCGTTCTGGGATTTCCATTTGGTTCTTTCTTAGAGTTTCTGCTCTCTCTGCCTAGATTCCTTATCTGCTTCCTTATTAGAGCCGCATTTTCCATGAATTCTTCAAGCATATTTTCCTTTAATTCTTTGATCATATTTATAATAATTGCTTTGAAAGATTTGTTCGAGAAGTCTGTGATCCCAAATATCCTGGTATTGGTGTCTATCAAATGTTGTCTTTCCCTCTTGGCTGTGAGTCACATTTTCCTGTTTATTTGTGCATTTGGTAATTGTTGATTGTGTATTGGACATTGTGGATGATAGGTTCATCATGTCATCTGGATTCAGACATCTTCCTCTAAGAAGGGTTGGTTCTTGTTCTAGCAGACAGTTCAATTACTGGCTGGTTGCTTGAATGTGCGTCGTCTTGATTTATCATTTGTTATGACAGACCTGTCAAAAGCCCAAGATAACTCCCAAAGTTCTCTATCGTGGTGAGAATCAAGGTCCAAACTGAAAATCTGGTTGAGGCTTGGTTTTAGGATTTGTACCCTACGGAAGGCTTTACTCTAAAGGGTGGTCCATATTTCTAAGATGAGGCTTCTCTGGAGTCACAGCCAGATGCCTCGGGGTTGAGTGAGGTTCTGCTCTGGGTTGAGCAAGAACCCCCAAATTTCCTAGCGCAGTTTGACATCCAGTATCTCTGTTCCACGCTCAAACCTTTAGGGGGTGACGCCACCTGTTAAGTGTCAGGGGACCTCACACAGACATCCCCCTCGTCTCCTGAAGCTTCCTCTTTTCCGGATTCCAGCCCTGCAGACTGCAGCTGCCTCAGTTCATCCCAGACTCTCTGCTCCTCAGGTCAGCGGGATCTCCTTCTTCTCCTTGGACACCTGCTCATTGCACTGCCGCGGGGAAGCAGCCCCAGCCACAGGCCCCAGGAGGTCGTGGGGCTCACTTTTCTTTCTTCTCTTGGCGATTGCAGCCTTGTTCTGCCTTTGATACAAGGTGCAAACCACGGCTTTATATATCCTGTTCAGTCTTGTGATTGTTATGACAGAGGGGCTAATGCAGTGCCAGTTGCTAAGCCACTATCTTATCCCCGGCCCCCCTCCCCTCCCCTATGTTCTTCATCTCCAGACTTAGTACAACCCCCCCCCATTTCATCCAAACAGAACCCAAGGAGCCACCTTTGGCCCCACCCTTTCTATCACTCCCCGTGGGGGAGCCATCGGCAAATTGGTCTCTTCGGCATCCATTGGAGCTCTGGGATCTGTGAAAATTTCCTTCTGCACCCCCACGACCACTGTCTGGTCCCACTGGGGCTGCTCTGACAGCCTCCTCCCTGGCCTTCCGACCTCCAGTCTTGCTCTTTTCCAAGCCTTTCCCCACCCAGCGGCCAGAGGGCCTTTTCTCGACCCTACATCAGCTTTACATAAAACCCTGCCATAGCCACTCCCTCCCATTCCTCCTCCCAGGATCTCTGGCTTCCAGATGACATCGTCACTTCTTGTCTCCGAGGCCTCACTTGGTGGGTGACTGCGATGCCTGCGCTGGGTATTTTGCCTAACAGTTCTTCAGGTCTTAGGTCATCTCACCTCTCCTGAGTGACCCTCCGTGATCTTCCAGGCCTGAGTTCGGTGCTTTCTCTATGTGCATTTCCTGCCTCTTAGAAGGCTCTGAGCTCCTCACAAGCAGGAGGAGTGGCGGGTTCTTTGTGTGTCCCCAGAGCCTGGCCCGGGGTTCGAGCTCCATCATCACCAGCGGCAGCAGCAGCCCACGGTTGCGAAGGAACCAGCAGACTGGGGTGTCTATACACCACAGTGGTGGAATTTTGACGGGACACAAGCCCCAGAGAGGAGACAATGTTTCCAGAGTCTGACCACTGCTGGCGACGATTCTGGGGATGTGGGAAGGTCTCACACAGGAAAGAGGCAGTGAGAGCTTGTTGAAGGAAGAATGAGGGGTGCTCGGTACCGCAGAGGGGCGTCCTGATGTGCTGCTCTCCTAGGGGGCTTTGATGGAGCACGTCCTCTGCACCAGCCAGGGCCACCTCGCCATGCTCCCCACAGATCTCCCATCTCCTGGTGGCGCTCCCCAGTCCCCGAGCGAATGGCGGGGCCAAAGGGCCAGCCTGGAACCGACCTTGGGACAGGAATGTGATGGCATGTGGCACTCGTGGCTGTGAGCTCTAGACACACAGATTTGGGTCTGTGCTTGGCCGCTTTCAGTTGCTCACTGAGCAGGCTCTGGAGGGCTCGGTTCCATGCCAGATGCCACGCCAGAGTCCACGAGACGCAGGCCACGCAGCTGCAAGCACCGGCCCTGGCTTTCTGTGCCCCCCCCCGCCCCCCACCGCAGGGCTCATGAGGTGGGGGCATGTTTTCAGCTTCCCCGGCCCGTTTGCCGGGTGAATCGCTGCTGAGTCAACATTAGCAGGTTCCCAAAGTGGAAACCTTGTCAGATCCCCGGGAATGTCAGCCCCGGTGACTCACGTGTGTTTCTCCTCAAAACACGGTCCCAGGCCTTTGGAGTCAGCTCAACCATCTTGGAAGAGGCGTTGCGAGGCTGGGAGTGGAATGCTGGGACCCCGCCACCGGAGAGCCGGGCCCGGGCCCGGCTGCCAAGAAAGGAGTTCCCACTAGGAAAATCTGACTCAATCAAATCTCCGTTTTGGTTTCGGTCCACAGCTCCTTGGCTGCGCCTCCAGCCAAGAACCATGGCTCTGCGACGAAGCGCCTGGCGGACGGCGGTGGTGATGTTTTTGTTGTTATGGTGACGATGGCCGGGAGCCTGGCGGCGGCGGCTGCTTTCTCGATGGTGGCGGTGACGGTGGAGGGTGGTGGCGGTGGCGGATGTCTGAGAGCGAAGCTGTACACGGACCAGACCCCCCAATCCCGCCACTTCCTCCCTGATGAGCTGGGGCGACGTCTCCCTCTCTCTGAACCTCTGTTCCCTTACCCGTAAGGTCTGGAAAGGTCTGCCTTTCTGGGCTGCCTGGGGACCAGAGAGGCCAGGGCCTGGGAGTGCCCGAGCTCTGGTGGAACACTCGGGAGCCGTAGCCCTGCCCAGCACGGAGCGTGCACTAGCTGTGGGAACGAGAACCGGGGGCCACCGAGTGCAGCTGCGCCGAATCAGGCTCCTGTGACCTAACAGGATTCCCCTCCTTCTTCAGGCAGGGACACTGCCTTTCATTTGGGTAAATTTTTTAAATTTTTTACCGTTTTCCTTCTCATGTGGTTTAGAAGAGGTTAGCAGTCTTGGTATCTCACGCCCCCTGGTCACAGGGACGGGTTCGTGGCCCAGACTGGAGGGAGTCGCGTTCTGTCCGGGGCTTGCTAAGAGAAGTAGGGGTAACAAGAATAAATGGAGAAACGGGAAGAGGAAGAGAAACTGATGGTGGCAAAGAGAACCCCGGGGGCTTTGTTTCAGCGCCTGGATCCAGCTATACCTGAAGATGGAATCGTCTGCTCCTGAATCTCCCAGTTACGTGAGCCGTGTACTCAGGGAATCTGAGTTGCGTGTCTGTACTTTGCAAACCAAAGTGTCCCTCCCGACACCTTTAACCTCCTCAGGCTCCCCGAATCCCCAGAACCTTCCCAAGAAAGCGGAATTTATGATAGGGCCGACTTCCAGGTTTGAGGACAAAAGACTCTTGTTTTGCCGCACCCAAACCTGGCTCTTTTGTCCCCTCTTTCTAGGGAACAGAGTGAGACTGACCCAGTTCCCCAGAGTCAGGGGACAGAGGTTGAGACCCACTGTAGTTCCCCTTTCCCACATACCCAGCAAGCGTCTTTACAGGGAAACCGCGCTATAAACTGCGAAATACTGCTGCGACTTTCACTGATTGTATAAACAGACAATTTGAACAGGGCGGGAAGGCATAAAACCACCTGAAAACCACCTCTGCCTCCAGCGATAACCCTGGGACACCTGCAGACGTCTCGCCAAGTCCCTAGGTATAAACATTCCGTGCCCCATCGGTGGATCGCGTACTTGATATTCCGGAACTTTCTCCAGGTACCAGCACATCGTGGAACCTTCTGGACCCTGAACGCGGCTCCCCGCCTTGTTAGAGGGGAACCGCTTAGCAGTATCACGTAGATGTATCTATTCAATCCCTAACGATGCGTATTTAGGTTATTGCCAGGTTTTTGCTATTTTAAACATCACTGCGGGGGACATACATATATGTTCGGATTTCCCACGTCTGACGGTTTTGGGGAGGGGGGTTTCCTAGGAAGGGAAGAGCTGAGTCAAAGAATGCTAATATGTTAAAAGTATTCGGTACATTCTGCTCCAGGGTCCTCTGAGGAGTTGAGAGTCCATGAGGGAGGAAGGGGCCGAGATCCAAAGAAATCGTTTTTGAGGTGGGAGGGCAAAGCTGGGGAGAAAGTCCCGCTTTTAAGAGTGGTGGCTTCCTCAGTGCTCAGTACTGGTTACTCTGCTCTTGGGGAAGGGACAGGTGGCAGCAGGAGGAGGAAGGGGTGAAGGGGGCGGCATTGCGGGTGGTGGCTCTGTTACACCTGCCTGGTTTCATCCTGAAAAGCCCCCCATCCTGGAGGCCCCCTCCACCTGGGCAGACTGGGACCGCTGGTCTCCTACTGCTGGGACACTCTGTCTCTGGGACAGCGGGTCCCGCTGGTGCCTCCCGTGCTGGCTTCTGGGAAAGTGTGTGCTGAGAAGTGTTCAGGCCGCGTGCCCAGGCAGGCTTGGCCCCTGGCTACCAGGTGCTGGCAGCACAGACCGGCCCCAGACCCCGTGAATCCGGGCACCCAGGGGACGCTGTGCCCACTCCCGAGCAGACGGTGCTATGCTGTCGTCTTCCCGGTAAGGGAAGACCCCACAGGGTCTCACCCCTCCTGCCCTTGCGCAGGGGAGGAAACTGAGAGCAGAGAGAGCAGTGTGATTATGATGGACTTCCCTGTGTTTTTCTTTGTGTTGCTTGTGTTTGAGGTTCATTGAACTTGGATCCGTGCACTTAGAGTTCTCATCAAATTTGGAAACTTCTTAGCCGTTACTTTTCCAAATTTTTTTTCCTAGCTCCTTCCTCTCCTTCAGGGATCCCATTGACACTTTTATTTGAAGACTTAAAACATGTTTCACCGTTCCTGTCACCATTCATTTCTTTGCCAGTCACTTGCCCGTCTGTGGTTCATTTCGGCTCATTTCTATTTCTCCGTCTTCAAGTTCACCTTTCTTTCTTTCTGCAAAGTCTAACCCACCATCGATCCTCCCGGCCAGCGTGTAAGTCATTTGAAATGTTATTGTTTCCACCTCCAGAAACCCAGACTGGGTCTTTTTGTATCTTCGTTGTTTCCATTTCTGCAGCTTTAGGAAGCATAAAACATTTCACTGGGGGATAATCTTCGATGTGCAGAAAATTACCAAGTTCTTGCATTCTTCTCAACCAGTTTCTGCTAATGCTTCCCTCTGGCATTACTGTCGTGCGGAATCCTGTTCACACCCGCTTTCATGCTCTTGTCTCCTTATCATTTTTGTCATTTGTCTGCCTGTTTGATTTTTCTCCTCATTTCGGGTTGTATTTTCCTGCTGATGATTTTGGATTGAATGGCTGACGTGACAAGCTTTACTTCGTTAGGTGTTATTTTTTTTATTCCCCAAACACAGTCTTAATTTTTGTTCTCTCTCTCTCTCTCTCTCTCTCTTTTTTTTTGATGTTTATTCTTGAGAGACAGAGAGAAAGAGAGAGCACGAGCAAGGGAGGGGCAGAGAGAGAGACACACACACACAGAATCCGAAGCAGGCTCCAGGCTCTGAGCCGTCAGCACAGAGCCCGACGCAGGACTTGAACTCATGAGCCATGAGATCATGGCCTGAGCTGAAGTCGGACGCTTAATCGACTGAGCCACCCAGGCGCCCCTTAACCTTCGTTCTTGGAGGCAGTTAAGTTCCCTGGAGATGGTCTGATTCTTTTTCGGTCTTGCTTGTAATATTTGTTGGGTGGGGCCAGAGCAGCATTATGTCTGTCATCAGTTTTACCCAACTTCAAGGCAAAAGGCACTCTTAGTGTTCTAAATGAAGACCCATGAATTACGAGCTGTTGGTGTCCGGCACAGTTCCCAGCCCTGTGCACTCAGGGCACTGCTCCCTTACATCTTTTCGGGTGGCTCTTTCCCTACCCTCAGGTGGATTTCTCCTGTGCGTTGCTAAAACCATGCAGCCCTGCCCAGCATGCCTCCTATGCCTGAAGGTTTGGCTGCCCAGAAATGGGAGAGGCCTGCTATCTGCATCTATTCCCACCTTAGCCCGACAGATGTGAGCAGCCACCATGGACAGAGGTGCAGGTTGTGCACTGCACAACGCTAGGGGTTGCTATTCATTGAGGATGGAGCCAACCTTCAAGAAGCAGAGCTAAGAGACAGAGAGAAAAAAACCCAACAGTTCCTGGCCTTGCAATTTGAGCTTCTGGATCAAGCTGTGCCTGGGCTCATGAAGTCCCCGTATTTAATCCAGTTTCAGCTGAGAGTTCTGTTTCTTGTAATAATAAGGATCCTCTATGACACACTTATTGGTTGATGGGAAGGAGTGGGGAGGAAGGAGGGTTAGAGATGAAACCTAGGTCTCTAGCCAGGGGGACAGGGGACCGAAGGGCCACCAGTCTGTGAGGAACATCTGAGGAGAAATGAGTCAGCATGGGGGACAGGGTGATGGTTAGAATTTATAGAGGGCTCCCTGTCCCAGATTGTCCTTCATCTTTACGTCTCCGACCTTGTCAAATGGGACTGTGGGTATGAAAAATCTTTGCAAAGCTTGAAGCTCTATGTAAGAGTCTATTGTGTGTGTGTGTGCGCACGCGTGCGCATGCGTGCGTTGATTGGAAGATGTGACTGATGCCATTTTTGTTCGCTCTATTGCATCCCCTTAGCATAAGAGAACGGGACAGCCCCCTGGAGGCCGCGTGACTTGGCAGTACCTCCTGCAGCAAGGGCCTGCGTTCCTGCCCAGGGCTACTGGGCTTGGCTATCTGCTTACTTTGGTCAATGGAATGCAAGAGGATATCCTTCTTTGGAACGGAAGTGTTGACGTGCCATTGAATGTTGCCAGGAAAAATGGCATGTTCCACCCCAGGACTGCGCCTTCTGCTTAGACCCTGGCATGGAGAGTGCGGGGCAGACTAGTGGCGACCATGTACGGTGGCACAAGACCACGTACAGTGCACAAGACACACGGACCTTCGCCGTTGGAAGCCTCTGTGACGTGGGGGCAGCTGGTGGAAATGGCATAGCTGTCAGGGGACATGGCGCTCGTGGGTGATGTTGCCATTGGGCTAACACTTGTCCCTTCCACGCACACCCGGGAATCCAACCCTGGCCAAGCCCGTGGAGGGCACATTTGGTTTTGGGCACAGAAACCTACCTACAGGTACGTGTGCAATCTAGTCTGGGGCAGAAAGACCGGGAAGATCAACCAGTGCCTTGGGCTTTAAAAAAAATCAGCCTTATGGAGGTATAATTTACATACAATAAAATCCGTCACTTAAAAAAATTTTTTTTCACATTTATTGATTTTTGAGACACAGAGAGAGACAGAGTACAAGTGGGGGAGGGGCAGAGAGAGAGGGAGACACAGAATCCGAAGCAGCTCCAGGCTCCGAGCTGTCAGCACAGAGCCCAAATTGGGGCTCGAACTCACAAACTGTGAGATCATGACCTGAGCTGAAGTCAGACGCTTAACTGACTGAGCCACCCAGTCACCCCCAAATCCATCACTTTTAAGTATACAATTCATTGGAGTTGACAAATACACAGTTGGGTAGCCACAACCTCTGCCAGGCTATCGAACCTTTCTAGAAAGTTCCCTCCTGGCAATCAAGCAGCCCTCCCCCGTCCGCAGGTGACAACTGATGTGCTTCCTGCTGCTATAGTTCAGAGTTGTCTGCCGTGGACGCCGTGCAAATGCAAGCGGACATTGCATGTTCCCTTCTGGGTCCGTCTCCTTTTGCTAACGTGGCGGTAGCAAGGTTGTGTGAGGCTTTGTGTGTCTCCAGTTTGTCCCTTTTCACTGCAAACAAACCCGAGACTGTTTATCTGTTCACATGTTGATGAACAGCGGGCTTACTCTGGGTTTTGCTGCTATGAGCACACGTGTAGGAGTCTTCTCGTGGGCACGTGTTGTCCTCTGTCTTGGATAAACACCTGGATGTGGAGCACACGGGTTGTATAGTAAAAGCGTATTTGAATTCACAAGAAACTGCCCAGTGATTCCATCGACGTGTGAGCATCCCAGATATTCTGTCTCCCTGCCAACACCTGGTAAAGCCCATCTTTACTGTGATCGCTAACGATGAGGAGTGGCATTTCCTGAGTTTATTGGTAGCCAGTTAGAGATCTTCTTCTGTGGAGTGGAGGTTCATATCCTGCGCCCATATATTTATTGGTTTCTTTGTCTTAGGATTGGATGATAAGAGTCCTTTATATATTCTGAATAAGAATCTTTTGTCCGAGATGTGCATCAGGAATATTCTCAGTCTGTGATTTGCTTTTCTGTTTTTTTTTAATCACGTTTTCCCAAGTGCAGAATATTTTAATTTCGATGAAGTCAGTTTATCTATTTTTTTCTTTTATGGTTCATTGTTTTGTGTCCTTGTAATTACTTTGTTGGCCTGTGAGTCATCAAGTGGTTAGTTTTTATGGACTGCTTTTTTCTGACTGTGGATCTCATTTTCCCATTTTTTTTCCATGTCAACTAACTTTTCTCATGTGTTGTACCTTTGGAGGGACGTGTTGTCGGTATGGCCTGTTCTCTTTTCTGCCCCTGGAGAGTGTTGGCTCCACTTCTCCCTGATGACCCTGAACCTGTATGTACTTGACCTCCTACTTTGTTGGTGGGCTTTGGGGAGCCCCAGGTGTCCTGAAGCCCCTCTGACTCAAGGACATGCACTTCCTACATCGTCTCCTATAGATCCCACCGGGGCTTGATTTAAGTTTGTTATGGGGAAAATGGGTCTTACCTTAGGATGTCATCCCTCCTCTGAAGACATGTCTTTGATACTCAGCTGGATGTCCAGGGGTCAGGGAGTTTCCGTGCCCTGGCTGGACCGTGTCCCCCGGCACTGCTCACCCTCTGGAATCACACTCCACCCCCAACTCTGTAGGTCCTCGCGGGTGCCCTGCCTCGGCTTTCATGCCCTAAACTCTGAGCTCTGCCCTCTTGGCTCAGTGGGGCCAGCAAGCTCTTTGAGGCTGAGCCAGAGTGGGGATTGTCTCGGGAGATTCTGTGGCCTCCCCTCCCGAGCTTCCCTTCTTTGAGATCATGGTCATGGACAGCTGGCTCCCCCATGTGTGGGCATCTGGAGGGCAAGGCCGGGCCAGTACCAGGTATGCCCCCAGAACTGGACACAGAAGTTACCGAAAACCTTTTCATCAAGTTGCTGGACCCTATCTGGAGCTCCGAGCCAAAGGCAGACACTCAAACAGGCCAGCTGTCCTTCTCCACAGGTGCAAGGGTGGGGGTGGGACAGCAGTCCAGGCTCACAGTGTCCCCTCCTCCCACCCCGGGTTGAAGGGATGCCTGGGTGGCACCTGGCTGTAGTCCTCTCCCTTGTGACCCTCCCAGGGCCCAGTTTTCTCACGGTTTTTAAGGAAACTTCTCTATTTCCTATTTACTCCCTGGAGAAGGGCCGGCCACCCAGCACCCAGCAGCAGCCCTTCCCCTGATGGTCTCGGGGGCCATCCTGGAAGCGGCCGCTCTGGGGCAGCCCTGTCTGGGCCCCGGGTCCTTCTGAGCTCTGACTGCAAGGGCCCCAGGGACAGTGCACCAACCCTCCCCCGTAAGTGGGGCCCCTGCGCACAGACGTTTCTGCTCAGTGTGGGACACAAAGGCAGCGCCCGGGAGGCAGCGGGACGTGGGCCGTCACTGCTCCCCAGATGAGGAGGCTGAGCCCCAGGGGGACACCAGCCTGAAGCAACGCCAAGCCCGGCTCCAGATTTCGCACCCAGGGCTCTGCTCCAAACGGCTCACATTTCCACACCCCATGTGGCCTTTTTATTATGTGTATACACTTCTCTCGGGTGCAGAGGTGGTATCATTGCATTCATTCATTCATTCATTCATTCATGCTTTGACTCATTCACTCGCGTTGGGGTAAAGCTAGCTATGAGTGTTCCCAGCCTGCCCTCCGCCTCCCCGTGAAGGGGGTCCTGCTTGGTCCCCGGGGCTTCCTCCCTTCCCCTCCGCCCCCTCCCCCTCCCCCCATCCCCGGGAGGGTTTCTGTCCTTCTAGAAGGCAGGTTCTGATGGAAACATGCTTCGGGGAGCAAGGGAGCGGGGAGCCGGGACTGTGGGTGTTTTCAGGAGGAGCCGTGGGAGGAGGCACAGCTCATTGCTGCAGACTTTGTGCACCCTTCACGGGGCTCGAAAAGCACAAACAGCTGGAGTCAGCTGAAATGAGCTGTGGGTTCGGGTCTGCGGCAGACATTGCTAGCGTGGTCCCCAAATCGCACTCCCGGCCCTTCTGACTCACTGCCTTCCCATCGCAGAGGACAGGCGTCCTGTCACAGCCTCCTTAGCCATACGATGGCCATGTGACCCATTTCTGGCCATTGAGACATAAGCAGAAGGTTTCTGGGAACTTTTGGGATTTTGGAAACTTTCGTGACCAAAAAGAAGGAAAGAAAAGACAAACGCAGTGGGCCCTGTCTTACCTCCCTCTCTCCATCTGGAGGATGGAGGTGATGCCCAGCGCTGTGGCAGCCATATTGCCGCCAAGAGGCAACACGCGGGAACAGCAAGCCAGAACTGTAGAGAGGCCAGCCACTGAGCCGACGGCAGCAGCAGTCTGTCTCCAGACTTCTTGTGTGAGAACAAGAGTCAAGGTTAGTCGGGTTGCCTGTTATTTGTTAGCGAAGGCATTCCCGTGCGACACGTAAACCGTGTGTACGTGTGTGTGTTAACCATAATGCTAACACTTGCAGCAGACACCGGCAAGTTTGTACAGTTTTCCACCAATATATGCTGAGCCTCTGCTCTGGGAGAGGCACTAGGTAAGTGGTGGTTACCTGGGCCCAGGTGGTTATGGACGCCTGTCCTCACGGGCACTGGTGGGGGAGGGACAGATGCTGAGCAAGCAATTTCGAGGTGGGCGTGGCCTGTGCAGGGGGAGCGCAGGAGGTGGTCAGTGCTTCTGATCTCTTCTGCGGTGGCCCATGGGCCAAAGGTTCTCCGGGGAAATGACACTGGAGTGGAGACCCTGTTGTGGGCTGAGGTCGGTCCCCCAAATTCATATGCTGGAGCCCTAACTCCCAGTATTTTAGAATATTACTTATTTGGAGAGAGGGTCTCCACAGAGGTCATCGAGGTTGTTAGGGCGGGCCCCGATCCCGTGTGACCAGGGTCCTTGTAAGAAGAGGGGATCAGGACACAGACACGCACAGAGAGACGATCCCGTGAGGACACAGGGGGAGGATGGCCGTCCACACAAGGAGAGAGGCCTCAGGGGGCCCTGGCCCTGCCCCCGCCTGGACCTCGGGCTCCGGCCCCCAGGACAGGGGATGGTGACTGTGTGCGGTGTGAACCCCGTGGTGGGACTGTGTTCAGGCTGCCCGAGCTGATGCTCACAGACCCAGAGGATGGATGTGCGTTAGCCGGAAGGGCGAGGGCTGCGTTCCAGGCAGAGAGCAGCACGCGCAGTGCGGAGGCAAACCAGAGTCTGGGTTCTTGGAGGAGCAGCGGCGGGACGTCAGGGGCAGCCCAGGTCCTACTGGCTGCACGCCCTGCCCAGGCAGTGTGTGGCGGACCCGCAGGACGGAACCGAGTGGGAATATGGCCTGCTCTGATATC
This sequence comes from Cryptoprocta ferox, assembly GCA_028646485.1. Taxonomy (NCBI): domain Eukaryota; kingdom Metazoa; phylum Chordata; class Mammalia; order Carnivora; family Eupleridae; genus Cryptoprocta; species Cryptoprocta ferox. Next base: position 3,583,584 of record CM053575.1, on the reverse strand, counting down.
CAGGCACAGGGCAGGGGCTGGGGGCAGGGACTAAGCCCAGGGCAGAGAGAGCAGGAAAGAGAGCAGAAAGGGGCCCCTGGGGTCGGCAGGGTCCCAGTGGCAGCGACCAACGCTGTAGGATTACATGTAGCCCTGCAGCCGCATGCTTTTGTCTACACGGGGCAGGGCTTGTGCTGTGCGGGGGCTGAGCCTCCGGGAGGCCGAGGGCCCGCTGGGCAAGGGGGTGATTAGCGGGGCCTCTTTGAAGATGCCGCCCGGCTCTGGCTAAGCTGCCAGTGCGCAAGCAGGGACCCCCCCCCCCAACAACCGCTCCGTCTGACATGTTGCATTTGAACTTAATACGGGGGAATATTTCTCCCCTGGAGGTGGGGTGAAACGCAGCCGGCCAAAGAATTTTAATCACTCACGTAAATAGCACACGGTCTGCATTTTTCCTCGGCCACCTTGTGTTTATTTATTTGATTTTCCCCGGAGGACGAGGTGTGCGTGTCTGTGTGCGAACACAGTTCACCAGCCCTCGGGTTTTGCGGATGGGCGCCAAGGCGGCGTGGGGTGATCCACCTGCTACCTGGGCCCGGGGGTGGGTGCCAAGGCGGTGTGGGGTGACCCACCTGCTACCTGGGCCAGGGGGTGGGTGCCGGAGGCGGCATGGGGTGATCCAACCTGTCACCTGGGCCTGGAGGTGGGCGCTGGAGGTGGCGTGGGACGATCCACCTGACCCCTGGCCTGGAGGTGGGCGCAAGAGGCGGCATGGGGTGATCTACCTGCTACCTGGGCCTAGGGGTTGCTTCCGCTGACCAACCTCACCCCGAGCTAGGGAGGACCTGGTGGCAGCCTCAGTGCCGCTGTCATGTGCAGTCTGCATGACAGCCCCGTGCCTTGGGACCAGTTACCCCTGTGTTACAGGCGGGGAAACTGAGGCTCCCGGAGGCCAGATTCGCACAGCTCACCTCCTGGCCCCACTCCAAGGCCTCTCCAAGCTCCAGCTCCTGCTTCTTCCCTTCAGGGTGTCCTTACTGTCCCCACATCGGGCGTTTGGGCTTCGTGTCTTAATCCCCGAACCTGTGAATGTGACCTTATTTGGAGAAAGGATCTTTGCAGATGTGATTGAGACGAGACTATCCTGGACTATCCAAGGGGGCCCTGAGCCAGTGACAGGTGTCCTTATGAGAGAGGAGGGGCCGTGTGGCCACAGAGCGGAAGTGATGCCGCCACCAGCTCAGGGACGCCTGGAGCCCCAGGACTGGAAGGGGCAGGAAGGACCCTCTCCCAGCACCCCCAGATGGAAGGCTGCCCTGCCCACACCTTGATCTTGGACTTCTGGTCTCCAGATGGGGAGAGAATACATCTCCATTGTTTTAAATTACCCAGTTTGCAGTTGGTTGTTACCGCAGCCCCGGGAGAATGAACCGTGGGGTCAGATGGAGGCCCTGAGGACCCATAGGGTCATCCGGAGCCCCGGTTCGGGGTGGGGGGGGGTGCAGCCTCACAAGCAAATGGCTCCCTCTGGCTGGCATGGTATTTCTCTCGTGGGACAGCACGGGCCTGGGTGAGGACAATCTTGACACGCTGATTTGGAGCGACTCAAACTGTCACCCCCACACAAAATATATCCACACCCTGGGCCCTGTCTACACCGGGGTGGCCCCATGCCAGGCTCTTCAACATTATCTCATAGAAGGTGTATTTCTCCCCTGACCCCTCGAGGTGGGACTTTATTGTCCCATTTTGTAGATGAGGCAATGCCGTGAGGCAGAGGGAGATGGGGTCGAGGTCCCGGTCACTGTGTGTGTCCCCTTTGCGGTGGCCCTGATGGCAAAGCCCAGAGAGACTTTACACACAGCTGCCCAGAGGCTCCCAGAGGCCGACAGAGGTGAGCCCGGGGCGGGGGCTCATAGGCCGGCTCCCACCCTGCAAACAGTGGGCACCCCCGATCCTGCCGGCGGTCCACGCTTAGATGGGGCATGGCCGTGGGCTGGGGTCACCACCATCCTGCTCTCCACCCGGGCCTGCACCAATCTCCCCAAAACCCAGCCCACTGCCTGCCCTAGGATGGGTTCCCAGAACGAACCCCAAGAAAGGATCCTGGGAAAGAAATCCGTAGGGAAATGAGCCCAGGGAAGATGGTCAGCTGGTAGAACAGGACATGGGGCGCAGGGGGCCGAGAAGGGGGTGATTTGAGCAGCATCCCATGGAGACAACTTAGCTCCAACCTCCAAAGGGCTCTTAGACACATGGGTCACCCCCCAAGTTTCAAGGTCAAGGGCGAGGAGCTGGAGGGTGACCCTTCCACAAGAGACCACAGGAAATACCCTCCGACACCCTCAGGGGGCGGAGTTCAACAGTGCCCCATGTGGTTGCCCCACCCCCACTGCAGAACTCCACGCCCACTGGTTCGGCCAGACACCCAGAAGCGAGGGCACCAGCCCTCACGTCATGCGTCACCCTGGGGTTTCCTGCCTACACAGCCCAGCCCTGCCCTCCTGCCCACCCAGAGGGCCTGGCCGGGGAAGGTGGGTCCGGGTGTCCGCAGATGGGGCATGGGAAGTGGGGGCTCATCTCCAGGAAGCCGGCAACCCAGGCCTTCTGTCCGACAGTGGCCTCTCACCAGCCTTGCTGTTCAACATAAGCCCAGTTGAGCTTCTTCCAGCCCAAGAAGGTGCAAACAGCAAGTTCAGGCTTTTTTCTGAGACCTCCTTCAGCCAAGGGAAAAGTTTCTGCTAAGGTGGTGCCAGCAGGTCCCCCCACACTGGATCCTAGTGCCCTCCAGGGCTGGGGAAGGTGGAAGAGCAATGTGGCCAGGTCGACTCACTCATTCATTGGCTCGCTCATCCATCCATCCATCCATCCATCCATCCATCCATCCATCATGCACTCAGTTAGCAAAGCCTTCCCGAGTACTTGCTGAGTCCTGGCAGTTCACCAGAGCCTGATGAGTGAAGGAGGCTGGGGTGAGACCGGAAGGGACACAGGACCAGTGTCTCTACAGGAAGAGTCCATTTGAACGAAAACACACAGAGCAAAGACCTTGTGAGCACAGCCAAGGAGGGGGGGCTCAGGAGGACATGGCCCTGCCAACACCTTGATTTTGGACTTCTAGCCTCCAGAACTAAATTTCCGTGGCTTAAGCGGCTCAGTCTGTGGGACTTTGTTGTAGAAGCTGTAACACGGGAACACAGTGGACTTCCTGTATGCAAATGAGAAGGTCCTGGAGTGACCAGGACAGCAGTTTGAGGACATGGACACTGCCCACTGTGGATGGCAGAGTGTGGACTTCTACCAAACGCAATGGGAGTCATCGAAGGATTAATTCAGGGGCAGCAGAGAGAGCTTAGGGGGACGGGGATCACATAATCAAGCACGCATTTTAAATTTTTATTTACTTTCTAATTGAAGTATAACTTAGGGTAAATGTAAGTGTATAGCTTGATGAAGTTTTACTTCAATTTTATTGAGGGGTAATAAGTGTGCAATAAACTATCCATAGCTAAGTGTTCAATTTCAGGAGTTTGTCATTTGCAAACACGTGCGAACCCATGGACTCAAGCAAGGTCATGAACTCACCCATCACCTTCCCTGCACTCCCATAATCCACCTCTCTCTCTGCCCTTGTCTCCGGGACCACCGCTGATCTGCTTTCCTTCACTAACGATGCGTTAGCATTTTCTATGATTTTATATAAAAAGAATCACAAAGTACGTGCTCCTTTTAGTCTGGCTTCTCTCATCTCGCATGGATGTCTTGAAGTTCATCCACGCTGTAGCACGTGCTGACATTCCACTCTTGTTTGTTGTTGAATACTATTCCACTGTGTGGGTGCATCACATTTGTTACACGTTCACCCCCTGGTGGACCTTTGGGGTGTTTCCAGGTTTAAGTTACTACAAATAATGCTGCTGTTTACATTCCTGTACAAACCTCTGTGTGGACATAGGTTTCTATTTCTCTTGAGTAAATGTCTGGGGTGGAATAGTTGGGTCACACACTATGTACGTGTTTAGCTGTTTAAAAGGAAGCATCAAACCTTTCGACAAGGTGGTTGTACCATTTTAAACTCTCACCAGCATCAGTGAGAGTTCTGGTAGTTTTATATCCCGGCTCGAACTCGGTGTGCTTCATGTTTTTGTCATTAGTCATCCTAGTGGGGGTGCGGTGGGAGCTCGGTGTCATTTTAATCTACATTCTACAATGGCTAATGATGTTGACAATATTGGCTTGTCTTCTTAGGGGTCTTAGAAACATGCGTATTCAGGACACGAATCCTTTGACATATGTGCTATCAATACGTCTCCTGGTCTGTCATTTGCCTTTTCATTCCCTTACTGGTGTCTTCTCAAAGAGCAGAAAATTTTAATTTAAAGGCTGATTTTTCAATTTTTTTCCTTAATGGTTTGCGCTTCTATATTTATTAGAAAATCTTGGCCCACCTCAAAGTCACAAAGGTTTTCTCCTCTGCTTTCACCGGAAAGTCACGTAGGTAGAAATCCAGTGGATCCAAACCATTTTTTGAAGACTCATTTTTTCCCCTTCTCTGAATTGCATTGGCACTTTTGTCAAAAATCAATTAGCCATATATGTGTTCTGTCCCATTGATCCATGTGTCTATCTTCATGCTGATACTAAACTGTATCACTCACATATATCGTGAAATCAGATAAGTTCTCCAACTTTGTCATTCTTTTATAAAAGTTTTTTCATTCATTCTTTATCTTATACACATTTTAGTATTAGCTTATAAATTTTTACCAGAATGCATTGAATGTATACAGAAGTCTGAGAACAACTACCATCTTAATATTGAGTCTTCTAATCTATGAACATGGTATATCTCTTCACTTGTTTAGATCTTCTTCCTTTTTTAAATGACTTGGTATTTGTACACATTGAGAAATGATCACTACTATAAGGCTAGTTGACATCCATCACCTCCCATAATTCCAAAAAATTTTTTCTTGTGATAAGCACTCTTGAGTTTTACTTTCTTAGCAACTTTCACATGCACAATACAGTGTTATTAACTAGAGTCGCCATGCTGCCCATTACATCCCCAAGGCCTATTTTATAACTGGAAGTTTGTGCCTTTTGACCCCCTTTACCCACTTTGCCCCTATCTCTGGCAACCACCAATCTCTGTATCTAGAGGCTTGGTTTTTTTGGTTTTGTTTTTTTATATTCCACATATAAGTGAGACCATACAGTATTTATCTTTCTCTGTCTGACTTATTTCACTTGGCATACCTTCAAGGTCCATCCATGTCATCTGTCACGAATGGCAGGATTCCATTCTTTTTTATGTCTGACTGACATTCCATTGCATGTGTGTACAGGTGTGTGTGCACGCATGTGTGTATGTGTGCACGCGTGTACACACATGTGTGCGTGTGCATATGTGCACACATGTGTGCGCATGTGCACGTGCGTGTGTGTGCATGTGTATGTGGGGGGGGCATGTGTGTGTGCATGAACATGGGGGTGCATATATCTTTTTGAGTTAGTGTTTTTGTTTTCTTCAGATAAATACCCAGAAGTGGAGTTGTTGGATCATATGGTAGTTCTACTTTTAATTAAAAAAATTTTTTTTAATGTTTCTTTATTTTTGAGAGACAGAAAGACAGAGCGTGAGCAGGGGAAGGGCGGAGAGAGGAGACACAGACTCTGAAGCAGGCTCTTGGCTCTGAGCTGTCAGCACAGAGCCCGACTCGAGGCTTGAACTCACAAACCGTGAGATCATGACCTGAGCCAAAGTCGGCCGCTTAACCGACTGAGCCCCCCAGGTGCCCCCTCCTTTAATTTTTTTAGAAACCTCCATACTGTCCATTCCGAACGGCACACAAGGGTTCCTTTTTCTCCCATCTTTGCCAACACTTGTTATTTCTTATCTTTTTGATATTAGCCATTGTGATGGTTGTAAGGAGATATTTCATTGTGGCTTTGATTTTCATTGCCCTGATATTTAATGATGTTGATCATCTCTTCAAGTACCTGTTGGCCATTTGTATGTCTTCTTTGGAAAAGTGTCTATTCAGATCTTCTGCTCATTTTAAAAGTTGAATTGTTTGTTTCTTTGCTATTGAATTGCATGAGTTCTTTATATATTTTAGATATTAACCTCATAGAAGGTATATCAGCAAATATTTTCTTTCATTCGGTACGTTGCCCTTTCATTTTGTTGATGGTTTTTTTTGCTGTGCAACTTTTTAGTTTGACGGAGCCCCACTTGTTTATTTTGTGTTTGGTGTCAGATTCAAAAGATCATCTCCAAGACCTGTGTTAAGGAGTTTACCCCCTGTTTTCTTCTCAGAGTTCCATGGTTTCAGGCCTCACATGTAGGTCTTTAATCCATTTTGAGTTACTTTTCATGTATGATGTAAGTTAGCGGTCCTGTTTCGTTCTTTCCCATGTGTCTCTCCACTGTTCTCTTCTGTTGAAGAGACTGTCTTTTTCCCCATTCTATATTCTTCTCTGTGTCATAAATCAAACCACGTATAGATGCATGGGGGAGTTTCTGGGCTCCCTATTTGGTTAGGTCTTCTTAAATTTCACTCAACAAAGTTGTAATTTTCAGTATGAGGTCTTGGTTGCCTCTTGTTAGATTATTTCTAAGTATTTTTTTTTGAGGGAGGGTTGCTGTTCTAAGTAGATTTTTTTAAATTTATAAAATTTTCCTCCCTTATGTGATAATATAATGAATCACATTTCAAATATTTAGCCAACCTTGCATTCCTAGGTTAAACTCTCCTTATTCCTGATGCATTATTATTTTTGTATATTATGGGATATGACTTACTAATATTTTAAGAGGATTTTTGTATCTGTTTTCCTGAGGAATATTGGTCTACAATTTTGTTTTTTTATTTGAATTTTTATTGAAATTTTTAATCTTTATTTTTGAGAGAGAGAGAGAAAGAGCATGAGCAGGGGAAGGGCAGAGAGAGGGGGAGACACAGAAAATTTTTATTTAAAAATTTTTATTGAAATCTTTAATCTTTATTTTTGAGAGAGAGAGAGAAAGAACGTGAGCAGCCGAAGGGCAGAGAAAGGGGGAGACACAGAATCCGAAGCAGGCTTCAGGCTCTGAGCAGTCAGCACAGAGCCCAATGCAGGGCTTGAACCCACGGACTGGAATGCGAGATCAAGACCTGAGCCAAAGTCAGAGGCTTAACCAACTGAGCCACCCAGGCATCCCTCCAATTTAATTTTTAAAAATGTCTTTGTCAAGTTTTTGCATTAGGGTTGTGTTGGTCTTATAAAACGATTTGGGTGATGTTTCCTTCCTCCTTCCTTTCTGGAAAAATAAAAAGTATGTGAGATTGGTTTATTTCTCCCATAAGCGCTTAATAAAATTAACCAACAAAACCATCTAGCTCTGGATTTTCTTTCTTGGAAGATTTTTTTTTTTTTTATAATAAGTTAACTTTCTTTAACAGATGCAGGACTATTCAGATTTTCTGTTTCTTCTTGTATCAATTTGTCAAGTTTGCGTTTTCTGCAAATTTGTTTATTTCATTCAAGTTGCTGAATTTGTTGGTATAAAGAAGTTCATGATGCTTTTTAAGATTCTGTAGGATCTGTGGTAATAATATTCTTTCAATTTCTGGTTTTGGAACTGATATTCTCTGTCTTTCTCTCTATTCCTCTCTCTTATTTGCTTCTACAGTCTAGGAGTTCATGGAATTTGTTATCTCCTGAAAGAATCAATTTTTGGCTTTTTTTTTCTTTCTCTTTTGGTTTTCTGTTTTCTATTTTATTCATTCTCTTCTTGTTATTATTTCCTTCCTTCTTCATTTGGATTTACTTTGCTCTTGTTGTTCTAGCTACCCAAGTTGGATCTTTGGGTCATTGATTTTAGATTGCTCTTATTTTCTAACATAAGTGTTTAACGTTCTAAGTTTCCCTATAAGCACTGCTTTTGCTACCCGCCCCCAGATTTTGATATATTTCCACTATCATTCAATTCAAATTATTTCTAATTTCTCTTGTGATTTCATTTTTAATTCATGAGTCATTTGGAGATTCATCAATCATTTATAGATATTTGGGATTTTTCCTGAGGTCTCGTTATTAATTTCTAATGAGATTCAGTTGTTGTCAGAGAACAAACTCCACATGATTTCTGTCCTTTAAAATTTGCTGAGACTTGATTTATGGCCCAGCATAAGGTTTATCTTGACAAGTGAAAGTGCACTTGACAAGAATTTGTACTCTGGAGCTACTGGAGGTGGTGTTCTATGAATATCATTAGATCAAAGTGACTAATAAAAACAAAGTGTTGTTTGTACCTTCCATGTCTTTGCTGATTTTTTCTGTATATTTGTTCTATTGATTGCTGAGGGAGGGGTGTTAAAAATCTCCCTTTTATGATTGTGAAATTGTTTATTTCTTCCCTTGATCTTGTCAATTTTGCTTCATGCCTTTTAAGCCTTTGTTAAGAGGCACGTAAAAATCTATAGTTGTTACATCCTCCTAGTTAATCATTCCTTCCATTATAACAAACGTCTCCTTTATCTCTGATAACACTTTCTCTCTTCTACTATTAATATGCATCTTAATTAATATTAACATAACCACCCAGCTACCTGATGCTTATTACTTTTGTGGTGTATCCTTTTCAATTTACTTATTTCAGCCTATCTGTGTCTTTACATTTAAAATACATCTCTCAGAGACAGCACGTAATTGGGTCTCATAGTTTTTATCCATTCTGTCAATCTCTTGCTTTTAATTGGTGTTTTTAGAATATTAACAATTAATATCAGTCCTTTCTAGTTTTTGTTTCTTTGTTCTTCCTTCTCTGCATGCCTTTGGATTATTGAAAAACTTTTAATATTCTATTTTAATTTACCTATTGGCTTTCTGGCTTTATTTCTTTTTCTGCGTGTGGTTACTCTAGGAATTGTAGTATCCACACCTAACCTTTCTCCAGCTGATTAGAATTACTCTAGTGTTATTTCACAGCCCACCTCACCTTGAGTTTCAGAGAAGGGCATAGTGGGACCACCTCCTGACTGGCCTGTGCCCCTCCCTGGTTTCAGCTGCTGGCCAGCTGTGGGAGCGTAAAGCCCTGAGAGCATCAAAACGACGAAGGCACAGCTCTTCCCTCCAGGGGCTGGTGTTCAGGCCTATAGGGCTCACGAGGGTCTCTTAGCCCATCTGCCCTCATGTCAGCCCTGGGTCCTCTCAAGGCCACCACTGTGGGTGTATAGGTTGTACACTGCACAAGTTGAAGGTCACCATTCTCATGGTAGTCTTGGGGGGCCCCACTAGCCTGGAGCCCCTTGGGTCTTGTCCTCTGTGCATAGACCTTTAGCTTGCTTGCCCTGCCATTCCCCCAGCATGGGGCGAAGCCAGAATACCATGGCCCAAGGGTGAAGTCATAGGCACCGAATAGAAGCCTGGGTGCTGGCTGGGCTCCGCAGGGCTCTGCTTGCCCAGGCCATCCAGGGCCGTCCGGGGTGGTGGACTGCAGAAGCCCGCCAACTTGTGAGGGGCCCCTGGGGGGTGCTGTGAGTGGTGAGCAGCCTCCAGGCCTGGGTCTGAACCCTCCGACACGTGACCTGCAGAAGCTTTCCCTCCTCGTTGTGCATCAGTTTCCTCACCTGCAAAGTGGGCATCATGGCAGCACCTGCCTCACAGGGTCCAAGTGGAGATGAAGCTGGATGAGCCAGGGGAGGTCCTCCCCAGTCAGTGCTCACCATGGTTATGCTCGAGGTGGCCACGTCAGGCCAGAGCCACCAGAGGTGTCCAGGGGCCACGCGGGCCTTTGAGAGGTGCCGAAGGCCTTGGGTCCACATACCAATTGCCACCCACACAGGCCGACGTCCCTTCCAATGTCGCAGTGGGGCTAAGGTCACTTGGAATCGCGGAGGGGGCGGATGAGCTGGGGGTGGGGGCAGGACAGAGTCCCTGGTGGGCGGGGCTCAGCTGCTCCCCTCTGACAGACCCCGGGGTGGGGCTGCTCCAAGTCAGGCCCAGCCTCTGTCCCGGGCATGGGAGAGAGTTGAGGGCTCTGTGGCCCCCCCAAGTAACCTGGGGCCATGGGGTAGAGGCTTGGGGCCGAGATGGAGAGGCAGGGCTGGTGGGCAGCTCTGCACATGCCCAGGCCAGGGCCATGGGGATAAGAAGCAAATTTCAGGGCAGTGTTGAGGGGTGGGCTGTGCGTGGATCTTCATGCCTCTTTCTGTCCCTTCTCCCCCTGCCTTTTCTCAGCCTAAAGAGAAGGACTGGCCTTCAGCAAGCACCCCTGTGTGCCCGGTCATGACCACAGAGCCCCTCTGCAGAGTGGGGCTGTCACCCCTCCCCCCTGTTACTGCCCAGGGCCATGACCAAGGCTGCCCAGCCTGTGAAGGGTGGAGTTAGGTCCGAAGCCCAAGCTGGTCTGACCTCCCCCTTCCACCCCTGCCTTCACTGTCTCGGTGCAAAAACCAATCTGAGGGGATACCCACAGAGTTCCCATCTGACCCAGGGATTCCACGCCTAGAGAAATGCAAACAGACGTCCGCAAGAACCCTCGTGTGTAAATGCTCATCACAGCACTAATCATAAAAGCCAAAAAGTGGAAACAGCCTACATGCCCACCAACAACACATGGGTGAATAAAATGTGGTCTATCCGTACAAGAGAATATTGTTTAGCCCTAAAAAGCAATGAATTACTGACCCTGATACACGCTAGAACACGGATGAGCCTCGAAGACATGTTAGTGGGAGGACCCCATCCTGTGTGATTCGGCTTAGAAGGAGACCGCGGTACCCAGGGGCTGGGTGTGGCTGGGAAACTGGGCGGAGCCTGGGGCGGGGCGTTTTTTTGTGGGTAAAGAGGACGTTAAGGTTGATTGTGACGATGGTTGCTTGCCTCTGAATTCGCTAAAGACCACTGACTGCACACTTCGCACGGGTACATTGTAGGGTAGTGAATTATGCCGCAGGAAAGTTGCTAAAGGTAAAAGAATGGAGACAGGGTGTAAAGCGCCCGTCCCAGTGTCCTACCCTTCACGTGCAAATACATAAACGAACACATAAAAGACCAATGAGAAAATAAAAAGTGAATCAAGACCACACAGTCAGGTGGCCGGCCCGGCACCCTGCACTATTCGGTGCTTGAACGTTGGTCTCTTTCCTCGGGTCCATGCTCTGGGGCTCTCAGGCCACGCCAGTCACCTGCCCTGGGGCCAGGTGCTGGGCTGGGTACCGAGAGCCCAGAGCCAGCCAAGTCATGGTGCGTGGCAGCCTGTAGCAGGCTCACTTTGTTGGCAAGACACCTCAGGATCCGTCTGCCAGAGTAACATAATCAGAAGCAGACTGCGTACCAATGCGAGCGTCCCAGCGCGAGGCCGCGGTGATTCTCTATTAGTCAGTACTCAGCTGCGTAACAAAGAGACCTGAAAACACGCTGGCTCCGTCTCAAAATTAATTTCTCCCCAAAAGGCCAGGTAAGCAGATCCTCAGCTGTTCTCAGCAAGTAGCTTCCACCTCGGGTCCCAGAGGGGGAAGCAGGAGCCGAGGACACACCCTTCACACAGTGGGAGCTTATTCCTGGCCATGACTTGCTGCAAGGGAGTCTGGGAAATGTAGGCCATGTGCCGAGGTAGGCATGCCATCACTTGGCCGCTGTGAAATGGGGAGGATGGAAGGTGTACCGGGCTCTGGGCATGTAGCCAGTCGCCTCTCTCATTTGTAAAGTGAGGGTCATAGTACTGGGGGTTGCCCGGGAGGCCAGCAGATGGGGGCACGTCTGCCCTACACAGGAACTGCCCCGGGGACCCTGTGCTGGGGGTTGGGAGGACAGAGTGAGGAGGTCTGCCCAGGAGAGGTCCTGGCGGCGGGCAGGAGACGGGGCATGGAGGGAGCCCTCACTGTGGGACCCACTGATCCTCACCGTGGGACTCCGCCTCCTCGGCCCTCAGCTGGGGTGGACCGGGCAGGAGCGCTGCCTGCTGCCGGGGCCTGGCTGAGCTGCGGGCACTGCCCAGCCGGGAGGTTGACGCAGCACGTCCAGGGGCCATAGCTTCCCCTCTGCTCTGGCCCCAACCCGCTGGCCGGCCGGACGCTCGATACAATCTGTTTTGAAAGTAAAACAAACTCTTTTGAAACTGCGGCTGAGGGCACAGACCGAGAGCCTCGCGCCCGCCCTTGGGGGCTGGTGGACATCTGAGATTCGGGGAAACCCGGCAGCAGAGGCCGCGCGCGGGACGCCCGCCCTGCTCCGACCCTCTGAGGCAGCAGAGGCCTGCAGTTTAGGTAGAGGGCGATAGGGAGCCTGTGAGGGACACAGAGGGAGATCATGGGTCAGAGGAGCGTTCTAGCGAGTTGGGGCGGCACAGCTCTGTCAGGAGGATGGTGCCGTTGGTGGGAGAGTGGGCCAAGGACAAGATGGAGGTGACATGTGAGTGGCATTTTAAAACAGGAATCTGGATTCAGTGACACGAAGGCCAAAGGGGGGTCCAGGTCAGGCCCAAGGCCCCCCAAGGGGGCCAAGGTGGAGGTACAACAAAGTGTCAGGAGCCCCCTCTGTGGCATGTCTCACCTTCAACCAGCTGTAGGGCCAGTGGGCTGGGGACAGAAGGCTGCGGTGGACATTGAATGAGGGGGGTGTGGGGTGTGTCTGGTGAGTTCTTCCTGCCACAGGGCCTTTGCAAGCATATCCACTCCTACCCTCACTCCACTGCGGAGTCCCACAGTGAGGATCAGTGGGTCCCACAGTGAGGGCTCCCTCCATGCCCCGTCTCCTGCCCACCGCCAGGACCTCTCCTGGGCAGACCTCCTCACTCTGTCCTCCCAACCCCCAGCACAGGGTCCCTGGGGCAGTTCCTGTGTCTTGAGGGCAGACGTGCCCCCATCTGCTGGCCTCCCGGGCAACCCCCAGATCTTGGGAAACTCGCCAGGGAAGGTGTCTCTGATTTCCCGGGCAAGGGTCACCGAGCACAGAGCCTGGGCAAGCCCCAGGTAAGAGCCCTGGATGGCGGAGGAAGGGGGGTGGGGGGGAGGGGGGTGGTCTCGGAGGGCCCCAGGGAGACAGGTGGATTCACGGCCGCGGATTCTACGGCGGGCTGCCCGCGTGCGGCCCCTGACTAGCTGAGGAACCGTGGACCAGTGACGCAGGGTCCCCTCCGTGTCAGCTCTGCCTTCCGTGGGGTGGGGCAGTGACGTGCCCCATGGGGCCGCTGCACGGGCAAGACGCCCATTAAAGGTGTCAGGACACCGCGTGCCGCGCCGTGAGTGGGTGCGTCGGCTTGATTTCTTCCTTATTTATTTCAAAGCGAAGTTTAAAAAAAAAACACACAAATGACGCATCCGTGTCCAAGTCACAAGCTTCAAAGAACCAAAACAAAAGGTAAACAGAGAATTTAGAACCCCAGAAATCTCGCCCAGCTGAAGAAAGCACTGGGAGCGGTCAAGGTCAGGTTCAGCGGAGTGACGGACAACCTTCCAAATAGCAGCGGTTTCAAGACGGACGTTCGTTTCTCTTTCGTGTGAAAGTCTAGAAACGGGCTGAGAGGTGGCCCTGTCTTGCGAAGGCCTTCAATGACTGAGGCCCCTTCCTGAGCCATCGCCCTGGAGGCACAATCCTCCCGAGACCTCGGGGTCCAGAATGGCAGCTGGAGCTCCAGCCGCCACGTCTACATTCCAGGATGGAAGAAGGATGAAGGAGGTGCAGGCCACTTACCTTTAAGGAAGATTCCTGGACGCTGCAACGTGTCATTTCTTTCTTTTTTATCTCCCATTGGGAACAGGGCCGCGTTCGGCTGCAAGGGAAGCTGGGATAACGGTTCTTGGTTAAGGTGAGCCGCGTGCTCGGCTAAAACTGTGGGTCCTGCTACCAAAGACGAAGGGAGGGTGCATGTCGGGGGGGAAGGCGGCAGTCCCGCCACTGTGTCTGTCATCTTGGTGAACACGCACTCCGCAGGTTAGAACACACACACACACACACGCACACGCACACGCACACACACACGCAGTCTTACCTACATAGGAGTACAGCACACTTGCTCTTGGGTTGCTTACCTTTTAATTTATTTATTTATTCAATTATTTAATGTTTACCTATTTTTGAGAGACAGAGAGAGACAGACTGTGAGCGGGGGAAGGGCAGAGAGAGAGAGGGAGACACAGAATCGGAAGCAGCTCCAGGCTCCGAGCCGTCAGCGCAGAGCCCGACGCGGGGCTCGAACCCACGAACCGAGAGATCAGGACCTGAGTCGAAGTCGGATGCTCAACCGACGGAGCCCCCCCGGCGCCCCAGTTGCTTACCTTTTTAATTCCAAAGCCGATCACAGGCACCTTGCCGAGTCCAGGGAGAGCCGCATCTTAAAGGTGCTTCGGTTCCATCCCATAGATACTGGAGGCTTCCCCATGGCAACGGGAGAGACGCTCTGGCTGCTGTCGGTCTCCAGGCCGTGTGACCCGCGCCCTGAGGAACACCCCGGAACCGTCACCTGTGTGCCTGGTCCAAACGTTTGCTCAGCATAAGCTCCCAGAAGTAGCAGTGCTGAGTCAGAGGGGACGTACGCCGTGGACGCGTGGACACGAGTTGAGGAGTGGCCGTCCGGGAAGGCTGCACACCCCCCACCCCCCGGCGTCGCCCGGGCTCTGGTGGTTGGGTTTCCATGACTGGCCCGGACCTGGGACCCTCTCCTGCATTCTGCACAGGAGGCGTACGTGCCCGGACCTCCAGGGGACCCTCGCACGAGGCTGATCCCAAGACCCTGCTCTCTCCAAACAGCAGCTGCGAGCGGGAGGCTTCGCAGTGCCTGGGGCTGCTGAGGTTCAAGGGTAAGCAAGGGGGATGGCCCACGGAGCTGGGTCTGGGGGGCAGGCAGCCTGTGGGCAGTGAGGCTGGGCCCCTCGCCCAGACAGCCGGAGAGAGCTCAGCCACCAAGGCTCGGGCTGTCATGTCCGGGGGATCTCAGGAGTGACCACCGGCCTATGTGGTGGGATGGGGGGGCAGCCCCGTAGCTCCCAATCTCAGCTGACGGTGGGGCTTTCAGATTTAGCAAACAAAAATACAGGCTATCCACTTAAATCTGAATTCGGACCACCACCAACTAATGTTCAGTATGCCCCACATATCGCCTGGGATGAAGAATTGAAGAACGTGCACGCTACTCATTTCTTCAGGAAGGTTCTGAGAGGTTGCCAGATGTGGCTTCCTTTTTCTCCCCCGTGGTGACGTGGCCGCGACTAACTGTGTCCTTTGCTTTATTCCACAGCCTTTGCGGGCCGCACCCTGGTCCCCGGGAGCAGTGAGCCCCGTGGAAAAGTCCTGGGCTCTGGGGTCAGATGACTGGGTCCAAGTCCCGGCCTCTTGTACCTCTGCTAGCGGGGGGCTTCGAGGTGAGTCACTAACCTCTCCATTCCTCAGTTTCCCTGCCTGTGAGTATGGGGGTGAGGACAGCACCAACATCACGAGGGTTTGGAGACATTAAGTGGGCATTGTCTGCTTGCAGCGCTGCGCAGTGTAGACTAGCACGGAGCCCACTCTACGCACTCAGGATGTCTGGTGAATAGCAAATATCCTTGTAAGTGTGTAGCCGGGGGCCACACATCCCTTTGGGGTAGAAACGGAGCCAGAGGCCCTGGTTCTGACACCATGAAGGGACCAGAGATGGGGCTCCCATCCCACACGGGACAGACATTGGAACTGAGAACCCCCAAAGTGCTTCACACTCGGGAGGAAGGTGCGGGCCACCCCCCCCCCGCTCTGCCCCCTGCCTCAGGGGATGACATGGAAGCTGATGGGGGAGGGAAGTTACGTCCCCTGGGAACTCAGAAGCATTGATCTGCCTTCACATTGTAACTAGATTTAAACATACCCATTTCCCTTATGACCTGAAAACCCTCAAGCCAAGAAATGGCCACAGAGAATGAGCCTGAACCAGGGATCCCTTGGCCGTTTGGAAGAATCAAATCCAAAATCTCTCCAGAAACCCTTTAAGGCCACCTGGGATTTCTATGAAGTCCTGCCGAAGATGAGCTCACAATCAAAAATCACAAACAGTAAGAAGCCCATCCCCCTCGAAGGAATCGGGGTGCTCGGGGGGCTCAGTGGGGTAAGTGTCCGACTTCAGCTCAGGTCATGATCTCATGGTTCGTGAGTTCGAGTCCTGTGTGGGGCTATCTCCCGTCAGCACAGACCCCGCCTCAGATCCTCTGTCCCTCTCTCTCTCTGCTCCTCCCCTGCTCATTCTCTCTCTCTCTCTCTCTCTCTCTCTCAAATAAATAAGTTAAACTTAAAAAAAAACCCTAAAGGAACTGAGAGTTTCAGGGGGAGACTATAAAATGACATGTTTTCAGTGTTCCAGGACCTACAAGAAGGAATCCGAAGCAGAAGAAAATAACAAGTCACCATGAAAATAAAACAGAAAAATTTCAAAATGAACCCAATAGGATTTCTAGAAATAAACAATTACACAAAAGCTCTATGTTTGAGCGTTCTGGGTTCTGGCCATAGTGGCAAAAAAAAAATAAATAAATAAAAAATAAATAAAAAGGTTGGATTTACTTATAAACAATTAGAAAATGGGACAAAATGTATGGAAAATGGTTTTGACGACATTGACCCCGGGCAGCACAGGTCTGTGATGCTCAGGGAAACACACAAGAGGAACCCTCCAGTTGCCCGGGGGGTCCCTGCCTGGGGAGCAAGAGGGGGATGGGCAAAGCTCGGTGGCCTCAAAGAGCTGAGCAGACAAGTGGGCACGCGGGAGGCAGAGACCTCTGGGAGTCACAGTGATTTGAAAGAAGAGTAAACCAGATTTCATAAAAAGGAGCCCAGTGAAGCTGACAGTAATGAGAAGCCAAAGACAGTAGAAATAATACTTCTAAAGGTTGAGTGAAAAGCGGGGTCCACTGGGTATTATGGAGCAGACACACCTCATTTAAGATAGCGAGGATGAAGAAAGATGTGTTTGGATAAAAAAATGTACCATGTACCACTCATAGACCAAGATTGTTTTCAGAAATACTAATCGGAAGAAACCAGAGGACATCCGATGAGCTGGAGGTAAATCTAAGTAAGCCCTGATGTAGCAAATTCTTGCAAATACATCCCTCGAGAGGCATGGGATTAGTACTGGGTATAAAACAAGAACATCAGAGGAAGATGGTGAGCTGAACATTCTGAGGGCCTTGGTTCTACAGCGATCAGCTGGGAAGCAGGAGACCACAGAGAGGGGCAACAGAGCCAACAGCCTCTCCTTTGGCGGCAGATGGAGCTCAGGCAAGGGGGGCTCAGCGAGAGGAAGAGAGAAGACAGAAATAAAGGAGAGAAAAATGAGAAAAGGAACCAACCAGACATATCAGAGTGTATTTACAAGATGGTACGCACGAAGGGAAACGATATGGCCGATCAACTTGGACATGTAGGTGAGATGGCCAGGTTCTTTTTTTCCTTAAAGTTTATTTATTTATTTGAAGGAGACAGAGACAGCATGGGGGGGCAAAGAGAGAGAGAGAGAGAGAGAGAGAGAGAGAGAGAGAGAGGGAAAGAGTCCCAGGCAAGCTCCACGCTGTCTGGCGAGGGGCTCGAAATCATGAGATTATGACCTGAGCTGAAACCAGGAGTCGGACGCTTAACCGACTGAGCCCCCCAGGTGCCCCTGAGATGGCCAGCTACTCATAAAAAAATACAACTTATTCCAAAGTGACTCAGGAAGAAACGAAAGACTTCGCCAGTGCTTTAATCTTTAAGAAAAATGAATGGCAGGTTTTTTAAAAAAATCTTATTTTCAAAAAATTTTTTAAAAATATTTATTTATTTTGAGACAGAGAGAGACAGAGAGCAAGCAGGGGAGGGGCAGAGAGAGAGAGACACACAGAATCCGAAGCAGCTCCAGGCTCCGAGCTGTCAGCACAGAGCCCAACGCAGGGCCCGAACCCACGAATTGCGAGATCATGACCTGAGCCGAAGTCTGACACTCAACTGATTGAGCCCCCCAGGCGCCCCCCAAAAAATCTTAATTCTTTTACATTTTCGTATTCTCACGGTTTTTGTACTGTTTTAGAATTGATTGGTTTGGTATAAGCACATACACACACACACACACACAAACTAATCATGTATGTGATTGGGGGATGCGGACTCAAAAACAATCATTTTTCCGCAAAGGGAAGGAAGTGAAGGAAGTTTGGAGAAACCAGGATTAAAATCTTTAAGGCCTCTATTCACATTGGCCCACAACCTCTCTGTGAAGCTGGGAGCACTCACCCCCTCACCCCTGTCTACAGGTGGGGCGACCAAGGCTTGTACGGGGCTGCAGCATGCCTGCCTCGTCCAGCCCACACCTGCTTCCCGGCGCTGCGAATGCAGCTCTCAGCCGGGACTGTCTCTGCAGACACGGCCCAACAGAGGCAACAAACCTGGGGTGTGACTGTCGCTGCAGAATCATCCGGGAAAATAACGCCAAGCCTGGAAATAGGGGCAAGGGAGCCACGTGTCCCCCGTCATGCAGAGGCCCAGCCCCCCCACTTTTGACCCCCCCGTGGATGCCCTTCTTGCCAGATCCCAAAACCTTTCTGGAGAGCGTGACCTGGGACGCATTCCACCCGCCGGAGAGGTGTTGGGTCATAGCCAGAAGGTCACGGCCGATGCAACGGCAGGGTGCCCACGTCTGTGTGGCAGACGGACACACGCCTCCTTGCAGAGAACGACCGCCAGGGCCGATGACACGAATCCAGTCTCGGAATTAATGATGCACCTTGGGGCGCCCGGGGGGCTCCGTCGGTTCAGCATCTGACTTCGGCTCAGGTCACGATCTCACGGTTCGTGGGTTCGAGCCCTGCGTCGGGCTCTGTGCTGACAGCTCGGTTCTCCGTGTGGACGTTTAGGTTGCTTGTTTGCCATGAAAGATGCCGTGGTGGCATTCAAGTTCCCGGCCCCGGGTGGGCACGCACGAGGGTTTCCGAGCGGGACGGCCCGGTCACCGGATGAGCGGTCGGGCTCCACTAGGGAAGAAACTGCTTTCCAAAGGGACTCCACGCATTGCCTCCAGTGGGGTGTTCATGCCCTTCTCTCCCTGCGTTCCGGAGTCCACGGCTAGGGACTCAGGCCTGGGTGGAATTGCAGGGCAGGAGAGGGCGGCTGTGTGGGGGAGGTTCGGGGGGGCACGTGGACCTGCTGACCTCGCTGAGCCTCACCTTTGCCACTTGCGAAGTGGGGGGAACGATTCCCAACCAGCCCCCTCCTTGGGGACTCAAAAGGCTCTACAAGCCGAGGGCTTCAAATGCCCTGATGGCATTTAGCAATCTATGTTTGGCACAGACATGGGGGGCGCGTGAGCTCCCCGCTCCCTGCCCAGGACAGGAAGGGATGTCGGGGGGGGGGAGCGTGTGGAGACAGGGAGTCGGTCACTGGCTCACTGGACGCACCGGGGGTCTGCCACCTGCAGCCCGCAGCCAATTCCAGCGCGCTGCCTGCTTTTGTAAATAAAGTTTTATTGGAACACAGCCACGCCCATTCCCATACGCGTTGCCACGGGCAGGGGGGCGCACAGCCAAAGCAATTTGCTGCCTGGCTCAGTGCGGCCAGTGTTTGGCAGCCGTGGAGGAAAAATGCAACAATTCAGATACGTTCACGACTGGTGACTGAGTAGCAGGCTGGGCCTCAGCCGTGAAGAAAGTGGAGCCTCCGTCCTAGTGAGACAGAAAGACAGAAACAAGAGAATGACATGATCTTCAGGTTAGGGAGAGAAACAGAAGGAAAAAGTGGGAGAGGGTTAGGAGGACAATTTCCATGAAGCGGTCAAGGGCGACCTCCCGTAAGACTTAAAAGACGTGAAGGAAAGGGCCTCACGCATGTCTGAGGAAACAGCGTCCCAGGCAGAGGGCACAGCCGGCGCAAAGGCCCTGAGGCAGGAGCGTGTTTGTCGTTTCAAGAGGGAGCAGGGGCGCAGGATGCTGGCAAGTAGTGGGAGGCCGGGACAGACTGGTAACGGCAGCCACCCCATGCAGGGACTTAGGGGCCATCGTGGGGACTTGTGTGTTTCCTCTGGCGGAAATGAGCGGCCATAGGTGTGTTGTGAGCAAGAAGGGACGCGGTCTGGTGTAGACGGGCTAGGATCCCAGGGCCCGAGCGGTGGGGGTGAGCACAGAGGCAGGGGCCACTCCCACCTTGTCCGCACTGCGCCTTGTCCTGACCCCTCCCCGCCGCAGAGGGTCCTCGACTAGCATCTGCAGGATAAATGAATGGGCCGTGAGCAAAGGGCACAGTCTTTTGCTTCCTCAGGGAGCGTGAAGGGCTGAATTGTGTCCCCCAGATTCCTGTGTTGGGGTCCTGCCCCCACCCCTCCGAACGTGACCGTATCTGGAGACGGGGGTTCTTCACAGAGGTGATTGAGGTGACACGGGGTCACCGGGGGGGGGGGGCTCTGATCTCATGTGACCGGGGTCCTTATAGGAAGAGGGATCAGGACACAGACACGCACGGAGGGACGACCCCGTGAGGACATACAGGGAGGACAGCCATCCACACACAAGGAGAGAGGCCTCGGGGGGCCCGGCCCTGCCCCCGCCTGGACCTCGGGCTCCCGCTGTCTCCACAGG
Source organism: Cryptoprocta ferox (assembly GCA_028646485.1). Classification (NCBI taxonomy): domain Eukaryota; kingdom Metazoa; phylum Chordata; class Mammalia; order Carnivora; family Eupleridae; genus Cryptoprocta; species Cryptoprocta ferox. The sequence goes on along the minus strand of CM053575.1, from coordinate 3,563,050 downwards.
GGACAGCGAATGTCCGCTGTGTGAGTCCGGTTTGTGGGACTGGGGCTGCGGTGGCCCCAGCAAATCACACAGCGGATGCTGCTGGACAGAGAAGCAAGAGGAGGAAACACACCCTGAGGCACAGCACAGACCAGGTCACCTGGGGGGTGGGGGCTGAGCCGGGCGGGACCCTGATTAACGGGGCCCCATCCGTCCTGGGGACCCTGGGCGGAGCAGCGGACAGCGTGCCTGTCACCCCTGGCATCATCCGCGATGGCAGGACGACGGCCTGGGAGGGGCTTCAGCTGCCCCCGTGTGCTCGGCTGTGACACAGGCCCTGGCGCCTTTCCACGGGGGGCCAGGTGGGACCCACTGCCCAGGAAAGGGCACCTGGGCGTCAGGCTCCTCCTGGGCCCCCCCCTTGGCCCCCGCTGTGGGTGGGGAGGGCGGGCTGGATGGGGGCCACGTTAGCACGTGGCCGGGCCACCTTAGCTCCTCCACCAGCCGCTTCCTCTGGGCGTGTCTATTTCCTGCAGCCCAGCCCTCGCCGACCCCACTCTCCCCTCGCCATCCTCTGCCCCTGCTGGGTGGGCCAGCACCCCAGCGCCCAGGCGGGTGGGCCCCTCGTCCCCCAGGCCACCCGGGGTAGCACTGGCGGAGGCCGAGGCCGTGGGATCTGCCGGTTTTGAGCTCTCTGCCCGCGGGGGCCGGACGAGCGGGACGCACGTTCCCAGCACGATCTGCGGGCCCAGGGCCAGGCCACCCCATGAGGGATGAGGTAACGTCCTGCCGAGGCCACGCGGAAAGGGCAGGGCTCTCCCTGGGCCCTCGGGGGCTCCCACGGCCAGGGCCTCTTCCCAGAGACCCTGGGACGGTGATGATGGGGAGTGGCCTCCGGGGTGGGGGGCAAGTGAAGTGGCGTCCTGTGGGGACACACAGTGTGACCCTGGGTAGTCGGGACCCACTGTGAACTCATTTCCTCCCACGGAGCTGACAGGGAAGGCACCAGCGTTTCCCGGGCCTCCTCGGGCCCTGCCCAGCGAGGCCACCCTTCCCATGTGCCTGCTGGGGGGGGGAGCCTTCGCCTGCGGATGCGGCTCCAGGAAAGGGAGGGAGCAGTCTCCATCCAGGGACCCAGGATCTCCCGACCCCCCGCTGCCGCTGGCGGGGCTGCTGGCAGGTGTGGGGGCTGCGACCATGAGCACAAGGGCCATCAGGCTTCTGCACCTGTGCCCCGGGGCTGGCAGCCCCCGTGAGAGCCATTCTCAGGGATGAGCATGTACCCTCCTCCTCCTCCCCTCCCCCTCCTCCTCTTCCTCCTCCCCTTCCTCCTCCCCCTCCTCTTCCTCCTCCCCCTCCTCTTCCTCCTCCCCTCCTCCCCTTCCTCCTCTCCCTCCTCTTCCTCCTCTTCCTCTTCCTCTCCTCCTCCTCCCCTCCCCCTCCTCCCCTCCTCCTCTTCCTCCTCCCCTCCTCCTCCTCCCCTTCCCCTCCTCCTCCTCCCGTCCCCCTCCTCCTCCTCCTCTTCTCTTCCTCCTCGTCACCAGCGTTATCGTCAAATCCTGGACCCGGCACACACCTGTCCCCCTGTCCCTTCCCTCACCCTGACACAGTCCCCAGGTGCTGCCACCTGCTCTCCCGCCCACCAGCCAGGCTGGGAAGGAAGGAGCTGCGGAACCCGCCAGGAGCCGCCACGCTGGGCATCAAGCCTGGGGCACCGAGAATGGGCCTGACACGGAGCCTCCACCTCGCCCCACCCCACACCCTCTGGGGGGTCTGCTGCCCCACCGCCCACCCCAAGGACTTGGGGCCCACCAGCGAGGGAGAGGGGCCGATGACGATGGCCCTGAGCCTCGTGGGCGTGATGGCAAGCTGGGAAACTGAGCCTGGAATGTAGAAGGGCTGTGCCCAAGGACAGGGAGAGGCAAGCAAGGAGAGAAGACTGAACCCAGGGTGCCTGACTCCCCAGCCACGGCTGCTTCCTCCTGGAGACCTTTCTCCCACCCACCCCCTCATTCATTCATTCACTCATGGCTTATTCATTCATTCATTCATTCATCTCCTTTATTCACCCACCCCCTCATTCATTCATTCAACACCTCCTTCATTCATTCACTCACCACCTCCTTCATTCATTCACCCACCCACCCACCCACTCATTTGTTCACTCACCTACTTGCTCATTCATTCATTCATTAACTCATTCACCCCTTCATTCATTCACTCACTCAGCCACTCCTTCCTTCATTCGCCGGCTCACTTGCTCATTGTTTGAACATCCTGGAACCAATACGTCTCAGCTGGCCCCATCTGGGGTGGCCTTGAGGACCTTAGGGTACTGGTGTGGGGGTGTCTCTGAGCCCTAGGATGGAGCCCTGGAGCACCTCCTGCTGGGGGAGTGGGGGAAAGGAGGCAAGACGGCTTTGTGGGCCCAGTCAAGGCCCTGCCTGGGGCTGCCCGTGATCGCCCTGGAGGACAGCTGTGGAGGTTCGCAGGGCAGGGCAGAGCATCGCCCTGTCCCCTGGAGCCCCGTGCAACGGGCACCCACATGTCTCAGGAGTGACCATAATCACCCCAGAGTCCTGGGAAGATGGGAGGCCCCGCCTTCACACCCAGGCTGGCCGGCGGCAGCGGCTACAGAGCGTAAGGATGAGGGGGCATCGGGGGCAGTGGGGTGGCCGGGATGCACACGGAGTAGCCGGGGTTCTCTCAGCGAAGGGCATTCTGTGAAGTAACTCAGCCCCGCCCTTCAAAATGTCAGAGTCACACAAAGACAAAATAAGGCGGAGGTGCTGGCCCAGACTCAAAGACTAGAGGGTGTTGGCAGCTGAGTGCAGGGTGCTGGCCGGGGCCCCTCCCAGGCAGAAACACAGGCGGGGGATTAGATCATAGCATCGTGCCTCCCATTCCCTCTCAAATGATCAGAGGGAAGATGTGTGTACACATGTCCGCGTGCAGACACACACAGAGATCACATATGTATCTAGGCAGACACGTGTGCAGAGAATGTGACAGCGCTGAGTGTGGCCAGGATGAGCCCCCGGGGACCTGGGAGCCAGGGGACTAGTGTTTGGGGAGGGGGAGGAGTACAGGTTTTCCCTGCACCAGCCTTACTTCCTTTCTGCAAATACGAAAGGGCATCAAAATAAAAAAAGCTGTAAAAAAGTAAACAAGGTCTGGCTTCCAGGTGCGCACTCCGGCTGGGTGGCTCTGGGCCGCCCTGCCCGTCGCCTGTGCCGGTCACCCGCTGTGGGGTCCAATGCGACCAGGGACTGCAAGACCTGAGTGCCTGGAGCTGCTCGAGTCACCATCACTGCCTTGCTGGCTGCGCCCCCGAAAGGTTCCCCCAGCAGAATGCCTCTAGATGGGGACCCGGTGCCTCCAGAAGTTTCTTGCCATCCACTGTCTGGGAGGGATCAGACTTGCTGCACACATGGAGGCTTCAGCCTTCACCCTGCGAAATGGCAGGTAGGAGGGTCCCCAGGAGCTGTAACCCGGTGACAAGCAGGAGCTCCCGGGCAGGGCCCTGCGCCCACTGCAACCCCATGGAGCATCAAGCCTGGCACCGGGGCCCTCAGCAGCCCTGGCACAGCCTGGACTAGACAGGCAGGCAGCGCTCACTCAGGCCTGGGTTCCCAGACCTGCTCCCTGCAGTGGTTGGCAGCAAGGGGCCTCCCCCGCCATCCTCGCTGGGCCCACGGCTGCGTGTGGGAGGCACCGGGCTGGGGCTGAACACAGGCGTGAGGATGACAGAGCCCCTCGAGGAGCACACAGCTTGATCAGGAGTGGACATCCAGCTGACGAGGGAGACAGCTTCCCAAGGCTCTGCCTTCAGTCCTCGCCCACCTCCAAGCTCAGCTCCAGCTCACCGATGGTCACCCCAAGTCATGGCCCCGGTGAAGGGACCCCCTTCCTTGCTCTCTTGTAGAGAGCAAGGTGACATCTACAGCCTTAATCATGATTCTCTTCTCCTCTGTCCCCTTTCCTTCCTTTCCTCCCTTTAAAGTCAGACAGACGTGGGGAAGGGATTCCAGGCTCCTTGTTCTCATCAGCAAAATTAAATAAAAATCCCTCCCCACAGCAGTGCTGCGGAGATGAGCGGGACCCTGCTCAGAAAGCATGTGCTTCACTTCCCACACTCAGTGGGTCCCTGGTAAATTTGAGTAAATGTGACAAGAGTGATGCTGGTGATGCTGGAGGAGACGCTGGAGGTGAGGCTGGAGGTGACGCTGGAAGTGATGCTGGAGGAGATGCTGGAGGAGATGCTGGAGGTATGCTGGAGAGGATGCTGGAGGTGATGCTGGGGGAGATGCTGGAGGCAATGCTGGAGGAGATACTAGAGGTGATGCTGGAGGAGACACTGAAGGTGAGGCTGGAGGTGAGGCTGGAGGTGATGCTGGAGAGGATGCTGGAGAGGATGCTGAAGGAGATGCTGGAGGTGATGCTGGAGGAGATGCTGGAGGCAATGCTGGAGGTATGCTGGAGAGGATGCTGGAGGTGATGCTGGAGGAGATGCTGGAGGAGATGCTGGAGGAGACGCTGGAGGTGATGTTGGAGGTGATGCTGGAGGTGATGCTGGTGATTCTGGAGGAGATGCTGGAGAGGATGCTGGAGGTGATGCTGGAGGAGAGGCTGGAGGTGATGCTGGAGAGGATGCTGGAGGTGATGCTGGAGGTGATGCTGGAGGAGATGCTGGAGGCAATGCTGGAGGAGATACTAGAGGAGATGCTGGAGGAGACGCTGGAGGTGATGCTGGAGGTGACGCTGGAGGTGATGCTGGAGGAGACACTAGAGGAGATGCTGGAGAAGACACTGGAGGTGATGCTGGAGGTGATGCTGGAGGAGATGCTGGAGGCAATGCTGGAGGAGACTCTGGAGCAGAGTCTAGAAGTAGTGAAGGGGGAGGAGGAAGAGGAGGAGAATCTTTGACCAGTACATAGTAGATGTGCTTCTAGCTTTTTATAAAGTTCTCTTTCCTTCTTAAAGCACATGCTGAGACATGATCACACTCCCAGAGGGCCACACCCCCAGAGGGGCCTCCCCAAGGCTCTGTGAGGGCACTGTGCGTGGGAGCCAGGCCGGAGACCCGGTTTCTCTCTGGCACTGCCACAGAGCCTCGTTGGGTCTCAGTTTCCCCATCTCTAAAGTGGGACGAATAATCAGGCCTAACACACTGGTTGTCGAGAGCCACCGAGACGATGTAGCAGGAAAAGCCCCGAGAGTGTGTCCAACACACACGTGCTAGTAAATACTGGCCGTTACCATTCTCCAAGGACCCGGATTGAGAGGCCGATTCTAATGCCGACCCCGTGCACCTTCCCCAGGGAGGCCTGTGCAGGGGCGCCCGGTCCAGTGCCTCTCGTGACAACCACCTGCAACCGTCAAGGCACCCCTGTGTGCTCAGTGAGGACCGGACCCCACAGGCAGGGACCCGTGAGGCAGGGACGGGAGCCCCTCTGGCTCCTGTCCCCCCTCTCCCTGCTGGCACGGCAGGAGCAGAGGCTCTGCTGGGCGGGCTCCGCGGGGGCTCCGCTCCCTGCTCTGCCCCATTAAGCACACACGCCATCTCTCTGTGCCAGCTTCCCGGCGGCCGGAGGGTGTCTGGTCAGCTCCCCGCACACAGGCTGCAGCCTTGTTCTCTGAGGCGGCCCCGTCTGGGGTCCCTCTCCGTCCAGGCCCTGTCTGTCTGAACTTGGAGAGCCGGAGACATTTCCACTGCTCGGGGCTGTTTGTTGGTCTTGCCAGAGCCCACGAAGGGGCCCTGTGTGGCTCTGCCTGAAGCTGGAAGCTTTTGTGAGGGGGGGGCCCCGTCGGTCAGACCACACTCGGGCCTGCAGACAGGGCCCTGGGCAGGCCAGCTCGGTGGGTGGGGTGGGGACCGGGAGTGAGATCGGGAAGTCTGGGCAGCCACAGGGACACATTCCTGGGGCACCTTCTCAGCCTCATGACCTTCTTGGCCCTTGAAGCCTCCTTCTCGGAGCCAGGACAGCCAGGGACCGCCTCCAGGGTGGCTGGGGCCCCCAGGGCAGCATGGGAGCCTTGGAATGCCCAGCTCACCCCAGTGGCTGGTCAGGCCAGCAGCGGCTCTCAGGCCAGGAGGCCCAGAGCTGCTGGCCACTGGCGTGCCCTGGACTGATGGCATCAAGCTTCAGACCCAAAGGAGAGCCACCAGCGAAGGGCAGCCGCTGCCAGGGCCGCAGACACTGGGCCACCATGTTGGAATCTGGGGCCTGGGAACAGCCAAAGGACATGGGGGCCCGGCAACCAGACACAAGCCCATGGCCTTCTAGGGGCAGAGGGGAGGGGTTGGATGCCTGGCTTGGGACTGCTTCAAATTGTCCCCGTCCAAAACCACCAGCAGACTAGCTAGCAGTGAGGAGTGGGTGGCAATCCTGCGGGCCCTGGGGACAGGCTCAGGGACAGTGGGGAGGAGAGCCAAGCCTGTAAGGCTCATCCTTGAAGATCCCTGAGCCGGGTGTGGGGCAGAAAAGGGACTCAGCGTGGGAGGTGGGGGAAGAAAAGTGGGCAGAGGGGAGGGCAGACCACAGGGGTTGTGGTGCAGAGGCATCGAGAGGGTCCAGCCCGGGTGGCGGAGGCCCGCCTGCCAGGGACCAATTGGGCACACACTCACGCTGCCTGCGGCTGCTGTCCGGGACTCAAGCCACTGTCTGCACAACAGACACTTTCACTGCCGAGCACCCAGGGATGCCCCACCCGCCTGATGGCAGGTGTTTCAGAATGGGGAAAGTCACAGGACAAGGATGGGGGGCGAGAAGGAAGGCAGACGTGATGGGGCAGGTTCGTGGTAAGGGCACTGCAGCACGTCGCCATCTGTCCTCAGATCACTAGAAGAGGGAAGGCCAGCAGGACAGACATGCCTGGGGTCCGTCTCAAGGCCTCGGTTCCATGTTCCGGACGCAGCCTCAGGCCCAGCCTGCTAGCTCCCTGGGGCCTTGGCAGCACAGCCCAGGGGGGGTCGTGTATCAGTCAGCACAGGGCAGGCAGTAACAAATGTCACCACCGCTCGGCAGCTGATTTCTGGCTTCCACGGGTCCGTCACGAATCTGCGAGGGGCAGGACAGCCACTTTCTTAATCACGCAGGGCAAATCGAGAGATTCGGAAGGTCAACACACATTCCACGTGTAGACCTTCCCTGCTCCGGGCCCTCACTCAGCAACACTACCGAGGGCTTCCCAAGAGATTGCTGCATCGGCCTACAGTCCCCGTAACATCGGGTCAGACCAAGGGGCCCACTGGGCACGAGGAGGTACGGGACTGGGTCACGTCCCCTGGGATGCACGGGCATGTCACAGAGCACCCGACGCTGCTGGCCTCAGGGAGCGGGAGATGGGCCGTTGAAAACATGGCCTTTGGCTGCCTGGGCACCCCCTGGCCCAAGGTCCACCCTCTCCCGGCTCCATCCAGTGACTGGTGGACCCCAGAGGAGGAAGAAGAAAAGAAAAAAGCCTGCCCTCCTCCACCCAGCTCAGACATCTTAGAGTCACTCAGCTTCTGCAGGTCCTGCAGAGCTCTGGAGGGGCCGTGGGGAGCCTCTCGGAGCTTCTGGGTGCCCTGTCCCGAGCACCTGCCCCTAGGTCAGGGTGGGGAGGGGCGGAGGGGGCGGGCCAGAGAGGTACAGGCTGGGGCCCTGTGGGATAGGGCAGTGTGGGGTGGGGCGGGGTGGGACACGGCAGGGTGGGGCGGGGCAGAGGGGGCGGGGCAGGGTGGGGCGGGGTGGGGCAGGGTCCATCAGGCCAGAGAGGTCCAGGCTGGCACGGGGCGGGCACTCCACAGGGAGCCCTGGGTGCCACCCTCAAGTGACAAGCTATCGTGTATTGAGTGCACTGTGGGGGCTCTGGGGGTCCCGGCTTGCAGATGGGACACGGGCCCAGGGCAGCGCAGTGATTCTCCTGAGACCCACCCCCCCCCGCGCCCCGTGGGAGCAGGGGGCCCGGGCTCCGGCTGCCCCCTCTCTATGCTCTCTTACCTTCAGGCCTGAGGAGGGCTGCCCGGCCCGCTGCCCTGAGTGTCCCCAAGCCAAGCTCATGGGGGCCCTTCGGGAGCTGTCACCCCAACCCGCAAGGCTTCGTGCTCCCTCTGTGTGGGCAAAGGCACACGGGTGCCCTGGTGTCGGAGCTAAAACGGGCCTCCGTTTTCACCAGGAAAGGTTTGAGTGTTCCTTTTTTTCCTGTCTTTATGCACTCGCTTCCTGACATGTAATCCGAGGGGACTGTGTCCTGAACTGGGCAACTGCCTTCAAGAGAAAGGAAAAGCCTTGCTGTCCACCCAGGAGGAGGGGCCCCCGGGCGGCCCTGGCTGGGGGGGTGCGGGGCCCAGGGCCCGCGTTCCAAATCGTCACAGCCTCCAGAAATCGATAGCAGAGACTGAAGCCCCACGCAGCCCTCCAGAGCAGGGCGGCCCTGCGCCGCCCCGGGAAGCTGGCCGAGTGCTCCCCCGGGGAAGCCGGTCCTGCCCAGGGCCCCGGGAGGGGAGGATGGGACGTGGGCAAGCCCTTCCCCTCTCCGGGCTCGTTCCCACGCTGGAAATAGGAGCGAAGCACGGACGGAGGGAGGGCGGCACTGCTGACGGCATGTGGTGGCCCGAGAGTCAGCCTTGTCCCGTCCTGTCCAGGGCTGCCCTTGAGGGGGGCCTGGCTCCCAGGGGTCCCGGGCCCTGGCTAGGCACCCCCATGAGCAGGAATAACCCCACTAGGAAGGTCATCCATTTGCTGCAGCCACAAGGCCACGTGGGACTGGGGGATGAGGGGGCACCAGGCTCCCTTCGGGTGTCCCAGAGGCCCCGGTGGGGTCCGGGTCCTGTAGCCATGGACCATCCCACCGCTCTCCAGAGATATGGAGGGGGGCAAAGGAAAGAACAAAGGAAACAAACATGGTGGAAATCTTGGGCATGGGGTCCCACTTCTCCATTCATTCATTCATTCATTCAGCGAAGGTACAGTGATCATGCCCTGTGTGCCAGTGACTGTGCTGAGGCAGGACGTCAGGCAGAGGTGTTAGGGGTCCCCGATCCTAAGCCCCCACCCCACCACACCCTCCATGCTGACCCACCTCAGTGAGGGTTCAGGGCTCTGCCCACCAGCTCCATGTTCCTCCTATTAGCCTGGACTTTAAGGTGCTGGACAGTCCTCCCTCCCGACTCCTCCTCCCTGTGTCCCCACCCTGAGTGTCCCCACCCCAAGTGCCCCACTCCCTGCCCCTGGCTCTGCCCTCTTGTTCCCACTCTTCAAATAATGCTGATGTCCTCCCTGTCACCGTCCCACACCCTTGGCCTGGTGCAGGCCGCCAGCCCCTAGGCAGGACAGGACAGGACCCCTCTCCTGATTCCTTCTAGCCTCACGTCCCTCCTCGGAGCCTCCACCAGCCCCTGGCAAAGCCAGGACAGATCCCGGCTTCCTGCCCTGGACCAGGCCTTCCGTACCACGGGTCCCTCCTTCCTCTGCTTGGTCACAGGACTCACCTGCGGTTCCCAGAACCACAGAAGTCCATTGCTGATGGACTATTACTGACCAATTACAGATCTCAATGCAAAGGTTTAAGAAGAAACCTAAGAAACCATGTTCACGACATCGGAGTAGGAAGCAACTTCTTAAATAAGATACAAGAAGTTCCAGCCATAAAACGAAATATTTGTAAAGTGAACTGTGAGAAGATCATTAAGAAATTCTGCTCATCCAATGACACCACTAAGGAAGTGAAAATGTGACCCACAATGGCAAACATGCGTCTGACAAAAATATCCCTGCCTGGAACATACAGAGAACACCTCCAAATCCTTCACAAGTGCAGAAGGAAGGGCAGCAGTTTCAATGGACACTTTACAACACTCGCATCCAAACTGGCCAATGAGCCTGTGAAAACATGTTCATGCTTATTAGGCATCAGGGAAATTCAAATTCTTTTGAATGTTTATTTATTTTTGAGAGAGAGGCAGAGTGTGAGCGGGGGAGGGGCAGAGAGCAAGGGAGACACAGAATCTGAAGCAGCTCCAGGCTCCCAGCTGTCAGCACAGAGCCTGACGCGGGGCTCGAACTCACAAACGGTGAGATCATGACCTGAGCCGAAGTCTGACACTCAACCCTCTGAACCACCCGGGCGCCCCAGTCGTCAGGGAAATTCAAGTCAAAACCGCAGTGAGACGCTGTCAGAATGGCGAAGATGAACAGTAAAGGCAGGCGACACCGCGTGTGGGAGATGTGCGGAGCGTCCAGAACGTCCACGCCGAGCCCTGGGGTGCACCGCGAAGCCACTCGGGGACGCTCTCCTGTGGACCCTGCCAAAGGTGACACACACCCACGCGTGGTGGTCGTGGCTGCACCGTCCCACCTGGAAGTGACCCGAGTGTCCGTCAAGAAAGGAACGAACACACGAACAGAGGTGTATTTGCTCCATTGACTACTACGTGTCCATGAGAACGGACAGCCCACGGGCACATGCACCGGGGCCGACGGATCCTATGCGCACGGCACCAAGACAAAGAAGTCGGACACAGGAGAACCGAGGCGGTCTCTCAAGAACGGGCAAACCAGCCACGGGACAGAAAAGTCAAGACGGCAGTCGCCACTGGGGCAGGTGAGTGGCTCAAAGGGTCGAGGGGGTAGCAGGGCTCCTCAGGACGTTTTGTTTCTTCATCTGGCGAGCGGTTGGGCACATGTGATTGGCTGGCAAATATTCGGTGAGCTGTGCGTACTCAGGACTGGCCGCTTTCCACCGAGCTTGAGTTAGTTCCATGGTGAAAGTAACAGACGCTGCCCCGGGTCTCGGTTTCTGGTCGCCCGCAGCTAGCTAGATCCGCTGCCCCGGATCCGATCTCCAAATCCCACACGGTGCGTGATGCTGTCCACTGTAAACGCCACGGAGCCACTGGATGCTCACGGAATGCTCTTGTGGATTAGGGGACCTCTGCGTCATGAACGAGTATGGGCGCCCGGTGAACATCGCCATGTACCTTAACGAGTGACAGCTTAGTGAGATAACGAAGACGCAACGTCGGAACTCTCCTCATTTGTTAAGAACGAGGGATCCTGCTTTGCTAAAGGGGGTCATTGTGGACACCGCAGGGACATTTCCTCAATCTGTGCTGCGCGCCGTGGGATAGCTACAGAACAACACGCTTTTAGGTCCAATCAGAATTAACACATTCTGTAGCACCGTCTTAGGTCTGGGCAGCCTGCAAAGCCGTCAGTCGATGTTTGCCAATGTCCGTGGTGTAAATACCCTCCCGAGGTCCAACTGCAAGCTAAGAAAATGAAGTCGCGGAACGCGGGCTTGGGGAAAGACGTGCAGTGGCGTGTGCGCCATTCCGTGTCTTTTCAGCATCTAGATGCAGTCGACCACACAGCCTCAGAGCATAGAGAATAGTCAAATAATTAGGAGGTGATGAGTCTTGAGGACTCATGACATTTATTTTCAGTCTAATTTGTGCAATTGTAAGTTCGTGTAATTTAATATTCAAGAAGGGCCATGGTTAACAGCTCCGGAAATTCCTGGAAACTTAGTGAGCAGCTCTGGGGAGCTGGTCCGAGCCCCCCCACACTGGTGGGGGCGGATCCTCTCCTCTTCCTGCTCCTCTGCGCCCAATCCTCTTCGGCCTCCTCGATCTCATCCGCCGGGGCAGGTGGTGGGGGACGCTGCACCTGTCCCATGCCCATGAGCTCGCGGAGTCCTGAGTGTGGCAGCCCACCTTCCTGATGAGGAGACTGGCCACGGGCGGGTGCCGGCCAGGGGCCACACGGAGCCATGGCAGGACCCAGGGCGGGGATGGGCCTGGCTTCTTGTCTCCTGGCTCCGAGGCCTGGGATCCTTGCTCACCAGCACCGACTTCTTCCATGAGAAAATGGGATAACGCAGGCAACACCCCCTCCTGTCTGAACCGTCCTGAAGCCCTAGGCCTCAGGAACCCTGCTCGCCTTTCTGTCTCTCTTCAGTGTGGGCCACACCCCTGCTGAGTCTAGGGGTGGTGGAAAGAGGCGTCTCATTGGACCCCTTCAGCCACATGCTTCCCACATCCCATAGGAGCCAGACAGACATGCTCGTGGCCAGAGGGAGCAGGGCAAGGGATCAGGTTGGGGGCCAAGGGCAGAGCCCGGGACGTGGGATGATATGAAGGTGAAGGGGCAGCGAGGTCAGACAATGAGAGGAAGGGGAGGGGAGGAGTGGAGGGATGAACAATGGTGGGGGTCGGGGGAAGACAAGGGCAAGAGGGGAGTATGATATTCGCAGTGGATTAGTCAGCTGACCCAGACCCGAGGCCGGAGGTGGCCCGTATCTAGGGCACACCAATGGCCTCTGGCCGACCAAGGGCCCCGAGGGTCTCCAGGGGCTCATGATAGACCTAACCCCCCAGAGAGGGGTGGGACAGCAGGCTATCAGGGGACAGACGGACAAGCCAGGAATGGAGCATGAGGTTAGAGCAGCGTCGGGGAAGAGATCATCTGCAACCACCAAACAGCTCTGCTCCCCCTTTAGGGATCCAGCTCCTTCCTGGAAAGCCGCCCAGGCACCACGAGACCCCAGGGCCTCACGCCTTCCCTCCCGCGCCCTGCATCCCTTTCTATACTGGGGGCCAAACCTGCCTCAAAGGAGGGCAGGGGAGAAAGGTGGAGTGTGTGCTGGAGAGAGACAGACAGACAGCACTCCCGAGGCGTCCGGCTGGGGAGCCCAGCTGAGAAAACAAGGGCACGGGGTCTGGTGGGGGGAGGTCACCCCTGGAGCAGGGGCGAGGCCACTCAGGAAGCGGAGGGTGAGATGCACAGACCCTCAGCAAATCTCAGAGCAGCAAAGCATGCTGGGAATATCCCGCGCCGTCCATCACTGAAGGAGGCCCACCCGACGGCCTGCTGCTGGATCTCATCTCCCAGCATGCCTGGGACGAGCTGGCAAAGACAGGAAGCAGGATCACGGGCACCCTGGCTCTCCAGCCCGGGGTCCCCAGAGGGGCCGGAACAGGACCATCATGGAGCTCTGAGAGGCCGCTGGGAGATGCCTGGGGGCCCCGTCGCCTAGCGACCGGCTGCGCGCAGCCCCGGCGGGCCCCTTGCTCTGGGCGCTGCCCACTCCTGACTCCGGCTGCGAGCACTCTCACTGCTGTTCTGCATGGATAAGCGCCAGGCCTCCTGCCAATTGTCCCCTCTTAAAAGGCAGCCCCAGCGAAAGGCCTTTTCAAGAGGGCTCGAGCAGTGCCACCCAGGCTGGGCGGGCATTGTTGGGGGGCCGGGGTCCCGGCTCGGCGCCTGGGGTCAGGGGGCCACACAAAGCATCTCGACGGAGGCTTCGTGCGCTTGGCTGCGGCAGCCCTGTTTATTAATCAGCGAAGCCCACGCCGCCATCCTCAGGAGGGACGGTCTTTGAGGAGCGGCCTTTGAAAGCACAGACTTGGCTCCCTATTAACTGATTTTAAGGGACCACAAAACCCCACAGGCAGCCAGGCGTACCCAGAAGCCTCTGGGTTGGGGTCGAGGCTTGCTCCGCTGGCCGGGGGTGGGGAGGGGCTGGGCGGGTGCCCCCGGCCTGGGCAGGAGGGAAGACGTGAGTCCTGGGGGCACAGAGAGCGGTCTGCTTAGGTCTGCCTTCAAACGCTCACCCCCCTACCCCCCACTGCCCCTTTCCTCACACACACACGGCTGGGTCCTAGTGGAATGCCCTGGAAAACGGACTCTCCTAGACCAGCAGGTGGGCGAAATCAGGCAGAGTAGATGGGCTGGAGCTGCAGGTCTGGGCAGGGATGGACGGTCTAGGGCGGGGGAACCCGGGGGGCCCCACCACATCCCGCTGGGCCCAAGGCTAGACCACCCAGAACAGTGGGCCCCTTCTCTGGCTTTCCCGGAGCGGACAGGCGCCTCCACGGACCCCTCAGCCCTGGGGCAGTGGCCAAGGCTGGTGTCCCGGGGAGGCAGTGGGGAGAGAGGCGGCTGCCCCGAACTGAGGGGCTCCCAGCACCCCTGGAGGCAGCCCGCCCCCAAGGCTCTGCCTGCTGTATATGCCGAGACAGGTGCAGGTAAAGGTAACAGGGATTTGCAATCCTGGACTGGGGCTGGTGTTAGAGTTCGTTCTGCTCTTCTCTCTCTACTTCCTTAGCTGCTTACGATTCTCCACAAAAATTTAAAAAAAAATTTTAATGTTTATTTATTTTTCAGGGAGAGAGAGAGAGAGAGAGAGAGAGAGAGAGACAGCAGGAGCAGGGGAGGGGCAGAGAGAGAGGGAGACACAGATTTGGAAGCAGCTCCAGGCTCTGAGCTGCCAGCACAGAGCCCGACGCGGGGCTCGAACCCACGACCCGTGAGATCATGACCTGAGCCGATGTCAGAGCTCAACCGACTGAGCCCCCAGGCGCCCCTCCATGATAATTTTTCGAAGGCTATAAAGTTACACCTTTGTCAAGCCTGTGACCCAGCAAACCCAGAGGCGGGTGACCTGCCCGGGGGGGGGGGGGGGGAACAAGTGCCTACATCCGTACGGACACCGGTGCCCAGGGGCTTTATTCTCCACGGCCCGTCGGCAGATGGACGGGGCATATCCGTGCCACAGAGTGTTAGTGCATCAGCCCCGAGGACTCTCGGCAAAGGAGCCGGAATGTTCCTCATGGTTCCATTTCCACAAAGGTCAAGGACAGACCAAGCTTATCTACAGGGATCAAAGTATTGACTAGGAAGGAGCACCGGAGAGCTTTGGGGCTGAAGGAGGGCTTCTCGGTCTTACGCCGGCTGGCGGTGACGAAGGGCGTAGACACAAAAGAAGCCATTGATTGTCACACAAGATCTGGGCGTTCCGCTGCACATAAACTGTCCCTGAATTTTAAAAAAGTCAGTCGGTTCTGGTGGGGAGATCCAGGGGAGGGGAGGAAGGTGTGGGAGCACCCACCAGATGCAGTTCGGAGGACCCCTTTCTGTGGTTCCAGGAGAAACTAAGGTCCTGTCCCCCATCACGTGCTGTGTGACCCTGGGCAGGTTACTCCCCTTTTCTGGGCCTCTTCTCCCACATCTGCAAAATGGGGTCACACTGGAGCCCAGACCTGGGCTCTGCCAACCGTCAGCCGGCCCCTCTGCCAGCCCCGCGTCAGCACCGCCCAGGCCAGAATTTCCGTTTGTCGCGGGTCCGGTTTCGCCAGCCTCCTCCGTGTTCCCGGGAGCGTGTGCCTTCCTCAGGCTCTGCTCGGCAAGGGCGCCCGGGGCCCCGCACATCCAACACCTGTCGCTGTGGAGGCCCGTGGTCCGTGCCGGCCTGCTCCCTTTAAAGTTCATCCGTCCCCAGACCTCAGACATCCCTGGAGGTGACAGGGACGTGGTGTCCGTGACCTGGAGAGCAGCCGGTCCCAGGCCGATGACGGAGACGCCACAGACTCATGCCCGGTGGCCTGGGTCCCCAGCACTAATGGGCAGTCAGGTGGCCTCCTGAACGAAAGGGCTCTCTGTCCCCCTCATCGCTGAGTGTCCAGTGACACGGGTGCATTCCCGTATGTGGGACGGCCACTCTCTTTGCCCTTGAGGACGCTGCCAGCTGGGAAGAGGCAAGGTGGCGTAAATGATGGGCGAAGCTAAAACACCTGGACTCCAGAGAGCAGGGGTGATCTTGTCATGGGCCACAGCCTGATCTGAAAGCAGGGGTGCCCTGAAGGGGGGGGGGGTCGGTGAGGCGCACAAGCAGGAGGCAGATGAGTATCCCAGGGACAGAACACACCATGCAAAGGCCCTGGGGTAGCCAGGAGCGCGGCTCGCTGGAGGCTCTGAGAGCAGAGAAGGGGCTGGAGAGCTGGTGCCTATTCCACTGACGGAGCGCGGGGGGCTGGGGACGTCCTGCCGGGGTCCCCCAGATTGTCTCAGCTCTGTCTTCTCTCCCTGCCCCGGCTGCCCTGCACCCTCCCCCCCCTGCCCCGCGCCTCTCCCCCTGCCCGAGGCCGGAGCCGTGGGGAAGCAGGGACTCTGGCAGGCCATCTGCCCTTCTCTGGGCCTGGGAAAGGAGGCTGCCTGGGCTCCCACCCCCCAGAGGGCCCCGGGGGCCCCGAGCCTGGGGGCGGAAGTCTGTGGGAAAGAGCACGGTCCCCGGGGGCTCTGACTCCATCCCGCCGGGTACTCGCACCAGAGAGAGACGTCGTGCCTCCACTGAGCAGCCCCTGGGAGCAGGGCTGGAGCGGGAGCCCCTCTGCGGGGCGGGGGACTGGGGGGACAGGCCCCTGGACCGAGGTCACAGGGCAGCCCCGAGGAGTCCGGGGCGGGCACGGCTCCCGGTTGAGTCGCTCGCCCCACGTTTGCTCGGCCTCGGGCTCCGGCTGGTCTCCCCTCTAGACTAGAAACTCCAAGGGGACAGGCGGGGACTTCTGTCTGTCTTTCTGACGGGCGGGAGGAAAGCCCGGGTGCCGTGGGCAAAGTGGCAGAAGCGAGGTCAGCGGGCCACATGGGAAAGGGGCAGGCGGGCAGAGCCGGCGTGGGGGTGGGGGGAAAGGCTGGGGACCCTCACCCCTCCTCTGCCAAAACGCCTGCCGCCTACAGCGACGGTCCCGGCCCCTCCTCGCTGCAGAGGACGGGGGTCCCGGTGCTCCAGGCCCCGCCCTCAGTGACAGGACCGTCCAGAGCGGGGCTGTCATGCGGATGGGCCCCAGACACCCCTGTGCTCCTCCTGAATTCCCTTCCCGTGCCCCTCACGGGCCCAAGCGGTGGCAGGGGGGCGGGGGGAGTAAGGTGGACACGGGCAGGCTGTGGGCAGCAGGACAGGGGACAGGGAGGACGCGACCCTGCGAGCGCGGTGACGGGGCTGGAGAGGGCTGGGGACTCTGCCGGGGAAGGGCAGGAGGCGGGGCGGCCCAGGCTTGGATGAACCTTCCCGGGGACGGCCACCTCGCCACCGAAGTGCTGGGACAAGGGTGAGGAGTGCACGCGACCTGACTCTCGGCCGGTCCCCGGAGCCAAGCCGGACCACCTCCCCTTCCCTCATCCGCGTCACACCTATTTATTGAGCCCCTTTGGTATGCCGGGCGCGAGGAGTATGGTGGTGACGAACGCAGACACGGTCCCTTCCAAACGGAGTAAAGTCTAGCGGAGGAGAAAGACCCGGATCGAATATGAAATGCGAAACGCAAATAAACGCGGAAGGTCAGGGGAGAGAGGCACTTCGGGTCTTGAAAGGTGGGAGTAGGTAGATCTGCGTGGTGGGGAAGTGAGGGAAGGCTTCTCCCAAGGAGGCGGCCTTGGAGCCACGAGCTGGGGCTGGAGGCGAAGCGAAAGGCAGAGAAAGTCTGTGCAAAGGTCCGGTGGTAGAGCGGAATGTGGCTCCTTCCAGAGACTACCAGAAGGGTCAGCATCGGTGGGGAGAGATGGGGCAACCGTTCAGGCAGCTGAAGACCGTGACGATGCTGTGTTTCTAGGTCAAGAGCAACGGAAGCCCTCGCAGGGGATTGAGCTTAGGGTCACGCTTCACGGCTCACGGACATCGTCCCACCACAGTTGAGCCCTCACTGGGGTGATGGTGGCTACAGGTCCGCACCCTCCCTCGGCCATTTTGATGTGGCTGCCTCAGTACGTCTCCTCAGGATCCTTCCTCAGCGTCCCTTCTCCGAGCGCCAGCCATGCCCGGGGCCACGGGATGGGGGCACCCCCGGCACTGCCTGCCCTTCACGTGCCCGCGGCGGGCCCGGCCCCGGCAGTGCCAGCAGTGCCTGGGTACCACGCTCGGATGCTGAAATTATGGGGTAAAAGCGTCTCCCCTTCTGCCTCCCACCGGCCTGCATTCCTGAGGCCGGGCCTGGGGTTTGGTTGCCAGGCAGCCGCGGGCCTGGAGGGCGCCCGCCCCGCGAGCTGGCACGTCCAAAGCTGCTGATTCCTTCTCCTCGGCGGCCATCTAGCAAGTTCCGGCTGGTGACTTGGGTGAGCGGCGAGATGTGGAAAGTGTTCACCGCCGGGGGTCGCTCTGGGGACACGCGTGTGTGCACGTGGGTGTGCACGGGCGTGGGGGTGGTCCTCCCGTGCCTGGGAGCCAGCCCGGGCTCCTGTGCGTGTTGGCCACGGGCGCCCATCTGAGTTCACGAATGCACACCCATGTATGGGAGCGAGCACGCATCAGCGCGTGTGCACCGGGTGTGCGCGGGGGTGCCCGGGCGCCTGTCACCGGTGTGTCTGTGTGTGTGGCCGTGGGCACGTGGGCGTGAGGCCGGTCTGTGCGTGTGGGGGGAAGGCGGGGGTCTGGGGAGTCAGTATGCCTGTGTGTGGGCGAGCGCGAGCATCTGTGTGTGTTTGTTCGATTCCACGGGAATCAGCCTATTTTAACAAACTTGTCTCCATGGGACGCAGAGGAGGCGCAAGGGATGCTGGGATATGGACGCATGGGGGGGGTGTATGGGTCAGGGCCTCCAGAGAAACCGAACCAGTGGAAAGATCTATCATAAGGACTGGGCTCGTGGGATCACGGAGGCTGCAGATCCCATGATCTGAGAGCCAGCAGAGCCCGTGGTTTAGTCCAGTCTTGGAGTCCGACGCTTGCGGACCAGGAGAGCCAATGGCGTCATCCCGGTCCCGAGGCTGACGGGCCAGGCTGGAGACCCAAGAGGAGCCAGTGCTTCAATTTAAGTCCAAAGGTAGGAAAAGCATGTCCCAGTTCAAGGGCAGTCAGGTAAGAGGCATTCGCTCTTATTCAAGGGAGGTCAGGCTTTTGTTGTTCGCAGTCCCTCAACTGATTGGACGAGGCCCACCCACCCTGAGGAGGGCAATCTGCTTTACTCAGTGTATGGATTCAAATGCTAATCTCATCCGGAAACACCTTCGCAGACACACCCAGAATCACATTTAGTCACCCGTTTGGGCCCGCAATAACCCGAGCTGTTACTGTCACAAGGAGAGCACCCCGCTCTTGGCACATTGGCACCTCCTGCGTCTTGTGCTCGGACATATCCTCAAACCTGCGGCTGCATGGTCTCTGGGTGTTGGAGGCCCTTGCAACATCCACCTCCATCATTTTTATTGCGGTAAAATAGACATTCCATAGTATCTGTTGTTTCAGCCGTTTATAAGCACACAATTCGATGGTGTTGGGGCTCCCGGCGGCTCCGTTAAGCGTCGGACTCTGAATTTTGGCTCAGGTCATGATCTCACGGTTCGTGAGATGGAGCCCCGCGTTGGGCTCGGTGCCGACAGTGCGGAGCCTGCTTGGGATTCTCTCTCTCTCTCTCTCTCTCCCTTTCTCTCTGCCCCTCCCCTGCTCATACTCGCTCTCTCTTTCAAAAGAAATAAATAAACATTAGAAAACATTCACAGTGTTGTGCAATCGTTACCACTGCCTATGCTGACACCTTTTTATCCCCAGTGGAGAGTCTATTCCCATAAAACAATAACCTCCTTCTCCCCACGTCGCCAGACTCCGGGGACCTTAGTATACTTTTTGTCTATGAATTTGTCCATTCTAGGGGACCTTGTGTACGTGGACTCAGACATATTTGTCCCCCAAGACTGGCTTCTTTTACTTAACGTCATGTTACCTGTCAGGCGGGCTTCCCGAGGCTGAGGACGCCTCCCCCCGCATCCCCAAGAGCCCACCATCACCTTCCTCCCCATCATGGTATCTTCAAGCAGGGTTTCCCATGGACCCTGGTGGAATGCCCTCGAATAGTGCCTGCTACGTGCAATAATTCCGTGTGTGGTGTAGGCAGCCTTTCACGTCGCGGGGAACACAGGCAAGATCCATTAAAACCAAGTCCCGGTCCCAATGCTGATTCCAGAATAAATTCCCGGGGTCTCTCTGCCTGCAGCAGAAGCCTGCCTGAATCCCGGGGTCTCTGCCAGGTCATGGCATGGCTTGATCACTTCAGCCAGATCCCCCCTCAGATGTCCCCCTACCTCTAAAATGGTGCCACGTCCCATCCCATCCTGCTCTGTCCCTGCCCAGCTCGTCACCTTTCCCCGCTGGCCGAGCTGATAGTGTTGATATTCTCTGGCTTCTGAATTCATTTGCCACTGGATCCCTGGCTCCTGGCACAGTGAGCCATCGAACAGGCCAACGAGTGAGCACATGGACACATGAATAATGTGCAACAGGGAAGCGCGCGAGAGCTAGAAGAAATGTCCCTGTATGGCCCCAGGACCCACCTGGCTATGGATATGAATGAGGCCACAGGTGTGTGTACAGCAAAATGCACTGACTGGTCACCCCCTTCCCGGCCCTCCCACCTTTAGTCAAAGACTAGCGGGTGTGGGGGAGAGCCCCTGGGTATCTCCCACAGGGGTACACTGATTGCTGTCTCGTTCCCCTGGGACAGCCGGCTCTCTGGGCCATGGCCATGTCTAAAGGGACAAGACCCCCCACTGAAGCCGGTGCACACCTGAGGCTCGGAGCCCCACCACGTTTCCATCCGCTGGAAAACTGAATTCCAGGGAAGGTGCTGCTGGGACCCTGCCGCAGGAGGGCAGCACGGTACGGTCCGCTGATCTCTGGTTGAGAAAGACCGTTCTGAACATTAAAAAAAAAAAAATAATAAGTAACAATAAATGAATTTAAGACATTTGATAGCACGCACACTCTTTTATATTAAGAAAAAGTCATAAGCTGAGTCCAGAGACCTGGAGAAAACATTGCAACACATAAAATGAGAGACACGCATATTCTTCATATATAAAAAGCTCTTACAAATCACTAAGATGAACAACGAACCAGATCGTTGGGTGAAAGACAAAAAGGAATCTCACGGGTGAAGTGCAAAAGGCCAATAACCTATAAAAAGGGGCCCGGTCCCACCAGGAAAGAAAGAAACGGCGATTGAAACAACCTGGTGGCGTCTGCGGCCGTAGCAGATGACGACGTTACTCGTCAGGGTCGGTGGCCCTGGTCTACGACGCCGCAAGGAAAGTACTTGCTAGCAGCTTCCTGGAGGACGACTTGGCGATATGCAGCCGGACTGGCAATCCCTCCTCGAGGGGCCCACCCCAAGAGACCCGCACACACACGCGCCAAGCCTTGTGCCCGGGACGGACACCGCAGCATTACTTGTAATGCCTTAGAGCTGAAGGCAGCAAAGCAGCATTTACGCAGCAGCGTGCTCGGGGAGGTATTATTCAGCCATTAGTCATCGTGTTTCCAGAGCCGGCTTCACCCTGCGGGGACGCCATCGTGGTCCATGACGCGGAAAGAGCGGGAGACAGAACTGCAGCCACGATCTGACACTAACTGCGCACAACGGATGAGTCTGTGCGCGCGTCGCAAATAGGCTGGCACGACCGTACCAACGCGGAAGCGGAGCTGCCCGGCACTGGGTCTGGGCTTGGCGTGGATCTTCTCCTTTCGAAGCCCCGGACTTTCCGAGTTTTCTACAAGGATCGCGAGTTAACAATAACAGGGGCGCCCGGGTGGCTCAGTCGGTTGAGCGTCCGACTCCGGCTCAGGGCATCATCTCGTGGTTCGTGGGTTCAAGCCCCGCGTCGGGCTCTGTGCTGACAGCTCGGAGCCTGGCGCTGCTTCCGATTCTGCGTCTCCCTCTCTCTCTCCGACCCTCCGCTGCTCGCACTCTGTCTCTCTCTGTCTCAAAAATAAATAAAAACAATAAAAAATTAAAAAAACAACAAGTTAACGATAACAAGTGTGCTCTAAGGGTCTTTTCAAACACTGTCTAACCAGCCGGCGCTCGATTAATGATATGACATCTAGCGAAACAAACACTGTGTTAATCAGATCGATGGATCAGTAGATGATGAGTTATATCTGGGGATTAACAAGTCATTTCCATTTTCCTTCCTATGCATTTATGGGCTTCTGGAATTTTCTAGATTGAACTGTATTACTTTTTATAATCAGTTAAAGAATCAGATTTAGATGCAACAAAATAATTCGGAGCCACTTTTAAGGGGAGCAGGCGGGAGGTGGAGAAGGGGAAACTTGAGCCCCGTGGTGATGTCAGTGCAGCCACACCCCTCCGCTCACCCATGGCTCCTTGCAGGAGGCCCAGCAAGGGGGTGTCCCGGCAGGAGCCCAGCGCACCCTCAGCCCCCCAGCACCCTCCCGGCCCGGCGCCTGCACCGGCTCCCCTGGGCTCTGACGCCTCCGAGGCAACGTCGCGAGTTCACGCCTGGACACAGGGCCGCTGTGCTTTTTAAAAGCCCTCTGTGATTCAGACTTCTGGGGACTACACACCTCGTCCCCCCACACCCTCCCGACTGAGATGAAGGGGGTCCACTCTGGGGGTCCCAAGGAAGCCTGGCACATAGTAGGTGCTCAAGAAACACTGCGGAGGAGCGAGCCCTCTGTCTGCATGAAGCTGGCGGCTCCTCTGTCCCCCTTGGGCTCCCTTTGTCCCCAGAGTCTGACTCCAGGCTCCTGCTTTTGCACACGTGCGCTCTCCCTGCCCCCCCTCTGTCTCTCTGTCTTCCTTGGTATCTCTGTGTGTGTGTGTGTCTCTCTCTCTTACACACACACACACACACACACACACACAATCACCCACTTATTCAGCAGGGAGGCCAGAAGCGCAGACCCTCCAGTCTCCCTCCTGCACTCGGACCCTGGGCTGGTCCGGAGCCTTGTGGATTTGGGCGAATCATTTGTGACATCTTCTCATTTGAAAAGCCAAGTGGTGGTGACCACGCCCAGGCTGTTGCAAAGGGGACCAGAAGGCACAGTCTGTGGGTCTGTCCACACTGTGTCCCAGAGCCTGGGAGCACCTGGCCCGAGGTAGGCGTGTCGCACGTATCTGCCGAGCGCCTGGTTGACAAATCAAGGGCCACCACCGGCCCGTGAGTGCGTGGCCGTTCCCAGTGCCCAGGACCATCCCTTCATTCCCGTGGCCCACACTCCCGGGCAGGCCTTCCCTGATGCCCCTGGGTGCCCGGGCCCCTGGGAGACCCAAAGTGCTGCTGAGGAAGAGGAAATCCGAGGCCCCCACATCCTGCCCCAGGACCAGCTGGCCTTGCGGATTCCAGAACATTCTGCAGCAGCCAGTAGGCCACGGGGCCAGGAAGCGGAAGGTGCAGAAATAGAAACGCACAGCCGGGCAGTGGCTTCTTCTGCCCGGGAGGAAGGGAAGTGGGGGGCTAGAGGCCCAGGGCGGAAGCGGGGGGCGCAAAGGGGAGGCGGCAGGGGGAGCCAAGGAGTGCGGAGCCCCCTGCCCTCAAGGAGGCCGGCATCTCCCTTGCCCTCTCCTACGACTAGTGACCACACCCGGGGATGCCCCCGCTTTCCCAACAGAAATCCAGAATGAGGAGGTCTGATGCACTGTGAGTTCAACCCGACGGCGACAGCCCAGGGCGCCAACCCCTCCGGGTGGCGTGCAGGGCGGGGGCCGAGTGTTTGCACCCTCGGGACGTCATTCCCCTTCCCAGCCCCCCCACCCAGCAGGCAGGTGCAGGGGGAAACAGGTTCAGAGGAGGTAGAAGGGTAGACCCAGGTCAGCCTGGGCTCCAAGCACCCCCACCCCCAGACCTGTCAGAACAGAGGCCTCCCTGGGGCCCCAGCTGGGATGAGTGGGGGGCACCTGATGGACCCCCTGACCACACCCCTTTTCCTGCCATTCCCCTGCCTGGCTGGGGGTCCCCCAGGGCCCCTGTGAGGTCTGAAACACTCCAGCAGTGATGCCAGCTGGGTCCCAGGCTGGGAGGCCAAAGCTGGGCTAAGGGCCTGGGGCCACCAGTTAATCATATGGCCTGTAGTTTCCAGGTAGTTTGGCCCCTCCTGGGCCTTGCTGGGTTCCCCTCAACTCTGAACTCACTCAGGGTAGCTTCTCCCCCCCACACACCCCCATCCCCACCAGTGCCCTCTGAACTTCCTGTTTTCACAGGAAACAGGAAGACTGAGGGTCCATGCACCCCACCCCCCACCCAAGAGCCTGATCATGAAATCCCAACGAGGAGGGTCTGGAGCCGCGGGCCGAGGACGGCTTTCTTCCCGCTCTGGCCTCTGCGTTCCTTTCTGTGTCTCATCTGCCAGTGCCCAGGCTTCTGCGGTCCCTGGGGCGCTCCCAGGAGTGAGGAGACGCACCCCCGAGGTGTGACCCAGGAGATCCCCTCCCCGCTGTGGCCTTGGGTTGGTCTCTAGGTCCTAGAGCCCCAGAAAAGTCACGGCGGTGGCCCCATCGGCCCCTCCAAGGTGTCTAAGCAAAAGCTTCTAGACCAGCGACAGGGACACTGAATTCAAGACTTCTGGCCGCTAATAGCATTAGCTCCTCTGGTCTGCTGTGTGGCCTTGGACAAGTGAAGCAACCTCTCTGAACCTCAGTTTCCTAGTCTGTAAGAGGTGGGCATCTCAGAGACAGCCTTGGGGCCCTGGCACTTGGCGGGAAGCAAAGGTGTGAAGGAACTAAGAGGCAGAGGGGTGTCTCTGTCCCAGACCCAGACGGTCCCCCCTCTGCGGCCCCCGCCCCGCGGCCTCTGAGACGCCACCAGGGCCCCTTAGCGCCGCCGACATGGAGCTTTCCCTCCTGTGCCTCCTCGAGGATTACCCCCCTGCACTGTCACGGACGCTGTCCCCAGCCAGCCTGAGCCCCTGCCACCCGGAGCAGTCTGGGATGCGTGGCGGGCGCTCACCCGCAGTCACGGACCGGCCGAGTGGAGGAGCCGGCGCGTGCGTCATGTTCAGTCCTTACCCCCCCGCAAAGCCCTGGGGACGCCCCCACTGGCCAGGCCACCAGACCCTGGGGGCGTGTATGGAGGCCTGGCCCTGCTGCAGAGCCCACCCTCCTGGCGGGGCGCACGGGACCCCAGCCCCACTCCCTGGCCCGGGCTGCGGGGAAGAGGGAGTGGGGGATGGTAAGAAAATGGGTGCCAGTCAGGGACACACCCAGAGATCCTTCCAGGGACCTCCATGTCTACCCCCAGGACACCTGCGGACGCTCTCTAGATGTGACAGTGCGGGGACTCTCCCCAGAGCACGGTGACACCCAGCCAGTGGCAGCGGCAGGTGGGGCAGAGCCCCCAGGGGGCCTGGTCACCCTCCCCAAGGACCCATGAGGCATCTCCACCGCCAGCCAGTGTGCCCCTTTCCCCTTGAGCTCCAGGACGCGGGGGTCTCTTCTGCTCGGTGTCTGACGGACCCCCAAGAGCAGATGAAATTTAAAAAAATTTTTTTAATGTTTATTTTTAAGACAGAGAGACAGAGCATGAGCGGGGGAGGGGGAGAGAGAGAGGGAGACACAGAATCTGAAGCAGCTCCAGGCTCCGAGCTGTCAGCACAGAGCCCGACGTGGGGCTCGAACCCACAAACCTCGAGATCATGGCCTGAGCCGAAGTCGGACGCTTAACCGACTGAGCCCCCCAGGCGCCCCAAGAGCAGATGAATTTAAAGCGTGCACACCTTAACTCAGGGCCTCTTTTCCAAGTCTGTCAGCAAACCCACTGTCTTTCCAGATTAGGGGCTGATTGTCCTCCGATGTCTTCTTTTTTTTTTTTTTTTTTTTTTGCTCAGGAATGCTAAAAAAAATAAAATAAAATAAAAAATAATACGTGTCTTTTAAATAGCACACGCTTTTCCGCTAATCAGGAAAAATGGAGCTTATGTTTTATGTTTTGCTGAAGTGACATGATTTTTCCTCCATTTATTGTGCGAAGGAATTCAGGACGGCCCTCAGCATCCAAGAGCAGGAAGGGTGTAGGAAAAGTTCAAAATTAGCATTTCCCCAGACTCTCTTTCAGATTCAAGGGCCGACAGCGCTCGGTCTCCCGCTACATTTTCTTCCTAGGGATCTGGGGGGGGGCGGTTATTAGAACAAGTTCCATTTTTATGGCCTTGATTTCCTGTAAAGCTGACAAGTCAAAAGAACAGAGTTTGAACTGACCTTGGCAGGGCCCCGGAGGGTCCGGTGCTGGGCAGCCCCTCTTCCCTCGCTCCATGCAGCCCCTTCCCCGGGGCCCAGCGTTCCCGGACGAGCACTGCCTCGCTCGGGGTACGGGCTTGAGAAACAATACACAAGCGGAGCCCCTTGCTGGTGACCGAGGGGACCCGTGCCCCTTGCTGGTGACCGAGGGGACCTGTGCCCACTGGGTAGTAATGATTCACGAGGCCTCACTGAACACGAGCTCAGCTGCTTTACCTACACCCGCACGTGGGACAGGCTACCTCGAGGCTGGTCGCTGTCCCCCTCCAAGCCCCAGACGGAAAGGCTTCTCAGTCATGTACATGTTGTCCCACGTGTGAGCCGTCTCTGGAAACTTCCGCCTGCTAACTGCAAACTTCGGACTTGGAACTTAGGAGAAGGAGGTTCGGGAGACGTTGCCGGTGGCTGGGGGCTACCCCCTGCCCACACGGCACACCTTTCACACGGAGCTGCTGGGTGGTGTCCCCAGGCCCACCTGCAGACCAGGGCAGGAAGGGGGCTGGGCGGGGCCAGGCGACGGGGCCGTGGGCAGACGCAGGAGCCCCTGTGTGGGCCATTCACTGCGTGGGCTTGGGGGGACACTGATACAGCCATGCCTGGGTCCTGTTGGCCTTCTCTCAGGGACATCCTGGGAGAGGTCCCCGCCCACACCTGGGTACCCGGGTTGCTCTCACTTCTGCCCAGGAGAGGAGCTGGGGATGTGGAAACTTTCTCACCCAGGTGTCTCCTTGCTGCAGGCCTGGGGACGCCCTGGGCTTGTGTCCCCAGCACAGCCACCGCTGGCCGCGTGTGGCCGCCGGGCCCCTGGAGTGGTCTGCCCCGAGATGGGGTGGAAGAACAGAGCAGACGTAGTAGATAAAAAGGATGTAAACCGTTTGTTAGTAATCACAATGGTGATCACGTTGTAAGAGTGTGCTGGTCACGTCGGGCTCCATACAGTGTATTATTAAAACGTATTTCCTCTGTTCTTCTAACTTTTTAAAATGTGACCGACAGAGGGGTTGAAGGTACCTGTGAGGCTGGCATCAGCTTCCTGGCATCAGGCGGCACCCCACGCCGGCGTCCAGGGCGGCGTCCATCCCCCCCCCCACCCCCGGGGCCCGTCTGCCGCAGAAAGCGAGGGGCAGGGAAAGGCTGGCCGGCTGTGACCCTGCTGGGTGTGGGCGCTGAGCTGCGCGCCTCGCCTGCATGGCCTCACTCAGGCCGCCCGGCCGCACCGCGACCCAAGTGTCGCTAATAGTCCCCACTTCGCAGACAAGGAGGCCAGGCTCCGTGAGGTCAGTCAGCCCAGCCAAGGGCACAGCATCTGCACCCACACACCCACAGTGGCCCCTCCCAGCCCCGCCTGCCTCACACAGGGGTGGGGGGCTGACGTGTGAGGGGCAGCAGTCCCTGGCTCGCTGAGAAGGATGGCCCACTCTGGGTCTGTTAATGTCATGCCCTCATTCACCACCCCGCACGCAGTAGGCCTTCAACTGATATGCCCTAAGGGTTGACCCTCACAGCCCCACACGCAGTAGGGCTCTGGCTGATCCGGCATGAAGGCCTGACCCTCACTCACTGCCCCACACGCAGTAGGGCTTCAGCTGATATGCCTTGAAGGATCAACCCTCACTGCCCCACGCTCAGTAGGGCTTCAACTAATACGCCCTAAGGGTTGACCCTCACAGCCCCGCACGCAGTAGGGCTCTGGCTGATCGGCACGAAAGCACAGAGCGAACCTAGCTTTCCACGTTAGGGCTCTTCCCTTTATGAAGCCCAAGCCAGGCTGCTCGGTGGCGTCACCCGGCATCCCGTGGGTGGGCGCCGGCTCCCAGGAGCTGCAGGACGAGCTCGCACCCCCGTCCCTGGTCTTCACAGAGCCCGTGTCTGCCGCAGGGGGCAGAGGAGGACTCAGAGGGGACCGGGCCGCTCTCAGGCCCTGGCGGAAAGCAAAGCGCCGGAGCACAGCCCCAGCACACGTGTGTCTGTGTGAGGGCCCTGCCTGGGGGGCACGGTCCCCTTTTCGCCTGATGAGAAACCCCACAATTCTCGTGGCTGAACTGGGCCACGTTAAATCAGACCGTGTGATGTTCCTTCTGCGTTCAGGGACTGTAACTCGTGTCCCTCTTAACCCGTGGGCTTCGCTCTGTCCCTAAACTATCACCCAGGTGTCCATGGGCTGGGACACACCTGACTCAGGCATCTCAGAATGTCCGGAGAGAGTTCGTTCCTTGTGAACCACAGGCAGCCGTCCAGTCTGGGGCTCTCAAGCTCTTGTCCTCTGAGGAGCCTGGACACCTGGCTGTCTGGGGCGGTGGGGGGGGAGGGGTCTCTGGGGTCGTGCAGCACAGATTTCCTGAGCCCCCGCTCTGGGTGGGCACTGCCGGCCCTCGCGCTGGATCCACACTCTCACTGCGTCTCACGGTGACCGTGGGTGTGGTGCTGGCTTTGTCCCTGCTTCGCGGACCCTGCTTCACAGACAGGACCCTGAGGCCCGGAGGGGCCAAGGCTGTGTGTCCGCAACAGCGGTGAGGACAGGCAGCCTGGCTCCATGCCGTCCGTCCATGAGAGACTCGGGTCCCAGCGATGAGGACCCTCTTCCAGGAAAGGAGCCCCGCCCGCCTCTGGGGGGTCATGAGGGCCTCGGGGACATTCCTCAAGCACCTGCTTCACATTTTTCCGAAAGGCGTTCTCCAGCCTCTTTCCCTTGGTCACCCAAACTGGCAGCACTTTCCAGAAGCTAAATTTGCTTTCAGAGGACAAAGATCTGGTTCCTTGTGGATAAAAGAATATATATGGTGTTTACATGTGGATATATGCGTGTGTTTATCTGCGTGTATACAGATGTCTCTGCATATACGCACAGGTAATTTGCTTGTATACACATCAAACATCTGCTGGGTGTTCAATTTGATAACACTGGCTGCCCATTGGGAGGAAATGGAGGGGGGTGGGGGCAGGGCCTGGAGACTTTTTTTTTAAATCATAGATTCTTTTATACTTTTTGCACTTTAACCCATGCATATCAATTATGACAATTAAAATTGTTTTTAATGATTCTTCTTCGAGAAAACTCACAAGCGAGCAGAAGGAAAGCCTGAGCTCCTCTTCAGGCTTGAGCCCCCTCGTGTCTGCTGCAGGCTGGGACCCCGGCTGGCATGACACCCCCCAGGAGGGCAGAGCCCAGTAGAAAGTCACCAGGAAGTGACAGAGCGGGGAGGGATGGGCACGCGCCGCCTCCCAGCCTACCCCCTGGGACTCCCCAGGGACCCTCTCCATTCTGCAAGGCTGTGATTCCGGGCCGGGTGAGGCCGGACCTGCAGCAGGGCCAAAGCCAAGCTCTGCAGAGCCAGTTCTGGAATCTCAAAAATGTCCTGTGGCCAGGCCTGAGCTTTGTTAGTGACTCAGCAGAAAGACCCGGGCCCCGCCCAGGGGTGCAGCCTCGCTTTCGGCACCCAGAGCCAAGGCCTGTGGGAATGCGGGCCCGGTGGGCAGGCAGCCAGGGCCCAGCCCCGCGTCCCTGCCAGGCAGTGAAGACTGGCTGGGCTAGCTGTGGGCGGGGGGCTCTGGTGCAATTGTGCCCCAACCCTTTGGCTGACAGCTGGCCTCGGGCGGGACCCTCCCCTCTGGGCCTCAGTTTCCCCATCCCTTGGAGCAGGAGCAAGTATCCAGAGAATGGTCTCTCTTCCCTTCCAAAAATAAGGTTCTGTGATTCTCCGGAAGGCACCAGAACCACCAACTCGCAGGTAACCAGGACTCTGAATTTCGAGACCTTGTCATGCTGTTGCCCAGGTCGGGTGCTTGTCAGGAGTGAAAGTGCAGGCGGATGGCCGGAGGCCACACCACTCTGCAGGTCCGCGCCCCGAGGCCCCTAAGGCTCACTCCGTTCCCCACCCTTGTGTGGGTAGAGGAGCCGGCGCTGACCCCCCCAGAGCTCTGACCCTTGTGTGGTGCCCTCAGGCCGTTCCCACACCTGTAATTGGCGTCACATCTATACTCGACCTGGTGGTTCCTACGTGCTGATTTTCCTAAGTTGGTATGTTTTTATTTTTTTATGTTTTTTAATGTTTATTTTTGAGAGAGAGACAGAGCGTGAGCAGGGGAGGGGCAGAGAGAGAGGGAGACACAGAATCCGAAGCAGCTCCAGGCTCCGAGCTGTCAGCACAGAGCCCGACGCGGGGCTCGGACTCATGAACCTCGATCATGATCTGAGCCGAAGTCGGACACTTAACGGACTGAGCCCCCCAGGCGCCCCTGACCTGATTGATACGGTTTAGGTTATTTCATAGTGACGCTGTGCACGGCCGGTCACCGTCACTTGCCAAAACCCGATGACACACTACAGTTCACGCTTCACAATTCATCTGGGTTCACCTGAGATCAGCCCACACCCATCCGCCTCTGGGGACCCGTGAGGTGGGACGTCAGGGACAGATGGGTCAGGTGCGCGGTGGGCCAGCACTCAGCGGGCGTGCCCGCACATGGATGGCGACAGGCGCTAGAGTCTCGAGGCCCGGCTGCTCTCTGCTCACCGGTAACCCCTCCTCTCCTGCGCGTATCAATGTCCTGGGGCAGCTGCGACCAGCAACCCCATGCTGGGCAGCTAATCACACCGGAAATGTATCCTCTCCCAGTCGTGGAGTCCAGAAGCCTGAAATCAAGGTGTGCACAGAGCTGTGCTTTCTCGGAGGCCCTGGGAGAGGACCCTCCCCGCCTCCTGCAGCCTCCCCGCCGTGGTCACGTGCCCCCTTCTCTGTGCGCCTCATATCCCCTTTTCTCATAACTACCTGTCTTTTGGGGGCGCCTGGGGGGCTCAGTCGGTTAAGCGGCCGACTTGATTTCGGCTCAGGTCACGATCTCATGGTTCATGAGTTCGAGCCCCGCATCCGTCTCTGCACTGACAGCACAGAGCCTGCTTGCGATTCTCTCTCTCCCTCTCTCTCTCTCTGCCCCTCCCTAGCTCTCTCTCTCTCTCTTTCAAAATAAATAAATAAACATAAAAAAAAAAGATATGGCTTTTGCACAACCTTGGATGAATCCCTCATCCCAAGACCCTTAACTTACATCTAAGAGACCCTTTCTCCAAATAAGATGCCGTTCGCCAGTTTTGAAGGTTAAGAGATGGACACATCTTTCGGGGGGGATTATTCAACCCCATATAGTCAGGCAGGGAAAGGAGGGGGGGCAGATTTACAAAAGGGAAAAGCACCAATAATTACTCTTGGGCTTGGGCTGCTGAAACTAAAGACCACAGGAGGGGCAGTTTATAAACAACAGAAACGAATCTCTCAGGCCTGGAGGCTGGGGGGTCAGAGATCAGGGTGCGGGCAGCTCAGGTGCTGGTGAGTCCTCTGCGGGGTGGCGGGCTGCGGACGCTTCCCTGTGTCCTGCGCGGCAGAAAGAGCAAGCCAGCTCTCTGGAGTCCCTTTTATAAGGGCACTAATCTCACCATTAAGGGCGTAATCACCTCCTAATATCATGACACGGGGTGTTAGGTTTCAACATATGAATTTCAGGGGGTGTGCAAACACTCAGTCCGCGGCGAGCATGACCAGAGCTGCGCTATGTACGAAATGGGGCTTCTCCTGCGCTGGGGTCCAATCTGGGTAGAGGAAAACGTCCCCACCTCCCCAAACCCCCACAGATGCGGAAAGAACACCTATTTTTCCTAGGATGCAAGGAGACGCCCCAGAGGCACCAGCCATGGGGTGGGAGGCACCTCCCTCTGCCAGTCTGTCCTCCCTCCTGACCCCATGGGCCTGTCTCAGGGCACTTTGGGTCTGAGTTGCCTGACAGTGACACCTCCCAGGGCTGCATTAACCTTAAAAGGAATGTTTTTTTTTTTAATTTTTTATTGTTTATTTAGTTTTGAGAGAGACAGACACAGAGCGCGAGCAGGGGAGGGGCAGAGAGAGAGGGAGACACAGAATCTGAAGCAGCTCCAGGCTCCGAGCTGTCAGCACAGAGCCCGACGCGGGGCTCGAACCCACGAATGTGACATCATGACCTGAGCCGAAGTCGGATGCTGAACTGACTGAGCCCCCAGGCGTCCCAACCTTAAAAGGAATATTTAAGGCCAAAGGAGAAGCCCCAGAGACCCCCAGGTAATGAAGCCAGGGTGGCAGGAAGGCAGACAGATAGGGCACCTGCCCCTTCGACTGTGCGAACCCCAGCATCAAGGTTTCCTCTCTTATTATGCAATTTTCAAAACTCCAGCGAAAATAAGCAAAGGCAACAAGGAGTTTTTATTGTATCTCTTCTGAATGAGCAAAATATGTTTTAAGATGAGAAAATCAGATGCTGGCGCAGTCGAGGTGAAGCCGGCCTCACATCTCCCATGTCACACAAGCGCGTATTTGCCAAGCGCTCACTACGCGCCAGCAGGCGCATCAGGACCCGGGGTTGGCGGCGGGTACAAACTAGCAGGGGCCTTACGGAAAGCGACCCAGAGTTACGTCCCCGGTACCGTGAGCACACACAGCCTCGGGGAGGGGACCTGTTTGGTTCATGCTACGTCCCCAGCGCCTGAGAGTGTCCTGGGGGCGCCCGGGCGGCTCCGTCGGTTGAGCGTCCGGCTCTTGACTTCGGCTCAGGTCACGATCTCACGGCTTCGTGCTGACTGTGCGGAGCCCGCTTGAGACTGTCACTCCTCTGCCCCTCCCAGCTCTCACTCTCTCTGTCTCTCTTGAAATAAATGGATAAATTTAAAATACACACATGAAGGAGCATCCTGATAGCAGAGAGGACACTCGGCCGGGATTTGTGGAGTGAATAAATGATTGTATGAATGAATGATGCTAACACAGCATCAGTCCAAACGTGCAGACCAAGTCAGGGTGCAGACGCTCAACGCCCAGAGGACGGATTACTCCGCACGCCGCGGGAACGTGACAAGTCGCTGAGGGAAAACGGTACAGAATTCGTGGCACGGATTCAAAACTGCGTCCGCGTGTTTGCAGACTGGAGCTGGCACGGAGCACGGGCAAGGGCAGCGGCTTCACCTGCGGCAAGTGAGGACAGCAGACACGCTCTCCCCTCCCTCCTCACGACAACCTGGGAAGGCTAAGGGGAACTGCTTCAGTGCCGGGAGGGGGACGGGACCGGCCGGGCCTGCGTCCGGTCTGCCACGGTCTGCAAGACCCTGCCGGGGGCCCAGCGCGCGCCTCTCTGCGCCGACTGTCAGCCGCATGTGTCTGCGTGTGGGGTTGTGACACCCCAGTCTCTCTGTGCGGGATGGCGCCCCATGTCCAACCGAGTCCACCGGGCTTGGCACTCCTGGGGGGTGAGCGAGGCGGCCAGGGCGGGACTGGGTGGTGGCCGATCCGCCTGCGAACTGGACGCCGGGGGGGACCCTGGTCCAGGCCTAGCGTCACTCCTCAAACAGAGTCACCAAATGGGCCGGGCTCCTCCAGGGATCGTGGCTGGAGACGGCTGACCAGGGGCCAGAGCGGGGACGGGGGGTCGCGCCGGGGACGGGGGCGTGGGCGCGCGCAGACCACCGTCGGGGGCCTCGGCAGCAACCCTGGGAAACCGCACCACGTTGGAATGCAGCGCTGAGGCCCGAGCAAAGTGGACTACGTGGGGGCAGCGCCACACCGGACTCACCCGACGCTCGGGATCATCAGATCACGGCCACCGTCATTATCGTCTCTCCCGCCAGAAGTTATCTGAGCCACCCTGGCCCCGCCGGACACTCTTATAGGTGCTGGGGACGCAGCTTGAACAAACCTCTTCGTGTGGTGGTGGGATGTGGGCCGAAAGGGAGGGACGGGCGGTCCCTTCTGGAGGCATTTCTCGGAGGGGACGGGGGCGGGGGGGCCTCCCTGCGGCTCCTTCTCGCGCCCACAGCATTTCTGGAGTCCGCAGTGGAGCAGCCCTTTAGGGCCTGTGCACCTGACTTCAGGCTTCTCCCACCTCCCTGGGGTCGAGGAGACACACACGCACCGAGGCCTGTGCACACAACTGCGTTCGCAACCCTCCCAAACTGCGAACGAGCCACGTGGCGTTCAGCCGGGCGGCGGGTGAGCAAACAGTGTCCACGCCATGGGTCCCGCTCCCGTCCGTCAGAACCAGCTCCTGACTCAGACAGCAGCAGGGATGCACCTCTCAGGCGCCCCAGGGGCCAGACTCCGAGCCGACCTCCCCGTGCGTGGTGTTCCAGAAAGAGCACAACCACAGGGGCCAGGAAGGAGGCGGCCTGTGGCAGGCTGGGGCCCGGCAGGCTCTGGCTCCCGAGGGGGCAGCGCCAGGCTTCTGTGGCAACGGCACGGTCCTGGGTCTCCACCACAGGGGTGGTTACACACCTGCACGTACGTTTTACAAGACTGAGTTTTACCGCCAGTGAATTTTACCCTAACAAGAATGTTTTAAATGAGCTACTGGATTTTTTAAACATTAAAAAAAATGTTAATGTTTATTTATTTTTGAGAGACAGGGAGAGACAGAGCACGAGCAGGGGAGGGGCAGAGAGAGAGGGAGACACAGAATCCGAAAGAGGCTCCAGGCTCTGAGCTGTCAGCACAGAGCCTTACGCGGGGCTTGAACCCACGAACTCCGAGATCATGACCTGAGCCGATCTCGGACGCTTCACCGACTGAGCCGCCCAGGTGCCCCGTGGTTCACGTGGAAGGTGGCAGTTTGCTCTGAGCGGTAGAAAATCAACACGACGAATATTTTTCTTGAACCGGGTGCAGGGTTTGCTCTAGAAAAGCTCGCAGTCTAGCGGCGTGGAGAGACGCCGCCTTCACTGGCTCCTTGGTTGGTCCATTTGCCATTGACCCAGCGCACAGTGGAGGGGCCCGAAAGGCACGGAACGTGGCCCTGCTCTCGCACCGGCACGCGGAGTGGGGACTCGTGCCGATCGCCAGGCACACCCCCCGCAGAGCCCGGGGCTGGGTCTCCCAGCTGGGGCCACGCAGGACCGGCCCCCAGCGGGAGGGCCCCGGGGAGGGGGCTGGGCCCGGCCGGCCGGCCTTGCTCACACGGCGTTTGCTCTCCTCCCGGAGGCCTGGTGCAGGCTTTGGGCTCCCCCGTGCCCCAGTGGCCCTCGCCCCCGGGCCTCTCCCCCAGGGGTCAGCGCTGCCTCTCTGTCCTCTCAAACTGTCCCTATGTGACTGGTCAGGCGAGTGACCAGGGCCTTGTTATTCTGTCCCAGGACCATCCAAGGGCCCGCCCGCCCGCCCACGCCATTTGGACAGCTTTGTGGCCAGGAGGCACTGCCCTGGGCTCTCCTGTGGTTAAACATGACCCCTGCCCTTGCCCCCTGCACCCAGCACGCACAACCCTTCAGGGACCGGCCCCTGCTGCCTGCTGTGGCCTCCCCACCTGTCCAACTGACCTGTACTCCGAGGGCCTCAAGACCGGAGCCAGCCAGCCTCCGAGGCTCGCTCCCACCTCCCCAGGGGTGCTGTGACCCTGGCACCTTCGCCTCCTCATGCCGAGCCCGTCACAGTTTGCCAGGAGTCCCCTCCCCCCTCAGCAATGGTACCCTGTGTGCCCAGGGCCCGGTGGATCAGACAGACTCACAGACACGTCTCGCAGAGGAGAATCCGAGGCTCTGACGAGGGGATGCCACCGGCCAAGGGCACTTAGGGGTTAGTGGAGGGGGCAGACCAGAACCCGGGTGTCAGGCACGGCTCCTCCAACAGCAGAACAACTGTGGCCACCCCCTGACCCCCATCTGCCAAGGCCTTCATTGCCCATTTCCCTGCCGGAAGGCACTGGATCATTTCCGGTTTGGGGCTATTACAAACGAAGCTGCCACAAACATTTGTGCACAAGGTTTTAGGAGGCTGTCTCCTTCGCTGTCCCTGGGACAAGGGTGGCTCGGTCGCACGGCAGACGTACATACGCTTAGCTTTGGAAGAATCCGCCAAAGGGTTTTCCAAAGCAGTTGGACCGTCTGACCAGCTTGCCCACAGCATGGGACAGTGCCGGCTGCCCACGTCCTCCCCGGCACTGAGAACGGTGAGTCTTTTCCATTTTAGACCTTCTAATGGGCAAGTGGTGATATCTCGTGGGGTTCATCAGGGACCCCGACTGCGTGCATGTCGGGCCGCCCGACATTGTCCCAGAACTCGCCGGTGCTCTGGGCTCCCCCATCTGCCTTCTGTTCTTCCTCTGTCCCATTTTGGAGAATTTCTACTGCTACGTCTTCAGGTTCGTATTCTTTTTTTTCTGTGCTATCTAATCTGCCGCGAATCCTCCCAGGGTTGTTTTCGTCTTGGACTAGATTTTCCTTGCAGGAGGCTTCGTGCAGGTGTTTGGCTCTTCCATGTTGTCCCACCTGGGCAGGTGCTAAGTCCTCTGTGTCCACTCATGTCCCCTTTCCAGTCCGTTCTCCCCACAGAAGACAGATTTTTGTTTGTTTGTTTTTTAACCTCATGGAAATCCCTGTAATGGCTCCTTTACATAGCATTTTATTTTTTATTAAAAAATTTTTTAATGTTTATTTATTTTTGAGAGAGAAAGAGAGAGTGTGTGCATGAGCGGGGGAGGGGCAGAGAGAGGGAGACTCAGAATGTAAAGCAGGCTCCAGGCTCCGAGCTGTCAGCACAGAGCCCGATGTGGGGCTCGATCCCGTGAACCGTGAGATCATGACCTGAGCCGAAGTCGGACGTCTAACTGGCTGAGCCACGCAGGCGTCCCCTCCTTTGCGTTTTAAATAAAAGTCAAACTCTTTATCATCCTCACAGCATTTCACAGCCTGGCCTCAACCTGTCTCTTCCTCCTCACTCCTCTCTAGTCCTAGTCCCCTCCTCAAGCCCCAATGCCCCATCTTGTTTTTGCTCCTAGAGTGCATTCCCCCCATGTTCTCCTGCCTCAGAGCTTCTGCTCACACTCGTCCCTCTGCCGGGAATGTACACACACACACACACTCCCTCATACACACATGCAAGCACATACGCACACTGACACACAAACACGCACACAGAGTCATATGCACATTGACACGGACACACGTGCACACACATACATAGGAACACGCGTGTGCATGCCCCTTCCATGCCAGCTACTTCTCTTCCAGGTGACCCCTGATCATTTTTCTAATTGTATCGTTTACTTACTTGTCTGACCAACCTGGATGTTTTTTCCTTCTTCTCCACCAGAATGTGACCCTGTTAAGGGCAGAGATTGTTTCTCTTTTGTCCTCTGTCTTATTCCTAGCACCTAGCATAGGCCTCAGCATATAGTAGGTGCTTAGTGAATGGATGAATGAGTAAATGGTTGGATGGAGGGATGGGTGGATGGGTGGGTAGGTGGATGGGTGGGTGGATGAGTGAAGGGATGCATGGACAGATGGATGGATGGATGGATGATGGATGGATGGATGGATGGATGGATAGATGGATGGATGGATGGATGGGTGGATGGATGGATGGATGGGTGGATGGATGGATAGATGGATGGATGGATGGATAGATGGATGGATGGGTGGATGGATGGATGGATGGATGGGTGGATGGATGGATAGATGGATGGATGGATGGATGGATGGATAGATGGATGGATGGATGAATGGATGGATAGATGGATGGATAGACAGATGGATAGGTAGATGGGTAGGTGCATGAGTGAATGGATGCATGGACAGACGGGATGGATGGACAGATGGTAAATGGCTTTGAACCCTGGCTCTTTCCCCTTTATTGCGTGCCCATTGGCAAGTCGATTAATCTTGTTGAACCTCTGCTTCTCATTGGGAGAATAAATGGGTGCAGTGCAACCCAGCAACAGGGCTTTGTTTACTTCCTGACTTTCTCCTGGACAGTGCAGCCTTTAGTGCCGCCACTACTGCACCCGGCACCTGGCATAGTATCTAGCTCACAGTAGGTGCTCAATAAATGTTCTGTTGGAAGGAAGAATATCCTAAATGAAGTCGTGGCGGGAATGGCCCACTTGTCCAGTTCCCTCGCTCTTGCCAGTACCTTCTACCTCCTCACTTCACATTCTGCTCTGCTCCCCTTCTCTGCAGGCATGCTGGAGGCCACCCTCTCCTGCACCCTGGGCTGGAGGGCAGGCTGTGCTTTGTGCACCCCGAGAAAGCAGCAGGAGGGAGGTTGGGACAAGGGTGTGGCCTGAAGGGTCCCTGGGCGGCCAGGCAGCCCCTCAGTCCCTGCTAGTGGCTGGGGAAGCTGTGTGAGGCCTGTAGGGCCCTTGTTTTATGGAAGTGGACCTTGTTGGGTGGCGGGCCCCTGGAGAACCCTGCCGTGTCCCAGGGAGACCCCCAGGAGGGACAAGGGCGAGACAGTGAGGAAGCACAGAGCTGGGACGCTCAGGGTCTGTGGATGGATTCCCGATAGTGGACACAGAAAGCAAGAAGCCAGGAGAACATAGAAGCTTCTGGACGGAGCGAGTGGAGGGTTTGCTGAGATGGGGAAGACGGGGTGGGTGGGGGTGGCTGGGAAAGAACTGGGGAGAAAATCCAGAAGTCCGGTTTGGCCGCGATCTGTCTGACATGTCTGGGAGACCCCGAAGGAGATGTCAAGCGGCCGGCCGGATATGTGGGTCGAGGCTCACAGGAGAGGTCACAGCCCCTGAGACAGATTTGGAAGTCATCAGCTTGAGGATATTTAAGTCCATGGGAACTGATGAGATCACCGGATCGGAGGGTAGCGAGAAAGGAGAAGCAGGCTTGGTCCAAACCCGGAGGAGCCCAGCAATCCCACGGGACCACAGCCCCGGAGGTCAGCGTGTGCGTTTCAGGCACCGCGGTATCCCCAGCCCCGCCTTGGTACCCGGCTCGAGACGGGCCCCCACCTGCCACTGTGGGGTCTGCAGGGGGCAGAACGGAGGCAGAAGGAGAAGAGGGGAGCGGGGAGAAGCCAGGAGAAGAAAATGCTGGAAGGAGGGCGTGGCCGCCGGGGGGTGTTCCCAGCATCCAGGAACGTGAGGACACACTGAGGCCTCGGGACCTGCCAGCAAAGAGGCAGCTGTCGCGCCACTGAGGGCCCTTCGGTGGGCGGGCAGGCCGCAGTTCAGGCCGCAGTTCAGGCCGCAGAGGGGAGCCGTGATGAGCACAGAAGCAGGGCAGTGGAGGGGTGAGGCGGTGAAGAATGAGCTCTCAGGTGGGAGGTGACTTGATGGGTTGTGGCCAAGGGGGCCTGGTGTTCAGAGAGCGCAGCCTGCAGATGCTGGACAGGGTGGGTCCAGGGGGCAGGAAGCCCGTGGTGGGGGCATGTGAACAGGAGGTGCCCCCCCATCTGAAACCCCGGAGACAGAGGCATGGAGGGGAGAAGGGGCGCCTGGTGCTCAGCTTGGCCTCAGCGGGGCTCTGGGGATCCACACACCTCGGCAGGCCTCTCTCCTTTCTGGAAACCGCTTGGCCTCTGACGTTCTGATTTGAAAATTAAATGCTCAGATCGGCAAAGAAAAGCTGCCAGTGGGTCCAGATCTGGAATCCGGGGCCAATGCCCCCCAGCCCAGCGCTGCCCCTTCAGGGGCCTCTGGATGCCCCCCTCTTCCCCCCCACCCCCTGGACCCTCTAGGACTTCAGCGTGCAGGCCACCAACATGAGGCCCTGGAGGGAGGAGGCCCGGGGATGAATTCCTAGGGCCCAGAGGAGGTGCAGGGTGGGAGACCCACCTTCTAGGAGGTCACTGGTGCACCAATTGGAAAGATCCTCCCAGCAAGAGCTGAAACGTGAGACCTGCAGGGAAAGGCCGGGGAGCCTGTGAAACTCAAGGGCAGACAAAGGCGCCCAGCGGGAGGCCTGGGCTCAGGAATGGGGCGAAGGTGGGGGCTCCCGGAGGGGCGCCTCTGGCTTCATGCTTCCTGATCACAAATGCCCAGCCTCACGGGCACCCCCGGGGCCCAAAAACACCCTTCGTGACACTCCCCGGAGGGAGGGCAGGCGCAGGGAACAGGAAGCAGACCCCACGCCAGAACTCAGGACCTGCGCGCGTCCTGCTGGTCACGGGGGCCACACCCCCGAGGCTGAGAGCCCTGCATTGAATGGGGAGCCCCTGCAGACCAGACCTTCCCAGGCAGGGATCTGCATCCTCAGAGGGTCACTCCCCTGCCTGGGATCTCGCAGGGAACACAGGCGTCAGGTAGCCCCAGACACTTGGATTGCTGCTGTGTGGCCCTGGGCAAATGCTCTCCCTCCCTGAGCCTCGTCCTGCCTGCTGACCCCAGGTGCCAGGAACGAAGGCACCTGGCAGGGGCGTGCTCCCTAAGTCCTTGCCAGACCCTTCTCCTGGGGCAGATGCTAGGCATTGGAGCTGCGGGCGCAGGTCAGGGCCGGCTTGGCAGCGACGGTTGGAGACTCTTAGGCCACCGTTAATCTGATCTTCTGAATTCGAAGGAAGAGGTAAAGGCTTTGTCCCCCGGGCAGCGCCTCCAGGAGTCCTTAAACAGCCCCCAGTCCCCTGGCAAACCCCCTTTACATAATCCACTGGAATCTTCCAGACAAAGGCCTTTTGGAAGTAAACGTGGGGAACAGGTAGCCCTCAAAAGGTGTCCCCGGAAGAGGAAATCTGGGCGAAGCTGCTCATTGGGGTGGGTGTCCTCAGTTTATCTGGTGTCGGCTCTCAAGGCCAAAACAGGCACAGGGTTTACAGAGAACGTGGCCGCGGTGACCCGCCGCCCTGTAGCCTCTGGGTCTTTCCAGGTGTGGGTCGTTTGGGCTTCCACGCTGCCTTCCACAGAATCAGAGGGTGGCCCGGGCTGCTGACCAGCGGGGCCAGGAGCTCCGACGCCCGAGTCGCCAAGTGACTAAGGAGCTTTCGAAACCTCAGCCACCCCGGCAGCGTGTGTCCTGCGAGAGGTCATCTCACATATTCGTCATATACTAAGTAACCACACAGTCTTACCGTGTGATACAGTCAGTCTGTCAGCCACTCAGCGGCTGTCTGCTCACTCCCTAACGTGAGCCAGCACCCCAGAGACTGCGTACGCCTGTCCTCGTGAGGCTGGCGTTCCAGTGGGGAGACCGACCACGAAACCAGACAAAGGCACATATAACGTCAAGTCCAGAAAGTTCTGGAATGTTCTTCTGCCAGACCTGCCCTCCCATAGATGTGGGACTGAGGGCCATGGGGCCCTTTCTCTGGATTTTAAACCCAGACTACGGGGTGGGGGGGGCGGCGCCTGGGGGGCTCAGTCGGTTGAGTGTCCGACCTCGGC
The DNA here is from genome assembly GCA_028646485.1 of Cryptoprocta ferox. Classification (NCBI taxonomy): domain Eukaryota; kingdom Metazoa; phylum Chordata; class Mammalia; order Carnivora; family Eupleridae; genus Cryptoprocta; species Cryptoprocta ferox. The sequence continues at coordinate 3,522,177 of CM053575.1, read as the reverse complement.
TCAGGTCATGATTTCATGGTTCGTGGGTTCGAGCCCTGTGTCGGGCTCTGTGCTGACAGCTCGGAGCCTGGAGCTGCTTCAGATTCTGTGTCTCCCTTTCTCTCTCTGACCCTCCCTGTTCTCTCTCTGTCTCTGTCTGTCTCTCAAAAGTAAAATAAAACATGAAAAAAATTAAAAAATAAGCAAACCCGGACCACAATCCTCACGCCCCCACACCCCCAACACGTGTCCCCAGCACCCTGATCTCTGGTGCTGGTAGCCCAGTCTAGCGCCCCCGGTGTCCTCAGCCTTCAAACACTAATATTACTGTTATTTGCCTTTTCCTTCTCTGCAGGGCCGAAGTCCTGGGGTACCTGGGGGTTGGAGAAACTTCTGACACAACTGAGTCAGGAGTCAGACACCCTCTGGCCCAGCTCAGCACACGGGCCGTGCTCCCCACAGTCCTGGGGCTTCATGGGAGGGCAAAGCACAGACCTCACAGAACATTCTAGACCGAGGCATAGCTGGGGTGGGGATAGGGGGCTCCTGCAGCATGAGCTCCAGGTCCTGGGGAGAAACTGAGGCTCACACGGGTGAAGTCACTTGAACGAGCCCCGTAGGGCAGCGCCCAGGTCTGCCGGACTCTGGAGGCAGTGCCCACCCCTCCCTCAAGCCAGCCACCCACCTCACCAGGCAGGGGGTGGGCAGTGTCACCAGTCCATGGCGTGGCCCCAAAGCTGCCTAGTCCCTGGGGCGGTTCTCACAGCCCAGAGGGGCTAACAGGTGTAGACAAATGGCCGCCCAGCCCTCCAGGCCTGGCATCCCAGGAATGTGATAAGCCACCCATGCTGCAGGCCCCCACGGAGCGGGGGAGGGGGGCTTGTTATGTCTGCCCTGGGCCCTCCTGCCCTTCCCTCCAGCCCCTGGGCCGCTGGGTTCCCAGGGCCATGGCATTCACTGTTAATTAACCAGGGGAATGAATAAAGCCCTGGACCAGGTCCCTGCAGAGGGGCCCATGCTTCCCAGAGCTCCCCATTCAAAGGCCCGGCGGTGGTTGCTCTACACTCAGAGGGAACATTTGCAGAGACAGGAGGAGAGACGGAAAGAGAGAGAGAGAGAGAGAGAGGGCGGGAGAGGGAGGGACGAGCAGAGACACGGAGACCGGAGACCACTGCAGCCCAAACCTGTTCCAGTTTCGAGGCCGGCTTGGAGGGGCCCAGGTGCAGCTGTTTCGTCAGGGACAAGCCCCCCCCCCCAAGCCCTCCAGAGAACTGCGGGCGCTCTCAGGGCCCTGTGTCGTGAGGGCCGTTGCTAGCGGAGCCCTGGCTCGTGCACAGCCCTCAGAGGCCAGGAGACAGAGTCCGAGCGGAATAGCGGACCGGGGCCAGGGCGAGTGTGGATGAGACTGGGAGCAACCACGCCTCATATCACTGGCCCCAGAGTGGCCCTCTGGAATCGGAGAGCGGGTGAGGGCAAGCAGGGGGGAGGTGGGGCCTCCCCTGGAAGGACCCTGCTTCCGTCTGAATACCAGTCCCGCCCCGCTGGGGTCCCGGTGGGCCGCCTTTCCTCATGCATCCCAGACTGGATGGCCTGATCGACCGGAGGGGCCCAGGGAGAGCTGCAAGTGAAGGGTCGTGCTCCGCAGAGGGGTTCCAGCCCCCAGGACAGGGAGCCCGGGGCTCCCCGGGTCACATCTGCATTTGTGTCCCCTCCCAAACCTCCAGGCCTGTTCACGGCGGGGCGGGGTGCGTCTTGGCGCACATCTCGCCTATGTCTTCCGTCAGCCCCGCGAAGAAGGCAGGTGGCCCCATTTCACTAAAGAAAAACTGAGTCCGAGCTTCAAGGACTAGGGTAAGGCCAACAGCTCGCAGGGGTGGGGTCAGCGCCCGTCACTTTGGGACAACACTGTGACTGCAGAGAAATCCCAGCGCTCTCCGCAGAGGTGTGGCGCAGAGTCAGCTGGCTGGACTGCAGGGAGGCTGCAGGGCAGCGCAGGTGTGGCCCGGTGTGCAAACCTCAGCCTTCCCAGAGTGAGGGACTGAAGGCTCCTCCTGTCCCCTGATGAGCCGGAAACTGGCTCCGGGACCAAGGCGAGGCCCTGGCAGCATCCGGATGGCGGGCACCCTGCCCGCGGCCCTGACAGCCCAGCGGTGCTAGGCGGAGGCGGAGCAGGGAGAGGTGTCCGCAGATCAGCTGTGGGGAGTGTGGGAGCCCCAGGGGGGTCCCGGCAGCCAGGCCTGGAGACAAAGACAAGCGTGCAAATGAAACCAGCCCCCCGACCCACCGCGGGTGCCCAGGCAAACCGGGCACTGACTTTGGGAGGACACGTGTCCCTCGGGGCCACCTCTTCCCCTCAGGAGCGGAGAGCAGCAGACAAACTGAATTGCATGCTGCATTCTGGGCGGACCTTTTAAGCTGCCCCTCGGGTCTTCCCGGGACCACCCCAAGGCTCCAGCGTCCCCGTCCCCCTTTGCATGTCGCGCACGGACACCCACTCCCGGGACAGGCCGTGCGTCCCGGGGTCTCGGGAGGTGGTCCACGTGTTCACGGCCGCTTCTCTGCCGGAAGAACAGCTCAAGTCCGTCCCTCAGGGAGAGCTCTGGGCCCCCGATCCCACACCTCCTCAGACACCACGTCTGGCTGGCTCTGGTGTCCTCGGCCCCCTGCCCCCCTCACCACCTTTCTTCTGACACCTCCTGCCAGTCGAGACCTAGTCCCTCTGTGCCATCGGAGGCTCCTTCCCGGACGCCCCTTCCGCCAGGCAGTGTGACTCCCCTCCAGATGCCCTGCCCATCACCCTCTCCTCCGGGAAGCTTTCCAGTTGTCCCCAGCAGTGCCCCTGCCTCTTCCTGTCAAACGGTGGCCTCCTCACCTCCCCCCTCCCCAAAGGTATGTCCACCCGGAACCTATGAACACGTGACCTTACTTGGGAAAAGGGTCTTTGCCCAGGTAATTAAGATAAGGATCTCAAGGTGAGATCCTCCCGGATGCAGGTGGGCCCTAAATCCACAGTGACAAGTGTCCTGGGAAGAGGGAGAGAGGACAAGGAGAGCCCGGAGGCGGTCACGTGAGGACGGACGCAGAGGCTGGAGCCCCAGGGCCGCCGGCAGCCCCCCAGCATCAGGGGTCTGGGACGGCTTCTCCCGTGAAGCCTCAGAGGGAGCCCACCTTGCCGACACCTTGATCTTGGACTTCTGACCTTCCTGAGACAGTAAATAGCTGTCATATTAAGTTGCTCCGTGTGTGACAATTTGTCACAGCTGCTCGGGACACTGGCACGAGCTCTTCTTCCTCACCCGCTCCCCCCATCAGCTGCGCCCCATCCTCCTCTCCTCCAGAGGTCCAGGCTCCTCGGGAGCAGGCATGCTGCTTCATTCAGGACAGTAGTATCTCAATAAATGAAAATCAAAGGAGTTCAAGCATGAAAGGGCAGGTTCTTCTAGAAATCTCCGCCCTGTGAAGTGGCTACGCTTCCCTCCCCTTTGGATCCTGGTACCATTTCACATCTGAAGAAGGAGCTCTCACAGGCAGAAAGGCCGGCAAGCTCATTCCTGCACTGAGAGGGACCCAACTCCACCCCTTCTGGGACGGGCCTTACCTGTTCCTTCCTTCTTCCCTCAGTGTTTGTGGGACCCGTGCAATTCCGGGACTGTTACCTGAGCGCGTCTGCTGCTCTGCAGTCCGTCGGGGGCCGGGTGTGCCACACCTACGTGATCTGGTCCCAGCTTCCAGGAACTTCGGTCCAGGAGATGAGCAAAACCTGGTGAGACCATGAGAGAGCCGCACTCAGTTTCCGAGCAGCAGCAGTGAATAGCGGATCCAAACTCTCATGTCAGGGCTTCGCTTCGCCGTTCCCACCACCTGGATGGCTCTTCCTCATCATAATCACATGCCCAGGTCCTGCCCATCCTTCAAGATTCAGATGCGATGCTCCCCCCTCCATAAGCTTGTTTACAGATTCAAGACTCCCTCCGGATCACCCCACTCAGCCTCTTCAACAAAGTACAGATGGACGCTAGCACAGTCTGATCCTTTCTGCCAAAGGCATCGTTCTTGGCGCTCACAGATTCTCCCCGGGGTTTCGAACATGCTTCAGAGGGCCTTAAGCCTGGCGTCTCGCCCATCCTTCCCATGCCCTCTTTTGGCAAGAAGGCCGCTAGAAGCCACATTATAGGACCGCACCGGTTTTTGTTCATAAAAACCAACTCTTGGGAGCCCTTAATAACTCGCACACTAGTAAATATCTAGCAATTTCTCTTAAAAAGTACCATGTCAGTGGGGCGCCTGGGTGGCTCAGTTGGTTCATCATCTGACTCTTGATTTTGGCTCCAGTCATGATCTCATGGTTCCTGAGATCATGCTCCGCATCCGACTCTGCGCGGACAGTGCTGAGCCTGCTTGGGATTCTCTCTCTCCCTTTCTCTCTCTCTCTCTCTCTCAAAGTAAATAAATAAACATTAAAAAAAAAAAAAAGTACCACATCAGCATTCTCTGTGTCGGCAAATCATCAGTGTGTGGGTGTAGGGTGACGTTGTTCTCCCAGGAACCCAAAGGCCGTCCATCTGCCAGGCAAAACCCGGTGGTCTGGGGGCTGTATACGTGTGTTGGCCTGGACCTGTCACCCTGTGACTGGCCTCTGCAGACTCCCACAGCCTCCCTCAGCCCTAAGGGAAAACTGGAACTGTTTCCTCTCCAATGTCCGAGTCAACTCCCCCTGGCCAGCATGCCCACTGGGTAATGGCCTCTCACTCAGGCCTCGGGCTCACCTCCATAAGCCACCCTACTGGTTCTGCCGCAAACCTCTTGGGGGAGGGGCAAAGAGTGGGGGGGGGGGTGAGCCCTGGATGAAAAACCAAAGGCGCACCCAGTTCACTGGCTCCTTGCTGAGCCCCCAAGCCAGCGTTACGCAGCAGACCCCCCGCAGCTCACTGCTACTGCACCCCTCCTGTTTCACCAACCTGCGCTTCTAGCGCAAGCTCTGACCCCTCCCAAGTATGTGTTTTCCGCTGACGGAAGGCGCATCCATCTTCTTGCAAACGTAGTGAAGTCAGAAAGCCCACGGCTTGCGCCCAGATGTGTAAAAACGATCGCCGTACTGACCAGGATGCAAACTAGGCTGGTGTGATAAGAAAGTCCCAACGTGGTGGCTTAAATCAGGAGGTTGACAACCCTTTCCCATAGGAACCCAGGCAAGTGATCTAGGACAAATAGGGAGGTCTGACGGAACTAGTGAGCCCCGAGCTCCCCAACCTCTTCAGGGCCGCCCTTGTCGACAAGCTCTGAATTGACCTGTGTCCTTCACTACATCCCAGCCTGTGGGAGGGCGGAGTGGGGTGGACGGCTCACTGCTTTCCTTTCAGAGGCAGGACGTGGCCACTCAGCTCAAGGCGGCTGCTCACAGAGCCTTCATGCCGCACTTGTCCAGGCCGCTCTCTTCTGGTGTGTTCTGTATGAACGGCACCCCCCAGACACCATGAGGCCTGCTCACAGCCCACTGGCCAGGCTATTACACGGCCAGACCCGGTAACGAGGAAGTAAGGCAGCCCAAGACTTCTCTCTACAAACTCAAACAGCAGGTCTCCCAGTGTCTCGTGACAGCACTGAGACCTCACCTGCCTCTTCCCTCTCATTCCTTCTCGAGCACATAGCGGAGGTTCCCAGACACAGCATGCGTTTATGACATCGTCACTCTGATGACTAATGGAGTGTGTCCCTATATACTTTTGCGTTTTACATTGTTTTCCTCCGTTTTCATTTCTAAGGCGGGAAATACCCGTCGATGAAACTCATATCGACAAAGTCACTTTGGAGCCCTTGAAACCTTTTAAAATGCAAGTGGACCCCGAGACCAAAAGTTCGGGAACTGTTGAATAGAAGGCGGAAACAGATCGGGGCAGACAGCGGGCAGAAACAGAGGCTACAATGCCGAACCTACCAGAATCCCGGGAGTTTGGAGTCTGACTGTTAGAAATGGGGGAACAGGTGCATTTCTCAACAGGTAGGACCCTAGTCGCTGCAGGGGTGAGTCGGCTCCAGGCCCGGAGCTCAGGGCCCGGCCTGCGTTTTGTGGTTTGAGGTCACGTCAGTTCTGTGGCAGTGAGCTTCCGTGCGCGTCCGTGAACCAGCCAGGGAATGCTTCGCCTCCAGCATGAGGGTCCACGCTCCGGACTTGCCACTTCGATTGTGCCCCTTTCTCTGCAGATCACTCTGAACCCGTTTGGTCTTCTTTAAAAATGGAGGCTAGTTACGAGGCGGGAATGCTTCTAATGCCGCAGCTCCTGAAACGGTCAGCGCCAGCCAGGCACAGGGCAGGGGGTAGGCGGACTGAGAGAGAAATCCCTGGAGAAGGAGGAAGTACCACTCTCCAGCTCACCAACTTTCCATGCCTCCCCAGGGCTCCTCTGGCACTCAAGGGCCTCCTTACAAGGCCTCAAGCCCACCTTACAAGAGAGTTCTCTGTATCACTGTTGAATTTTGCGGAGTTTGCTTTTCCTAAGCAAGGGGGTCTTTCCATTCAGATCGGGCCCCACTCTGTCAACCAGACACTCACGCTCTGGGAAGGGGAGGCCGGAAGTGGGCCCATTCACCAGGCTCTCCCCATGAGCATTTGTAAGCAAACAAAACGTGTCTTCCTACTTAACAGGAAATGCAGCCTAATGGCCGGGTTCCCCCAGACGGCCCCAGCCCTCACATGCGCCATGCGTGCAGCATATGCAGCCAGGACAACGCCAGGGACCAAGGGTGGGGGGGGGTGGATGACCAAGCCCCTCTGGTTTGCAGAAGCTCCCAGTGGTTTGCGTGTGTCAGGAACCCCCAGCACTGGTGGGGAAAGAGTCCCACCTCTTCCCAACCCCTTGCCTTTGTCCTCTGGCAGCCTGCCTGCTCCCGATGGAGGGCTGCAGTACTTTCCCTGGACCTGGGGTCAGACCGGATCATAGGCAAAGAAATGAATTTCTAACCACACAAGCCCTCTCCCTGTCACAAGATCTTGAATGTCAACACCACCAGCGCAGGGAAGCCCAAGGGCTATTGTCAGGAGCTGCAGCCAAGCCTCAGAATGACACAATTGTACCAGAACCCTGACCGGTCTGAGGAATTAAAAAAAAAAAAAAAAATCCTCTCCTCCACCTCCTCTCCCCGCTGGGGGGAGGGGGCTCCGCTGGGGAGGCCGGGTTGGGGGGTGGGGCGGCGATGGCAGCAGGCAGCAGAGGCAGCTCCATTCATGCCTGCGGGGACCGAGGCCCCACGCGGAGCCCCCTGGCGCTCCGCAGCCGCTGATTGGGCGGCGCGGCCGGCGGCTCAGCCAATCGGCTGTCTGGGAAGCTGAGCCATTCATGAAAGCGGCCGCGGAGAGGAAGCTCGGGGGCGGGGTGCGCCGGGTTACCTCGGAGCCTCGGGCCCTTGTTGGGGCCACCGCTCTTCCGTCCTGCGCTCCGGTCCTGGCCCTCGCGCTGCACGCGGGAGCCTCGCAGGCAAGGCCCGGGCCGGGGGCTGAGGAGCAGGACGGGCTTTCTGGAAGTGCCTCCCGGGCGGGGCCTGGCTGCCGAACTCTGCCTCCCTCACTCAACTGTGGCCATGAAGTCATTTTTATTTATTTATTTTTTTATTTTTTTACCCCTGCTGATTGAAATCATCTGTTTTCAGTTCCCTGACAAATTCATTGAGTTCCTCTGAGGCTGGGGCCCCTCGCTGCACAGTCTGAATCTGCAGCCGTGGCCCAGACCCACACAACTTTGTCTTCTTGGAGTTTCAGGGGCTCCGGTTCCCGGACCCCCAGTGAACAGCACATCTGTCTGGGCGAGGCCGGTGGGCTTTGGGCAGGGCCAGCAAGGATGCTTCTAGAAGGGCTGCTTGTGGGCCCGGCCATAGTCCCCCAGCCCTGGCCCTCGATCTTCAGATTCCTGGGGCCCCAGTGGCCGTGGGGCCAAAGAAAGGCACAGAACCGCACACATCTGCTCTCCTAAAGGGGAAATGGCCAAGCAGAAAGCTGGCCTGGTCTCTGCAGGATAAGCCCCTCGTTTCCTTTTGTGATACAATAAGTGGCTTAAAAAACACACTCCTGGGGCCCAGGGGGAGTGATATTTTGGGAGTGGCTGTTCAGTCAGGAGGAGGGGCCGTGGCCGTGTCTGCTTTCGCAACGACCCATTGCAGAAGCGTGGTAATGGGTGCTCACCCATCCATTGCCCACTCACTCCACCACCTTGCCTCCTCTCTGAGCCTCAGGGTCCTCCTCTATAAAATGGGCATGAGAACACCTAGCCCTCAGTCACTGTGAGAGGATCCAGGAAAACAAGGAATGTGCGGTCTAGCGCTCTGCCTGGCACATGGTGAGAACTCTGACATGGCTCGCTGGTGGTGAGGTCAGCAGCAACTGGCCTAGAGGACAGAAGGGAGGGTCACGTGCCACTTCTGGGCAGCAGGGTCACAGCACATGGCCAGCGGAGAGCAGTGGGCTCTGAAGCCTTGGGGACACCCTTTCTCAAGCTGCTGAATGCCCACCCCTTCAACAACATGCAAGAGCCACCAAGGTCATGAGCACCAAGGGAATTTTTCTCAATGGAAAGATTTCTTCATAACAAGTGTTTTGCAAAGCCCTCCTGGGCTGTTGATAATGAACCTCGGCTTCTTGACTTCCAAGTGTGTTACATAAGCCTAAGAGTTTGGGGTTGTTGTTTTTTAAGTATTAAATATGGAGCTAGAGATAGCAGGAGGGCAGGTCCAGCAGCTGTTCAAACTTTCGGCCGCCTTCCAGGCTGCGAGGACTCCCTGCTCCCAGGCCTGTGGGAGCCACGCTGGGAAGGTGAGGGTGAAATCCGAGAGGGGATGCCAAAGAAGCCAGGGCTGCAGAACAGGGGGGACAGCAGGCCCCTCTCACGGCCAGGCGGCCTGCACCCCTCCCCCAGACTGGACCCCATTTCATTCCAGCAGCTTCTATGTTTGGGTTGGGCAGAGAAGGGTGCCCCCAACTCCGTGCCCATTGTGACTGGCACATGCACAAGGTAAAAGGGTAGGTGTGCAGAGATGGGGAAACCAAGGCCCAGGTAGGGGCAGGGCCATTGTCGCCTTGCACCGCTGCTCCCTCCAGAGGCCATGCGATTCTGGGAGGTGGGGGCCGTGGAGAGCAAATACAGGAAGCAGAAGAAGAGCAAGCTAAGGAAGCCAGATGTCACCCCTTCTCACTTCTGCTCTGGGGTGAATGGGCTTCTCTTTTCATTTGTTTTCTTAAAGGTGTTGGGGGCTGGTGGCAGGGGCACCCATGGGTTTCCTTACGTGGCTCTCTGTTCTACCTTCAGCAATGCAGATAAACTTAAAAGCCTCAGTGACCCATTTCAATGCAGGGTCGGGGTCCTGGTGGAGCTCTAGGTAACTGCAGACGAATCGACGCCTCCCGGGGTCTTCCTTCCTGGTGTGCAGGCCCGAGAGTCTAATGGACACCCAGCAACCAGCCCACAGAAACAGGATGCAGCAGCTTTCCATGCTGTGCAAACACAGGGGACTTTAAAGTGTCAGATGACATGACCAGGCATTGAGAAGCCGCAAGCATAATCAGAAAGTGTGTCGGTCAGAATGAGCTGGGGCATGTCGCGGTAACAAACAGTCCCCCAGATCCAGATGACGGAAAGCAGGTCCGAGAACGGCTTCCGTAACGAGCCGGACAGTAACTATTTTAGGCTTCGTGGGCCGCATGGTGTCTGTTGTGACTCCCCAACAATTCCTGGGCACAGAAGCAGCTTCCGACAGAACAGACATGAACGAGCTGTGTTCCAGTAGAACTTTATTTACGTAAACAGGTGATGAGCCACGTTTGACCCACGGGCTGCGGATTGTTGGCCCTGAGGCATCTTCGGGGATGCTCCCGCCATCCCGGAGACCAGACTCCCGACACTTCTGCTCACAAGTGAGCCGAGCCCCTCTACTCGCGTTTCACTGGCTGACAGAGTCGTGCGGCCACGCCTGACTTCAAGAAGGATGAGAAGAACAGCCCAGCTGGTCGCCCAGAAAGCACAGAGCTGGAAATCTTTGTAAACAGTGTGTAGTCTCTGACCGTCCCCCCCTCCGCCCCGGACTGGAAGGTCCCCTCCTCAACCACCAACTGACTCTGTGAGCCTAGCAGGTCCTGTAACTCCTCTCTCCCCTAGTTCCCCACGTGTAAAAGAGAGAAATGTTTTCTAGATTCTTCTCGGGTCTGAGGGCAGCATTCCTGTCATGGTCCCCACTTTCCCTAGTAAGGGACGATTTTAGTTCTGTTGCACATCCGTGGAGCAAAGACTAGGAGTCATTCAAGATGTTTTTGTCCTCCCCCCACCCCCACAAATGCATATGTTGAAGCCCTATCCACCCCCCCCCCATGTGACACTGTCGGGAGCTGTGCCTCCGGGAGGTGGTTAGGGTCAGATGAGGTCATGAGAGTGGGCCCCATGGCGGTATCAGTGCCTGTCTAAGAAGAGGAGGGACCAGGGCCCTCCCCGTGCACACATGGGGGGACATAAGCCGGAAGAAATCAGCCATGCTGGCACCTTGGTCTTGGACTTACAGAGAAACATCGCCTGTTGTTGACCCCCCAGCCAAGCCCCAGTGGGCCGATACCAGCATCTGTAAGTTCTTCCAAACACCCCGAGTTCAGAGTTTCCGCTTTCACCCGTCACTCTAGGGCTGGCATGGCGGGGTCGCTGGCCATGCGTAGCTCGGGGCAGCTGGAGCCGGGCTTGGGTCAGGTTGGGGGTGACTCGGGGAGGGAGGCGGGGAGCTTGCTTTCCTATGAGGGGTGGAGTGACCGGGGGAAGACAGACTTACCGTCTGGGCCCACCAGGAGTCTGCTGCGGCTCTGGCCACTGGCTCGGGGCCACACAGACCACCGGGATGGGAGGGCAAGGGGACTTCTGCCCCGATTGGGGATCTGCGTCCTTGCTGTTACCGGGACGGCTCAGATGTCCCATCTCCACAGGGCTGTCCCGTTGTCCTCTGTGTCCACGAGCCTCCTCCCTCTGACTTGCGTCAGCTCTCACCTCCCCGAGACCTCCACTGACAGCCTTTCTGACATTGCAGGCCCCGCCCGCCCCCTCGGGGCTCCCCTCTCATGCCTCCGTCTCGTCTCGTTGTCAGTCCACACTCCCGTCCCCGCAGAGAACCTCGGAGTTTTGTCTTGTGTCTCCGCTTTTAAATACGAACTCCACTGGGGGCGGAATTTTTGTCTGCTTTATTCTCGGCATCACCCCCGCTCCCGCCCCGTCCCCTTCCTCACATTTGGACAGGTGACTGGCACACAGTAGGTGCTCAATATGTGTTTGCCATACGGGGGAATTTGTGTCACTGAAGCCAGGCAGCCACACCTGGGGGACAGAACCCTCTGGCAGGGGCAGAAGGGATCCCCTCCCTTTGCCTCCAAAGAAGAATGCTCTGCTTCTGTGGACTCGCAAAGGCCTCCGGGGTCGCCTGCGTCCTGCGGGCACTGCCAGGCAGCTTCCGACACCCCCATACACGGGATCATGGGAAATCAACCTGCAGTTCAAAATGGGGGACAATGATAAAGGAAACCCCTTGTGAGGGTTGAAAAGATTTTTATCTTTTTAAAGAGGGGAATTGGGATTTGGGAGACAGGGTGTGAGAAAAATCACAAACGCCGGTACCTCGGATGGGCCTTCCTGCCAGATACACTCTGTCGCAAAGAGGAAAGTCTTTGCCAGTGGAAAGTGGAAATTCTAAACATAGAACCCGGGAGGTAGGGAAGTGAAATCTTTCCTCATCTTCCTCCAGAGCTCGCGGTTTTCTCCCCCAACTCAACCCCGTCTCTTCGACTCCTGACTTTGGGGGGGGGGTGTGGAAGGCGCAGGAAGGAGAAGGGTGGTCAGGACAACAGAAGCTGAGTCTCGGGGCGCCCGGGGGGCTCAGTCGGTTGAGCATCCGACCTCGGCTCAGGTCACGATCTCACGGTTCATGAGTTTGAATTCTGCGTCGGGCTCTGTGCTGACAGCTCGGAGCCTGGAGCTGCTTCCGACTCTGTGTCTCCCTCTCTCTCTGTTCCTCCCCTGCTCGCGCTCTGTTTCACCGTCTCTCTCTCTCTCTCTCAAAATAAAGAATAAAAAAAATAAAAAAAATAAAAACAGAAGCTGAGTCTTTTTCAGAATGCATGCATCAAAAATGCAGACTTATACGGATGGCCCAGCAGGGGCCCTGAGTGCAGACCCCCAGGGTGGCAGGCAGGTGGCCCAGTGGCCGCCTGGGAGGGCTCACCCCAGCCGGTGCCCGTTCCAAGGCCTGTCTGCCTGTTTCCTTATGCTGGACTCTGAACAGCCCAGGCCACGGCGCCTGAGCCCTGTGTGTCGCTCTAGACACGGAGAGATGGACTGTCCCCCGCCCACACTGGGCCTGTGGCCTTTGGGAAGAATGGGGCTGCCCACTCTTGTCGTGTGATGCCCGTCAGTCTGGCACTGAACTCCCTGCAGCCCAAGGCACATTCACCAATGGCAGCAGAGGAGATGCCCCAAGGTCCGGACCCCACTGTCACGACCACAGTAAACTTGTGGTCTCTGTGCATGGCCCCGCCCGCCACCAGTGGCGGAATTCTGCTTGCCTCCAAGCCAGGCATTTCCGACGGTTTGTCCTGCCCGAGTCAGAGGACAAGGTGGGATGGGGTCATCTGAGCCCCGGCTTCTGAGACTTGCCTCCAAAAATAGGCCTTTCTTCCTGTGTCCAGGGCTCGGCCACGGGCCCTGCAGGAAAATGTACGTTTCCAAGGCGGACGGACCATCTGGAAGTCCAGCTGGCCACACGCTCGGGAGTCAGGCCACAGCCGAGTGTCACGGGACCCTGGGGTGACACTCCCCACCTCGTGGCTCCCATCCCCTTCATTGGGTAAATAACACGCATTTTCAGATCCTGAGTCAGGGCAGAATCTGGGCGTGTTGGGACTAGCAGGTGGGCACTCCAGGGACAGCTCTTACTGCCATGACCCCGGCAAACTTTCCAGAACTTTCTCTTCCCACCATTCTGGAAACCTGTGGCTACCCAGCCCAGCAATGGAGCCTGGGCCGCTGCCCCGGGAAGGCCGTCCCCGCTGCGAGAGCTGTCCGGCTGCCCGGGCATGAGTCACAGCCTGCTCTCGGCAGCGCCCTGCGGATTCAGAAGCTTGGGCCGTTTCCTGCAGATAAGTGATAATAAGTGCGGGGCAGACCTGGCGGGGGTGGGGGGCCCACACTGGGAGAGAGCCCTTCCTTCAAAGCCCCTCAGCGCTAATGAGCAATTCCAAGCATTAGCTCCAGCAGCATTTAGGGATTTCCTCATCAAAATAAACTTCCTCCCATGTTATCTTCATTTTTGGCATCTGATAGGATCCTTTTTTTGTCTCATTTATTTATTTTTTTCCACTCCAAGATGCAGGCTGAGCAGCGCTTGGCCCTGCCGCGGGCGGACGGGCAGGTGAGGACGCAGGCCTGTTTGAAGCACGGCCAACTGGCTGCCAAAGCCCACCTTCGCGGGGCTGCCTTGGTTTCTCCTCCTGTGCCTGCCCTGGGGTGGTGGCGGGGGCACGGCCGCGGGGCGCCCGCCGGGTTCTGCCTCAGGTCCTCCTGACTCCCTGACCCAGGCTCCCCGTCCACCCTGCGAGGCCGGGTTCCGGGGCTCCCCGAGCCTGGGACCAGAGCGCAAACTGGAAGGGCGTTGGTGCCCTGGACGTGTAGCCCCCGAGCGGGGCGGGGAGGCCTGCCGCGTGGCCCATGTCTCCAGGCCTCCCGGCCGGCCGGCCAGCACTTCCTGCGGCTCAGTGCTGGCCTTGGAAGGCGAGTTTTAGCCCCAGTAGGTGATTTCCCGGAGGACCTGTTGATGCCTGGAGCTGACAGGCCTCTCCGGGCCAGAGATGAACCAGATAACACAAGTTTTGTTTGGGGCCAGACAATTCGTCAGGAAATGAGGTAGAGGTTGAAAACGGAACTGGTGTCACTGGGTTACTGGGGGGGGAAACTGTCCCTGGAAGGCCCTGTCAGCCCTTCTAAAGACGGCTGAGCAGGCCCAGCGGGGGCCCGGGCTGCCTGCTCCAGGCGATGCCTGTGAGGCCAGCCAGGGGGCATTTGGGGCCCTCTCTCCAAGGACAGTTGCCCAAGCAGGAGCCCTGTATACAAGGGGGGCGGGTGATAAAACGCTGCTGATAGAACGCAGCTTTGGTTCAGGACGGGCACGGCGGCCAGTGGAAATGTTCCGCTTCCCGGCATGTCTGGCGGTCGGAGCCGACGACGAAATGCCGGAGGGTCCTGGGAAGTTCCAGGGGCCCCCCACCAGCACCGCTCCGCACCCCTTCCACGTTTTCCTTCCCGCAGGGAAAGCTGGAATCGTAGCTGGGAGACACAGCAGCCGTGTTGCAGCCATGAGGACAAAGCCGCGTGCCCAGGGCGGTGGGGCAGGAAGAGCCGGGGCCCTGGCGACACGGAGGTACCTGCCTGGTAGGTAAATGGACCACGTCTTAAAGTTGGGAAGGTGTGATTTTCTGTGGCCTGTGTCCAACCATCCCTCTGGGGCGCGGCCATCGGTGAGAAGCCACAGCATGCAGATGAACCAGGGTCAGGCCACCCCCAAATCACAAAGGCTGCGGGGGCAGAGGGTCCTTCTCCCCAGCGGCTCCCTGACCGGGGGACTCCGTGGGGAAGGCCCGAGGCAGCCGTCGCCACACGTGGGTGTAGGAATGTCACCATCTGGGCGGTGGCCAGAGCTGGGCTGTAGCCCACAAGGCCACCTGCCCAAGGGGAACAAGAGTGGGGCCCTGAGAGGGAGACCGTCTCCCTCTCCCAGGTGGAGGACCAAGCTCTGAGCACCAGGAATGACCCTGACACTTGGAGAACATTCCAGAGAGAGAGGACCAGTTCTGTCCTCCAATAGGTTAATTCTTCCCTCGTTGGTAAGCACTTTGGGGAAGGAGCCCTAGTCTGTGGCTCCCTGGAACATTCTGTCTTGCGGCCTGCAGAATGCCCACGCACTCAGCGCCTTTGCCAAGGCTGGGACGGCTAGGAGGGGTCCCAGGGACCCCTCAATGGAGCCTAGGGTCCGCCCAGGGTGACCGGGTCAGGTGCAGCATGTCACCACAACCGGGGTTGTTTTCTCAGTCTGGAGGCTCGACGTCCAGTGTCTGAGAACGAGATCGAGGTGTCTGGGGACTCCAGTGTCCTGGGCCGCGGCTCCGAGGTCACACGGCGTCTCCTCTGTCTGTGTCACATCTCACATCCCCCTCGGCCTCTCTCTTAAAAGGACACGTGTGATGGCATTTAGGTCCCACCAGATAAGCCAGGGAGCGCTTACCTCGATCACATCCGCAAAGACCGTTCCTTCCAATAAGGTCATGTTGATAGTCCAGGGATTCAGAGGTGACTATCCTTTTACGCAGCTGCCCACAGTGACACCGCCTCCTGCAGGGCTGAGTTGCAGATCCTGAGCAGGGGTGGGGGGCCTCCTGCACCCTGGGCTTCCTGGGGCTCCCCGGACCCAGCCACCAGAAACTGCCCCTTGCAGAACAATGCCAGCGCGAGTGGAGGCGCCACCAGCCCTGACAAAGGAAGCAAGAGGAGGGGATGGAAAGAGAGCCTTGGGTCCGCATCACCCTGGTGCCTGGCTTTGGGCAAGTTGTTCCTTTCTGAACTTCCCGGAACACGAATTTCCTCATAGAGGATACGAACAACCACCCCATGAGATTCAAATGGAGCAGTTAGGCCCCTGGCGTGTAGGGACACCCGGGGTGGCCGTGATGGATGTGGCCGAGGCCAGAGTCACGGTCCTGCACCATTTGGAGCTTTACACGCGTTGCGGAGATGGCGCTTGCTGGCTGCTCGGTAGAGATGGCCTTCCTTCCTTATTTCCTCAATGAGGCGCACCCTGTAAGAAGTCCCCAAGCGGTCACGTCGGCAACTGCAATCCCCAAGCTGGTCCCGCGCAAGCCGATCTAAACCCCGAGCCCTGGCCCGTGGCGTCCACCGGGCCGGGCACCGCCGCACCTGCTGCCTCCCAGAGCCCGTGAGGTTGCGGTGCTGGAGATTTGGGCCCCAACGATCGGCAGGGTCAGGCCTCTCCTCGGCGTCCTCAGTTTTATTTCCTTCGAGAGGACGTGGTGAGCCTCCCAGCAGACATGCCCCGGGCCGCCAATGGGGCAGAGGCCTCGAGGGACCTGCACAGCCCGCGGCCAGGGTCTCCACAGGGCTGCCCTCCTCCAGGAAACGGGCCTTCCCTGCTCTGTCCACGCGCCACTCTGCACGCTCGCCTCTGTGTGGCCACCTTCTGTCGCGGACACAGCACGCTCCCTGCCCCGTGACCTTGAGCTCGGCCCCGGGTGAGGAGGCTTTATGGACACTTCAAGTTTCCACCAGCCTTCTGAGCCCTGGGCCCTCTGCCAGGGACGGGCACGTCTTGCGTCGGGACTGCCTTTAGGCTGGGTTCCAGGATAAGGGGTGTGGAGCCCAGCAGGGCCACGGCTGGTGTGCGAGTCCCCCGGAAAGTGGGCAAGGAATAAATGTGGGTTGTACGTCACTGAGACCATGCGGCGCTTTAAAAAAAAAGTGTATTTATTTATTTTGAGGGAGACAGAGAGCACGAGTTGGGGAGGGGCAGAGAGAGAGAGAGAGAGAGAGGAAGACAGAGAATCCCAAGCAGCCTCCACACTGTCAGCGCAGAGCCCCACGCGGGGCTCGATCTCATGAACCCGAGCCGAAATCGAGTCAGATGCCTAACCGACTGAGCCCCCCCAGGCGCCTCTGGGGTGATGGCATTCTTAGGCAGCCAAAGCTGATTGATACATTCTCAAGGGGAACTTGACCCTTCGTTCCTCGATTTATGGCTCTTGGCACCACCTAATTTCCTCCTTAAAAAGCATGTTCTTTGGGGCGCCTGGGTGGCTCAGTCGGTTGAGCGTCCGACTTCGGCTCAGGTCATGATCTCGCGGTTCGTGGGTTCAAGCCCCGCATCGGGCTCTGTGCTGACAGCTAGCTCAGAGCCTGGAGCCTGCTTCAGATTCTGTATCTCCCTCTCTCTCTGACCCTCCCCTGCTCACGCTGTCTCTCTCTGTCTCTCAAAAATAAATAAAAAATATTAAAAAAAAAAAAAAAAAAGCGTGTTCTTTGAGGGTGATCATGAAAGCCCCGGGTCCGGCTTTGCTGTCCTCTCTGCTTGGTTTCCAGAACACAGGTGCTGGCTCTGACTTACCAAACCGAGATGGCCAGGTACCCGTCGGTCTCCGCGTACTAGGCTAAAGGTTTGGGGGGGCAGGTCTGGGACTGTCTCACAGACTTTAGGAATCTCTAGTGCCCATTGCAACGCCTGAGCCCCACCAGACTCTCGGTAAATATTTGTTAAAAGAAGGAAATACGGAGAGGAAGAAACATGATAAATACAGGAACAGCCAAGTGGGCTACCAGGTGCTAAGCAAGGACTCGCAAAGTCGTTTTGCCCCAGGTAGGAGCCACGCTGACTCGGGGCGCTGAGCCCCCATCCCCCAGGAGCCGTCTCACCCGGTGCGCCCTCCGCCTCAGCGGCCTGGAGCCAATCTCCCCGGCCCTGCCTTCCTGCCTGGGCCTCCCGGCCTCCAGCTTCACGCCCGGGAGCCCCCAGCCCGCCCGTCTCTTGGCCTCTTCCTCTCTGTCCCCTAACAGGGCTCACCCTCAGACTTGCACGAATGGCCTCTGTGGTTGGCCTCGGGCCGGGTTCGAACCTTCTCTTCTGGCCGTGCCCTGGCGTGGCCCTCTGCCGCAGACAGCCTTCGGCCCAGGCGCCAGCTCCACAGTCCGCCTGTGACCGGTCCCCCTCGAGGGCACCCCGGCAATGCCTTCTGGAAGGTTCCTCCCAGGCTACGCCTGGTCCCGAGTGCCTGGTTTGTCGGTTGTAAGTTGCCTCAGACTCTGGAGGTCATCTGGACCCGCTCCCTGCTGGCTGCACGAATGTCCCCTACGTGGGGACTCTAAATCCACGGATGGGGACATCTCAGCTGTCCTTCCTAACGTCCCCAGGAACGTCCAGAAGCTATCCACGCACACAGGTGTGCACAGACGTGCACACGCACACACCTGGGACAACGGTCTCTGCAGCCAGGACAGAACAACCACTGGCCTGCACAGTGAGCCCTCCGCTGTAACGTTATTTACACGTAAACCGTGTTTCCCGAGTCCTAGTCTCTGAGCTAACCGTCTCCTCTGCGTCTACGCACTATTGATTTTCTGAGCAGGGTTTTGCTAGTAGAGCAAAGGAAATCCAGCACTCCTGGGCTGAGGATCCTCGGTCTTTCTTGAGTGGGGCCTGGCTTAGTGATGGTTAACGTTTGACGTTCCTGAGGCCACAGCTCTTCGAGGGAAGGACCCTGCAACTCTTGTTGGCACGTCATGGGGCCTCTGGGTCCGCACCGCGCTGCTCCAACTTGAACCACTGGGGATCCTTTATTTTATTTTATTTTTTTAACGTTTATTTATTTATTTTTGAGAGAGAGAAAAAGAGAGAGCAGGAGCAGGGGAGGGGCAGAGAGAGGGAGACGGAGAGAGAGGATCCCAAGCAGGCTCTGTGGTGCCAACAGAGTCTGATGCGGGGCTCGAACTCATGAACTGTGAGATCATGACCTGAGCCGAAACCAGGAGTCGGACGCTTAACTGACTGAGCCACCCGGGCGCCCCAGCCTGGGGGTCCTTTAACCTGGAGGCTCTGATGCAGTGGGTGGGAGCAGGGCCCAGAGTCTGCATTTCCAGCAAACTCCCAGGCTGTGTCCCAGCCGCTGGCCGGGGACACCACTTCCAGCAGCCCTGTGCAGAGACAATGTCTTATGTGCAGTTTGGAAAGTGGCTAATTCAGGAAGAGCTGGGCCTTACGCACAGGGCACGTTCCGAACAGGGCGTGTCAAACAACGTCTCACCTTCCAGCGCAGCCCAGGGGCCTGGCGCAGACAAGTGCCACTAAATATCAGCTCATGAGACATCATGGCGTTGGAGGTGGGGATCCCGAGGCCAAGGTGACCTCTCGCCAATCAGAAGGGCATCCCCAGACGGGCATTGGAGAGGGGACCCTCGTCCCTGGGGCTCCAGGGGCCCCAGCAGTGTGCGGGGACAAGACGGACACTATCCCTGCCCTTCCCCAGAGGAGGAAGCTGGCCTGAGCAGACCGTACAGCCTGACACGTGCACACGAGCCCCACGACTGTTTCTGGAGCCGAGAGAGAGCTGTGTCCCAGACGTCCCTCTGTCAGGCCCGCTGGCCACGACTCCCTGCAGACGTGGCGTTCGGAGAAAAGCAAAATCCACGCTCGTTCTCCACCACTGAGGCAGGGCCCTGCACTACGAACACAGGACCCGCCTTGGTGGCAGGCCAGGGCTCCGGGGACGCTGGTTCCCCCCTGCTTGTTTCTCTGAGGCGCTTGCAAGGAAGTCAGTTCAGTCCAGGCTCCAGGGCCGGAGACCCACGTCCCAATTCCACCACCTCACTGGGCCCAGCATCTGGCTGGGGTTACGGAACCGCTTGTGCCTGCCTCAGTTTCCTATTCTGTCATATGGGAATCAGTACCACCCACCACCCAGGCTTGTTTGCAGGGTCGGACAGAACGATATATTGACTATAACACAAAAGCATCTACCGGAGGCCAAAAGAGACATAGACCCCCACCCCCAAAGTTGGAGCTCCCCAAATTGGTGATGAGGACGGGTTCCCTGGCCCCACGCCTGCTGTGCGGGGAGGTATGCATTTTTACAAAGCACCCGGACGATTTGTAGGAGACAGGAATTTCAGGAAACGCTATCCCGACCCAGCCGACCAGGCTGGACTGAGCACAGAACAAGACAAGGGGTCAGGCATTTCGAGGGTGAGCGGTCTCCTATGGGGGGAAGGTGGCAGCAGGTTCCTCTGACGCCAGGGGGCAGGTGTCCCGGGCCCCCGTCCCTTCCCAGCAGGCCCCGAGAACAGCAGAGGTCCAAGGCTAACGTGAATACAGACGGACAGCTTACTTTCAGGCCATTCCAAGGGAGCGGCGGAGGGAAAATGGGCTTTGAACTCAGGCGGACCTTTGTTTCAAACCTGTCACTCACAGCTGTGTGGCAAATCCAGGACCTCTCAGTGCTCAACGTGGGGTCCTCTGGGGAGCAGCATCCACATCAAGGCGGGGGGCTTGTTAGAAATGCAGGATCCCAGGCTCTGCCCCTGACCTCCGGAATTAGCTTCTGCATTTTAGCAAGCTCTTCGGGACATCCTGTGCCCTTGAGAGTTTGATGAGCTTTCTCTTCACCTCCTTGAGCCTCGATGTCCTCAGCTGCCAAATGGGAAAATACAGCATAGCACTAAGAATCCTTGCAGCTCCAGCTAACACAGAGGTGACTTCAAAACAGCATAAACAGTCAGGAAATGTGGTGGCCGCTGAGCCTGGCAGCCCAAAGTCAGGCAGGTGTCAGGGTCAGCGTAGCCCGGGTCACTCCACATGCCCCTCTGGTGGTGTCCTGGCGATGCTCTGCTCTGCCTGTGGTTTCACACTGAGCCTGGGGGCAAGATGTTGTCACATTTTTTTAGCGTGAAGTTTAGATTATCCTTTTAACATGCACAGAATCTGCAGTGAGAGTTTATTTAATGCTTATTTTTGAGAGAGAGACAGAGAGTGAGCAGGGGAGGCAGAGAGAGAGGGAGAGAGGGGGACACAGAATCGGAAGCAGCTCCAGGCTCTGAGCTGTCAGCACAGAATCCAAGACAGGGCGCGAACCCACAAACCGTGAGATCATGACCTGAGTCAAAGTCAGATGCTCAACCGACTGAGCCACCCATGTGCCCCAGTGATAGTCTCTCTTTTCATTCTTGACATGTGTGATTTGTGTCCTCTCTCTTTTTTTCTGGACTTAATGCTGTTGATCTTTCCAAGAACCAGTTTTCAGCTTTGTTGATCTCCTCTGTTATCTATATTTTGCATCTCTTTGGCTTCTGCTCTTTTCTTTATAACTTCCTTCCTTTTGCTTACTTTGGTTTATGTTGCTCTTCCTTCTCCAAGCTGCATTTGGAGGAGCTTAGGTCCAGATTGATTTTGGACTTTTCTCTTTTCTAATGTCAGCATTTAAAGGTATCAGTTCTCAGGGCGCCCGGGGGGCTCAGTCGGTTGGGTATCCGACTTCAGCTCAAGTCATGATCTCAGCTCGTGAGGTTGAGCCCTGCGTCGGGCTCTGTGCTGACAGCTTGGAGCCTGGAGCTGCTTCAGATTCTGCATCTCCCTCTCTCTCTGCCCCTCCCCTGCTCATGCTCTGTCTCTCTCCTTCAAAAATAAACATTAAAAAAATTTAAAGGTATCCGTTCCCTTTAAGCGCTACTCTAGCTGCATCCCACATATTTTGATATGTCCTATTATCATTCAGGATTTCAATGTTTTAAATTTATTGATACTCACAAACCAGCATATGGTCTATCTTGGTGAATGTACCTTGTGCCTTGGGAAAAAATATCAATTTATAGATCAGGATGATGAATCCTGCTTTTCAAATCCCCTATAAATTTACTGATTGTTTTTTGGTCGAGTCCCAGCAATTATCAAGAGAGAAAGTTGAATATTTTACTATGACGGTGGTTTATTTCTCCTTCAATTCTGTCCATCTTTGTTCATGCCTTTTGAGAGTCTACTGTTAGATGTCCATACACATTTAAACTTGTGACTTCCTGATAAATTGTCCTTTTCATTATTGTCTCAATATCTTCTCTGATATTGATAAGGTCACTCTAGCTTTCTTATGCTTACCATTCACATGGGCTACCTTTGCCATTCATTTGCTTTCATTCTGTGTCTCTATTTAAAGTGCATCTCTTATAGGCATATAATTGAGCATATGGTTGAGTCTTGCTTGTTTATTCAGTCAGACAACCCTTTCCTTTTAATTAAACTATTTATACCATTAATATTTAGTGCAATTGTTGATACAGCTGGATTTAGGCCTATCATGTTAATATTGATTTTCTATTTGTTTTCTCTATTTCTTTTTCTTCCGTTTCCCCCTTTTTGCTCTCTTTTGGACTATTTGAATGTTGTTTAGAATTCCATCTGCCAGTTCTAAGATTTCCTTTTGGCTCATTTTTATATTTCTTTCTTCTCTGCTGAGATTTATAATTTTCTCATTCATTCTTGGTGTATTTTCTTTCACCTAACTGAGCATAATTATACTAGTTCTTTTAAAGTCCTTGTCTGATAATTCCAATATCTGGGTCATTTGGGGATTGACCTCTATTGACTGTTAATGGGTCACATCTTTCTGGGTCTTTGAATGTTGAGTAATTTTGAATTATATCCTGGACATTGTGAATATTATGTTGACTCTGGGTTTGATTATATTCCACTGAAGAATGTTGATGTTTTAGATTTTGCTGGAAATTAACCTGGTTAAACTCATGTTGTAAGCACCGCCTCTCCATCTGTGGATCCTGGTGGAGATCTCAGTTCAATTCCTTAAGCTTTTGCCTTGCTGTTCCAAGCCTCTTCTCTACATGTGTGGTTCTGGATGGCCTGGGACTTCTGTGGTGTCACACCCAGAATTCTTCTCTATCTCAGTCCTCTCTGATGGTGGCTGTGGCTTCCTAGGTTCCTTTCTCTGGTTCCTCCAGCCTAAAAAGATGGTGAAGGTCCTCCTGGCATCTCCACCACACACCCCAAGCCACACTGCTCTGAGCCTACCACCTGCCCGGGAGGAAACACCACAAAAGGTGGAGAACTCACCTCCATGCCATGACCACTTCAGGTTTTGACTCCCTTCAACAGCCTTCCTGCATTTGTTTGCTTTTCAGAATCTTCAAGTAGTTTTATTTTTTGGCCAGCGTTCGCTGTTGTTATCAGTGGGAGAGCTAGTCTGTGGAGGAGTCCAACCACCAAAGCAGAAGCCAGCTCTTTAGGCACAGTGTTGGCAGTGCTGATGGGCTTCCTTTTGCTGCCCAGGATAAAGTGGGAAAGCAGAGACAAACAAAACAAAACAAAAAACAAAACAAAATCAAAAAACAAACACAACAACAACAATAACAAAATCCCACTAAATATAAAGGTGCCAAGTCTTCCTAGATTTGAATATCAAACCATTTCTCAATGCCAACTTCTCTGATATTCCCAGACTAAGAAAAGGCTTCAGAGCAGAGATCAAATTCAGGTTGAAATCATATAAGAGGCTTTGTTCAGATCTCAGAAAGCTCTAAGGTGGTGCCCAGAGACCCATACACCAAACGAGAGGGCCTCAAAAGC
The DNA here is from genome assembly GCA_028646485.1 of Cryptoprocta ferox. NCBI lineage: Eukaryota > Metazoa > Chordata > Mammalia > Carnivora > Eupleridae > Cryptoprocta > Cryptoprocta ferox. Next base: position 3,499,014 of record CM053575.1, on the reverse strand, counting down.
TCTTAAGTGTTTGCCTCATGAGTCCTCGCCATGAAATAAAATGCCTTTCATAATATTGGAGAGACTCCCCACAGCAGTGTCATGGGAAGCCCAGAGGAGAAGAGAGCTTATCTTGAAGAGAGTCATCTTGTCTTGCCTTGCCTAGCAGAATGGATTATAAACTGATTCATTAAAAAAAATCCATAAAGTTATTAAAGAATTGTATCGACTCAAACTAAAAGAGATTAAGAGAGCTCAAAATAAAAAGAGGCCTTTGGGGGCACCTGGAGGGCTTAGTCGGTTAAGCGTCTGACTCTAGATTTTGGCTCAGGTCATGATCTCACTGTTGTGAGATGAAGCTCTGCGTGAGGCTCTGTGCTGATGGCATAGAACCTGCTTGGGATTCTCTGTCTCTCCCCAACTTATGCCATCTCTCCCCGCCACTCTCAAAAATAAATAAATAAACATTTAAATAAAAATAAAAAATAAAAAGAAGCCTGTGGACCCCTAAACTTCCATGGGAAGGAAACATACTGGGAAAAGGGCTCAATGGTAAGCATGGGGTGTTCTGTATGGAAGAGGAAGTCTGACTCAGAGGCCAAAACCAGAGCCCAGACTCCAGAGCCTAGAGCCACAGGGACTCATTCCCAAGCAGTGGGACTGAGCCCCACACAGGGAACTGATGACACATGCCCAGCTGGGTCTCAGAATCACTATGGACCTATGGCTACCATATTTACACACTGGAATTTCAGTTGAGTTTCCCAGGGTGGCTCTCCTCCTCCTGTCCCACCATTGCATTTGGGTGTGAGGGGCCAGGTACTTGTCTCTGGTTCATGGTTGCCACTCAGGGAGCTGTATCAGGAACCCACATCTGAAGACCACTGTTCACCTGCAGTTGATGGAGAGCATGGGATCCTAGACCTTGAGCTCAAAGCTGTGATGGGATAAGAGTTGGGCGAGAGGGAACTGTAGGGAAAAGCAGGAGGATACTTTGCCTGTGGGAGGGGTGGGAATTGTTGAGGCTAGAGGGCAGCCTGTGGTAGAGTGTTTTCCAAACATGATGACAGCCAAATTTCCAGAACCTGGTTGTCCCCCTAGCACAAGGCAGAGTCCATTTCCACTTGAACCTATGACTGTCTTGAACAGGCCATGGTGCATAGTGAGGCTGTGTGATTTCCAGGTCATAGAAGTCAATCTACCCCATCCCTAGTCAGCGCTCACCCCTGGACTCCAGCCACCATGTTGTGCAGACATCCCAGCCACACACACACACAGGCCACATGGAGGTGCTCCAGCCAACAGCCCCAGCTGAGGTCCCAGCCGAGAGCCCCACAGGAACTGCCAGATGTGTGAGCGAGCCAGCCTTCCCTGCTCAGCCCTGTCCACATCCTTGCTCCACAGAATCTGTGGGCATAGCAGATGGTGGGTTTCCACCACGAAGTTTGGGGTGACTTGTATACGACTGCAGTAACCGGAGCAATGGTTTTGCAACAGATTCCCAGAGGCAGGGCGCTGTCACACTTCCCACCCTGGAAAGGGGACAAAGTAGGACCATCCCGATTCGTACGCAGTCATTGGAAAGTGCCCTCCGTGTGTCTCCCTTGTACCAAATGGAATTTGAAACTGCAGCGAAGGAGCAAAGTCCAGGAAACTTCTGGAAAGGCGAAGGAGAAGGGGCTGCAGATCTCTGTAGACGCCTCCTCCCTCTTCAGCAGAGAACGAAGAATGTTTCCTAGCCACTTGCATCAAATAAAAATTTGGGCCTGGGGCTCAGTGTCCTGTTTCTCCCATTCTTTCTCTCCCGTTCCCTTTGCCTCTGGTGCATTATCTTAGTGTTATCTGCATCATATGTGGCCCTGCCCCCAGCAGCACCGCATGGCCAGGCAGCTGGCTAGAAAAGTTGGATCCTTGCTCAACCCAAGCTCGCGCTAGGTTAGAATCAGCGGGGCTCCCCAGGAGACACGCAGGCTCTGAGGAATTTGAGAAAGGCTGTTCCACACTGACCCATCAGCAAGTCCAGATCCCTGGGAGAGCAGAGGGACACTCGGTCCCTGGGGCATGTTTAACCTGCACGGCAGGGCTGCTCCCCGCTGGAGTGGTGCCGGCCCACACCCCCTGGTGCTGGAGGGAACCTCACACAGCATCTAATGCACGGACGGGGAATGGGTTTATCACATTGTACTGTGTGCAAACCTGGTTAATGGGTCTTGGCCCCGGGAGCTGGGCTGAGGATGTTTGGGGAGGAGGAGTCTAGAGTCTGCAACAGAGTGTGCTGCCATCAATTAGTGATGCCTGCAGGAGAGTGTGCTGCCATCAATTAGTGATGTCTGCCAGGGCTGGGACAGGGGTGGTGCCCAGGGTGATACTCACTCTCCTCCTGCCTGTATCAAGCAGAGTCCCTTTCCTGCCCTTTAAAAGACTTCTTGTTTCCCTCCCGGCCAGAAGATCTTCCAAGAGTTGTTACAGCTCACAAGCCCACCTCTGCACATGCCCATCAACCATGCGGTGCCCCATATTCATGTGGAGGGGGTGAATGTGGGTCTGTGGCATCCGACCAGGACCTGGCTTCCAGCCCTCCGTGGCCTCCCTGGGTGCTCAGGGACCAAGGAGTCTTCCACGCCAGCAGTGTGGGCATGCCAGCGCGTAAGGCTCACCATTTGACTCCCCCACCCCCCATGGCAGTGCCCTTCACAGACACTGCTTAACTGTCTGCTGGGTAAGGTGCCCAGGTCTCAGTAAGTAGTCTGGTCCAGTTACTTTCCAAACTTAAAAAAGCAAAACTACTGTGTGTCTCGGATCTGGGGACACCCCTTCTCCCCAGATGCCTGCGGCCCCCCCCTGGGAAAATGCTTCGTCCCTTTGCAGGGGAAGCTGTCCCGGCTTTCAGACATTCCCCCCCTTGCCCAGACCTTCCCAATAACCCCCAGCTGGGCAGGAGCTCTGTCCCCATTTTATAGGTAAGCAAACCGAGTCGTGGGTGACATGGCCGATCCGAGCAGAGCTGGGGTGACCTAAGCAGAGAAGCCACAACCCCAGGTCCTGCCCTCAGACCGAAGGCTCCTGTGGGGCACCGGGTGCCAGCAGCAGGCTGGGAGCGGGCACCTTTGCCAACTGAAAACCTCCCCCAGGGGCTCTTAAGGAGCATGTCAGTGTGGACCCTCCCCCAGAAGCTCTTTGGAAGCAAACCTGATGACCTCGGCACATTTTTTCCAAACACACCCTTCCTCCCTCTCCCAAATCTCAGTGTCTCTGGACCACTTCCCTGCAGAGAGGCTGAGGCAGGCCTGAGGACACTAGCAGGGGCTCCTTCCCAGAGGCCGCTGTCAGCGCCCACCCCTCCCCGCCACTGTCCTGCCTGCTTGGCTGGGATAGTTTGCGGAGATGTTAGGCCGAGAAGCCACAAGGCATTTCACCGTGGAGGAGAACATCAGTGTGGGTCCCCACGGCTACCGTAGAGCGGAGACGGGTCCACGCTGGTCGCCGGGATTCCAGGATCTCCCAGGTGGGAGAGGGGTCCTCCGTGACACAGAGGCCTGGCCGGGAGATCCGGGACACTCACCAGCTGTGGGGCATGAGGGACGCGTCCAAAACCCCCGAGCAAAGCCCTCAGGCCACCGACACCCCCTGGCGCACAGTAGGTGCTTGATTCCAGAGCCTGGGTCTGCTCCCCTCTCCCCCCAGGGCTGCTCCCCGCTCCCAGGGCGCGGGACCCCCAGAGGCTGCTGCCTGGCTGGACTCTAAGGAGCAGCAGAGGGGCGTCACCCCCCAGGGGGCTCCTCAGGACTGCAGGGCTCGTGTCTCCTGAGTGCCAGGCTAGGAGGCCCGGCGCTCGGTGGTTCTTCCGCCCCATCCCATTCGCTTCCCCGAGGGGCGTGTGCTCTTCCTACACCCACTCTGTTTATGAGAAAAGGGAGGCTCAGGAAGGGGAAGAGAGTCGCCCAAAGGTCACACAGCTCCTAAGTGGCAGGGCCCACGTACAAGCCAGGGGGACTCCTAGACCATGACAAAGATGCCCAAGTGCTGGCCATGTAGACAGGGTCAGGGCTCATCTCCCAGTGCTCCTCCAAACCTGTGATGCCAGAGTCGGGGTGATACCTGACCCTCGAGCTCAGGGTGTCCACAGCCCCCTGCACCAGCACAGAGAAGAACTCTGGGGGACGCCGGATCTCAGGGATCCCGGAGCCTGGGAGCAGGCCCTGCAGAACGCCCCCCCCCTTGTCCCCAGGGGTCAAGAAATGTGGAGAGAAGCAGGAGCCGGTTGCTGCCATCTAGGACGCACCGTCTCGGGCAGGGGGGAGCTGTGTGGGCAAACAGACACCAAGCCACGAAACATCATCCTGAGACCCTGAAAGTTTTAAGGAGAACCAAGGAGGGAGGCCTGAGCGGAGTGGGGGGCTAGGGAGAGAGCAGCGTGGGGCCCAAGGTGTGCTGAGACACGACCTGTCACCGTGGGGGCCAGGCCAGGGCCTGCAGGGAGATGCGGTTCTGCCGAATATGCACAGGGAAGTGGCTGTCCCTGAGCGTGGGTGACAGACTGGGTGAGCAGGGGTGACAGCCTGGGTGAGCATGGGTGATGGCTGGGGCCAGAACGTGGGCGGTGCTTGAAGAAAGAGGAGCCACCAGGCCTGCATCCAATGGTCAACTAGAGGAAAAAGAGCCAGCGTCTTTCACTTGTTTTTTTGTGGCTCATGTCCCTACTTTGTCACAAAAAGGGGATTTGAGGTGGTTTGCATTACGTGATTTTCAGTAAGTGAGAAAAAAATAAGGGGAAGAAACAGAAGACGGAGCAGAGGTAGAGTCAGTGGTCGACCATATGCCGTAAGGTCCTCTCTTCGTGCTGTTTGGTGTAGCAAGAGATTTGACGCTGAGTTCCCTGGCAGCCAATGCAAAAAGGAAAATGCACTCTGCCAATCAGTTGTAAGCTGCTGGGAGATGCTGGGCTCCGGCTACTTCTGAAAAAGAAGAGGGATTTCTTATCAGATCGTGCGGACCTGCACGCATGCACGGAAGCGAAACAATATCCCTGTACAAATGAAGTGATGTCTCTAGGCATCCCTGGGGACCCGCGTATGGCTCAGCACCCCCCCCCCGAGGGATAAGCATCCGCAGACAGGCATGCGATCTGGTGGCTGGGCTTCTTGGAGCCGTGCCCGAGTGTAGCTTCCCGCCAGGAGTGGGACGTATCCGAATTCAAAGCTCACAACTCCCCACACCTACAAGATTCTGCGAGTGCCCCCCGCCCCCCGCTTGTAGGTGGGACCAAACCCCAGCGCTGGGGTGGGCGGCAGGCACCACCTTGGAAGCTGGTGTGCGACCTTGGCTGCGCCCTGGAAATCACCTGGGAGCTGTAAAGACTCTGGTCCCTGGCTCCACCCTCCGCTCTGATCTCTTCGGCTCTGGGTGTGGTCCAGGCAGGAAGGTTTTTAAAGCTTCCAGGTGATTCTCACGTCCAGCCAAGTTTAGAACCGAGACTCCAGGAGACCTGGATCGCCCGTCCTCTGGCCAAACTCAAAGTTTGGCAAGTGTCCAGCAGTAAAGAATTGGGGTGGTGCCCCTAGGGCCCAGTCCCCAGGGAATGGTGGGGAGGGCGGCCCCAACAAACCTCAGGCCTGAAGGGAGGCTCACCCACCTTGATATGGGGATTAACCAATGGAGATCCTCCAAAAATAATTGGGGCCTGCTCCGTGCTCCTATTAAATGGATGATGGGGCCCCTAGTTTTACTCCTGGGATAAGCTTTTCCCAAAGGGTGTTGTTCCATATGATATATTATGACATTACGGAGGAAAACGTCCACGGGCAAAGAGATTTAGGAATCTGTGCATCAATTCCAGCAGGTCCCCTTCGGAGGGCCGGCGATGCTGACCGGTCCTGCCATTCTCCCAAGGGCCCTGGGATCCCCCCTCTCTGGCCATACGACTCTGTTTCCCCAGCTAGTGGTCCCAGGACCCAGGTCTCAGAGCTGGGTCTGTTGCACAGGCACTGAGAAAAGCTACTGGCAACATCCCAGCCAGATCTGGTCATTTAAAAAAAAAATTATTTATAAAAGAACTCACAGGGCCAGCACACGTCCAGCACCCAGCGTGGAGCGTGGAAGCTGCCCGGTGAGCCTTCCGAGATAACGCAGCAGAGACATGTACCCACAGGTACGTGAACAGGTTGAAATGGACTTGTCAGCACTAATCTAAACGTTGGCAGAGGTGTGCTGAGAACAGCCTTTTGGGTTTGGGGACCACTTCCTGACAGTAGTTACATACTGGCTCCAATCGCCTCTTAAGGAGATTTCCAGCTGGTAACAAAATAATCACACCAGTAGCAGGGTGAATATATTTAACACACCAACAGCTCTGAAAAACCAATGAGGGAAAAAATACTATAAATCAATAGAAAATGACAAGGGGCAAGAAAAAAAATCATCGGAGAAGTTACAGCTAGCTTCTAACAGACGCATGATCCAGTAACAAACATCCCCAACCCTTCGGCGGCTTCTAAGTGCCGAAGTTTGTTTCTTCAAGTGGAAGGCAGCAACGCCTCTGCTCATTAGTCAGTCAAGAACCCAGGGTCTTGGATGCTCAGTGTCAACACAGGGTTCTGGGATTCCCGCTGGGGGAAGGTATGACACGGCAGGATGTGTAGACCCTGCTCCTAGGACGTCATCCTGGGGAACCGCAACCCTACCCTGAGCCCAGGAGGAGACCCTGGTGTTTGCGGACAGCTCAAAGACCTGCCACCGTGAAAAATAGACTCAATCTTCTTGTCAACTAAAAAATAAAAATGCAAATCCGAACAACAATGAGGCTCGATGCAATCATACTTGCTTTCTCCTGTGAGGCAAGGGCTTATCTGGTTTTGAGCGCAGGTTTGCTTTACTCTAAATCAGGAGTTGACAAACTATAGCCCACAGGGCAAGTCCGCTGCCTGTTTTTGCACAGCTATGAGCTAAGATAAGTGTTTGAATAATTTTTAGTGATTAAAACATTTTTCAAAAATTTTCGAGTCATTGAAAAAACTCAAAAGACAAATAATATTTTGTGACCCATGACAATTACAGAAGAGTCCCCTTTCAGTGTGCATTTGCTTACAGATCGTTACTGCAAAGGCAGAGTTGAGTAGTTGTGACAGAGACCATGTGCAGCCCCCAAAGTCTAAAATATGTACTGTCTGGGAGTAAATGCTCACCTTCTTAGTCTTTTGGTGGAGGGAAGGGAGGGGGCTGGGGTGAGAGGTGAATATCCAGCTCAACACTGGGGGAGGTAGGAGCATGGGGGAAGGGTGCGGCAGACACCCATGTCAGAGACGGCTGTGTCAAGTAGGAAATGGGCAAAAAAGATCAAACAAGAGGGTACTGGTGATCTCAGCAGGAGGGGATTCATGGAAGTAGCCAGGAGAAGAGGGAGACAACGGCTATCGGTGAGAGTAGTTTTATGAATTTATCAATAGGTAATCAACAAGCATTGACAGCATTTGTCAAATGTAATCCACCTTGCTAGCTCCTGGGGAAATGATTTATACACATCCATCCATCCATCCATCACTCCATCTTCCACCCATCCATCCACCCATCCATCCATCATCCATCCCTCCATCTATCCATCATCCATCCCTCCATCTATCCATCCATCATCCATCCTTCCATCCACCCATCATCAATCCATCCATCCACCCATCATCCATCCCTCCACCCATCCATCATCCATCATCCCTCTATCCATCATCCATCCATCATCCATCCCTCTATCCATCCATCCTTCCATCCATCCATCATCAATCCATGCATCCATCCACCCATCATCCATCCCTCCATCCATCCATCATCCATCCATCCATCGATCCATCATCCGTCCCTCCATCCATCCATCATCCATCCCTCCATCTATCCATCATCCACCCATCATCCATCCCTCTATCCATCCATCATCCATCCATCCATCCACTCATCATCCATCCCTCCATCCATCCATCATCCATCCACCTATCCATCTATCATCCATCCCTCCATCCATCCATCATCCATCTATCCATCATCCATCTCTCCATCTATCCATCCATCATCCATCCTTCCATCCATCCATCATCAATCCATCCACCTATCCATCCATCATCCATCCCTCCATCCATCCATCATCCATCTATCCATCATCCATCCCTCCATCTATCCATCATCCATCCATCCACCCATCATCCATCCCTCCATCCATCCATCATCCATCCATCCATTGATCCATCATCCATCCCTCCATCTATCCATCATCGATCCATCTATCCATCCATCCCTCCATCATCCATCCATCTATCCATCCATCCCTCCATCTTTCATCCATCTATCCATCCATCCATCATCCATCCCTCCATCTATCCATCATCTGTCCATCTATCCATCCCTCCATCCATCCATCATCCATCTATCCATCCATCACTCCATCTTCCATTCATCATCCACCCATCCATCATCCATCCCTCCATCTATCCATCATCTGTCCATCTATCCATCCATCATTCCATCTTTCATCCATCCATCCATTCATCATCCATCCATCCACCCATCTATCCATCATCCATCCATCCATGCATCCACTCATTTAACAAGTGTTTTCTGAGTGTCCACTGTGGGCTGGACATAGCTGTGCATGCTGGGAAAATGGCAGCAAATGAGATCAATAAGGTGTCTGCTCTCAAGGCTCTTGTTCGAATATGGGAAGCAGACAAGAAGCACATAAACAGAAAGTGTTAGACAGTGTAGAGAAAATAAGACACAGAGATGAGGTACAGGTGACAGGCTGGGAAGGGAGCAGCAGCAGGTGCGTTGACCAAACCTGCGCTCAGTAACTTGCTCGTTTTAACACCATTTGAGTCCTCACAATAGGGGGAAATGCTATTGTTGTCCCCATTCCACATATGAGGAAACTGAGGTACCCAGAGCCAAGAGGACATGCCCAGGGTCCCGTAGTTGGGAAGGGGCGAGCCGGGAATTGAAGGCAGGCAGCCTGGTTCCAGAATTCCTGCTGGAACTGAGGTGTGAAGCTGCGCTGTGAGAACGTGGTGCTGAGACCAGGCCCCAAGGTGGAACCAAGCTTGGCCAGACCCGGTGCCTGGTGGGCGGGAGGAGAAGGAGGAGATGGTGTGGGCGGAGAGCTGATGTCATTCTCCCTGAAAGGAGATGCCCTTGATGCCCCTCTGTGCAGTAGAGGCAGGGAAAGTGCCACAGGACCTGGAGGGCTCCGAGCTCCGGGGTGCTTGTTTTACGGTGGTGGTGGGTGTGCCTGACCAGTGGCTGGCTGTCTTCGACCTCCTAACACGCACATGCATGCACACCACACACCTGTGCACATGCTGCACATGCACAACCTCACACACATGCATGCGTGCACATCACACACCCATGCACACACCGCATATGCACACACCACACACGCACATGCACATACCACACACACATATGTGCATGCACGCACACACCCCCCCAAACCATGGTCCCGCCCACATGGTGAGAAACGGGCAGCAGGGAAGTCCACGAGAGCCACCCCCATGGAGGACAGCTCAGCTGCTCCCTGATGGAAGAAAGAAAGTTCTAGAGCATGTGAGGATGGGGACAAGAAGACAAGCTGAGGAGGAAACACGAGCAAAAAACTACAATCTCTGGTGTCAGAAATCACAGACCCGAGAGGGGCACAGAGAACTCTGGGGGGACTGGAGCCCAGGGAGACGCGAGGAGGGGCTGCGGAGGGTCATTAGGAGTTCGCTGGCAGGTGAGCTGTGGCCTGCTGCGGGCAATGACAGCACCTGCACCAACACCATCCTTTCCCGAGGGTTCCAGACTGGATCCCACCAAGCAGGGAGCGTCGACTGCACTTGATGGCTGAGGGGGTGCAATGATCCCCCGCTTCTGTCGGTGGGATGACTGGGGCCCCAGCAGGACCGCAGGGCGGCCAGCAGCAGAGGCCGACTTGGTCTTCTGCCCTGTGATGGGGAATAAAGCTGAGGAAACGCGGCCCGCCGAGCCCTGTGGGTTTGGGAGGCTTGGGGTGGGGACAGAAAGGCAGCACCGGAGCTGTGCTGATGGTCACGCGGGCCCACATCGCAGATGCGGAACTCCAAAAGCTCCGGATCCTGGAATTATCTTGCAACTTGCTTGGCCTCAAAACCTGACCTGACCTGACCTTTCTGGCAGCAAAACTTGCCCTAGACGGTCAGATCTGGGCCTCCTTTCGGGTGAGCGTCCAGGGTTTGTGGATTTGAATGCGGGGTGTCACCCTAGCCCCCACCGGGAGGTATTCCCTCCCCATTTCCCTTCTAAAATCCAAAAAGTCTCGTCTTTGGGCAAAAGAGTGGCATTGGCCCTGCTGGGGCCCTGCCGTCGGTCCGGGGAGCTCCAGAGCCCCTAGTTCTGAGCGTGGCCCTGCCACTCCCTGTTGACATGGAGTCAGGTGGTCAGGGTGCTCCAGGCAGTGAGGGGAACAAACAGGTGAGGCTACGGGGGGGTGCGGGGGGGAGCGGCGATGGAAAACGCCTGCACCCAGGCAAACTGTCCAGGGTCCCTCGGCGTTCCCGGCACCGTGTGCTTGAGCAAGGCTCGGGCGCACCAGCCCACGGGGAGTGGGTCTTCCTGCAGGAGGCCCGGGTCCTGGTCCTGCAAACGGCTGTGTGACCTGAGCAGGTGTCCAGCCCTCTCTGGACCTGGTTTTCTCTTTGTAAAGTGCGAGTTGAGGCTGAGCCCAGTGGGCCTTCTCGCTTGTGGACACGGCATTTCCAGGGGCGCCCCAGCCCCCCCGCCCTGCCGGGGCCCCAAGCCTGCGGCTCCAAGCACCCCTGTGTCTCTGCTCCCCATTCTTTAATTGGAGGGGTGGACAAGCCTCTCCTTTCTCATTCTCCTCTTTTCGGGGTGGAGATCTCAGCCTCTCCGGAGCCTCGATTCCCACGGAGGGGGGGCCTCGGGAGCACCTCCTCGCCGTCCGGGCGGCCCAAGCCGGCCGCGGGGGCCCCAGCGCTCAGCGTCTGTCCGCTCACACCCCGGGGTGGGGAGGGATTTCCATGGGGCTTATGGTGATTTATAATGGGAAACCTCCGCTTTCCCCCGACATTGTTCCCCCTGACAGAGGGAAGAAAGAAGGCACTAAATCTCCTCTCATCATAAGTAATGATGAAGCCCGCTGCCCCGGCCCCACCCCCAGTGCCCTCCACCGCGACAAAGTGCTCTATTGTCACCGGTTACATTTTTCTCAAAAAACCTTCAGCCGCGCACAAGGCCAGCGCCGTATCCTTAACTGGACCTTCCTCATTGTCTGCGCCTGAGGGAAATGGAATGTGTCAGGCTGAGTAATGCCCTCAGGAGCCCGCGCTCGGGGCTTTGGCCCGGATAAAGCCGCCCCCACGCTTTCTCAGGCTCCTCGGCCGGGATGAAAGCCGGCCCGCCTGCCGCAGCCACCGCGCCACCTGGCCCACGGGGACGGTGGGCTCGCCTGCCGGGCCGGTGGCCGCCCCCGCGTCCCCCGAGTCCCCTGGGGGTTCCCCGGGGGCGGGAGGGCTCGGGCCCGGGTGGCGCTGGGCCAGGGGGCCGGGGGAGGGGTCGGGGAGGAAGCCTGGGGATCCCGAGAGGCATCGCCCGCTGTCGGATAGGGCCCTGCCCGAGCCGTGCCCCCGGCCCAACTAGGGGGCCGCGGTTCCCACCTGTTGGAATCACAGAGCCTTTCAAAAGAGCGCGTCCTTTACCGCCAAGTGCAAGGTCCGCAAAACCAACCCCCGCCAAGCCCGTTCATTCACTCATTCATTTGCTTTGCTCCACTTTGCAAAGGCGGGGAGGGGGGTGCTGTGACTTGTAACTCCCAGGGGTTCAGGGAGGGGCGTCTGCCAGCAGCTTGGGTCCCCCCGACCCCACGCGCACAGGGAGGAAAGGGAGGGCCTCGTTCAGGATGAAAATGCAGACCGCGTTCAAAACGAGGGAGGAGTTGAGACCCGGGGCATGGGGTGGTGGCAGGTGGGGGGCAGCAGCACGTCGAGGGGCTGGTTTGAGGGTGGGGGGGCGGAGGGACCAGTGCATGGTCGGCCCTGGGAGTGGCTGTCTTGCCCTCAGCACCCCTCCACTCTCTGAGGCCCCGGGGCAGGGCCCTCCTGGCAAGGCCCCTGCCCAGCCGGCGCAGAGTCGCCTCCCCCTGGCCCCGTGAGCTTTCGGGGAAGCTGAGGGGCCACCTGGAGGGCCCCCGGGCACCTGGCCTGCCCGTGTTGAGCTTCACTCCCCAGCTGTTGGCGGCTCTTGGTCTCCAGCCCCTCATCAGTCACTGCAGAGCTCAGTGAGGGCTCCTGGTGGGAAGGGCCCCAGACGGTCTCACTGGACCGCTCTGTCGTCTACATGGGGAAACCGAAGCCCGTGGACAGGCCACTGCCACCCTCATGAGCTTCGTGTCCCCGAGAAACAGCAAAGCGGGACCCCAGCAGCCTGTGGGGGATTGATAGGTCGTGGGGCAAAGCCAGGAGCAGATGTCCCAGCCCAGGTCTGGAGACGGGAGAGGCAGGGCAAGAGCAGCACAGCCTCACCCCCGACCCACAGCTGACGGTGGCGCTGTTTCGGCCCTGTGTCCTGGGGTGTTTGCTACGCAGACCTTCGTTACGGCTGCAGGCCCGGCTGCGAGGGGGCCGCTGCCCGCGTGGTTTCCGGGCTTCCCTCTTTCCTCCAGAGCCGAGCCGATTCTGTGTCCCTCCCTGGGAGCCTGTGCTGATGGACCAGCCTGCAGGTCACGGAAGGAGCCCTGCCTTGCGGGCCGGGGTGCAAAATCCCAGGCGTGGCGGGGTGAGGTGGCGAGGGGGAAGGGCCAGGGGAGGGTGGCCTGAGACTCCTCGGGCCTCCGCGAGGACTTAGGAGTTTGTCCTGAAAGCAAAAGGGACACCAGGAGGACGCCGTGGTGGGCTGTTCCCCGACCCCCACATCTCCCCCTCCTTTGCCACACGGCTTTGCTTTTCCACCCACAAGGGGCGAGGGTGCCTGCCAGCCCCGCGAGGCAGGACTGGGCCGTGAGATGCACAGAGGTTTGCAGTGTCCCCGTGCAATGTTTCTGCCGACGCATGAGAAGGTCCCTGGGGCCTCGAATGAGGGGCCTTGAGCCGACCCAGAGCCCAGCCTGCGGGGCCCGGCCCCCTCGCCGGCACCCCAGGCCCCCTCACCTGCCACGCCTGCTGGGCTCACTTCCCAAATAAAGCTTCCCCTCCGTGCGTGCAGCCGCTGGACCAGGACACCACGGACGAGGGGTGTGGAGCAGGGGGCGGCAAGTCCAAGACCAAGGTGCCGGCAGCTGGAATGCCTGGTGAGGCGGGCTCCCCGGCTGGCCCAAGGTCACTGTGTCACAGGGCAGGGAGCAGAGAGAGAAGCGAGTTCTCCCGTCCTGGGGGCCCCACCGGCAGGACCCGCTGAGGCCCCCAGGGCCCCACCTCCTAACCCGGGATGTGGGGGACTGTGTTTCTGCCTCCTCCTAAGGGACAGGTAAGGAAAATGAGGGGACACTTGTCATGTGCCTGCCAGCCGAGAGGCGCTCAAAGGGTGTAGTTAGGATACCACAGCCCAAACCTGCAAACATTTCAGTCCATGATTTCAGGCAGGGGACAGCCGGATGCTACCCGCTCCCTCCCCGGGTGGGGTGGGGGACAGCCCCTTGACTCCTTCCCAGAAGGGCCCCCACCCCGGAACCCAGTCTGGGGCAGCAGACACTTGGTGCCGGGTGGCTGGAGCATGTGCCCAGGGCGGGGGGTGGGGAGCTGCCTCCGGGCCACGCGCTGAGCGGAGCTGAGCAACAGTCCCCCCCCCCCGCCCAGACCTGCCGCAGGGCCGCCCGAGGCTCTGGCCGTGGCCCTTCCTTCACCCTGCGCCTCCCGCATGGCCCCCACCCCCTCCCTCTTCCCAGACCTCCAGGGAGCGCTGCGTGGGGAGAAGTCCGTCTCTGACGTGGTCCTTCCGCACACAGGGTGGTGGGCCTGTCAGGTTGGGCGCCCGAATCCAGGGTGATGATAAACCCTGTCCCTCCAAATTAGGCCAGAGCCCCCAGAGCCCTGCTGATTACAGCCAGCGCGCACCGCGGACAAAGGCCCCAAGCAGGTCCCTGGAGGGTCATTAATATGGATTGAGGCCCATTGTTTCCTCAAATTAGGCCACGGGGGTGCTCCTTGGGGAAGCACTGAGCGGGGCAGCCTCACATCCAGGGGCTCCTGGGTTCTGGCCTGCAGTCCCTCGGCTGCTGATGAAGGCACCAGGCCATTCCCGAGCTCGAGTCCCTGCTGCAGGGGCGCGGGATGGAAAAGGGGCCGTAGGAATTCTTGACTCACATGGAGGGTTTTAACCTTTGCAAAGTAATTGGGTTTCACGGGGCCTCTCGGTGCTCCCACACCCCCTGGGACGCGGGCCGCCCTTTACAGCTCACAGCGCAGCCTTCGCCCGTTCACTCCTTTGAGCTTTGCAACGGGTCATTTGTGTCAGATGAAGTTCAATGACTTGCTCAAGGTCACACAGCGTATTAGAGGCAGGTGAGCCCTGAACTCGGGTATTGACACTGCCCCTGCGGCCCAAGCCAGGGACGCGACGCCCAAGACCCCGAACCAGGACAAGGACGCACAGACCTAACTCACGGGGTGTGTCCACAGGGAAGAGCTCAAGTCAAGGCTGGAAGGATGACCCCAGCCCTGCCCTCACCAAGCTGGCGGTGCCGTGGGGTCAGAAAGATGTGTAGCCAGCACACCAGCCCCAGCAGGCTGAGCCCGGGTCGGGTGAGGGCTCTCAGCCATGGGGGGGCAGAGGAGCTGGCCTTCGAGCTGCCCCAGAGATTTAACGGGCAGGATGTGGGGACAGCAGGACAGCGCCATCATCTGCGGGGCCCAGAGCACAATGAAAGCGCAGGCCCCTTGCTCCAAAGTGATCAAAGCATTAAACCAAAGGCAGGGCCCTTCTGAGCGAGGGGCCCTGGCGCCCAGTGCGGGGGTGGGGGGTGCATCGGGGCTCATTCAACACAGGTCTGAATGCACCTGCTTCAAGCCGCATACAATCCCTAAGGCCCTGGAGCGCTGACCCGATGAGCCGTGTGGGGCTCTCGGCCAACAAATACCGAGAGCGCTTACAGACCAGCAACTGCCCTGAAGGAAGTGACCTGCAAGGGGAGGTGGGTCGTCACTGGGGGCAGGGCTCCAAGGGTGACCCTAAGAGCCGGCCTGACGCTGCAGCGCGGATGCTCCCTGCTCGGCCGGGCGCTGGGATCTGCAGCTTTGTCTGACAGCTGAGGACACCACCCCCAGAGGGGTCCCTGGCTGCCCCTCTCCCAGAGGTGGGCAGAGGAGGGGACCGGAAGGTGACACGGTATGCCAGGCCACACGGTGAGCGAGGCTGGAACCAGCAGCGGGTTCACACTGCCGGCTCAGGCCCTTCCCCAGGCCCGACCCCGACCTCGTCCCAGGACCCTGCCGGCTTCCCAGGGGTGTTCCCAGGGGTCCACACTGGCCTGGAGAGGAGCTCAGGCCCCCTGGGCAGGCGGCTGCAGCCTTCACGGGCAGCTAGAGCCTTTGACGTGCTGGAGAAACGTTCCTCGGTCAGCTCTGCAGGGATCCTCTCGGACCCTCTGTCTCCCTTTCTCTGAATCTCTGAGTCTGGGGCAAATGGAAAGTCTTCTGACAGCTCCCACCCTCAGGCCTCAGCTGACGCTGAGTCGGGCTCCCCAGACATGCTTCACAGTGAGACCGCGAGGAGGGGTGTGTGTCTGGCCACTCACACGGGACCCCTGGGTCCCACCAGCGCCACCGCTCCTGACACGGACCCCAGCCCCACAGTGGGCATTCCTCGGCCCCTGTTACAGAACGAGCTTGGAGACATCAGGTCGTCAAGGCACCTCTGGCTTCTGCAGTAGCCGTGAGCCTCTCTGGATCCCAGGGAGCCACCCGGCCCGGAGATGGCCAGGCCCACGGCGACTGTGTGCTCGTGCGGGCGGCCCAGGGGGCGCTGCCGGGCTGCATCCAGCAGGCCCGTGCTGAGCACAGCTTCAACTCATACAGTCCTCCGAGAGCCACACTTTATAGGTGGGGCAACTGAGGCAGAAGGGGGCTGTCGCTCATCCAAGGCCACAGCGTACGCCACAGGCGGTCAGTCAGGCTCCGGGATCTGCTGTCCAAGCTGTGCCGCCCTCCCGCTGGGGCTTGCGGATTTCCCCACTCATTTTGGGGGCTCAGAGGTCACGCCCTGGGTGAGAGGCCAAGATCCGAAAAGCCCATAGCTCCCTTCACCCCTCATGGAACCCCGGTCACCCCAAGAGGCCGATGCAGCTCACGGAGGCCAAAGAGCTTCTCAAACCAGGCCCCGTGCGGCTGAGGGGCCCACGGATCAAGGCGCACGTGGAAGCAGGACAGACACAGAAGCTCCTGTCCTGTGACCAGTGCTGGTCTGTGCGGGGGACCAGGCCGAGTGGGCTGCAGAGAACTCTGTAGAGAGGACCCCCCACCCGGGCATCCCGGGGCAACTGCTGGCCGAGGCACTCAAAAGGAGGCCCTGGAGTCAGCTCCGGGAGGTCCCTGCAGGGGGAGGGGTGCGGCCAGACACCGTCCACACCAGTGAGGTGGCTGCCAGCTCTGAGATTCTAAGTGCTTTAGACAGGGAGCGGGGGAGGAAGGAAGGAAGAAGGAAGGAAGGAAGGAAGGAAGGAAGGAAGGAAGGAAGAGGAAGGAAGGAAGGAGGGAGGAAGGAATGAAGGAAGGAAGGAAGGAAGGAAGGAAGAAGGAGGAAGGAAGGAGGAAGGAAGGAAGAAGGAGGAAGGAAGGAAGAAGGAGGAGGAAGGAAGGAAGAAGGAGGAGGAAGGAAGGAAGAAGGAGGAAGGAAGGAAGAAAGGAAGGAAGGAAGGAAGAAGGAGGAAGGAAGGAAGGAAGGAAGA
>CM053575.1:3420591-3481650 GCA_028646485.1 Cryptoprocta ferox | reverse complement strand
GCTTCTCTACAGAATGGGATAATGATCGTCCCGACCCCGCAGGGCCTGCGAGGACAAAAAGCTGAATGTTTGCCGGAGGTAGAGAAGCGCTAGGTCAGGGCCAGGCCATGGCGAGGGGAGGGTCCTCGGGTTCTCGGTCTCCAGGAACGACCGACCGGGGAGGCCGAGAGCGGACTGACCGCGGGCCTTGGGGCGGGGGGGGGGGGGGGTCCGAGAGGCCGGGGAGAGCCCGCTGGTCAGGGCGAGGTCTAGAGGGGGCTGCCCGGGCGGGCACTCGGCGGGCAGCCCGGGCGCACCCCATTTTATGCATATTAGAGAGAAACCCAAGCGTGATGCTGCGCGATTGTTTCATGTGTTTACAGCATTTGTTCCAGCAGATTCCTGGCAAAGGCCCGGCGGCCCGGCTGGCGGGCAGCACACGAAAACAGCTGCTGCCGGGCGGGGGCTTCCCGGTGGGCCGGGCGGAAACCGGGGGCTCTGTCTGAGGCGTTCAAAGGAGGGCCTTTGTCTGGGACGCCGGGCCCAGGGCCCCTCCGGGACAGGCGGGCTGGGGCTCTGGGCGCTGCAGCCTCGCTCGGGGACCCCGCACCGGCCCGCTGCCGCTCTCCGGGCCTCAGTTTCCCGAGCCTGCTGTGAGGGGGAGAAACTTGGGACCCGGGTGCACGCGGTGACCGAGGCCTCTCGGGGTACGGCCCGACTCCCCAAGGCCTGTGTTCTGCAGCCTTGGAGGTGAGGAGCAAAGGTTTCAGATGATGCACGTGCAGCCCCCGGAGGGTTGGGGCTCCCCGGAGTCGGGGTTGCCCCTCCAGCCGCCTGGCTATGGGGACCCTGAGGCACCGAGAAGAAAGGAAACCGCCCAAGGACTCGGCTTCTCTGCCCTCGGGGCTGGTGGGAGGGCTGTGCCCCTGATGCCACCTCGGTCCCCAGCCCCAGCCCCTACTTCCCGTCCACTTCTGAAAGGGTTTTGCTCTCTGCACATTTTCTCTGGGAAATGAACACATGAATGAATGAATGAATGAATGAGCCAGCCCATCAAACAATATTGACGAACCGATCAATGAAAGAATGACAGGGGCGCGCCCGGGTGGCTCAGTAGGTTAAGTGTCCTACTTCGGCTCAGGTCTCACAGTTTGTGAGTTCGAGTCCCGTGTCGGGTCCCTGTGCTGAGAGCTCGGAGCCTGGAGCCTGCTTCAGATTCTGTGTCTCCCGCTCTCTCTGCCCCTCCCTCCACTCGTGCTCTATCTCTCTCTGTCTCTGTCTCCCTCTCAAAATAAATAAAAACATTAATAAAAAGAAAGAAAAGAAAGAAAGAAAGAAAGAAAGAAAGAAAGAAAGAAAGAAAGAAAGAACGAACAATTGGGCTTCAGCCACTCGAGTCCCCCAAGGGCATTTCCTGGGGTATTTTCATGGAGGCCCCCTCACCAGGGAACACTTTTTAAGGATCTGCACAGAGGAGTGTTTCAGGCAGGAGGAAAGGCCTGGCAACTTCTAGAAAGAGAAGAGGGCACCCCTCCATTTCCGCCAGGTGGACCAGTCCTGCGAGGTCAGCCGCTGGGATCCGCAGGTGAGCAGCGTGGGGGGGTTGTGGCCGGGAGCTGGTCCCAGGGCTCCTGTGGCCTCTTCGGTCTGTGTTCTCTGTCAAACCTGGGGCCCAGGGCCACCTCCAGGCCACCTCTTCCCGGAGCCGTCCGCAGTCCCAGAAGCCCCACCAGTTGCTTGTTTTCTCTGAGGGTCGAGAATGTGCTGTGTGGGGGGACGGGGATTTGTGTCTTAGGCCCCATCGCTGTACGGCAGCTACTTGAGAAGACACTAGTACCCAAATCCCTGACCCCCCCTCCACTTGTCCTGGGCCACGTATGGGACACGAGGGCAGGAGAGGCACCCAGGGCCAGCAAGGGGGCACTCCTGGGCAGTCCCCTGAGGTAGGGGGCCCTGCGTCTTACTTGACCTCTAGCAGATAGGAGTTCGGATGCCCAGTTCACAGATGAGGAAACAGAGGGTCAGAGAGGCAGAGGGCCTCTCCCAAGGGTGCCCAGCACATGACGCAGCCGGGGGTCTGACTGGACGCCTCAAGGTCAGCCAGACGGCCGGAGGAAGAGTGAGCTGTGGGCTCCAGAGAGGGGGCTGGTGGTGCCGCTGCCGGGCCGGACTTACACATTCATCCAGATATCGATCCTGGACGCCGGAGAAGCCAGGGGAGGCCCCGCCCCTTGTCCCAGGTCCCCGCGCATGAGGTAGCCCCCTCAGAGGGGGCGGCGGGCCTCCGGGTCAGGGAAGTAGTCGGGCATGCTCTGCAGACCCTGGCCTGCTGCAGAGGTGTCCCCCCACCATTTCACAAGGCCGGGGGGTGGGCCTCTGTGGCACCTCGTCCGGTGACTCAGCAGCAGACTGGCCGGCGCCCGCTGCCTGGCCGGCACGCTGACCCCTCCACCTGCCAGAGCCAATATTTGAGGTCAGGAGGCAGGCACAGTGTCTGCGAGCTGACCCCGAGGCTGGCGGGGTCCCCCTGGGGGACCATCAGCTGCCACTCTGCTCCCTGAAGTCAGCCTCGGATCCTGGGCCCGCCTGCGGGGTGTGGGTGGCAGGAACCCCTTCCCTGCACCTGCAGGGGGGAGGCCCCCAGGCACCCCTGCAGTGTGGGGACACTGTCTCTCCCCTAGGGCCCCATTCTTAGCCACGCAGGCGGACCTGACAGCGATGGTCCTCTCACATGACAGATGGGGAAACCGAGGCCCGGAGGGAGGGCGAGCTCTGCCCAGAGTGTGCAGCCCCAGCCCTCCCCAGGGAGTAGCTCCCTCCAGAGCCGCTGATCAGCCCAGCCTGCTGCCCAGAGTGCAGCCGGCACCCCCGGATGGTGTGGGCGGTGGCACAGCGTTGGGGAGAAACCCTGCCCGTGGTGGGGCCTGTGCCCCCACCCCACCTGCTGGCTTCGAGGCTCCTGAGGGAGACCCAGAGCCTGGCCTCCGCTGGCCCCGCTGCTCCTGGCCTTGGCCTCCAACGTCTGTCCGATTTGGCCTGCGCTCCAAGGTCCACCTGCACAGGCCTTCACCTGCAGGGGCAGCCTGAGCTTGGCCTGTGTCCCTGCAACCAGACGAAGCCACTTAAAGCCACACATCTGCCTCCGGGGCTCCCAGGCCCAGGAGCAGACAGGGCCCAGCGTGCTGTCTTGGGACACTGGATGCCCTGGGGGCCCAAAGGGCCCCTGCCCTCTCGAGAAGCCGAGAAGCTTTCTGAGGATGGGGACAGATGGCACAGCCTGTAAAGACAAGGACAAGGCCTGCCCTCGACATCCGAGGAGGCTGGCAAGGCTCCCCTTGCTGAGTGAGAGGCCGGGGGCTCCTTGGCGGGGCCCCTGACCCAGCAGGCCCCGGGCCCTCCGCCCCGCTCTGTCCCCCGGCCCAGGCGCCCGGCCCCGCCCTGCTGTCCCCGGAGCTGGGAGCCGCTGCAGGAAAATGTGAGTGTCAGCGCTGTGCCCGCTGCATTCCTGAGGTCTCCCTCCTGGCCTGGGAGCTGCGCCTTCTCCTCTGTTAACCCGAAAAGCCCGCGCGGGTGGGTCCCGGCGCTGTCCCGCCACCTCTGCGCTCCCTGCAGCTTCCATCCCGGGAACACCCTCCTGCCAGCCGCTGGTTTGGCGGCCCGGAGGCCCCGGCCAAGCCAAGGCTTTCAAGTGCATTCCCAGGGGGCCCCGGGGCTGTCGCCGCCTCCAGCGGGCTGGGTATTTTGGGGGACGTCCCCTAAATGAAAACAGGGCAAGAATGCTGGAGGCCAGCACCGTGTCCCTGAGGCTTGGGTGTGGTGCTGTGAGCAGGGCAGAGAAGGGAGGGCTGGAGAGAGAGACCAGGGGGGACCTGCAGGCGACCTTGGGAGCGGTGGGGGGACCGGCAGCGGAAGGAGGGGGCCGGCAAGGGGATCGGGGCTCGAGGGCCATCAGAGCCCTCTCGAGCCGCCGTCCATCCAGAGTCTAGCACACCCCTCGGCAAGGCTGCTCGCTCCAGGCGCCTCCTCCCCTCTGCTCCAGAATGGGACGGGATATTTTGAGGCCTCCATGGCCCAGGGCCAGGATGAAGGCTGGTGGGGGTGCTGGCCTTGCCCCCCTCCCCAGGCTCCAGCATTTCTGGCCTTGTCCTCCAGAATGAGCCGCATGTGTGCCTGGCCGTGGCCGGCCCCTCTCTGCCCCCTGCCTCCCTGTGTCCCCTGAGGGGGCCCGTGTGGCTCAGGAGGCCCCAGGGGCGGAAATCCAGGTCCTGAGGA
Source organism: Cryptoprocta ferox (assembly GCA_028646485.1). NCBI lineage: Eukaryota > Metazoa > Chordata > Mammalia > Carnivora > Eupleridae > Cryptoprocta > Cryptoprocta ferox. The sequence continues at coordinate 3,477,399 of CM053575.1, read as the reverse complement.
ATCTTGTCAGAGGCCCCCTGCCCCCTGAGACGCTCTGAAGACCCCTCCTCTGCTGAGACAGCTGGGCAAGCACACCCGCCCGGGGCCCTGCGGCGGTCAGGACGGTCGCGCCTCCGAGATCGGCCTTCGGCAACGGGAGAAACTGATGCATGGACGTGAAGGGCGTCTGCCTGTGGCCTTCCGCGCAGGGCGCCAGCCTGCAGCCCGTCCCAGAGTGAGGGGCCCCTGCCCTGCAGGTGTGGGCGAACCGCACTGGCCTCTGCCCGCCTCTGCCCTGCCCTGGTCCCGCCCGGGGCCCCTGTCGGGAAGCTTCGAATGTTTCCCTCCACACCCGTGAGCGTCATAGTGCATCCGGCCCCCTGCGTGTCCCCAGCCTCGAGGGCTTTCCCGGGCGCAACCGCTCATGGCACCTGTGGACCCGCCGCTCGACGGGGGGCAAGGGAGTGCTCACTGAGCCTCAGGGGGGTCAGCAGAGCCCCAGGCTGCCCGGCCAGCAGGCCTGGAGCCATCTTTCTTCCCAGCCTTTGGGCTGCAGCTGCTCGTCAGGGCCCCGAGGTGGGCATCTTACCCACGGCCTCTCCCAGGGCAGCCGCCGAGCTCAGAGAAGGGGCCTTTGTCCAGGCCTGCAGAAGGGCCCGGAGACCTCACAGAGCTGCCCACTGGGCCACCCCGGGCAGAGGCGGTTAATGAACCCGCCCCAACTGGGCCCAACACAATGGCACGTTGTGCGGCCTGTCGGGGCGATCATCACGCTCACCCATCAGGGCTGTCGCTGGGAACATGAGGCTAATGGGTGCAAACCCACAGTGGCGGGCACCGTGGGCCACCTCGGGGGGACGCGGCCCCGGGACCTCCCGTCTGAGAGCACAATGTCCCTCAGTCAGCAGCCGGTGCTGGGGACGCCCCTGACGCCAGGGGGCCGTGGGACAGGTGGCTGCTGCCCTGACTCGCGCCTCACAGCTGTGCCCTTGGGCTGACCCCTCGCGGCCTCAGTCTTCACATCCCTGCAATGGAGCCACAGCCCACTCCGCCTCTCCACCCCCAGGCTTGTGGGGGAAAGCGTGTGAAATACAGGAAGGAAAAACCGCCCAAACATGTTACAGCACAGTGAGAATATCGGGTTTGATCTGGGAAGCAAGAAGCCCCCCCCAAGCACCCCTTGGTTAGGGAAGAGCCAGACCAGGCCGCCCGCAGAGTGGGGCTGGCCGGGACCCCACGGCAGGCCCTCACTTTCCCTCTGCTTGCTGGTTCCCTGGGTTGTGCAAGAAGGGGGTCCAGGCTCCCAAGCTCCGCCGACTGCCCCGCCTCCCCTCCAGACTGATGGTCACTACGGTCGGCAGCACAGGCCCCGCAGTGGACAGGAAGGCCCCGGCGTGGACCGAGTGGGGCCCCGGCAGTGCAGGGGCGCTCGCCCTCCCTCCGAGGCGGCGCGCAGGGACCCAGAGGCAGCTCTCACCCCCAGAAATAGCCCGAGGCAGCCTCCCACAGGCCTTCCGAGCTGGTATTTTTAGTCCTAGAGCCTGAGGCTCAGCATGTCAAGAATGACCTCAGGCAGTGGGAAGGCGCCTGGCCTCGGGGGGTGGGCAGGGCCGAGGCAACTCTGAGGGGCCCCCAGAGATCCTCTCCGACAGCCTCTGCCGGGGCCAGGGCGGACCGTCCAGGTTACAGAACCAAACGCGCAAAATCGAACTTGAGTTTTCCGTGACTGCTCCCGCCAACAGGAAAGCGGGTGGCTGGCCTCGGAGTGTCCCGGTGGCCCCAGGCCTCCTGGCGGACCGCAGGAGGGAGGTGGCTTTCCCCCCGGCCCTCTGCACTCACGGGGCCCCACGGGCTCAGCGAGGGACAGGTGTGCTCCCCCCGGGGAAGCTGGGGGTGCTGGGGTGTGACTGTGCACGGATCCCCCTGGGGGACTCGCGCCCAGCTTGGGGGCCGCCCTTCCCAGCTCACGGGGGGGGGGGGGGGTTGGCGGGTGCGTGAGGACCCCCTCCCCCTCCCTGGGAGTGTCAGGCACTTTCGCTCCAGGCTGGAGACACCCCTGCACCGGTTAGAAAGGCACCGAGAGTTTGGCCTGTGGAGCCCTCCTCCCTCCACCCCCTCCCCCTCTTCCACTTCCCTGGGTATTCGCTATCAGCCCCGGGGTGGAATGAGGCGGCCGCACCCTCACCCCGGCACCCCCTGGCTCCATCCCAAACTCTGAGCCTCCTTCCCTGAGGTTCCAGTGACGACCCTGCCAACTGGCCTTTGTCCCAGAGCTGGACCTCCGGGGAGGAGGGGCAGGGCTCTAGGGTTTGGGACGTAGGGTGTCCACAGTCAGCACTGGGTAAAGACGAAGAACTGGCATGGGCCAAGAGTCACCGGGATGGCCTTTCCTCCAGGTCCTCCTCAGCTCTGAAGCCTTCCATGGCTCCCTAGTGCCTGCAGTGCCTGGAAACACTTTGAGCCGATGGATCTGCGATTCCTCACAGCTGAGACTCGCCTGGGAGAATAAAGAAGTTGAAGCAGATGGTTGCGGAGAGACCCCAAATGTGGGCGAGTTGGGGGGCCCTGAGGCGTGCTCAAAAACCGCTTCCCAACACAGGCAGAGGACGGGACCCGGTCCAGAGGCCTGCGGGGCCGCCCACACCGGAGCCCACTCCCACGGATTGCTAGGGGCTCCCTCGCACACCGGAGCCCCCTGGTACCCAGCTGGACGGATGCGGACAGGCCCTGAACGTGCACCCCTGCTTCCCAAGCCGATCCCAGGAGACTCTGCAGCAGCTAAAGGGAAGGAGGGGCCCCCCGCCCTCAACCCCGCTTCTCCTCAGCCCCTGAGACTCTGCCCGAGCTGGGCCTCCCCCTGGAATTCACTCATTCATCAGCTCATTATGCAGCCCGCCGCTCACCCGTGTTCTCATCCACGTTTTCTGAGCACCTGCTGTGTGCCAGCTGCTTGGCACGAGAGGACACTGAAGACCCCGGGACTTGACCTCCAGGAGCCCCCGGCCTGGTGGGAAGACAAGCGAGTAGACACAAGAGCAGCCCGCCCCGTGAGAGTTGATTCAAGGTACAAGAGGGGCCGGCAGGGCCCAGAGGGTCGGGTTAATTGCTCAAGGGGTGGGGCAGGGGTGGGGGACACGGCCCTGGGGGGGTGGGAGGTGTCCGTGCAGCTAAGACCCCTGGACGGCAGCACCTACGGGGTGCTGAGAACGCAGGAGGTGCTCAGTTCCTGCGGCCAGGGCCGTTCCCACCTGTGTCTCTCTGCAAGCCCGCGTCTCAACTTGAACTTGCACTCTGCCCGCACCCCAGAATCCGAAGACCGTGGACCAGCCAGCCCTCGGCGAACGTGGCTGTGTGAACAAACGGGTGAACAGATAGTTTGTTCCAGAAGTCTGCGGAGTGGAGCTAGCCCAGGACAAGTTTGGGAGCAGGAGGGTGGACAGGGGGTTCTGACCTCCTGGGGGGGGGGTCTCCCCACTCTGGCTCAAAGACCCCTGAGAGGCACCCCCCTCCGCGTTCTGCTCCTCTCTCCGCTCTAGTCCACGGCCACCTGGGTAAACAAAGCCTAGAGGAGCACTTCCCTACATCCCTCCCGTGCAAGGAGACAGGACAGAAGAAATAAGGGCACAATGGAATCTTCCAGAAAGTGACAGGCGATGGGGCAAGAAGTGAGCAGAGCTGGAGAGACCCAGAGCTTTGGGAAGCAATTCGGGAAGAGATCACTGTGAAAGAATGCCTAGCAGGGGAAAGGGTCGATGCAAAGGTCCTGAGGCAGGGGCATATCTGGTATGTTAGAGCTAAGAGCCCCATGGGGGCTGGATCCGGGTAAGGGGGGGGGGTGGGCAGGCCGTGCTGAAAGGACTCGATGTTGCTCTGAGTGGGGCCAGAACCCTAGGAGACCTGCGCCTCGTGTCTTTGAAGGACCAACCTGGCTGCTGGGTTGAGAATGAGCTGGAAGGGGCCAGGTTGGCGGCCGGAAGGTCAACGAGGAGCCCAGGGCAGTCCTGGGAGGGTGGGGCGCCCTCCTTGCTCCTCTGTGGGCTGTGACAGAGGCCAGGAGCTCGGCATCCAGGGCCACGCTGCGCCCATGCCCGGGGCAGGCCCGTGACGTCCCCGTAGGCTGCGGCCGGGTCCCCACTCATGAAGCAGAGCAAGTGGCCGCTCAGAGAAGCCACACCCCAGACAGTTCCCCCTTGACCTTGCAGGGAGCACTCACACTGGGCTCAACATCACTGAGCGCGCTGATTTGTCCAATAGGAAGCGTATCGCTTCTCGGGGCTCTGTGCGCGCTTCGTCGGCTGGTTGTGGTTCAAGGGCTGTGTTCGAGCTGTAAGCGCAGGAGTGGAGCCTGATTTCTCGTCGTTGCACCGTTTCTGTGACATTAGCGTAAGCGGGATTTCAGCCACCCCTGGGGGTCCGCGGGAATCTCCTCTCGGAAACTCTTAAGAAGCACGGTGGTCGGTGAGAGCAGGCTGGGCGTGGGGTGGGCTCCGATTCATTTTGTTTTCATTAATAGACTTTCTTTCTTTTTAATTTTTTAAAGTTTATTTTTATTTTTGAGAGAGAGAAAGAGACAGAGAGCGAGCAGGGGGCAGGCAGAGAGAGAGGGAGACACAGAATCCGAAGCAGCTCCAGGCTCCGAGCTGTCAGCACAGAGCCCGACGCGGGGCTTGAACTCACGAACCGCGAGATCATGACCTGAGTCGAAGTCGGACGCTTAACTGACTGAGCTGCCCCAGGTGCCCCAATAGACTTTATTTCTTAGGGCAGTTTAGGTTTGCAAAAAATTTGAACCGAGAGTACAGTTTCCCCCTACCCCCCACCTCCATCCCCTCCCCACCTCCATCCCCCCACCCCGTTGTTCATATCTTGAATTAGTGTGATGCGTTTGTTCCAAATGGTGAGTCAATAGCGTTTCGTTATTATGCGCTGAAGTCCATGGTTTACATAAGGTTCAGGCTTAGTGTTGCACGTTCTGTGGGTTTCGCCAAACACGTAACGTCCATATGCACACGACAGTGTCACCTAGAGCAGTTTCCCTGCCCTGAAACTCCTCCGTGCTCTACCTGTTCATCATCCCCCCCCCACCCCCACTGCTGCCACCACTGATCTTTTTGCTGCCTCCACAGGTTTTTCCAGAATGTCATATTCTGGAATCACATGGTACGTAGCCTTTCAGATCGACGTCTTCCATTGAGTAAGATGCCTCTACGGTTCCCGCGTGACTTTTCATGGCTTGAGCCTTCACTTCTCTTCGGTGCCAACTAGCCCTTCTGTTGTTCGGACGGACCACGGTTTATTTATCCACCCACCTACTGGAGCACATCTTGGTTGCTTCCAATTTTGGGCAAATATGAACAAAGCTGCTATAAACAGACCTACATCATGCCTAAATTCTGCTCTGGCGGCGTGTGGGGGGAGCTCTTTAACCATCAAAGGGCATTTGTGGAGAAGAGAGTTAGTGGCCACAGGGCTCCTGGGGCAGCGTGAGACCCAGGGGGCCCAGGGAGCTGTCCGGCAGGGGGGACAGGGGCAGGCCGCACGTCCCAAGGAGGCTTTTCCTGACATCCCGTCCTCCCTCCCCCACGAGGTCCAAGCAGAGGCCAGAGAAATCTGACAGGGACACTGGTGGGCAGTTTTCCGCTCTGGGGAGAAGGCCGGAGACCCCCAGTGTTCCCGGGCCCCGGAACATTGCAGCACCCCTCTTGTGGAAAAAGCTGCTCCTCCGACCCTTGCTGCGGAGGGCACAGCTGCTCAGGCGCTGTGGTCACCGGCATACGTGCCACCCGATGGGCGGCCGCAGGGCAGGGGGGTGAGGCTCCTTCATCCCAGGGCCGCACGGAGCAGGTGCGGGTGAGTCTGCAACACTAACAGAGGGGGGCCGCTCGGCCACACCCCGCACCCGCACCCACACCCGCACCCTGCAGCTTTGCCCACTGGCCCCTGCCCGGTGTGGAGGGGAGCAGGAGACGACGCCGGTGGGCAAGGAGCTGAAGTGACCCTGGGCCTGGGCCTCTCCCGCCGCAGAGCCACCCCCTGGCAGGCCGCTCCGTGCCCGTCTGAGTCAGCCCCTCTCGAAAACAGGAAGAGCTGGGACAAGATCCTTCGCCTTCCTTCCATTGTCATCGTCTGATTGTTCTCCGCAGCGCGACGCCATCCGGCGGCTTTGCGGACGCTCCTCTGCCACGGCCGGGCTGGGCCACCCCCGCGGCGGAGTCTCGGGAGCGGGGAGGCCGGGCTTGGCCGCGGGCCGCACGCTGCCAGATGCGTACAAGGACCGAGACGGCAGCCTGGTGTTTCAGGGCAAACCCGGGGGGCTTTCCAAGGCTGTGGGTGGGGGAGGGGAGGAGGCATGGAAACGTCCCCTGGACACACCTCCAACCTGCAGAGTGACAGAGGCAGCTGTGGGACACAGAGGAACCACCCTCACCCTGGTCTCGGCCCTTCTGAATGCAGCTGAGCGAGATGGGGTGATGGGGCGTCGGGGCCCGGGATTGCTGCGCTCACGGGAGCGGCGCGTGGAGAGAGCAGGGGGCTGTCCCCCGCATCCCCGGCGTCCCCGGTGTCCCCGGCTCCAGCAGCAAACCGCGGAAAGGAAACACTTAGCGCCAGATCGGTGCTCAGTGGGGAGGGTTTCCCACCCCCGCGGCCCGGCGGTGAGCACGTCAAGCCCATCACTGTCCCCACCAGCTTTCTCCTCCACCCCGGGGCGGGAGGGGGCCCTTCAGGAAGCCCTGGAAGGTGCAAGAATCTCTCCCTCACCTCGCCGGCCCCCACTGGACATGCACACGCGTGTACTCACACAGGCGCACACATGTGTACTCGAAGAGGAGCACACATGCACACACATGCACTTCCATAGGTGCACACATGTGCCCACAGGAACACACATTTGCACACACGTCTGCTCACACATGCACACACACATGCACACACATGTACTCACACAGGCGCACACACATGTACTCACACAGGCACACGTGCCTGCACACACGTGTATGCGCACAGATGCACACACATGCCCTCAGGCACACACGCATGCACGCACATGTACTTGCACAGGTGCACACACACACAGGTACTCACACAGGTTCACACGCATGCACATGCATGCACTCACACAGGCACACACATGTACTTGCACAGGTGCACACATGTACTCACACAGGCGCACACACATGCACACGTGTACTCACACAGGCACATACACATACACACATGTACTTGCACAGGTGCACACACGTACATGCACACATGTACTCACACAGGCGCACACGCATGCACGCACATGTACTCACACAGGTGCACATGTGTGCTCACACATGAACACACGTGTGCTTGTACATATGCACACATGTGTGTTCACACATGCATTCACATGAGTACACACACATGCACAAACATGCACATGCATTTTTGCGTCACACACAGGCTGCTCAAGGACGTCTTCCCTGAGAGGTGAGCGTGTCCGCACCTCCGGCAGAATTTACGGGACCAGCTTGGGCCAGCTGGGCTTTGCACATTTCCCCACCTGCAGCAGTGCCTGCCGGCGACACTTTTGATGTTTCCCAAACCCATCTGCCAGATGTGCCGCCACTGGGCATCTTCTCCTGTGCCCTCAGTGCCCACACCTTCCACCTCCCAGCCGCGGGCCTCCAGGGGCTCCACCAATGACCAGATGAGCGCGTGGCTGGGGGCTGGGACCCGTGGACCCTGCGGCCCAAACGTCTCAAAGCGTGTGGGCTCGATTCCCACCTCCGATGTCTTTCTTCTCACCTCTCTGCACCTGCCATTTGGGCATAAGGACCCCATCCGTGAGGACTTCCTGGGACTCAGGGAAGGAAAGAGAGGAGGCAGGACTTTGTGACAAGGACACCTGGTCATCAGGAGTGGTTGGGACGATGATGCTGATGGCCTCAGGGGATGAGACACCTGGCTCCGCCCCCTCTTCCCCCAGGGCCCCGACAATACGCAGCAAGGCGAATGAGTTTTGGTGGCCATGACTTCCCAAGCCCCTGCAACCCCAGCTGACTCTTTTCCTGGCTGGCCAAGGGGGCTACTGTTGGACGGAGAAGGGGCTCGTCCAGAATGTCTCAACTGGAAGTGACAGAAAATCATCTCAACCTGGCTGCATCCAAAAGGGGGGCAACTGAGGAAGGACAGCTTCAGGCACAGCTGGTTCTGGGAGCCTATCGCCGGGACTTGGTATCTTGCTCCCTTGGTCCCCCAGCTCTGCTCCCTCCATGTTGGTGCCATTCTCGGGCAGACTCAACTCTCTCTCTTTCCCTTCCAGTCCAAGCAAATGAGAGCTTATTGCTCCTAAGAGTTTGAACCCAAGTTCTGGGGCTGCCCCTCCTTGGCCCTTAGTGCCCTGGCATGGGTCAAGTGTCCATCTATGGATCAAGGGGCAGAGTCAGCCCCACTGAACTCTGGGACTGAGTGTCAGGTGGGGGGAATGGCTGCCCCAATGAAAATCAGGGCTCTGTGGTCAGAGGAAGCCGGAACAGATGTGGGCAGACCAAGGTCACGGTCATCCATGACTGGGGCAGGCGTGTCTACAGAGGCAGACAGATGGGCTTCCGGAAGCAAGGTGGAGTAGAATTCGGGTCCTGGCTCTTTCTCCCAGTGGGACATGAGCCAGAGGGAACGCCCCCACGCTACGTCTCTGCCCAAGCCAGATCGTGGACCTGTGCCTGCCACCCTGGGCTTCCCAGTGATGCCTGCCTCTGCTCTGAGTTGTTTGGGCAAGACCTGAACAGCCGGGCACGGAACTTTCTAGAGCCTGGTGCCCAGACAGGGTGACTCGTAGATACAGCTCAGCTGGGGCGATCGGCCAGGACGCCTGCGTGTGGCCTCTCCGTGTGGCACAGGCTTCCTCACGGCGTGGTCGCTCAGGGGGCTCAAGCTTCCTACGTGGGAGCTCGGGGTGAGCATGGTTTCCGCCGCTCGCGGCTGAGGTGGCCCCAGGCTGCTCGCGTGCAGGGAGAGGGCGTAACCTACCTCTTCACATGCAGAGTGTCAGAGAGTTCACAACTGCGTTTATAACGCATCACAAGGCCTGGGGAGCCTGCGTGGCTCCATCAGTTAAGCGTCCGGTCATGATCTCGCGGTTCGTGAGTTCGAGCCCCGCGTCGGGCTCTGTGCTGACACCTCGGAGCCTGGAGCTGCTTTGGGTTCTGTGTCTCCCTCTCTCTCTGCCCCTCCCCCAGTCATGCTCTGTGTCTCTCTCTGTCTCAAAAATAAATAAATGTTTAAAAAATTAAAAAAATTAAAGCATCACAAGACCCAAAGAGGATGACGAGTGGCTCTCATGGCGGGGGGGGGGGGGGACTTTGCCCCATCAGGTACTGGGGGCCGTGTACCTGTTGCTGTGGTCTGGGTGTTTGTCCCCCCACCCACAAAATTTGTGTGTTGGAAATCTAATGCCCAGGGCACGGCATTAGGAGGTGGGGCCTTTGGGATTCGATTAACGTCCTTACAAAGGAGGCGCTGAGAGCTCCCTGTCCCCTCCCATCAGGTGAGGACATAGCAATCTGCAGCCCAGAAGGGGGTCCCCCCCAGAACCCAATGGTGCTGGCGCCCTGATCTGGAACTTGCAGCCTCCAGGGCCGTGAGCCATAAAGTTCTGTTGTCCATAAGCTACCCTGTCAGCCTGAAAGGGCTGGGATGCCTGGGGACATTTTGGGTTGTCACAATTGGCTGAGAGTGGGTGGAGGGGGCCGTGTCGCCGGCAGTGAGTGGGTAGAGGCTGAGCATCCCGTGAGCCCAGGACAGACCCCACAGGGAACCGTCCAGCCCCCACGGGGAACTGTCCAGCCCCAAACGTCAGTGGATGGACACTTGGGCTAATGGAGGTGGACTTCCTGTCCACAGTGCCAGCCAGAGTGCACCTCTGGGACACCTGCAGGGATGTGACACGGAGCGGCACCATCACCTGGGGACATAAGCTCTTTGGAAGGCCACGGAGACCCAGACACGGGCTGGCAGGGCAGGAACGCTGGGTCCCATCCCCTGGTCCCCACACTGCCGCCCGAGCCTTGTGGCCTCCATGAGTCACTTCCTCCCTCACGACCCTCTTTTACTGGTTGGAGGCGGGAGGGGGTGCGCTGGATGAGCCGGGACAAGGGCCGGCGCCTGTATAGACCCGGCCGGCGCAATTTGCTTGACCCCAGGACGGTGGTGTCCCCACCGCGGGGCCATCCAGCCAGAGCAGCTTTGGCTCATTTACAGGGTAGTTGGGGTTTTCTTTATTCCCTCTCTTTTCTCTCTGCCCCCCACCCACCCAACCCAGCCTGGGTTTCCATTGAAATGCCAGCCAGACGGACAGCGACAAAGGCAGCCCCAAACCACAGCTTTCCGGGGCCCTCTCCGAGCAGCGGCCTCAGGGGCCCAGGCCAGGCGTCCATTGCTCCATTTTTGGAATTCTTCTGGAGTGAGAGCAGCCCCGGCTGTCAACGGAGCTCTGTTCACAGAGGCCGACCCGGCAAAGGAGAGAGGGAGCACCATTGTGCGGCTGGGGCTGCGGGCTGCAGGAATGCGCCAGGATGCCGGTCCGCACAGCACAGCCCAGAGCCCGCCTTTGTGCACCCACGCCGGGCAGTCGGGCCGCCCTGTAAATAGCAGTGAGCCACTGCTGGCGCCGACCGGACCCTGGAGACCAGGATTCCGGCCCGTGACGGGGCCACGCATCCCCCACGCCGCCACCAGGGCAGGTTTTTTCCACAGGTAGACTGCCTGGACTGTCTGGGGCCAGCCGCCACCCTGCCAGCAGGGCTGGGGACCTCAGTGCCAACGGCTGCTATCAACACACACGCGCCCACGGGACACACCAGGACGGCGGCGCCACCTCGCCCCGCGCTTTCCTCCTCCGTGAAAGCGGGAGCACAGGAGAGGTTCATAGCAGCCCCACGGCCGACATCACAGCGGCATCTCACCTGTGGGCTCCTCCTCCTCCGCTCACACCCCTGATAGCAACATCGCCTCCGACAGACCCCGGCCAGGGGCGTCCTACAAATTACCAGACTGGCCCTCTCCAAACTGCCAAGTTGCCAGAAGCCAGGAAAGCGTGTGACGAGGAGACGGAGGAGCAGAGAGGACTGGCGGCAGCAGAGTACGAGGTGGGCGATGCAGAGGGAAGGAGGGACTTGAGCGAGCAGTGCTGTGTCGTCACCGGCCCATCAGCGGTGACAGACGACCGCACCAACACTGCTAATAACTGGGTGACTGGCGGTCCTGCATCTGCAGTGCGTCCATGCACCTGCCCTGCTCCAAACCGCCAACGGCTCGTCCGCACGAAGGGCCCGGAGCAGGTGCTCAGTGAACAGCCCTGACAACAGGCGCCACTCACCCCTTCCACTGTAGACCCAGCAGGTGGCGGCTCAGACGGGACCTCTTAACTCCGCACAGCAGGTGTGAGTGTGAACACCCTGTTCCAAGGGGCACATGAAATACACCGTGGGAGCTCACCGTGGGCACAAGGCAGTGGACTCGGGCTCTGCCAGGACTGAGGCAAGTCCTTGACCATCAGCTCTGGACCACAGAGCCTCGCATGAACGTGAGCCCCCTCGCAAACCCAGGCAGGACTGCCTGCCCCTCAGAGTTGCTGCTGGGTGACAGGAAGACCCCGTGGGGGGCAGTGGCGGACACGGCTGCTCTGTCCTGTGACAGAGACCATGCAACTCAGGCTGAATCTGGAGGCTTCTCTGAGCCCACCAGTGACCCGCCCTGCCATCCCCAGCTCCCTTGATCTCCTGCCCCTGCCTGACCAGCCTCAAAGGATGCCCGCGAGGCCTTGCAGGCCTAACATAACCTGCTTCCCACCGGAGAGCGTGGCAAGGCACACAAAGTCATATTCTCCATCACCTCCACAACAGTCCTGTGACGGAAGCAGGGCTGGTCACCCCATCCGTGTCCCATGTCCCACGGGAAGTAATCCCAGTGACCGCCTGCTGAGCCCCGGCTCGGTGACCACAGCTGGCATGATACCATGTCTGTCACACAGCCTCACCTGCAGGGATGTGCTGTCCCACCACAGGGCAGGGGACGGAGAACCACAGGGCCTGATCACTTCCCCAGAGTCACAGCCAGGACTTAGACCTGTGACTTGAGACCCGTGCTTTCAACCACCAGGCGCAGGTGACCATGACAGCTCCCCAGACAGGGGAAGGGACCAACCGATGGGCACGCAGTTCATAGATGCTGAGTCAGCATCAGACCCACCCTTCGGGAATTGTCTGGTGTCCGGCTTGGCAGCCGGCATGGAAACCAGACCCCATACCATCCAGAAGGGCCTCTCCACACAGCCACAGAGGACAGAGGCCCTTGGCCCAGCAGGGCTGGGAACTGCCTCACAGGCCTGACCACAGGGGGAGTCCACAGGGGCACCCCAGTCCTCTGTCTGCCACTCCGTTTCCAGCTACTCTGTGCCTGCTCCAGACCCAGAGCAGGTCCAGGTGTGTGTTGAGGGTACAAGTATGGCCTGCCCCTGCCCACTGTGCCCTGCTCCTTAGCCCACCATTCCATGGCCTGGTCCTGCCCCTGACCAGTGCCCCCAGCAGACAGGGCTTCCACCAGCACCTCTTGTGCCGGATGATGGATGGACAGACGGACGGATGGATGGATAGATGGATGGATGGATAGATGGTTGGGTAGATGGGTGGATGGATGGGTGAAGAGACAGGTGATTGGTTGGATGGATGGATGAATGGATAGGTGGATGGATGGATGGATGGGTAGATGGAGGGACGGATGATGTATTTATGTATGTATGGATGGATGGATGGATGGATGGATGCTTGGGTAGATGAGTAGCTGAACAGATGGTGGATAGATGGGTGGGTGGGTGGATGGAGGCATGGGTGGATGGATGGATGGGTAGATGGGTGGTTGGACCAATGATGGATGGATAGCTTAGTGGGTGGGTGGATGGATGGATGCTTGGGTAGATGGGTGGATGAACAGATGGTGGATAGATGGGTGGGTAGGTGGGTGGAGGCATGGGTGGATGGATGGATGGATGGATGGATAGAAGGTTGGGTGGATGGATGGATGGATGGATGGATGAAAGGACAGATGATTAGATGGATGGATGGATGGATGGATGGATGGATGGACAAATGGATGGATGAGTGGATGGGTGGATGGACAAATGATGAATGGATAGGTGGGTGGGTGGATGGATGGATGGATGGATAAATGGATGGATGGGTGAATGGGTGGATGGACAAATGATGGATGGATAGGTGGGTGGGTGGGTGGATGGATGGACAAATGGATGATGGGTGGATGGGTGGATGGGTGGGTGGATGGAGGGGTGGGTGGGTGGATGGATGGACTAAAGGATGAATGGGTGAATGGAGAGGTAGATTGATACTTATGAGGATAAGGTTGGATGGAAGCCAATCATCCTCCACTCAGTTATGTCCTCCCCTTTGACAAATGCGATATCTCTGGGATTGTTATTGAATTACCCTACACTGGGGAGGTGAGGATTATCATAAAGGCCTAATTTACCCCCCAAATGTTGCCACTGACACTGGTAATTGGATCACTTGCCAGTTAGGACAGTCCATATTCCTGTGCACTCTGAAATCCCCTGCTTGGGTGGAAAGCACCAGAATCCTGGGGATTTTTCTAGAGTGGATTTTATTTTGCCAATGAGAAAGAGCCACAGTAATATACAAGTGGTCAGAGAAGAATTTCCAGAGCAGCAGTGACCTCCGGAATTGAGAGCTCATTCCAATCTCTCGGACCAGTCATCACATGACCACCTGCCCCGCTGACCAACCCCACTATCCAGGAGAAGTACCATCCCCCAAATAGGGCCCAGCTTTGCTGTTTAGGACAACACTTTCCACAGAAACAACCCTTGCCAGGAGGCTCCAATGTCCACCTATTGCCTGCCTGTCATAGGTGCAGTGGCCGAGGGGGGGGGGTGTCTTCTCTACTGTGCTCAAGATGACAGGACCCTCGATAGCTCAGCAAAACCACTGGCCTGGCCACTCATCACGTCCCCACCTTCACACCCTTTCCCCCAGTTCTGAGGCTTCTCTTTTCTTGGCCCAGGCCCCAGGGTCTGGGCTGGAGGGTGGGATCTGTGAGATCTGACAAAATATCAAAACACCGTGATTGGCAAACGTATGTTCTACGAAGTAGAGAATCCGGTTACAAAGCGGCTCGTGCAATAGAATCCTGATCCTGTAAATCTGCATCCACCTGTCTAGAAACAAAGCCTGGAAGAGCATAGATAGCCAGGGTCCTACAACCTGCGCCTACCTGACCTCCGTGGATCCGGACTCACATGCTCCTCTCCTGCTGTAGTGTCTCCACCGGTGTCCGCGCCCCGCTGACCGCTCCCAGCGGGCGGCCACCCCAGGACCCCCTGCCTGTCTGCTCCCTCCAGATGTTCACACACCTGCAAATGCTCCCGTGCTTAGAGTTAATCCGTTTCGTGAACCATCACATAAACCAGTGAGATCTGAGTGCCGAAAGACCGTTTTTAAAGTCTATGACAGCAAAGCCCTAGGAAACATTGATTCTGGGGAGTCGATAAAAAAAGAAGCCTCGACTGAGTGATGGGGGAGGCGAGCCGGAAGCAAGTGTGGTGAATGTTCATAAAATTGTAGAACAAGCCTGAATTTGGATGGAGAATCAAACCGTGAAGCCTTTCCTTCACCTTAACGGAACCGAAAGATGGGACGATGGGCACACTGCCCAGATGTGGAAGATGATGTGGAGCCCTAGGGAGCAAGCGGTACCTGATGCGTGCACGGCGACACCGTCGGGGGCCTCACGCGGATACTCTCCTCCGCCTTGAGTGGCTGCTCGTCGGTCTTCCGCTGGCCGGACTGCCATGGAAAAGGCACCTTCTGTCCCCAAAATGTGTGTCTGGGCTCTTCCAAGATGGCAGGTGATTTTTACTCTCTTCTTTGTATTTTTCTGGATTTCCCATGTTTCCCCCAACAAGGCAATGTATCACTTTTATCATCAGAGAGAAAACACACATTGCATTAGGGGAACTGCTGTCCCCCAGGGGCTTCTGCCAAGGTTGGGGCCTTATCAAGACTCAATCAGGCTGCGGTGGACGCTTGGGGCCCGATCATCCTTTGCTGGGGAGAGGCGGGAAGGCTGTCTCGTGCACAGTTAAATGTGTGGCTCCTCCAGAGGCCAGTCTACCCCGTCCTGGGTTGTGACAAAGGGATAAGTCTTCAGACTTTGCCAAATGTCCCTGGGGTGGGGGTGGGGGGCAATATCACCACAGGCTGAGAACCACTGGTCCAGAAAGAGACCTTTTAGAACTCTAGACCTAGGTGTGACCTGGCACAAATCTCTGAGCCGGCCAAACTCAATGGAAGGTCTCCCCCGTGTCCTCAGACACACCCACGTTCCGCATCCCACCCCGGGGGCTCCAGCCTCCTCACGGCCCCGTCCCTGGTCCCCATCACAGAACTTAAATGTATTAGATTATTTGGATGTTCTGGCTTCGCACAGCCAAACGCTGGATGATTGGAAATCAGGGTGTGTCTAAACACTTCTTCTAAATGTCTACCGCTGTGAGAGCTGCTGCAGAGACAGCGGTGGTCGTCATCTCTTCCGCGAAGGTCATTCCCAAGGTGGAAGAGCCCAGGGCTGCCTGCTTCCTCCCACAGCGGACTCAACAGGAACCCAGGCCCTCGGATGTAACTTTCTTCTGAAGCACCCCTTTACTTTTATCCATTTTTTGGAAAATGTTCAACCTTTCCTGAGCCTAGAAAAGTCCTCCAAGGGTCCCGCCGAAGTCAGCAGTAGGGCCCTCCACACAGCCACAGCCCAAGCCTCCCTTGTCTGCTGGGCGGATGCTGCCGGCTTTCCCCTGTCCCCACTCTGGGCAGTGAGCTCTGGGCAGGTCCTTGCTGGGGGATCCCCAAACCTTCTGCTTTCCTGAATGTGGGTGGGCTTGTCCACCTGTGACCCCCTCCAGCCATCTCCCAGCATCTGGGGCAGCCTACCCAAGAAATCTTTCCTATCAAGGTCCAGTCATTTTGAACCCAGAGGAAGCCAAGATGGAGGTGTGTGGGTGAGGCACAAAGGGGGAGGAAGGTGAAGCACAGGGAGGG
This sequence comes from Cryptoprocta ferox, assembly GCA_028646485.1. Classification (NCBI taxonomy): domain Eukaryota; kingdom Metazoa; phylum Chordata; class Mammalia; order Carnivora; family Eupleridae; genus Cryptoprocta; species Cryptoprocta ferox. The sequence continues at coordinate 3,461,329 of CM053575.1, read as the reverse complement.
AAAGTTCTGGAACTTCTGGCGGTCCTTCGCCCACGAGGTGCACACAGGGAGATGAAGAGGACAGACCACACACCCAGGAATGACAAGATAAGCCAATGTGGTAGGAAGAAACAGGGGACATTTACTTTCTGCTTCTCATACTTTTTTAAAATAACAGCTTTATTGAGACATAATTCGCATACCACACAATTCACCCATTCGAAGTGTACAATTCAGTGGTTTTGCGTGTATTCACACAGTTGTGCAACCATCACCAAGATCTAATTTTGGAACATCCTCATCACCCCAGAGAGAAACCCCATGCCCACTGGCAGTCACTCCACATCCGCTTCCCTGGCAGCCACTAATCTACTGTCTGTCTCTTTGGAAAAGTCTGGACTTTTCACGGAGATGGAACGTGCACTGCATGGTCTTCTGTGACTGGCTTCCTTCCCTTGGCACCATGTTTTCAAGACCCCTCCATACTGCAACGAGTGCCAGTGCTTCACCCATTTTAAGGCTAAGATATTCTCCACTGTATGGACATACCACAGTCTGTTTACCCATTCGTCAGCTAGGGCTGTTCACACTTTTTGGTTATTATGCTGGTGTGAACATTCATGTACAATTTTTCTGTGTGTGGACTTACGCTTTCATTGGACATATACCTAGGGGTAGAGTTCCTGGGTCATCCAGTAACACTACGTTGAACATCTTGAGGACCCGCCAAAGTATTTTCTGAACTGACTGTGCTATTTTACGTTCTTGTCAGCCACAGATGAGGGTTCCAATTTCTCCACATCCTTACCAGCACTTGCTATTGTGTAATTATTATTATTATTATTATTATTATTAATTATAGCCATCCCAGTGGGTGTGGAGTGGCTTCTCATTGTAGTCTCAGTGTGCCTTTCCCTAATGATTAATAATCTTTTCATGGACTCGTAGCCCATTTGTATCTCTTCTTTGGAGAAATGTCTTTTCAGATTCTTTGCCCATTTTTAATTGGGTCGTCTTCAAGAGTTCTTTATATATTCTGGGTCCTAGCCTCCTGTCAGATACAGGATTTGTAAATATTTTCTCCCATTCTATGGCTTGTCTTTTCACTTTCTTGACAGTGTCGTCTGATGCACAAGCTTTAATTTTGATCAGGCCCAATTTATGTGATTTATTTCTTTGGTTACTTATGTTTTTCGTGTCATATCTAAGAATCCAAGGTCATGAAGATTTAGTCCTGTTTTCCTCTAAGACTTTTACAGTGTTAGTGCTTATGTTTATGTCTTTGATGCATCTTGAGTTAATTTTTGTGTATTGTGTGAGGTAGGGGTTCAGATTTAATGTTTTCGATGTGGATATCCAGTTACTCCAGCACAGTTGTTGAGAAGACTACTACCCGCCCCCCCCCCCCCATTGAATGGTCTTGACAACCTTTTTGAAAATCAGGTGGCCATATGCACAGGGTTTATTTCTGGACTGTCTATTATGTTTCTATGATCTACAAGTCTATCCTCCTGCCAACAACATACTGTCTTCTTACTGTAGTTTTGTAGTTTGAAATCAGGAAGTGCTCCAACTTTGTTCTTTTTTCTAAACAGTTCTTTTAAGTTTATTGACTTTTAGAGAGACAGACACAGTGTAAGTGGGGGAGTGGCAGAGAGAGAGGGGGAGAGAGAGAATCCCAAGCAGGCTCTGAGCTGCCAGCGCAGACCCTGATGCAGGGCTTGAACTCACAAAACTGAGAAATCTTGACCTGAGCCGAAACCAAGAGTCGGACACTTAACCAACTGAGCCACCCAGGCGCCCCTGGTCTTTTTCAAGATTGTTGGGCTGTTTGTGGGTCCCTTGATTTCCATATGAATTTTAGAATCAACTTGTCAATTTCTGCAAAAAACCCAGCTGAGAACTTGGCAGGGATTACACTGAATTTATAGATTAATTTAGAGATTATTGTCTTCTTAAAAATATTAATAATAATAAAATATTTGATCCATGAATATAGGCTGCCTTTCCATTTCCTTAGCTCTTTTTAAATTTCTTTCAACAATGTTCTATAGTTTTCAGAGCAGAAATTTTGCTTCTCTTTTGTTAAAGTTGTCCTTCAGTATTTTATACTTTTCGATACTGCTGTAAATGGTACTGTTTTCTTGATTTCAACTTTGGATTGTTCATGGAAGGTGTGTAAAAACACAATGGGTTTTTGTATATTGATCTTGTATCCTGCCACACTGCTGAACTTGCTTATTATTTTAGATCATTTTTTAGTAAATTTCTTAGGAGTTTTGACCTATGAGGTCATATCATCTGCAAACAGAGATAGCTCTATTTCTTCCTGTCCAATTTGGATACCTTTTATTTCTTTTTATTTCTTTTTCTTGCCTCATGGCCCTGGCTAGAACGTCCAACACACTGTTGAGTAGAAATGATGAGAGCAGACGTTCTTCCTTGTTCCTGATTGTAGAGGAAAAGGACCCAGTTTCTCACCATGAAGAATGATGGTCGCTATAGGTTTATTTGTAGGTGCCCTTCACGTACCATTTTATTGAGATGCAATTTCTGTGCGGAAAAATAAACAAATCTTAAGTGAAGAGCTTAATGAATTTACACACACCCACATGGACCGAGATCCAGTTATAAAACATTTCCATTCACCCAGAAAATCCCTTAATGCCCTTCTTCCTCCTTAGGGTTATGAATTTTACACACACACATACAAGATGCCCAGTCGCAGACTGATTTCAGACACACAACAATTAATTTTAGTTTAAGTATGTCCCATGCAATATTTGGGATATAGACTGAGATAGAGTTCTACTAACAAATATTCATCATATATCTGAAATTCAAATCGCATCTGAGCATCCTGTATTTTAACACACTTGCCACTGTCCATCAACGCGGGTGCGTGTCCCCTGTCCCTAAATCTCATATAAATGAAATCATGGAGTATTGAACTTTGTAGTTTGTCCTGATGCCTTTGAGATCAACCACCCGTATTATTGCATGTGTCCTGATTTTTCTTTCTTCTTGTCGAGAAGCATTCCATTGTCCTCGCCTGTTTATTTTCTTATTGGACACCTACGGTGTTTCCGGTTTGGAATGTTCTGGTATGTGGCTCTCTGTACGCTCTTATTTCTCTTGGGTGTATACTGAAGACTGAAATCATTGGTTCCTATGGGAGCACAGGTTTAACATTACCCATTTTGCGTCTGTGTATAAAATATATTAGTACGTTAATATGAGACATCAACTAGAAATATATGCTATGCGTAGTCTTACCCTGGGGCGTGTGCTCAGAAGGTCTTTACTGACCAGAGGTGGGATATAAAAGTGGAGATGGCCACAGAGGGGGGACACTTGTGCTAAGGGACAAGAAGGAGAGGTGAAGTACCGAGCAGGGTTCCAGGGGCCACTGGGTGATAAGATGCATCCTCACCTCTTGGGGTTTAGCGTCCCAGCAGACGGCGTCCGGACTGCCTGCAGTTTTCCTTCCGGTGGGGATGGGGACATCTAGCCCTGAGGAGACGAGGAGGAGCCGGACTGGGCGAAGGAGGCGTTCAGGCACGCGCCAAGGGGTTTAGCAGAACGGAAAGAAGCCTTGGTAGAGTGGGTGGACGGTGCGAGGTCACGCTGGCCAGGCTGGACGTGACAGGCCACAGAACCCACAAGGAGACCCAGCCCTGCACTGAGGCAGAGCGATGCCACAGAGTCACTCTTGGAAAGGGGTCACCATGGTCCAATGTGTGGGGGGTGGGTCACTAATGGGAGTCCAGGGGACAGATGATGGGGGAGGAGAGCTGGAAGGATGTGGGGATGGGTGTGTACAGAGGCCAGAGGGTGGGAGGGGCCGTGGGTGACTCCCAGTGGCCGCCGAGATCCGGGGAGACGGGTGTCACCGAAGAAGAAGAAGGCTTAGCAGGACAGAGGAGCTCAAGCCTTGCCGAGTGTGTGGTGCCTGGAGGTCAAGGCCACCTAGCTGGCAGGTGGCAGAGTGGGGCAGGGGCCGAGGTCTCCCAAGACCGCACCCAGGGCCTGACATCTAATACCTTCTAAGTTAAGTCTAGAAAGGGCTCTTGAGTGTGGACCACTGGCTGATCTGGAAGGTTCTGCCTTTGGAGAGAATACGCTGCTTTCTCTTCACTATTTATTGAGTACCTACTATGTGCCAGGCTCTGTTCTAGGCACTGAAGATTCAGCACCTTATGGAAAATGTCCCGAATCTCTGCCCTTCAGGAGCTCACATTCTAGCGGGGGAAGGACACACACATACACACAGTGGAACATGGCACAGGATAATAAAATGCTGCGTAGAGAAACAAAGTAAAAGCCAGGGACAGGAGGGCCGAGACGGAAGGCCCACTGGAAAATGTGATGTCTCACTACACAGGGATGCTTGAGCAAGGACTGGAAGAGGGAGGCAGCGAGCCATGCGGATAACATACAGGAGAGAGGATGGCTGTGCAAAGGGCCTGGGCCAGAAGTGAGCCTGGGGTGCAGCAAGGAGCCCAGGCAGGGGAGAACCTCGTGGGCCACTGTAAAGACTCTGGCCTAGTCCGAGTGGGAAGGGAAACCACCAGAGGTTCGTGCAGAGGAGTGGCATCTTGTTTCCTGAGTGGAGAGCAGGCTGTGGGCATGGACAGAGCCCTCCAGGCCAGAGGGCAGTGATTGCGTCATACAGGGACAGTAGTGGAGACCAAGTGAGTGCAGGGGAGGCTCCGGGGGCCACAGGACTTGCTGGCAGGTGGAACATACGTGTGAACAAAGCATGACTCCAACATTTGGCCCCAACGACGGAGAGAACGGACCAGGCTTGGCCGCATTTGGGGGAAACTCTCAGGGCAGATTGAGGAAGGTTGGGAGTCCGGGGGAAGCAGCCACGAGACGCCCGACGGGAGACGCAAGCAGGCGCGTGGGCGGCAGGCGGTTGATGGGAGAGGACTCGCTGTTTGGAGTGAAACTATGGACCCAGTGAAAACTGGCTCTGTGCTAATCAGAAACAAGCAAACTGACCATTGGACCGTCGAGAGGAGGTAAGCGGGGAGCCAGCAGGCACCCTGGTTCCGGCCGCGTGGATGCTAACGTGCCCGCGAGGCATCGGAGTCACCTAACTTCGTGCCCGCTGCTGGGACGGGCACACTTTCAGCACGAACAGACAGCTCAGAGATGCGGGACCGGGGGGTTGGGACGGTGCATAGCTCCGCTCTTCCAGGAGCAGCTGGGCCGTCCCAACAGACGCCTTCAGAACCGTGAATGTGACCACATCTGGAAGGAGGGTCTTAGCGGACGTCACACCGCAAAAATCAAGATGCATCAAGTAAAGGTGAGGTCACGCTGGACTAAGGGTGCGTCCCGTCCAATGACAGGAAGAAGGAATTTTGGACACAGACACAGAGGAGATGCACAGGAGAGAAGGGCCTGTGATCACGAGGCAGAGACAGGATGGGTGAGGCCACCAGCCCGGAGATGCCTGAAGCCCCCCCCCAGAAGCTGGAGGAGGCAGGAAGGACCCTCCCCTAGAGCCTCCGGAGGGAGCACAGCCCTGCCCGCACCCAGACTTCTGGGCTCCCTGGGGTGAGAGTAAATGTCTGCTGCTTTAAGTCCTGCAGATTGCGGTCCTTTTTCACGGCCGCCCTCGGGGATTGACAGGGTGGGCTGTAGGTGACCGTCTCCTGTGTCAGTCCCCTCCCCCCCTCCGGAGAGATGGCCACACTGGGTCTGCAGGAACCGAGGCAGTCTCAGGGCCCAAGGATGACGGGGACTCTGCTCACAAGAAATGGGGCATCCCTGGGACCGCGGTCCTGGCCACACGGAAGGGCCAAGGCACAAGATTCAAACTCATCTGCTCTGGCCCCGGATGGGCGCTGGGTTGGGGAGCAGGGGAGCCAGCCTCTCCGAGGTCCAGACAGAGGAGGGCGGTGTCTGGGTCAAGGCTGAGCCAATCCAGAGCAGGGGCTCGAACCCACCACCCTGCACTCCAGTTGGGCTGCCTGGCCTCCCCGCTAGAGACTTCTCACGCACGATGCCGAATATGCATGGAGTTTGGTCTCCATCGCCGTTCGCGGGGGAAAGACATTAGAAATCTGTCAAGTTGGAGTTTGATGGAAATATTTCAAGAATACATGGAGGCCCAGATTTCTAAATATTTCATGGTAACATACAGTTAAAATGACTGCGAAGCACCGCACTTATTCCACACCCTGAGCCAGACTCCTGAGGTCGGGCTTATTCTGTGTCACATGCGGCTGGGAGAACATCGCGAAAAGGCTTCTGTTCGCTTCTTGCCAAACGGCCCGGCGAGATCTGTGCAGGGGCGGGGGAGGGGGGGAGGTCCCGACTGCCAGGGGGTGATTTTTAACCGCTCAGCGCTCCGAATCAGAACTTCAAACACAGGAAAGTGATGCATCTGGGAACAGCGTGTCATCACCGTCCCGCAGTGCGGCCCCGGGACCGGCCCAGCAGCCACACACGGGGTCCTCAACTGCTCGCTCCCCCGTCATGCCTTGTCTAAGCCTCTAGGGAACCCCCCTCCCTGGGAACCCATGAAGACGACCTGAGACAACACCCCGATCTCCCTAACTTTCCAAGTGTCGTTTTCCCCCATCAAGAGGAAAGTGGGGGCCTGTGTGTCTAAGTCGGTTAAGCATCCAACTCTTTTTTTTTTAAGTTTATTTCTTTATTTTGAGACAGAAAGAGAGAGAGAGTGCAAATGGGGAAGGGCAGAGAGAGAGACGGAGAGAGAGAATCCCAAGCAGGCTTCACGCTGTCAGCACAGACCCCGATGTGGGACTCAAACCAAAGAACCGTGAGATCATGACCTGAGCTGAAAGCAAGAGTCAGACGCTTAACAGACTGAGCCACCCAGGTGCTGCCTAAGCATCTGACTCTTGATTTTGGCTCAGGTCATGACCTTACAGTTTGTCAGTTTGAGCCCTGGCATCGTGGAACCTGCTTGGGATTCTCTCTCTCTCTCTCTCTCTCTCTCTCTCTCCAAATAAATAAGTAAACTTTAAAAAAAAAAAAAAAAAAAAAAGGAAGGAAAGATGTCCCCCCACCTGTCGGACTCCAAAGCCAGATCCTTGGCCACTTGGCTGTCCCAGTCGGAGGTCTGGATCCCTGGTAGGAGGGAGGCCCTGGCTGGGCCAGAAGGGTCACAGAAGGTCCCCATAGGCCAGGGTAGGGGCAGGGGGGCTGTGCTTTTCCAGCCCAGGCCTCCTGGCATGAGCTGGAGCGCTGGGCTCCACGCAGAACCGCAGAGTAGAAATGATGTGACTCTGGCAGCAGGCCGGCTCGCTCTCTGCCGCAGGAGACTCCTGAGACCACCCCGCAGGGCAGGGACAGATCTCGGGGCCTCTGGGAAGTAGAGGCAGTAGCGACTTTGGGGTGACTTGGTCCTAAGTCTTTCTCTCCACACTGTGTGCTCAGAGGCTGCCAGTGATGGCGTCTCTTGGAAGTTACAGAGAAGCAGGTGTCAGAAGTCACTGGAGCCTCTGGAAGTGCCTAGAAGCCTCTGGAAGCTTCTGGAAGCCTCTGGAAGGAGGATGGGCCTCCCTCTACATCTGCCAGGCTTTGCCCCGAGTCCCCAAGCGCTGGTCCCTGCTTCTTGGCGGCAATAGCTCCCAGATCAAAAGTCCCACTAAGATCCTACAGTGAGTAACGTTGTGGACTCATGGCAGCCTCGGATCCCGGGCGGCCAGAAAACGCGGCAGGGGCGCAGGTGTCTGCTACAACCTGGTCCTGCCCTCAGGATATGAGGAGACAGATGTTCACAGCTGGTGTTGAAAACACAGTGCGGCCAGGGCTTTGATGGGGACTCAGCAGCGCCTCACGGACCTCGTGGCGTGAGCCCTCTGAGCCCGCCGTGCAGAGGAGCAAACTGGGGCTCAGAGAGGTTGTGCTCCTTGCCTAGGGGCGCGCAGCCTACAGCGGAGGAGCCAGGCCTAGAAATGGGGTCTCCTCACCCCGAAGCACAGCTCTAGCACTGGACACGCCCGGGAGCAGCCCGCCCTGTCGTGGCATCAAATCCAGACAGAACCTCCCACCCGGGTGACTTGAGGCAGCCCCCCTCCCTCGAGTACCCTCACACCTAAGGGCTGCCTGGGTGCCCTGAGCTGACCATGAACCAGGCCGCACCCTCTGGAGTCCTGTTTCTCTGAAAGCCACAGTTAGCGAAGCTCCCTCGGCTCGGGTCTCAGAGCCACCTGCACAGATCAAGCCAAACAGAGCAGCTGGTTAATTCGAGGAAAACGAGAGATACGTCTGAGCTTCTGGGTGCCCCCCCTCCTCGAACAGAGAGCCTTGTGGCAGCCACCCGCCCAAATGACCTTGGCCAGGGTCAGGCACATTCAGGAGCCCAGGTCCGGGGCGTCCCTGAGGGGAAGCCACACGCAAGGCCCGGGCTTCGAGCCTGGACGGCGGACATCAGCTGTGTGCAAGATTCTACCTTTGAACAAAGACTGACGGCAGCAGCGCCCCCCATAGCAGGTTTGGATCTCGGTGGGTTGGGGCAGTGGAGGGGGTGGGGGCTCCCCAGCCTACCCCTGTGTGGAGCTACGTGGTTTGTGTGGGACTGACCCCACTCAGAGGTCCAGCAACAGGCTCTGATTGGCCTCAGCCAGTCGTGATAGCTCAACTCCCCGCGGGCGTGATTCCCTCCTTCCTTCCTCCTTCCTTCCTTCCTCCTTCCTTCCTTCCTTTCTTTCTTCTTCCTTCCTTCCTCCCTCCCTCCCTTCCTTCCTTTCTTTCTTTCAGAGAGAGTGAGATGCAGGAGCAGAGAGAGGACAGAGAGAATCCCAAGCTGACGCTGCACTGTCAGCGCAGAGCCAGATGGGGGGCTCCTCTCATGAACCACAGACCATGACCAGAGCAGAATCCAAGAGTCCGATGCTTAACCCAATGAGCCCCCCGGGCGCCCCCAGAGTGATTTCTTAGAGAAGCAGCTCAGCCAATCAGCACAAGGCATTTCCCAGACCCATCAGTGATTGGCCCAGGTTGGCCCAACCAGGAGAGCTCAGGACAGCTGTGCGCGGAGCCCTCTCTGTTGCTCTGACCAATGAGAGGGGCCGATGCCAAGTCTAGAACTCTGCCGGATACCAGGGGCCACGAGGCCGCCCAGCCTGATAATAGCTCCGACCCGCAGCAGCAGGCAGAGCAGGGAATCTGCTGGAGGGGGGCCCCCCGCGCCCTGGTTGACCGGCACCCAGACCCTGCCGCCACCAGACCTTTCAGCCCGAGGAACCACTTGGAGTTGGGTTTTCTGCTTCCTGAAACATGAGAGCCTGAACCGCACTCAAGACGTGGGCCTGGTCACATGTACTGAGCCCCAAGATTTGTTCTTGGAGACTCTTCAGGGCCCCAAGATTTGTTCTTGGAGACTCTTCTGGGTCTGCCGTAGGGTCTGGACCGATCCATCCATCAATGGCTCCTGGGTAGTTTTCCATAAACCATCAGCCAAACGAGAAGCCCAGGGCCGAGAACGGGGCACGGACTTAGCCAAGCTTGTGAGAGCCGAATCTGGGGTTCGAACCTGGGCCCTCCGGACTCCGGGCTGTACGGCTTTCCCGAATTTCAGAATTTCAGCCAGCTGGCCCGCCCAGCCTGGCCGATGGAACTTAGCTGCTAAATTGATACTTTGCAAAACATGCATGTTTCCAATTGCAGAGTGTTGCTGGGACTTTGAAGCGGGCGTGCAGCCTCCCCGTGATGTGGTAAAGGACGGAGGTGGCCGGCCTGGCATGGAGACGTATCTTAGAAAACGCTCCGCAGACGCCCCGGGGCACCCACACGCTGGAAGGCCATCAGAAGGCGGCCGTCTCCCGAGGCCGCAGCCAGCCAGCCGCCCACTTGAAAAGGACCCCGTATCGATTTCACTTGTTTTTCCTTCTTGGTGCCTCCCTAATGAGACGATGCTAGAGTCGAAAATGAATAGATGTGTGGCTGCGTAAATAGATAAATAGATAAATAAAGCATGGTTTCTTCCAAGAATGTAGCCTTTCCCTCCCAGGGCTAAGGAGGCGTCGGTTTCCATCTTCTTGCTGAGGTGCTGGGGAGGGGGCCGCCGGAGAACAGCCACCAGCCAGCGTTTCCTAAACACCGACTGGGTGCATGCAGCCCAACACCTACTGGGTGCAGCCCTGTGGCTTGCTCGCCCTCAGTCTGCACGGTGACCCGTCAGAAAGGCAGGCATCGCCCCTGTGCTCAGAGAAGGCGGGGGTGGGGGGTGGGGGGGACGGTGAGGGGATTGGAGATGGAGCCAATCTGTCTGGAAGCCACATTGCTAACGGTCCCCTCGGGGGCAAGGGGCTCACTCGGCAGCACGTCCCAGATGGGGAATTCTGCCCCCTGTGAAGGGTGATTGAGGACAGGCCCCCCCCCCGCCCCCGTCCTAGAAGCATGAGGCCCAGGCGTCCTCGGCATCGAGGCTGGTGTCCTGATGGGCACAGGGATGGCCGTAAGGCTGTTTGATGTCCACAGTGGTTGGCACCTAGCTGCTCCCTGAGGAGCCGCCCTGACTCTCCCCGGCGATCCAACAACTAAAAGGTTAGTACCTGGGGCAGGGGAGTGGGGACCGGGGCCCTGCTTCCGGAGTCTGGTGGTCACACCCATCGGTTAAATATTTAGAACATCACCCTCGATTGGAGCAGATCCAGAGAGCCCAGCTGGGGTCTACCCAGCCCTCCATGACCCCACCTCCCAGAACCTTTCCACTCCGCTCCACACCAGCCCGGGGTCTCCTCGCTGTTCTTCGGGAATGCCAAGCATCATCCTGCCCCAGGACATTTGCCCCTGCGGTTCCCCCAGCCAGCGAACGCCTCCTCCCGGCCACCCGGATCAGAGCAGAGCAGAGCAGCGCCGGCGCCCAACCCCCACTCCCTGCTCGCCACTGCTCTGTATTCACACTGTTATCATCTACTCGTTGGTTTATCTTTGTCGCATTTTTTTCTCTAACTGGAAGATTCGCCCCATGCCTCATTCGCTGCCCTATCTTGTGCTTAGAACAAAGTGGCGCATACAAGGCACACGTGCGATGATATTGAATGAAGGGATGAACGAAAATGTTCAGCTTGCCTTTCCTGGGCCTTACTGTGTGCACACGGGGATGGCAGGAGGGGGTGACATGGGCCCCCTGCCCTCCAGGAGCTCAGGCCGATGTGAGGGATTGAAGCTGTGGGGGGGCGGCTCGCTGTGGAGCAGGGCGGAGGCCTGGAGCTCAGGCGGGGACCAGAGAGCCCATGCAGGGCCAGGGGGCCAGAGCGGAGACGCCCGTGTCCGGACTTCCTGCACAAGAGGGGACAACGCCTGTGTCCCCCACGCCGCCCTGAGGCTTCCTCAAGGGGACGCGGGCCTGTCAGGGACGGGCTCCCCCATGTGTATTTGATGTCGGGAGCCCAGATTTTCTCGAAGACAAGACCAAGCACCACTGTGTTTCTTTCTTCATTTAAAAACCGTCCCCAGAGGGGCGCCTGGGGGGGCTCAGCTGGTTAAGCTTCTGACTCTTGATTTCAGTTCAGGTTTGTGAGATCGAGCCCCGCGTCGGGCTCTATGCTGACAGTGCGGAGCCTGCGTGGGATTCTGTGTCTCCTCTCTCTCTGCCCCTCCCCGGCTCTCACTTGCTCTCTTTCTCAAAATCAAGAAATACACGTAAACAAACAAACAAAACGGTCCCCAGATATTTCTGTTATGGGTGATGTTTATTTGCTTCTCTGTAATTTTCTGTATGTTCCCAGTTTTCTAGAAAATTAGAATCAGAAAAAAAAAAAAACCCAGTAATTATCATTAAATGATTTTAGGATAAGAGTCAGACAGAAAGAGTGATCGCTTGTGCAAATAAGCCCACATCATGGGATCTCATGCAGGCATTAAAGTTATGTTTATGAAACGATTTTAGTGGCATGGAAAATACTTCCATAAGCAAAAAAAAAAAAAAAAAGCTACTGAATCTGATGCTCTCAACGATGAAGATGTGTGTGTGTGTGTGTGTGTGTGTGTGAACACACACCACGTGCATATACCCAGACAACATCTGGGAAGGGGGCACGCCCACGGGTAACAATTCTCTCTGGGGTGGTAGCATTAGGCATTTTTTCTCTCTTTATGGTTTCTCATGTTTTCTCTCTCAACTATCTTACAAAATGTTTTGAAATTTCTATTTCAAATAAGGGTTGATGTGTAGCTATGCAAGATGAAAGGCTTCCCCAGCATGCCTTGTTTATTCGTCCAACCTGCTGGCCGGTCACTGGCCGAGCGTTCGGGGCCCACGGTGGGCTGGGGGGGGTCCCCGCATGCCACATGACCCGATATCCCCATTCCCAGGAAGATGCCCCAAGAAAACAACGCAACAGAACATAGAGGCTCTGCGAGCCTTGCTCTGTGGATCGCAGGGGTGTCGGTGAAACGGCAAATGCCTCCTGTCGATCACCCAGCAGCCCGGGATTATCTGGAGAAGGGAGAGCCCATTCGCAAGATGACTGTGACTGTGGCCATCACAAAGCATCCCTGGGAAGACTCTCCGGACCCGGGAAAAGGTTGTTGTTACATAGGAAGCAAACCAAGCAGAAATCTGTGGACCAGGGGCTGAGCGTTCAGCGCCCGGCAAACGGCTCACGCGCCCCTGAGTCCCGAGCACCGCTCGCATTCCAGGTGCAGGGGAGATGGACGGGGTCCCGCCCTGGCGGTGCTTACCTTCCTCCACGAGTCGGGAGGGGAGGCGGGCAATAAATGAGTATGGAATAAATCAGGAGCTGGAAAGTCAAGAAAAGAGAAAGCCAGGCAGGTGAGGCGAGGCAGGGGGAGGCTGTCATGAACTCTGTTTCTAGCGGAACAACGCCGGACCTCATCTCCTCGGAGATGCGTGCAGCCAGGTGACCGCGTCCCAGCCGGGAGCCCCGAGTAGAGCTGATCCTTGAACAACGTGAGGGTTAGGGGCACCCGCCCCTGCGCGGTCGAAAGCCCGAGTGTGACTTTCGACCCCCCCCCCAGAACTTAACTGCTAATTGTTTGCTACTGACCGGAAGCCTCACGAATAACAGAAACAGTCGGTTAACACATAGTTCTGTATGTTCGACGTATTTAGGCTGCGTGTCTTCTTACAGTGAGGAAGCCAGAGGCGATAGAATGGCATTTCGGAAATCGTAAGGAAGAGAGAATACATTGACGGTCCTGGACTGTGTCCATCAGGAAAAAAAAATCCACACAAAAGGGAACCGTGTAGTTCAAACCCTTGTCGTTCAAGGCCCGACTCCGGGAGATCGCCCAGGCCTGGTCCACGGAAACTTCCCGCCTGCGGTTCTCTCCCTCCTCCCCAGGAGGCCTCCGAGACCATGGAGTTGGAAGAGCCACAAGGTAGAAGATTCCTGGGTCCCTGGGTCCCCACGTGGAAGGGAGCCACTCACCACTCTGTCGGGAGCACCTGTCGCGCTTTGTGGGATCGAGAAGCTCGTGCTGGGTCCTGATCTGCCTGGAGGGGGGTGCGTTCAGCACCTTCCCTGCCTATGGGGGGGAGCAGGTATTTGCAGTGGGGGGCCGAGTACTGGAGGCGGGGTGTCGGAGAGCGCCCTGCCACTCGAAGGCATCTGGGCTGAGATTTGGAGGAAATGAAAGAATAAACCCCGAGCTCCCCGGTGACCGCATTCCAGGCAGAGGAGAAGGAGCCCCTGTGGCACCAGTGTGGCTGGAACAGAGAAGGGAGAGAGGCCAGGGCGTTGGCCCAGGAGAGCAGGAGGTGAGGTCACAGAGGGGACGGGAGCAGGGAAGCCTGGTGAGCCAGTTTGGGACTCCAGCTCTGACTCTGAGAGACAGAGGAGGGGTTCCAGACTTACCGACTGCCCAAACCCCGCTCTGCCCCTCTGCCTGTGGTTGAGAAGGGGCCCCAGGGGGCAGGGCGGAACCAGGAATCACCCTCAGGAGGCTGAGCAGGGGGGCAGGCCTCGGGCGGTGGGAGGGGAGGGCAGGCTGAGCTGGCAGGTAAACTGAGGAGAGGAGAGGCTCAGGGGGCCCAAATCTGGGGCCAGAGTTGAGGAGGGAAGGCCCCAGGGCTTGGCCTGCGGGGTCCTGAGATGAGCAAATCCCAGGGCTCTGGGCACGGGGCCTCGAGGACAGTGTTTGGCAGCCACGTGCAGATGTCAGATCTCTGAGCTGGGAGCTCGGGGAGGAGGCTGGGGCTGGAAATGAAAACCAGGGGCCTTCCCCGCACAGCTGGTGTTTGAAACGAGGGCATGGGGAGGGGGGCACTGGGGAGAAGAGAGGATGTCTGGTCAGTGCAGAGGTGAGGGGTGAGGGCAGTGACCATAGGGAGGGTCGTGCAGAGGTGAGGGCAGTGACCATGTGGGTCAGTGCAGAGGAGATGGCGTGAGGGCAGTGACCATGGAGGTTAGTGCAGGGGTGATGGGGTGAGGGCAGTGACCATAGGGAGAATAGTGCAGGGGTGAGGGGTGAGGGCAGTGACTCCGGGGGAGGGAGAAGGGCAGGAGTGTGGGGATTTGGGTGTTGGGATGCTAGAGGGATGAGTAGTGGTGCTTGAAGTTGCTGCAGGGGTGGAGGCCGAGGTAGGACACATGCAGGGGGAGGAGGGGAATATCTGCGAGGCCAGGTCCATCTACAGGGATGGGAACTAACTGGGGAGGAGTGACAGTGAATCCAGGGATGAAATTCTGCCCGGAGCGAGGGATGACCTGGGGTCTGTAGGCGACCACAGCACGGAAAGCAGAGTCCGATGGCCCAAGTACAGAGCCAGGGAGAACATTCTGGAAGAGGAATGAGGAGCAAGAGGACACCCAGCCTCACTCTGAGCCCTCTGGTGGGGGTTGTGTGAGAAGACAGCGCTGGGAGACAGGGGGGCACCAGGGGGAGAGGCTCAGGCTGGCAGGCGAGGAAGGGACGCACCCAGGAGACGCGGAGATGTGGAGGGGCAGGTGGGCACTGCTGCAGCCCACACCCCCTTGCCCACCTCTGCACCTGGCCCTCTGGGCACCCCTGCCTGGGGTTCCCCTGCTCAGTGTGTGTACAGGACCCTCTGAGTCCCCCCCTTTCAGCACCCCTGGGACAACCGTCAGCCTCCCAGGACAAGGGTCAGAGATGAAGACCCCAGTCCCCAGCCCGCTCAGCCTTTGGGGACGGGCCTGGGGGCGTTCTGCACGGCTGAATGGGATGGAGCCCCAGGTGCCTACCAGTCACCTGCTCACGAAAGCACACGCTGGGACTTTCTCCTGTCGCCTTCCTGGGATCACCTCCCCATTAAAGTACCTGCCCCCGGGGCGCCTGCGTGGCTAAGTCGGTTGAACGTCCGACTTGGGATCAGGTCAGGATCTCACGGTTCATGGGTTCGAGCCCCGCGTCGGGTTCTGTGCTGACAGCTCAGAGCTTGGAGCCTGCTTCCGATTCTGTGTCTCCCTCCCTCTCTGCCCCTCCCCTGCTCGCGCTGTCTGTCTCTCAAAAATAAATAAAAAATATAAAAAAAAATTTTTAAGTACCTGCCCCCACGCCCTCATCTCAGGCTCGGCTTTGGGGGCAGGGCCAGGAGAAGTTGGAGCCCTTGTGAAAAGCAATAGACGTGTGGACGAAGCATCTGGGGCACGAGGGACACCCCTGGGCTTCTCACCGGGACAGGGACGAGGTGACAGGGAGGAGGCGTTGGTGGGGCTGGCCCTGAGCATCCGGGCAGTGGAACAGTGGAAGCTCCGGAGAGCCCTCCTCGCTCGCGGTGGTGGTGCGGGGCCTCGGGGAGCACACGGAGCTCTCGTGTCCGAACTGTGAAGGACACGGTTTAATCTTATCCCAATGGGAGAAAGGGTAAGTCCTTTTTTTCCTGTTTTAAAATGTCATCATTCATTTTTTAGACTTAAAAAGAAACAAAGCGCTTTCTTACAAAGCTAAACATAGTCTTACCATATGATCCAGCAATCGCGCCCCTTGGTATTTACCCAAAGGAGCTGAAAACTTATGTCCACACAAAAACCTGCACACGGATGTTTATAGCAGCTTTATTCATAATTGCCAAAACTCAGAAGTGGCCAAGACGTCCTTCAGGAGGTGGATGGATAAATAAACTGTGGTCCATCCAGACAATGGAATATTGTTCGCTGCCAAAAAGAACGAGCTCTCGAGCCATGAAAAGACATGGGACAACCTTAAATGTATATTATTAAGTGAGGGAGCCAATCTGAAAGCCACATAGTGTGTGATTCCAAGTGCAGCAAAACTTTGGATTGCGCGTAACCTGTTCTGCGAGGGTTCTGCAGGACGAGCAAACATTTCTAATAAATCTTAACTTGATAAACGAGCGAGGTCTTGCAATACGAGTCGTATGTGACGTCGAACGGCACAGGATCACAACTGAGCCAATGGTTCCTCTCTCTGTCTCTCTGTGGGATTATGGGTGATCGTCTCCCACGCTCAGATGCTCAGTCTCAGGCCACAGTGTTTGACAGAAGTCAGTGATTTTTCAGAACGTTGGAAGGTGCCCACAACTGGCACTCGTGTTTTTTTGTCACGTCAAAGCACCAATGGACAGTCCTTTGCTTTTCCAGACAAGAGTGAGGTTAGAGATGCTTTGCTTCATTCTAGGTCAGGCTGCCTGCAGATATAGACCCTTTCCTCTGCCACCTTATTGCAAGTTACATTAACTGCAGTCTATGACAAGAGTTTATTAATACTGAACTGTAGTCGACATCCGTGCGAGCATATCCAATGGCCCCCAGGCAGAAAAAGATGCAACTGAGTCAACAGCAGTGATTCTGTTAGTGATAGTGAAATCTGTCCTACACAATACCCTCCTTTCTCATGTCTCCCTCACACCAGCCACAAAGGTTTTCAAAGGTAAGTGCGGGGTTAATATATTTTTCCTAATATTTTGTATTTTCTTTATTATTTTTGTATTATGTTACAGTATTGTAATCATTTTATATAAATATTTTTGGGTTGTGGAACGAATCATCTGAGTTTCCATGATTTCTAACGGGGAAATTCGCTTTGATTTACGAGTGCTTTGGATTACAAGCATGTTTCTGGAACGAATTATGCTCGCAAACCAAGGTTTTAATGTATAGGATGTTCTGGAAAAGGCAAAACTACAGGGACGGGAAAATGATCAGCAGTTGCCAGGGGTTTGGGGGATGGGGAGGGATGAACAGGAAGAGCACGGAGGATTTGGGGGGCAGTGAAACTACTCTGTGTGACACTGTCATGGAGGATATGTGACATCATGCGTCTGTCCAAACCCATAGAATATACAACACCAGGAGTGAACCCTAAGGTAAATGATGGACTTTTTATTTATAATAGATCAGTGTTGGTTGATTAATTTTGACAAATGTACCACACCAATGCATGATAATAGTGACACTGTGTCGGGGGCGTCAGGTGGTATATGGGAACGCTCTGACCTTTCTGCTCTATTTTGCCCTAAACCCAAAAAAACAACGAATACCTGATCCCATATGACCTACACTGTCACAGTGGCTGCAGCTGGTGTTGGCCTCCGGGGGGACCACAGACCCCTCCGGTTGGTCGGAATCCTGCAGCTCCGAGAAGGCACCAGGAGCTAGGACAGCAGGAAGGGCTGGCGTCAGCTCACTGCTGTCCCCATGCCCTCTACCCGAGGTCAGGGCATGGTGGCGGCTGCCCGCCCAGGGGCTTTGTCTGTCCAGGCATCAGAGGCCAAAGGTGGCAGAGTTGGGTGGGTTTGCCAAGGCTCCAGTGCTGCACACACCTCCATCCTCTGTCTCTGGGCCACACCTGGGCACTTGGGTTGTTGAGTCTCTGCACCTGTAACCCCCTATCTGGCTGTGAGGATAAGACCAAGAAGCCTTTCCTGCCCTTCAGGTCCCTCCGAGCGTGGACAGAACTCCCCTTTGATGGGCCTTCGAGAGACTGCATCACATTCCCATGGGACCCATTCCCTGGCTCCCTTCCAAACACAAGCTGTCAGTGACCTGATCCAAGGGACAGGGCACTCTGTTGTCAGCCACCAACCTGGCATTGTGAAGGCTAATCAGAGCTGCTTGGGTTACCCGTGGGGAGTGCGGGGCAGCCACTGGCTCTGTTCTCTGCCTTGCTCCACCTGTCCCGCTTCTTCCGGATGCCACCCAGTGCCCCAGCTCAGTCCTTAATGCTGAGGTTCTGGGAAGATGCCCCAGAGACTGCGGTAGGGGAGAGTGCGAAAGGCTTCAGGCCCCCATTCCCTTCACAGCTATTATATTGGGTGACCTCGTAGAGTTTCTTTGAAAAACGACTCTTGAGGACTTTACACTCAGTGAAATGGGCCAGACACAAAGACACATGGTCTATGACGCCACTTACCCAATGTTCCAGAGTTGTCCAACTCACAGAGACAGAAAGCAGAAAGGGTAGGCACCAGGGGCTGGAGGGAAGGGGAAATGGGGGGTCAGTGGGGCTTTTGAAATAAAAATCGTATACTTTTAAAAAATCTTTTTTATAATGTTTAGTTTTGAGAGAGAGAGAGAGACAGAGAGTGAGCAGAGAAGGGGCGGGGGGTGGGGTGGGGAGACAGAATTGGAAGCAGGCTCCAGGCTCCAAGCTGTCAACACAGAGCCCAACGCAGGGCTTGAACTCATGAACTGCAAGATCATGACCTGCGCCGAAGTTGGATGTTTAACCAACTGAGCCACTCAGGTGCCCCCAAAATCATATACTTTTAGGATGAACCACACAATGATCAGATAAACATACAGAGGAATGAAGACTTCAGAGAAACTAACAGACATGTTGTCTCCCCACGTAACCACCTTGTGGGTGCAGTGACTGCACCTGAAATCTACTCTCTGAGCACATTTTCCACATTTAGTCTAGCATTAACTATGGCCACCATGCTGAACATCAGATCTTCAGACCTATTCGTCCTACACAACTACAACTTGCATTCTCTGATCAACGTCTCCCCTCCCCCCCATGACCCCCAGCCCTTGGAAACCACCATTGTACCTTCTGCTTCTAGCTACTGTATTCTCATAAAAGTGCAATCATGCAGTTAGGACAAAGGACCTGAATAGATGCTTTTCCAAAGAAGACATCCAGATGGCCAACAGATGTATGAAAAGATGCTCAACATCACTCATCATCAGGGAAATGCAAATCAAAACCACAATGAGATACCACCTCACACCTGTTAGAATGGTTATGACAGATAGATAGACGATAGTTGGGTAGATGTATGTATGTATAGATAGATAGATATTGGATGGATGGATGGATGGATGGATGGATGGTTGGATAGATGGATGGATGGATGGATGGATAAAAGGATGAATGGATGGATGATAGCTAGCCAGCTAGATAAATGGATGGACGGGTAGATGCGTGGATGGATAGATGGATGGATGGATGATAGACAGATAGATAGATAGATGAATAAATAAAGATGCAGGGAAAAGGAGACCTGTGTGTACTGTAGACGGGAGTGTGAATTAGTGCAGCCATAATGGAAAACAGCATGGAGGTTCATTCCTCAAAAAATTAAAAACAGAACTACTAAATGATCCAGCACTCCCTCTTCTGCATATACATCTGAAGGAGATGAAACCACCATCCCAATGAGACATCTGCACCCCACGGTCGCTGCAGCGCTGTTCACAATGGCCAACATACAGAAACAGCCTCAGTGCCCGTCGGCAGATGGATGGATAAAGAAAATGTGGTATGAAAATGCAATGAAATATTATTCCATATTCCATATCTCCATAAATTAGGAGATCCTGCCCTTTGCAGCCATACGGGTGAATGTGGAGAATACTAGGCTAAGTGACATAAGCCAAACATGGGGAGTTAGTGATTCACAGGGACAGAGTTCCAGTTTGGGAAAATGGAAAGTTCTGGAGAGCAATGGTGCTGATGTTGACCAACAGGTGTCAATGTACCTAACGCCACAGAACTGTTCACCAAACACAGTTAAGAGGAGAAATTGTATGGTGTGTGTATTTTACTACAACAAAAAATATTAAAATGCCACCCGCCCAAAACTCTAGAATAGGAAATAATCTTTGTTCCTTTGAAATGCAGATGGAAGAAGAGCAGCCCAGAGTCACACAGGACCTCATCTTCAAAGCTCTGCATAAAAAGTAAATAAAGCATTTGAAAAGTAAAAAAGCACACTTAAAAAAATGACCCTGCTCATAAAAAGGTATATTTAAAAGGAGTGTGAAAATCACAGTGACTTTCCCAGAGTGTGATGAACGTGAGCATGACATCTCACAGCACCCCCTCACCCGTAAGACAAGTCTGACACCCTTCCGGCATCCGGGGTCCCTGGACCTAGTCCCGGCTACTCTGCAGTGTCCTTTAGTGCCATCTGCCTTGCCTGTAGGCTTCCGGTCACCCCAAGCCCTCTGCCCAGAGGCGCGCTCCTCATCCACCTCTAGGCTCATCCCACCGCCTGGGCACTGCCCCCTTCCCCACATAGCTCCTCTGTTCCGTCCTTGGTATCTTCAGCCCTTCCTCCAGATCGCCCTCCCATCCACTGGCTGGGGAGACAGCTTCAGAGCCTGGTCCCCGGGGACAGCCAGTGGGA
Source organism: Cryptoprocta ferox (assembly GCA_028646485.1). NCBI lineage: Eukaryota > Metazoa > Chordata > Mammalia > Carnivora > Eupleridae > Cryptoprocta > Cryptoprocta ferox. The sequence continues at coordinate 3,440,838 of CM053575.1, read as the reverse complement.
GTGTGGTAGGAGCTAAATCAGATCGAGTCTGGCCCTGCTTCTGACTCTTCTGTTACAGACTGAGTGTCTGTGTCCCCCGTGATCCATATGTTGAAGGCCTAACCCCCCTTAGGAGGGTATCTGGACATGGGTCTTTGGGGGGTGGTTAGGTAATGAGACATCAGGGTGGGGCCCTACTATGGGATGAGTGCCCTTATCAGAACAGAGAGTGTGTGCTCACTCTCTTTCTCTGCCGAGCGGAGACACAGCAAGAAAACCAAGTTGGCCCAGACCTTGATCTTGGACCTCCAGCGTGCGAGCATAAATGTCTATTCCATTCAGGCCAGTGGGTCAGTGGTGTTCTGCCCTGGCAGCCCAAGGGGACTAACATACCTTCAAAGATCAGGTGCGTTTATAACAAAATCTACCGCTCTCACTGGCCCTGGAACCATATGGCCCCGGCCTCCCTTGCTGCCCTCTCCATGGACCCCACTCTCCAGCCACATGGACCCCCACTTTCCCTCGAATGCCACGCTGCCACCTTACTCTGCTGGAACACCTCCACGGCTTGGGTAGTGGTGGGCACTCCCTCCTGGTCTGGGCTCCCCTCTGGGGTGCCTTTGTCAGCTCCCACTGGCCCTCACTGAGGCCCAGCACTGGCAGGAGTGAGACTGCTGACCCAGGGTACCATGTAGTGCCCGGTATACAGCCAGTGCTCAGAGGATCAGCACATGAACGAGTGACTTCTTCCCGACCCCACACCTGCTACGTGTCCTCCCTATGCTGGGGATTTCCTGGAGCAGAGAGTCAGCAGGACTCAGCTCACGCTATGCTCCCAATCATCCTGTATTCATTCATTCAACATGAACCACGAAACGGTACAGGCCACCATTTTTTACCAATCAAGTATGTGGAAGTATTGCTATAAATAACAATAATCAGTGCCCATGATTATGGTGCTAATTATGTAAAGACAACAGACATGCATACGACTATATAATTTTACATACATGTAAATACAGAAAACTACCCAATGGGCATGATGCTCTTGGGCAAAGCTTCCAAAATGCAGCTGACAGCTTGGAGGGCAGCAGGGTATGTGACAGAATCACATCAGGTCACCAGCCTGGGACCCAAGGGTAGGCCCCATCTCATTCCATCTTCTCAAGCTACACTCTGAGTCCCCAGAGCCAGGGAGGCTCCCTGGGGGAGACCAAGGACCTCAACTGGTCCCTATGGTCCCAGGGCCTTGGGAACCAAAAGGCCACACTTTTTTCTGTTGGAATGTTCCAAATCAACACAAGGAAATCAAGATCGTCTCAAGGTGCTTTCTGAAAACACAGTGAAAACACTGTCCACATGAATATGTCTATTTAGATTTGGGGTAGTTTGAACTGATGGACATTCTTGGGGCTAAAGCTCCCCTGAGATTCTACAGCTTGAAAGCCCTGGCTGGCACCCAGTCGGTGCTCGGTGAATGATGACAGAATATTCCAGAAGGAGCTTCGGCAAGTCCCACCACAGGGAGCACTTTGCTCCATCCTATCTGGTTTCCCAACATGCAGATCTCTGTCCCTCCTGCCCTGCTCCTCTAGCGAAGATTCCTGTGGCCCCAAATCCCCACCTTCCTCTCTGAGGCCACCAGAAAGCAATCTCCTCTATCCTTCTTTTGCCTGGAGGGTCCCAATGCCAGCAGAGCAGGGTGTCGGCTCTGTGGGCACATTGCCTGCAGACATGCTGCTTCCTGCGTCCTCCCCAGGATGAGTGAGTGACATGTCACAGTCATGGCTGTCTCTCAGCACTCCCCAGTTCAGTGTCTGCTCCCAGCAGCCACTGGATGGATGGAAGGATGGATGGATGGATGGATGGAGGGATGGATGGAAGGGTGGATGGATGGAAGGATGGATGAATGGATGGAAGTATGGATGATGGATGGAAGGATGGATGGATGGATGGATGGATGGATGGGTGGATGGATGGACGGATGGATGGAAGGATGGATGAATGGATGGAAGGATGGATGGATGGAAGGATGGATGGAAGGATGGATGGACAGATGGATGGAAGGATGGATGGATGGATGGACGGATGGACAGATGGATGGATGGATGGAAGGAAGGATGGAAGGATGGATGGAAGGATGGATGGATGGATGGAAGGAAGGATGGATGGAAGGATGGATGGATGGATGGATGGACAGATGGATGGATGGATGGATGGATGGATGGACTGACGGATGGATGGAAGGAAGGATGGATGGAAGGATGGATGGATGGACGGACAGACGGATGGATGGAAGGAAGGATGGATGGAAGGATGGATGGATGAATGTATGCATGGATGGATGGATGGAAGGAAGGATGGATGGAAGGATGGATCAATGGATGGAAGGAAGGATGGATGGATGGATGGAAGGATGGATGAGTGAATGTCTTGGTTCTTAAAAGTATCCAAGGTGTAGAAAGAATTCTAGACTTCTTTCTATGGAGGGGAATGCCTCCAAGGCCTGATGGGGTTTGTAGACCTTGCGTTGACTTAAAAGTGTGGTCTCGGGAGGTACAAGGTTCTCCGTGTCTGAGTCAAAGGCTGGAGTCTCACCCTCGCCTGCCTGCCTCCCGGGAGGACGGGCCTAATGCTCCGTTCCCTTAAAGGAGAAGCCAAGTCCACGCGCTAGAACTCTGGGTGTGACTGGTCAATACAGGCGCTGGGCCGGTCCCAAGCGGCGAGCCTCTTGGACATCTCCTCCAGGGCGCTCAGCACAGCCGGTTCAGGAGGATTCTCCAAGGCACCCGGCGTGGCTCCATCACTGTACAGGGGCTCCTCGCAGGGTCTCAGGGCCCCTGGCACAGCCCTGGGAGTGGGATCCTGGTTATGACCACTGCATGTGGAAGGGGACAAGTCAGCCCAGATTGTGGAGTGGGCTACTTCTTTGTCCCTGGGGGTCACAGCCAACAGAAAGGCTGGAGGGCATCTGGGAAGACTCCACAGAGCATGCATGTCCCTTGTCATCAGGACATCAGGATAAGGACACTCTTGCAATAGAACTTGGTGAGAGATGGGGGGTTGATTAGGGCACAGGATCAATCAGGAAACTCTCACACGTCAAAATTCCTGCCCGTGGGCTAGGCTGGCGATCAAGCCCCACCCACGCCCGTGCCTGCCATCCATGGACCTTTGCTTCACCCAGCGTCCTGGAATAGCAGCTGGGATGCTTGACCATGATCCACAGGCAACCCACTGGGAGCGCAGCAAGGGGGCTGATGCTCCAGAGTGGCCATGTCCAGGGCTGGGGAGGGGAGGGCTCAGACCAGCCTCGAGGGGAGGACGGGGAGCCTGACTTCATCTGGCCGCAGCACCTGCTGCCCAGTACCGTCACCTCCCCACACCCAGTCCACCATCAGAACCAGCCCACAGGCCATATCCGTGTTCGGCATGAACAAAGCACAGTGGCCCCTGCCACCCAGTGCAAAAAGGAGAGGGACAGAGAAGGCATTTGCTGGTCCATGTGTGCACACGGCCCGGCGGGAGGGGGACCAGCAGGGTGGGTGGGGACCGACGGCAGGCAGAGGCGGTGGCTTGGTGTCATGCCTACTTTTAGATTCTCAAACCTTATGAACACACCAGCCATTCAAGAAAATTAAACTCACAGGTTGGCACAATCGATACAAATGGACGATTGAACAAATAAATAGGAGCAGGCGCTGTGGTTCCTGATTCCTGCTGAGTGGTGTGGGAGGGTCCAGCCCCGCGGGGAAGCTACAGAACGGGGGGCCCTGCCTGGGAGGAAATGGGAGGCTGACACAGGAGCACCGCAAGGCAGGACACTGCCACTGAGCACGCAGGCTCGTGCCCCCACCGTGTCCCCGAGCATCTGCAGGGAATGCACCCCTCAGCGCACCGGCCCCCCAAGACTGGAGGCCCCGCCCCCCACAGACAGGACTTCCCCGTCTGAGAGGAGAAGGAGGCTCTTCCTGAGACCCCCCTGACCGGAATCTCATAGAAGGAATTGAAAACCAGCATAATCTCTCTGCTCAGACTCTATCAACAATTTAAAAAATTGATAGGAAAAAGACAGCTCTTTTTTTTTTTTTTTAATTTTTTTTAGTGCCAGCAGCCAGCCTCCCACCCCGTTCCAAGGATCTGATGCCCTTCGGGGACACAGCAGCTCGCTCCGAAGGGGACAAAGGCCCTGGGAACAGGGAAGAGGACAGGCACCCTGCCCCGGGCAGGCAGAGCAGAGCCAGAGCTGAGCACGGGCGGCTGCCTGGCAGGAAGGCCGGGGCCCGGGCAGCGCCAGGCAGCGCCATGGGAATCCCTAGGGGCAGAGAGCGCCTCCAGGAGCGGCCGATGGGTGCGGGGCAGGCCTTCTCCCTTCCCACGGACTGTCCCCCCAGGATGACCCGGCCATCTGGCCTCCAAGTAGGAAAAATGCCACCACTGTGATGCAGCGCTTTGCAGATATTGGAGAACATCTTGGGGCCACCCCACCCCCGTCCTCCCCACATGCCCGGCTGCCCCCGGCTGCCCCCGGCTGCCCCCGTCCCTCCACTGCCTCCGTAACCTGCACCCCTGCACCCACTCTGCCGTGCTGGTGCCTCAGTGCGCTTGGGACAGTCTTCTGCAGCCCACGAAGTTGGCAGAGGGTCGGCGGCTGCTGTCCTCTGCTGTCATCCCATAGTGCCGAGCCCTGCTCTGGGGAGAGGCGCTGGCCGCCACCAAAGCACCCCTGACACTTGGTGGGAGGAGACTGTGCACACCCAGCAACCCCCCCCCCCCGCCCCCCGACCGAAATCACGGGAAAACCTGTGTCCTGTTTTTCCCATCTGCTGTCCTCCAGCCTGGGGACCAACCGGCTGGGGGGTCTATTTCAAGGACCGCCCACCTCCTAGAAACATTTCTCGAGACCTTGGGTTTTTGACCAATGAGTCGCAGAGCCACACAATCAGCGATAGGAAAGGCAGTTTTTCCAGGGCCTCAACTGGGACCAGAACATTCCACTTCAAGATTCATGGAAAAATTGCATCGGACAGGACCTCAGGGACCAGCACAGTTTACAGGTGAGGAAACTGAGGCCTTGCGGGGTCGAGGGGCCTGGACGTCCTGCCGCCTGGCCGGCTGGTCTCCACACCACATCGGAAACACGCTAGGGGTGCCAGAAGAGGGCTTCCTGGAGGTCTGGCAGCTGAATGGGCTCATGCATCACCTGGAGGGAGAAGCAGGAGGCTCCAGGCCCCCCCCCCACCACACCCAGTCCCATGTGAAGAGTGAGGCTGGAGCAGACCCTGGGGACCTTCTCAGTGCCTCTGAGCAGAAAATGGTGGGTTCTTCTCACGTCTCAGGACCCTAAATGAGGCAAGGCCACACGCACCTCTCCTTAGGGCTGGCACCGCCTGTGAGGCACCCAGCACGGGCATCCCTCGGCCCCTTTAGCTACTTAATCCAGAGAGCACGCGGTCTCCTGACCTTCTGGATTCTTCCTCCCGGTTGTCTCTCTGCAGCTGGCATTGCTCACCGCAGCCTGAGAACCCTCTCGAAATTCCAGGGTTCTGATTCTCAGGCTCAGCTCCAGCCTCCTGGCATTCAAGTCCTTCAGCGTTGGCAAAATTCAGCTTCCTGTTTACAAGGGTGTGAGCAGAGAGCAGGGGTCAGGAGAGCCTCTTAGGAGACTCCAAAGGCGTCTCGGACACCCGCGAGGGCGTTATGAAGCGCGTTGATGAATCAAGTAGAGATGAATCGCGAACATGAGGATTAAATTTCCCTTGGAATACACTCACGTCTAATAATTAAGTCAAAAATGACTTGGCAAATAGATGTGGAGTTTTGTGTCCCCAGAACATTTGAAAAGATGTTTGACTAATCCCAGCCCTGGGTGTGGCCCGGCCTTTCAGAAAGGGCAGTGGTTGGTGCTCAATAACTGGAGGCCACGTGCCTGAAACCCACAGGCCTGTTGACTTTGAGCCTTTTCCTCCCTTAAATGTCTAGGACTCAAGTTGAGCTTGGAGGGAGCGGGTTTTCCAGAGACCCCGACTTCTGGCCTCTGCCGGGTTGGATTTCTTGGTCCTCCCTAAAACCTTAGCAGGATCTACTCGGTGCTAGTTCCAGAGGGGCCTTTCAAGAAATACTTCAGATGATTCAACTGCTTTCAAGAGTAGAAAACTTTTGGGGCGCCTGAGTGGCTCAGTTGGTTGAGCGTCCGACTTTGGCTCAGGTCATGATCTCGTGAGTTTGAGCCCCGCGTCGGGCTCTGTGCTGACAGCTCAGAGCCTGGAGCTGCTTCCGATTCTGTGTCTCCTCTCTCTGCCCTTCCCCTGCTCACACTCTGTCTCTCAAAAGTAAATAAACATTAAAAAAAAGACTAGAAAACTTTTTATTTTGATTAACTAGCAAACAAAAAGGCACCCGTCACACACAACAAAATCAATGCTTCACCAGGGACAGTGCTATCATTGTGTCCCTGAGGCTGCTCCTCATTGTCAGGAGGGGTCCAGAAGACCTCGAGGGCACAGACGGAAATATCACAATGGCTTCCAGGAAATTCCCTGCCAGTGTCCGCAGGTGGGAAGGAAAGAGCTGCCCTGGCCCATTTCTGGGGCAAAGGCACCTTGCTCCACTGGCCTTGCTCCGGGTGCTGTGTCTGCCACTTTGCTCAGAGCCCCCCTCCCTGGAGCTCATCTCTTCCTGCTGCCTGCAGGCGGTCAGGGCTGGCCTGAACAGCTTCCCATGAACCTTTCCCAGCATGCCCTGGGACACAAGGTGCAACTCCTGCCACGTCGTGTAAGGCAGGTCCCTGGTCACCGACACTACTCACCCAGGCATCCAGCTGGCAGGTATGTTATGGCCTCATGGCCTACCATGTGTCAGGGACACCTGGGCAAAAAAGACAGCCCATGTCCACGAGCAACTCATGGAAGGGGAAAACAACCCAACATATCATTACAGACCACTGTGAGAAAGGGTACGTATTTTCTTGTTCATCCACCCGACTACCCACCCATCCACCCATCCTCTCACCTACCCATCTATCTATCCATCCATTCACCCACCCATCCATCCATTCATCCAACCACCAATCATCCATCCACCCACCCATCCATTCATCCACCCATCTATCTACCAACCCACTCGTCCACCCACCCACCCACCCACACATCCATCCATCCATTCATCCATCCACCCACCCATCTTTCCACCCACCAGTACACCCATCCATCCACCCATCCACTGATCTATCCATCCACCCACCCACCCATCCATCCATTCATCCACCCACCCACCCATCCACACACCCATCTGTCCATCTATCCATCTAACAAGTGCCTATTGAGAAGTGTGTTAATTTCTGTAGCTGCTGTAACAAAGTGTCACAAGCTGGGTGACTTAAAACAACAGAAACGTACTTTCACACAGTCCTGGAAACCAGAAGTCCAAAATCAAGGTGTTGGCTGGGCTGTGCTCTCTCTGAAGTCTCTAGGGGAGCTTCCTTCTTTGCTTCTTCTAGCTTCCAGTGATCACCAGCAATCCTCAATGTTCCTTGACATGTAGCAACATTTTCCAGTTTCTGTGTCCATAACCACATGGCTTTCTCCCTGTGTCTCTGTGATCAAGTGTCCCTTTCCTTATAAGGACATAAGTCACATGGATTTGGGGCCCATCCTACTCCATGTTGACCTCATCTTCACTTATTACATCTGCAACAAGCCATTTCCAAGTGGGGTCACCTTCTGAGGTTCTAGGAGGTGATGCATGGTGCAGGGACACTGTTCAACCCAGCACAAGATTGTTCTAGGAGCAAGGACGCCCAAGCCTCTATCTTCATGGAGTTTGCAATTCTGGGGAGGGTGATGGACTACAATAAACAGGCAGACACCCAGTAGAATTCCCGGGAGAGTTAACCACTCTGAAGAGAAGTGAGCTAAGGAATTCCAGTGCCCTGGGGTTGCCGTGGTCCATGCAGCAGCTCAGAAAGTCCTGTTTGAGGAGGTGACAACTGCATAGGGGAGCCACGTGACCACTGCTCTGGGCAGAGGGACCCGGTGCACCCTGCTCGAATGACACACGTGCCAGAAGGGGGCCAAGTGGCTGGCACAGAGGGCAAGAGGTGGGCTGCAGTCCCTGCCAAGGCAGGGAGCACACGCACCTGTCCTCACTATGCCCGGGACCTGTGGGCTTGAGGGAGGTTTATGTCCATTGTCTTGTGCGGTTCTCACTATGTTTCTGTCAACATGGGTAAGACAGTCCAGCCCAGAAATGCAGGTATTTGGAAGTGAGTTCCAGTACATCACTCAGATGTGGGGCACTAGCCATGGATGCTGTCTTCCAGTAACTTCCAGCCTGCTTTCTTATCAGCACATGGTGGGGTTGCCCTTCCCCATCCACCTGACGTTAGGTGGGGCCATAATACTTGCTTCCACCAAAAGAACGAAAGAGAAGTGACAAGTGTCACCATCCCCTAGGGAGAGCATCTTGCACCATCTGAGAGGGTTGGCTCTTGTCTTGGCCTGGGTCCTGCCTCGGCATCACCTGGAAGCTTGTTATAAATGCCCCACCTGGAGTCATGGAACCAGAATCTTGGGGACAAGATCCCCAAGAGCTGAGAAGCTCTGTTTTAGAGAACGGAGCCTGAGGGAAGACTTCAGACCTGGTCCTTTGTGAGGGATGTGCAAGTCTAGGGTGGTGGGGATGAGGGAAGAGGAGTGTGAAGTGAGGCAAGATGCCCAGGAAAGCGGAATGCTGTGCAGAGACACCCAGGTGTCTGGGCAGGAACTGCAGCTCAGAGTGGCTGCTACCTCATTTCCCACTCCTAAAAGTTAACCAGATGGGGAGCAAGTACTCAGCGGCTGTGGTTTTCCTTTTAGGGTGATGAAAATGTTTTGGAACTAGACAGAGGTAGTGGTTGCACAGCGTCATGTGTGCACAAAAGGCCATCAAATTGTTCACTTTAAAATGGTTAGTTTTATGTTTTATGAATGTCTCAATTAAAAAAATTTTTAATGTTTTATTATTTATTTTGAGAGAGAGAGACACACACAGACAAACAAAGCATGAGCAGGGGAGGGGCAGAGAGAGGGAGACACAGAATCCAATGGTGCTGAGCTTGATGTAGGGCTTGAACCCACGAACCACGAGATCATGGCCTGAGTGAAGTCAGACACCCAACCCAGTGAGCCACCCAGGCGCCCCTATGAATGTCTCAATTAAAAAAAAAAAAGTTTATACCGTGAAATATCAGTCTCTTATGCATCATACTTTACGGTAAATGACTTTTCCCCAGAGTTTATGAAGAAGGTGAGGATGTCCACTCACTACTCCTATTCAACATCATGGTAGAAATCTTGGCCAATATGATAAGGCAAGAAAAAGAAATGCAAGGAGTATAGATTGGAAAGAAAGAAATAAAACTATCCCTGTTCCCAGTTAATATGATCATCAACATAGAAAATCCCAAGAAATCTACTGCAACAACAGCAAAACTCTTCTAGGACTTAGTGGGTTTAGCGAGGTCATAAGATATAAGGTGACTCCACAAAAATCGATTGTATATTTATATGTTGGCAACGCACAACTGGAAAATAAAAATGTTTAAACAAAATGATTTACAATTAAGTCCTAAAAAAGTAAAACAGTTAGGTATAAATCTAACGAAACATAGACAGTATCTATATGCTGAAAACTGCTAAGGGAAAAGGAAGGAATTCAACCAAGACCTAAAGAGAGAGAAATACCATGATCGTAAACTGGAATTCAACCCAGTACAGGTGGCCAATTCTTCCAAGCTCATCCACAGATTTAGTGCAATTCCAAACAACATCCTAGTGTGATCCTTTTGTTTGTTTGTTTGTAGATATATACAAACCGGTCTAACACTTATGTGGAAAAGCAAAGGAAAGAAAACAGCTAAAAGTAACTAGAAAACATTAAAGTTGAAGGGACCATACTATTCAGGTTTTTTAAATGTTTTATTTATTTTTGAGAGAGAGAGAGAGACAGCATGAGCAGGGGAGGGTCAGAGAGAGAGGGAGACACAGGATCTGAAGACAGGCTCCAGACTCTGAGCTGTCAGCACAGAGCCCGACGCGGGGCTCGAACCCACGAACCGCGCGCGAGATCATGACCTGAGCCGAAGTCAGACGCCCAACCGACTGACCCACCCAGGCGCCCCCATACTGTTCAGTTTTAAGATATACCATAAAGGGGCAGTAATCAAGATGCTGTGACATTGGCTGAGGATTGGTGATACAGACCAACGAAACAGAATAGAGACCCCAGAAACACGCCCACGTAAAGTTGGACAGAGTGGTCGTTAACAAAGGTGCAAACGCTTTCAATGAAGAATGATCTTTTTACACATGGTGCTGCAATGTCCATGTGCACAATAAATTAATAAATAAACTTCAACCAAAACGTCACGTCTTCTACAAAAATTAACTCAGGGTAGATGACAGATCTAAATATACTACATAAAACTATAACATTTTTACCAAAAGACCCATGAGAACCTCTCTGTGGCTTGGAGCTAGACAAAGAGGTCCGAACACAACACTAAAGGCAAGAAACAGAATACCGGCAAATCAAACTTCGTTAAAAATAAAAAGCATTTGCTCTGAGAATGACAACATTCAAAGAATAAAAATGCAGATTACGGACTGAGAAAAAGTATTTGCAAAGCATATATCCAACCAAGGGCTTATATCCAGAATATATAAAGAGTTTTCAAAACTCAATAGTAAGAAAACTTTATACTTTACCAAACCACCGAATTGAAATGTGTGTGGAAACTTGAACAGTCACTTCACCAAAGAGGGTTTACAGATAGTGATAAGCTTACAAAACTTCCTTCATTAGCCATTAAGGAAACACAAGCTAAACCATAATGAAGCACCATTCCTCAGCTTATAGAAGAGCTAGAATTAAAAATACTGATGATACTAAGTGCTGGCAAGGATGTGGAGTGACAGAAACTTTTGCATGTTGTTGGTGGGGATGCAAATTGATACAGCCACCCCGAAAACCAGTTTTTCGGTTTCTTAAAAAGTCAAAGACACACTGCCCCTATGACCCAGCCATCCCAATCTTAGAAATGTGCCCTAAAGAAATGAAAATGTGTGTTCACACAAAACTTACGTGCAAATGCGTATGCAGCTCTACTCGTGATGGCCCGAATTGGAAACAACGAAAATGCCCTTCAGTAGGTGAACAAATGAACAGGTTATACATACTACATGCATACGATGAAATACTCATCAGCTATAAAAAGGAAAAACTTGCATCAATTTACACGACTCCCAAAGACAGTATGGCTAGTGAAAGGAGTTAGTCTGAAAAGGCTACGTGCTATGTGGTTTCGCTTACAGGACATTCTATAAATGGCAAAATTAGAGTGAAGCCAAACAGACCAAGGGGTGGAGGAGACAATGACTCTGAAGGAATAGCACTGGGAGTTTGGGGCGGGGGGGCCATCGAGCCCCCCGTCTCCTGACTCCTGACCATGGCGGTGGTGGTTACAAGAATCCGCACAAGGAGCTGTATCTTCTTTCCGGTAAAAGTGAATTTTCCTGTATGATTATCTTTAAATGGAAGAAACAGAAATGGATGGAAGTATTAGATGGCGTCTGAGACACAGCTGGAAAAGGCTTAATGAGGAAACTGTCCAGAACGCAGCCCAGGGAGAGAACATGAGGATCGCGTGGGAGACGGGGGAATAGGGGAAGAAAGTCTAGCAAACAGCTTAATTGGAGCTAAATTAAGAGACAGAACATTCGAAGAGATCATGGCTTGTAAAACCCTCAGCAAGAAAAATACATTTTAAGATAAGCTCACAACGGATGCATCCCAGTAAAATGTCCGCACCGCAAGTTTTAGAAGTATCCGAAAAGAAAAAGATCGTTTACAAAAGAACACGGATTGCATTAACTGGGGTCTTCTCGACGACAGCGGTGAAAGCCAGGAGTGAGTGAAATAACATAGGAAACTGAGTAATGGCCCCTGAAGATGCCAACTTCTCAGTGCCCAGAGCCCGTGTGCATGTGAACTCTCATGGTGAAAGGGACCTCTTAGATGGGGCGAAGGTAAAGACCTGGAGTTCGGGAGATTCTCCTGGGTCGTCTCTGCGGGCCCACGGTTTTCAAAAGTGTCCTTACGAGAGAGATGCAGAGGGAGGTATGACTATGGAGCAGAAGAAGAGAGTTTGGGGTGATGCCACCAACATCCAGGGAACACCAGCCCCTAGAAGCTAGCGGGGCAAGAACGGGTTCTCTCCTAGAGCCTCCAGCAGGAGCAAAGCCCGGTAACCGTAGGGCTTAGCCCCGTGAGCCACGGTTCAGACCTCTGACCTCTACAAGAGGGTGAGTGTGTGTTGACCTCTGACCTCTACAGGAGCGTGAGTGTGTGTTGACCTCTGACCTCTACAGGAGCGTGAGTGTGTGTTGACCTCTGACCTCTACAGGAGCGTGAGTGTGTGTTGGTTTAAACCACTAAGATAATCGGTTGCAGCACCAGTGGGAAAGGAACACAGTCTCTCCACTGCATTAAAAGACTATAACTGTCCAACCTAGAATTCTATACTCGGAGAAACCATTTTTCAGAGACATGAACTAAGTGAAGGCATTTTCAGACAATAAAAAAAAAAATTGAGTTTAAAATCAAGACACCCTTAACCAAGGGCAATTCTAAAGGACAGACTCTACACAGAAGAAAAATGAGTCCAGAAGTGAGATTTGAGATAGAGCACGAGACACGGAGTAAATGTACTAAGAAATGTACTAAATGGATTAAATACGTGTTGACTACATATAACCCCCGTAATTTGGGGGAAAATGAAGATGTTGATTAATTTTAAATTGTGTATATATACACACAAATCTAATATATATATTACATATATACTATTTTATAGAGATCCTTCCGAACATAAGAATGTAAGGATACTGTAAGACAAAGACCAGAAAAACACATACCGGGCTATACAGACCAAAAAAGACGGTGTAGTGATGTTAATATCAAATATTATAGACTTTAAACACAAAGATCGCTATATGAGGAAAAGGTTCAATGCACAAGAATGCATTATGATTCTAAAATTTTGTACACCCAGTGACTGAGCTTCAAACTACAAAACAAAAATTAACAGGATTTTAAAAAGAAATCGGTAGGGGCGCCTGGGTGGCTCAGGCGGTTAAGCGTCTGACTCTTGGTTTCGGCTCAAGTCATGATCTCACGGTTTCATGAGTTCAAGCCGTAAGTCGGGCTCTGTGCTGGCAGTGCGGAGCCTGCTTAGGATTCTCCGTCTCCCTTTCTCTCTGTCCTTCCCTGCGCGTGCTGTTTCGGTCTGTCTCAAAATAAATAAAATGAACTTAAAAATAATAAAAATAATAAATTGGTAAGTTTAACAAAGTGATAGATTTTCATATTTGTCTCCCAGTTACTAATAAATCAAGAAGACAAAAATCTGTTGAATATCGAGATATTGGGGTGCCTGGGTGGCTCAGTCAGTTAAGCGGCCGATTTCGGCTCAGGTCATGATCTCGCGGTTCGTGAACTCGGGCCCCACGTCAGGTTCCGTGCTGACAGCTCAGAGCCTGGAGCTGCTTCAGATTCTGTGTTTCCTTCTCTCTCCGCCCCTCCCCTGCTCACACTCTGTCTCTCAAAAATAAATAAACATTAAAAAATTAAAAAAAAGAATATCGAGATATTGAAGAGCAAATTAAAAGCTTTACCTAATGATTATTTATAAACTGTTGCACTTAACAGTACAAAAATGCATATTCTTTTTTTAATGTTTTATTTATTTATTTTTGAGAGACACAGAGAGAGAGAGAGAGCATACGCAAGTGGAGGACAGGCAGAAAGAGGGACCGAGGATATGAAGTGAGCTCCACGCTGACAGCAGCAAACCCGATGTGGGGCTCGAACTCACGAACCACAGGACCATGACTTGAGCTGAAGCCGGATACTCAACCAACTGAGCCACCCAAGTGCCCTGAAAAACGCACGTTCTTTATAAGCACATAAAATACATTTACAAAAATTAACTTCACACTAGACGTGAAGCTAACCTCACCTGATCTGGGGTCTATAGACCACATTCCCTGATCTCAACGCACTTAAATTAGATGTTAATAGCAGAGAGATACCTAGAGAAAACCCAAGTGTTTGCCCTAGAAAATATGCATCTAAACATCAAAGAAAAGGGCGCCAGCCTGGCTCAGTCAGTAGAGCACGCAACTCTGGATCTTGGGGTGGTGAGTTCAAGCCCCACGTCAGGTGTAGAGATTACTCAAAAATAAAATCTTTTAAACAATTTTTTAAATAATAAAACTAAGGTCAAGGAAAACCATCATAGTACAAGTTTTTAACCTACAACCAAGGATTTAAAAAATATGGGGCCCCCGGGTGGCTCAGTCGGTTGAGCGTCCGACTTCAGCTCAGGTCATGATCTCGCAGTTCGTGAGTTCGAGCCCCGCGTCGGGCTCTGATCTGACAGCTCGGAGTGGAGCCTGCTTCGGATTCTGTGTCTCCTTCTCTCTCTGCCTTTCCTCAACTTGTGCTCTCTCTCTCTCTCTCTCTCTCTCTCTCTCTCTCTCTTTCAAAAATAAATAAACATTAAAAAAATTTAAATAAATAAATAAATAAATAAATGAAAAATATATATTTCACATTACAAATTATCAGATGCAGCATGCCATGGACTGAATGTTCGTGTCCCTCCCAGTGGGATGGTGTTTGGAGATGGGCCTTTGGGGGGGTGTTTAGGTTTAGATGAGATCATAAAGGTAGGTCCCCCATGATGAGATTAGCACCCTTATAAGAAAAGAGAAAGACCAGAACTCTCTCTTTCTCCATCGTGTGAGAACACAGTGAGAAGCCAGCCCCCAGCAACCCAGGACGAGAGCTCTCACCAGGAACTCTATCAGCCGCCACTCTGACCCTAGACCTCTCGCCTCCAGAACCGAGAGAAGTAAATTTCTGTTGTTCGAGCCACCTCAGCAATGGCATTCTGTTAGAACAGCCTGAGCTAAGTAACTATAAGACACAGTACATGCAATACTTAAAAGGAAATTTAGAGTCCTAAATAGTTGATAATAAGTCCTGTCCAAATTGGGTTTATCCCAGGAATACCAGAGTGGTTTAGAAAATCTATTAACATAAGTTACCACAATAACAGATTAAAGGAGGAAAGCCATATGATTGTTCTAATAAATGCAAAAAGTAGGCCTTCAATAAAATTCAAAGCTAATCATGGTTTTTTTTTTAATTTTTTTAATGTTTTATTTATTATTGAGACAGAGAAACAGAGCATGAGTGGGGGAGGGTCAGAGAGAGAGGGAGACACAGAATCTGAAGCAGGCTCCAGGCTGTGAGCTGTCAGCACAGAGCCCGACGCGGGGCTCGAACTCACAAACTGTGAGATCGTGACCTGAGCTGAAGTCGGCTGCTTAACCGACTGAGCCACCCAGGTGCCCCTCTAATCATGGTTTTAAAAAAATCGTAGCAAAAAAACACGATAGAAGGGAACTTCATTAATCTGATAATGAACATCTATCAAAAAATACCCCAATAATCATTATAGTTGATGGAAAAATGCTAAATGAATTCCGTTTAAGATCAAGTATCAGATTCTTCGACATAACATCAAATTCGTGGTCCTAACCTATGAAATAAGGCACGAAAAGGAAATACAATAAGGTAGAGGAAAGGTAGAGGAAAATTCTCATTGCTTGCCGGTGAAAATATTGTCGACACAGAAAATCCAAAAAATAACCTGCAGGAAATCATTAACAAGAGAGCTACACAAGGCAAATAGGTACAAACCCCATAAACAAAACTCAACTTCCTTCCTTTCTTTTTTTTTTTAATTTTTTTAATGTTTTTTATTTATTTTTGAGAGACAGAGAGAGACAGCGCAAGCAAGGGAGGGTCAGAGAGAGAGAGGGAGACACAGATTTTGACGACAGGCTCCAGGCTCTGAGCTAGCTGTCAGCACAGAGCCCGACGCGGGGCTCGAACCCACGAACCGTGAGATCATGACTTGAGCCGAAGTCGGACGCTCAACTGACTGAGCCACTCAGACGCCCTTCAACTTCATTTCTATCGAACAGCAACGGTTGGTTAGAAAGCACAAGTTTTGAAAAGATGCCCCTTGTAACAGCAACAAAAACAAATGATGTGCTTGCACACATAAATGACCTAGGAGTTATCTAACAAAAATGTACACCTAACAAAAATGAATGTATAATGCAACAGGTTTTTGGGGAAAAGACTCAATATCATAAAGGTGTTGGTTTTCCCCAAAATTGTATGTACATTTAATGCAGTTTCAGTATCCCCCCCCAAAATGATGTTTTTGCTCTTCTTTACTGTATTTCATTGAAGTCTGTTTATTCTTCCTGTAAAAGGATAATTATACCCTAGCCCTGAAACCATGGATAAGGTCAGAGTTTCCTCACGCCCCCCCCCCAAAAAAAAAACAAGAGAATGGGAACAGGTGGTCTGTCAAGTCCCTTCCTGCACTGAAATCCGGATCCCGAGGCTCTCAGGGGCGGGCACGATGCATCTGACACTTCTCTGCCCCTCCTCCCCTGCCCTGTGCACCAGGGGGGAGCGGATGACGCACCAGGGCAGGAATGGGTCTAAGTAAGACTCCACCCCGAAACCTCGTCTTCTACCAGGAAGGAAATGCAAAGCAAATCATGACACATCCAAAACATTATGCAACCACTGTAAATGGCATTTAAAGGATTTTAGAAACACGGGGAACATTCACAGCCTGTTAAGCAGAAAAACCTTGCACCTTTACTATCGGTACAAGTCCAAACACAAAGACAGGACCCAGGGTGCCGGGCTGCCCGACTTGTTAGGTTTCACTTGGAAGACACGTTCTGGTCGGCCCACATTTTATTTTTAATTCTCATTGTCTGACACGAAACGTTTGGAGATGTCACATAAATCTCCGGACTTCTAGTTTCTCTTAAAAATGTCAAGATGGACGAACCCTGGGCCCGATCCCTGGGTGGCAAACAGGTGACCTGGCTGTATGGGGCGTTGCCCTGCAGACAGGGCTGCCGCTGTCCTGCTGGCCAAGTCCCCCCCGCCCCGTGCTGACTCTGTCGTCCTGAGCCATGAGTGTCGCCTGCATGTAATGCTGTTTAAGTGCCTTCATGTTTTATTCCTAATGTTCCCTTTGCCTGAAATGCTTTTCCATCCTCTCTTCCGACAAACTGCTGACCATGTGTGAAGCCTAAGCCTCGGCACCATTTCCTCCAAGGCATCTTGAACTTCCGGATGGAACCAAGTCCCACACAGCCTGGAGCCTGGGCGAGAGCACAGGGTCCTATTTGTCCCCCACCCGGGGCAAGCCATCACCCGGGATAGCGACATTTCATTCTTTCCGGAAGCCCCCAGCATCTGACACCAAGTGAGCACAGGGCTGAAAGAGACCAGAAAAGACGTAACGGGTGAAAACCAAACTGTGTCAGACGGATGGTGTCACTAGAGCGTTAACAGTATCTCCAAACGAAAGCCCAGGAGGCAGCGTCTAAGGGGAGGCTGCCCTGCCTGGGAGGGACCTCTAGGTGTGGCCACACTGTCCCCACAGAGCTCTTCCTTCCCCTCCGGGACAGGTCCCTTCCTGTGTCCCTTCCTGGTTTCTTGCTTATTGCCCATCCCCCGGGGAGGTAAGAGCCGTGGGCCGGGACCGTCTGTCTTGTTCAAAACTGTGTCCTCAGTGTCCACAGCCACAAACGTTTGTTGAATGACTGATGGAATGTCTGGTGACCTGGAACTCTGGGAATGAGGAACAGGGTTTTGGTGGAAAATTCTAGACCAAAGCTGGGGCCCTGACCCTGGAAAGCCCCCCGATGAGCCTTTTATGTCCCAAGCTGGGGTTACAGCAAAGTCCTTCGAAGCTGGGCACTGGAGGCCGATGGGAAGAGGTGGTCAGGGTCCAGCCACGGGGCTCAGGGCTGGGCATACGAGTGATTTATTTTAAGCAACTTTATCGAGATATACATTCGTATATCATACAGTTTACCACTTTTTAACGTTTATTTATTCATTTTGAGACAGGGAGAGGGTGTGCGTATGTGAGCGGGGGAGGGGCAGAGAGAGGGAGAGAGAGAATTTGAAGCAGGCTCCCCACTGTCAGCACGGAACCTGACGCGGGGCTCAAACCCGTAAACCGTGAGATCATGACCTGAGCCCAAATCAAGAGTCTGACACTCAACCGACTGAGCCACCCAGGCGTCCCAACCGCTTTTGACTACTGTGACTCGTGCTGGAGGGGGCGTTGATGCATTCATGAACCAATGTCCTGCTGTGAGGACACGTTTTCATTTGTCGTGGGTCTGCACCTGGCAGGAGGGTAGGTGGGTCAGATGTGCTCTATGTCACGCTCCCGCCAGCAGAGTGTGAGGGCCCTGTCTCTCCACACCCTCCTCGCCTGCACCTCCTGGTATCCGTCTACCATTCTAGCCACCCTGGGGGGCTGGGGGGACAAAGCGGCCTCCGGTGCCTCTGCCTCGCAGCCGTGATGGCCAACGAGACTGTGGAATTAAAAAAAAAATTTTTAACATTTATTTATTTTTGAGAGACAGAAAGACAGAGCGTGAGCAGGGGAGGGGCAGAGAGAGGGAGAGAGAGAATTTGAAGCAGGCTCCCCACTGTCAGCACAGAGCCCGACGCGGGGCTCCAACCCACGAACCGTGAGATCATGACCTGAGCCGAAGTCGGATGCTTCACCAACGGAGCCCCCCAGGTGCCCCTGAGACCCTGGAATTTTAAAGCAACACGCGGGGGCTCTCTCTGTCCTGCCCCCCCCCCACCCCTCCCCGCCATGGCTGCGCGAGCAGGTTTGTTAAGGGTGAGAGGCACACGTTGTGAAGGAACTGACGCCCCTCGCTCTGGCGAAGGCAGGAACGTGCTGGGCGGCACCCGCGGCCCTGACCACCGCACTCAAGAACTGGAGGAGGTAATTCCACCCGCACTGCCGCTGTGCCCCCCACCCCCCCAGTCTCCAGCCAGAGGCCCCCCCAGACAGTTGTCCGGTGTCTACGGAGTTCGGTGGAGACTGGCTCTGAGGCATCAAGCTGCCCAATGACCGTTTGGTTGTGCAAACTCCGCACTCATCAGGGGGTGCTTTGAACTCTGGTCTCCACGCCCGTTGGTCCTGGGGGCCTAGGGGGACCCGCAGCCCAGATGCAGAGACTTGGGGAAAGGACACCTCCTCCCCCTCCTCCTCCTGCGTCCCCAGGGCGATCCTGGGGCAATCATTCCACACTCGCTCAAGGGAGAAAATGAACGATTTCCCCGTTTCTGTTAAGGAATTTTCTGGAAGGAAGACTCAGTGGGGAGCTCAGTTAGGCACTGGAATCCTGGCTTCCGGCCACTCCACCAGACGCCCTGCCCATCGCCAGCGGGACCTGCAGGTTTCAAATCTTCCGGGAACTTTGACACGCGGGACTCAGAAGCCCCTCTTTGCTTGGAAGACTGTATACTCGTTCTGATTATGCTACTAAAGCAGGTGCATTTAAAGGCCCGATACCTATTTTACGCGATTGTTTGAACTCTGGTTATGTTTGATGTTCTGAGCAATGAATGACTTTTCATGTAAATGTTGCAAATTTACTTGCTCTTGCCCTCCGACTCAAAATGCAATTCCAACCTTTGTTTTGAGGAATTTTCCCCCCAAACACATTTAACCTCATTTTACTCTCTTGTTTTATTTTTTTTTATTTTTTATTTTTATTTGAGAAAGAGAGAGAGAGAGGGAGAAAGCATGAGCACGTGCCAGGGAGAGGGGCAGAGGGAGAGAGAGAGGGAGGGAGAGAATCCCATGCAGGCTCCACGCTGTCAGCGCAGAGCCTGACGGGGGACTCGATCCCACGACCCTGGCATCATGACCTAAGGCAAAATCAAGAGTCGGATGCTCAACTGACTGAGCCCTCCAGGAGCTCTTGTTTGATGTATTTTAAAAACAACAAGCTTCTCCCTACAGCTCACAGCAAATGAACTTGCTCCCACATCAAGGCCGCAGCACGTAAACCGCCACCCTTGGAGGTGTGTGCGTTTGGTTGACCTGATCCGTAATGAACCGGAACCAGGTGCAGCTTGTGTGAATTCTGGCAGAAACACCTCAAGCACGAGAGCCACGCACTTCTTGACTGTAAGTGCCGGGAACTGGGCTCTGGGACCTCAGGATGGCCGAGTTTGTCTCGAGAAGTTAGTAATAATCTGGTCGGGAGACAGGTAAGGAATAAACAATCGCTGTTGCTGTCC
>CM053575.1:3351246-3420091 GCA_028646485.1 Cryptoprocta ferox | reverse complement strand
CACCCCCCACGGGAGCTGGCCACACACACCCCCACGGGAGCTGGCCACACCCCCCACGGAGCTGGCCACACACACCCCCGGGGAGCTGGCCACACCCCCCACGGAGCTGGCCACACACACCCCCACGGGAGCTGGCCACACCCCCACGGGAGCTGGCCACACCCCCCACGGGAGCTGGCCACACCCCCCCACGGGAGCTGGCCACCCCCTTCAGATCCGTCCTCCGAGTCGCCGGCGGCAGCGAGGGGCACAGCCGCTCTGCACGCCGGCTCACAGGCCCGGAACCATCCTCGGGAGACTCAAGGTCACACTGGCGCCCTTACAGTCCCGCACACTGTAGGCCTCTCTCCCTCTCTCTCAACGTTTTGTTTTATAATTAACAGACTTGATTTTGCGAGCAGTTGTAGGATTATGGGGAACTTGAGCAGAGTGCGAGTCCCCACACGACCCCCACCCCCTCCTGTTCCCCTATTCCTGACCTCTTGCTCGAGGGCGGCACGTTTGTCACAATGAGTGACCCGACATTGACTCAACATCATCCAAAGTCCACGCTTGACCTTAGGGTTCTCTCTTCCGTCGCCCATTCTGTGAGTTTGGACAGATGTATGATGCCACGTATCTACCGTGACAGTGTCCTACGGGGTCGTTTCGTATCCTCAGCGCTCCACCTGCTCATCCCTCCCGGTCTCTAACCTCTGGAAGCCCCTGGTCTTTTCCCCCGTCTCCATAGTTTTGCCTTTTCCAGAATCTCATATGGTTGGAATCCTGCCGTGTGGAATCTTTGAGATGGGCCTCTCTCACTTGGTAAGACGCATCGAAGTTTCCGTCGCGTCTCTGCGTAGCTTGAGAGCGCATTTCTTTTTCGCGCTGAGCCGCGTCCCCTTGTCTGGATGGTCCCCGGCTCATTTATGCCTCCACCCGCTGACGGGCATCTTGGGGGCTCTCCAGCTCTGGCAAGTTCTGAAGAAAGCTGCCGTCGGCGTGGAGTTTCCGCGGGAGCATACGCTTTGAGCTCCTCTGGGGAAATATCAAAGAACACCGTCGCTAGATGGTCTGGTCCAAGTGTGTTTGGTCTGGTGAGAACCCGCCAAGCCGTCTTCCAAGGTGGCCCACCATCTTGCATCCGCCCTCGGGGAGCCGGGGCTTCCCGGCCTCGCCAGCACTGGGCGCTGTCGGGGCTGGGAGCTTGTCCATTCCCACAGGTGTGTCGTGGTGTCTCACTCTGTTACAGTTTGCGGTTCCCTGATGACACATGACGCGGGGCATCTCTTCACACGCCTCACTTGCCGTCTGTGACTCCTCCTGGGTGGGGTTCCGTTGTCACCGTTATTAATGCAGCAAGGAAGCCAAGGGGCAGCTTAGCAAAGATCTCAGGTGCCTGCCGGCTTCTATAATTTGCTAATTCTCTGGTAAGAATCACTACGAGGTGCCGGATGGGATTCCAGGGACACTCCTTAAAGGGGGCTGGCTCCGCTGGGACGTGTGCTCGTCCCTCCCTCCGCCCTTCCCCTCCCTGCTCCCTAGAGCTTGCATGAGATGGCAGGACTCCCACAGCCATTCTGGGCCCCAAGGCAACTCTGAGGACGGAAACTGCGCGCCAGGCTGGCCCATCAGACAGAATAAAGAAGGAACAGGGTTTCTGGGTGAAGCCCAAACCAGCCACAGCCGGCTCACCTCCAGGCTTCTTTTAAGAGGAGGAGACACAAACTTTCGTGCTGCATAAGACACTTATTTGGGACTTTTTATTACACGCAGTCAAGCTATTTCTCTCCCATCTGGAGGGACGCACTAGCAACAGAACCCCGGTCTCCGGTGACTCTCCACACCCGTAAAAGCCACCGTCAAGAGAAGGCAAGAGACTTGGCATGTATCAGAATTCCCCATGGGACCGGCCGCAGGTTCCAGCCCTACAACAGGGGTGAGAAAGGGGCACCTGGGGGGCTCAGTCGGTTGAGCGTCCGACCTCGGCTCAGATCATGATGTCACAGTTTGTGAGTTTAAGCCCCGCATCGGGCTCTGTGCTGACAGCTCCGAGCCTGGAGCTGCTTCGGATTCTGTGTCTCCCCCTCTCTCTGCCCCTCCCCTGCTCATGCTCTGTCTGTCTCTCTCTCAAAAATAAATGAACATTAAAAACTTTTTTTAATTTACAATCACATTATTTTATAGTTAGTAATATCCGATATATTCTAATCATGTAGATTCTAATGATAGGCTAATGGTAGGCTAATGACGGTTCTACTATTTTCTAATCGGGTCACTGTCCTGTTAAATTTGCCCAGGGTGTGAGACACCCTATGGAAGCATCACTGGTTGCCCTTCTCAGTCCTGGATTTAACTTGACCCCTGTCCCCAGTGGGCCATTCACGGGTCTTCGATAAAACGGCCACCAGCTGAAGGAGCTCAGACCAGCGCTCAGCCACTCAGACCCAGCTCCCACATGACTTAAGCTGCACGTTTCCACAGGCCTTGTGTTAATAACACGTGCCCTGGGCACTGGCCAGGACCCCGGCACGACCTCTGGGCCTCTGGGGCAGGGGTGCTGGGCCACCCTTAACCAAGAGTAGACCTGGCCCCAGGCAGCCTCGCTGGGGTTCCTACTCCCAGACGGTCAAGGAAGGGGTGGGCGCCATGGTTCCTTGGAATCACTCTATCCTGGACCAGCGGCTCCCTGAGTGTCCAACGCCCATCTTCACACAGTCGTGGCGTCTCGGGACTGCTGGAGACCCTAACGAGACCACTCCTTTTGTGAAAGCTTCTCGTAAGGAGAGCTGTACCTTCAATAACGACCTACGGCCCATCACACAGCGATAACCAAAGCTTGTAGACGTGAAAAAAACCAGCAACTAAGTTGTTTGCTGTTAGATGGGCTTGTGAGTTGAACAGTGCCCCGTTAAAGAGAACGTTCTAACCGCTGGTTCCCGTGGATGGGACCTTATTTGGAAACAGGCTGGAGTCTGGTGGGCCCTGGTCCAATGGCTGGTGTCCTGTCCACACCTTGACTTCAGACTTCTCTCCAGAAGTCGGGGAGAGTCCTAGGACGCGAAGACACAAGGGTAAGATGTTCCGGACAACTCGAATTCGAATCTGGGGGACACGCGTGATACAAGGAGATAGGCTTAGATCAAGGCGGCTTAGCCATTTAGGGAAGCCGTGTTTCACATGGGCACCCACGATGGCAAAACACCAAGCTTTGTTGCAAAATGTCTTTGGTTTTCATTATTTTTAAACGTTTTGCGGATATCAGTAGAGAACTCGAGAAGCACTCCTAAAAATGGCAAGTTGTAAAAGTTGTTGGTCGTTGCGAACAAGACGGTAGAATTCACTCTATTTAAGTTTATTTAGACGCTGGAAAGCGGCATCTGTCTTTGGAGGAGATAATGAACGGTAACTCTCTCCATCCACGGGACACCAAGTCGGCTGTAATCACAGTTTTCCGGTGGTCGCAAGGCAGAGGATTTACAGGCATGAGGAGCCAGGAGGGAAAATCAGTTCCGCGCTCCTGAAACAGCTCTGTCCTCACCGGGACTGGGGCCCCCGCATTCACTACGGCAGGCCTAGGTCCCCGTCCCTGGGGTCAACGTGACAGACGGGGTGCTAAGGCGCCGGCAGCATAGCTAGTGCTAGCCAGGGCAGCTCCCGACCGCACGGTAACGGCTCACGGTCAGCTGGGAAGATGCCGTCGTCCGTGTGAGGAAAGACCTCAGTGGGGTTAAGCCGTGCTTGGCGATGAGCAGGGATGAATGGAGAAGGGGCCGCTGTGTATCTAGGGCATTTATGGCCCTGGACATATGTTTTCCAGCAACTGGTGGCTTCATTGTTTAGTGGCTTGTATTTTTGGCTATTTTTTTAAAAAGCACTTTCTTCTTACGAAACCAATGTATGTTGACTCTAGGACAGTTAGAAAATAGAGAAAAGAATGCACTATCACCAACTCTCGCATGAAATCGCAGGGTTATTTCTGAGCATGCCCAGATATGTTTTTAATTTTTTTAAAAAGGGATCGAGAGAGCCCGGGTGGCTCAGTCAGTCGAGCGTCCAACGCTTTTTTTAATGTTTATTTATTTTTGAGAGAGAGACAGACAGAGACAGAGCATGAGTGGGGGAGGGGCAGAGAGAGAGGGAGACACAGACTCGGAAGCAGCTCCAGGCTCCGAGCTGTCAGCACAGAGCCCGACACGGGGCTTGAACTCACAGACCGCGAGATCATGACCTGAGCCAGAGTCAGATGCTTAACCGACTGAGCCCCCCAGGCAAGACAGAGTTAAGGACCTTCGTCCGTCAGTTAGGAAAGGCCGTCTCCCTCCGAGATTACTTCGTGTAGTCACTTCCATTTTCCCGTATGGTTTCCATGGTTTGGGGTGTGTTTCTTTGCTTTTCCGTTGAATTGCTTTGAGTCCTCCGGAATTTGTTTGGGCGTAGGGGATGAGTACAGAGCCAAGTTCATATTTTTCCCTATACTCTCTCTATCGATTCGAAACACAAATTACATTCTACCTATTTGGGGCCTGCCGCTGAATTGTCTCTCGTATTCCCTTATTTGTAAGTCTGTTCCCATGCCGTATCATACACTATCTCCACATCCTTGTCATAGCTTTCACTAATGCTGCCTCCACTTTTCTTGAACATTTATGTTTCTGGATGGCTTTTCAATTCTCTTTGTCAGCTTCTTCCTAATATCCTAGCGGGATTTTATTGGACTTGTGTTAAACGCATAGATTATTTGGGCAGACGCTTGACAACTTTAAAGTCATAGATTCCTGTCCATTAATAGAAAAGTGGTCTGTTCCTCCAATCTTCTTTTACGTCCCTCCGTAAAGTTTTATAGTGTTCTTCTTTTATAGTGTTGTTTCTGCACATTCCTTGTTTAATTTATTACTAGAAGTCTTACGAACTGGGTTGCTCTCGTGAGTAAGGTCTATAGTCGCTATTCTAGTTCCTACTGGGCCATCTCTGGTACCTAAGAAAGCAATCGATTCTTGTGTAATGAGTTTCTAACTAGCCACCTTCTGAATTCTCCTACACTCCTTGTGAATACGTCGGGATTTGTAGATAGACAATCATATTACATAAAATACATATATGTTGTCTTCTCCTCACTCCAATTATGCTTCTGTAGGGACTTTTGGTACAATATTGATGAGTAGTAGCAATAGTGGAAGATTCTGACTTTCCATCTTTATTTTTATTAGTAAGAGCCGTCTAACTTGTATAGAGATGTGAGGTTCCTGAAGGGTTGGATAGAACTCAACCTTTTTGGAGGACATTTCTTTGGTAACTTTTCAATTTCTCCGCTGAGTGATGGTCTTTTCAGGTTGTCAACCTCTTCTTCATTCAATCACTGGGCCACGAACATGTTTTTAGGCAGGAGCAGGCATATGACAAGCACCCAGGAAACATGAGCAATTTCTCAGCCGTGAGTCTTACACAGCCTTCTTGAGACCTGTATGAAGGATGCCCACCTCTGGCCGCACCCCATGCTCGTTCTGTTGTTTCCCTATTTATACCTTAATAATGAGAGACTTAATCTGTCTCTGAAAGTAGCTTTGGCCTCATCCCACGAACATCAACATCTCTGTATTTTCAATTTTTACTTCTGCCTTGTCCTCATTTAGAAGAGTGTTTTCATTTTTACTTTTTTTTTTAAATTTAAAGTCAGAAGAGTGTTTTTTAAAATCACGTGGTTGGATTATAAATTTCTGGTTGTAGTGCTTTGTAATCATAGCATGTCCCTTATGTAAATATGACATTAGAGTCAGAAAAGGTTCACTCTCTATTTGTAGGGTACAGAATTATTTGTGGATATGCCTGTGTACTCACACATATCTAAAAATTTTTATTCATTTAATTATATTGTCTGCTCTATTTTTTTGCCTATTACATCTATTTCCTTACTATGAGCCCACAAACCTATCCAATAGTAGACAATGATTCAGAATTCAGAATGTGTTAGTTTTCAGAAAAATAGCATATGGTATTTTACATAAAACTCCCACAGAAGATGCCTCTTTTTCCAGTGAAATACACAAATATTAGCACTAAGTGACATAGCATTGTAACAACCTCACAGAGTTCAGATCCACTTTGGCTACATAATGGGCATGAGGCTGATGAAGTTTTGCCCTTCAGGGTTTTGGTGGCTCCAAGTGTGGAAGAGAGATGCTGGGCCTTGGCAGGTTTCTGCCCTTACATTTCTAACAATTTTGCATTATATACTTTGGGGCATAATTATCTACCACCAAAAGACTTGAGTCAGTGTGTGACTTATACTATTGGGACTTGTACTTTATTGTGACTTGTCCTATTCACCAAAATAAAACTGCCTTTTTCATTCTGCTTGTGCTTTTTCTGTTGAGTTTTACTTGGGCCAATATTATTATTGTGACCCCTGCTTTATATTTATTTGCATTTTCTTAGTGTATATTGATCTATTCAGTTATTACTTTTTACCTTTAGAAAATCCTTTCTTAGGTCCATTGTCAGAAATGGCACATACTTGGATTATGTTGTTCAACTTTAGAGTCTTCTTAATAAGAGAATCTGTTTCATTTATATTTATTATAATAGGCAGGATATTCAGTCCTGTTTGTCTCCTTATTCTATTATTGTGCTCATGTGACTCCTGTCATTTATTTTGTTTCTGTCTTGGCGTGTAGAATCTATACTAAGCTGAATTTTATGAAATTGCTTATAGTCAGTGGTGGGGAACTTAATGAATACGGAAATTTTACAGAGTTCGATCAGGTAGTTGGCCACTCTCTTATTTCCTTCTGCTCTGTCAATGCTAGTCAGCTTCCTGACCTCCCTCCTGCCACCCCCCCCCCCCAGATTCTATAGTAGATCATTTTCAGGATACTTCTTCTTCTGGCTCCTATTCTATTGTTCCCATCTTGTTCCATATCAGTGAGTTGGGGGGGGGGGTGTTTTTTGCTTATTTGTTTGCTTGCATTTTAAATCCCTGAACAATGCAAGATTTGTTTAAGTGCCATGTGTTTAAACGATTAGGCAAATCAATCGTGCTGGTTGGATTTCCTTTGGAAAGCCGGCTAAGTGCTCAGTTCTGATCTGATCCCCGGTTACCCAGAATCCCAGTCTCTGCTCTGCTGGGGTGGATTTTTGTCTGTTCTTCCCCAGTTTTGATGTTAGGCCTCCTCTCCCTGCTTTCTGTGATGTCATACATTTTCATGTTTTCAGTGTCTCCGGGGGCATTTTATTAGAAGCTGGAAGAGAATCACCTCTAGTTGTTACCTGTACTGGTTACCTCGCTCATCCCCCAGCAACTCCTGCTACCATGTTCCGTGTGACGTTTGGCTTTTCTGAGTCACACATTAAGCACCGTGTAATTTAAACATAAACACACAGACATAAAATACGGCAGCAAACGAGGCAAAAAGGAGCCGGAAACCAAAGCCAACACCAGATGGCTTTGCCTAGACACTTATACCAGAGCCTGCTCTCGGCCCAACGGTGATCAGCCTTCCCTTGCAGTAATCGGGGTGATATACTAGCAAATTCTCTGATAACCATGACGTCAGATCTTAGCCTTAAAAATCACATTCATATACGAACGGCCAGGGTCATTAGCAGAGGAGATTCCTGGTGGGGCTCCTTGTTGACAGAGCTGGGCTACACAGCTGTCTAACAGCCAACCTTTACCATTTCTGTTCACCGGACCTGCCTATTGTAGCCAGTGTGACAAACCGGCCTCTGAGCCTCATTCATTCAGCAAACGTGTACACCCTGGGGCTAGTCAGGGAGTCGCCCGCACCAGGAACTCCACGTGGCCCAGACTTTCCGAGTGGGATCCTAGGTGGTGAGCTATGTGGGGAACATTGAGGGCCCCCCAGACTTTCCCCTCCTGTCTGCTGTCATCATGGGCTTTCTTTATCATGAATCTAATCAAGCTTCTTTCTGCCAGAGAAACTGCAGCGTTTCCATTGCTGAGGCACCAAGGCCAAGCTCAGCGGGTAGCCCTAAGAGACCTTTCAGGGAATGGCCTCCAGCCTCTGCCGACTCTCGTTACACAGCCCTCCTCCCCAGCCCTGGATGTCCCTTGTTTTTTCAATACCTCTGCTTCTTCCCTCAGGATCTCCCATCACCTGGGAGGGCCACCCTCTTTCTACCCCCTTCCTCATCTTCCTGCCGATGTCCAGCTCACTCTCTTGGACCCATAGTCCCCCCTGATGTCCCCTGGCTGGCTCAGTCAGTCCGAGCCCGACCACCTCACCATCTGTTCCCGATCATGGCAGGTGCCCTAAGCCATTGGCTCACGTTCTCCGCAGCATCGCCGCGCTCAGACCTCGGAGGATGTGCCCGCGGGCTGGTTGTTTGGGGAGGTGGTGTGGTATAGAACATGGGTGTGGGCTTGGACGTCCCAGGAAGGCAACTTTGAGAAGATCACTAGACCTCTCCATGCCTCCTTCCTTCACCTACAGATTGGGGTGTCCACAGCACCTGCTGACTTCTTCAGACCAAAAGAGAGTATGACAGGATCACGTGGCTCCCCGGAGAGCCAGAACCAGAAAAGGAAGATTCGCTTTTGTTGTCCCTGTGATTGTATTCTTGTTATCCTTCACACCTGTGTCCCCCTGGGGCCACAGACAGTGGTGACACCAGGTCAGTGCCTGAAGCACAAAGGATTGTTTGTCACAAGGGTGCAGAGTCCTCCTCTCCCCACTTTGTTACCCGATGTTTCTCACCTGTCCCTTGGACTCATCACTGTGTTCCTTCCTGCTGGGACTGACGTTGGAGGCAAAAGACGTCGCTTCCAAAAAGACGTGGCTGGTTTGCTTCATTTTAAAAGCTGTTTGCAAACTGCGCCAAACTGTTTCCGTGGATCCCTGATCAGACGACTCTCTCCCCACCCCTGCCTGTGAGGTTATCAGTCAGGAGCTGGAGCCCGGGGTGAGCGCCAACAGGGAAGGCCATGAAACTTCTCTTCCATCTCAGCCGTGGGTTTCTTCAGAAATTACAGCACATCGGTAAACATGACCTGATAGCAAACCTGGCTGAATTTGGACCTTGAAAACTTGCCCCGTGGCTCCTTTCCCTTCTTAGAGCAATGACCCAATAGACTGATGCTTCCTCTAACCCTCCCCAGGAAAGGCACTTCGGTGACCAGGATTACACGTATCTGTGGTACGTTTCTGATCAATGGGAGTTCTCCAGCGGCTGGGATGTTTGTTTGGGGGAGGGTTTTTTTTTTTTTTTTCCCAGCATTGTGAGAGTTTGTTGGAACTGGACTCAGAAGAGTTGAGTCAAGTTCCTCAAGTTAGTTCTGGATGTTCAATCGACTAGTTGAAGCTCTCTGCATGACCCAAGACTGAGTCACCCGCACTTTGGCCACTGCCCAGGAGAGTAAACTTATACCACAGACTCACTACATAAGTTTTATAACAAAGTTCATTCACCAGGAGGACTCAGGCTGACCTAGGATAACATATTCCCCCGGGTGGCTAAAGATCCCTAATATATAAAGCGCTCTTAAAAATCAATGAGAAAAGAGGGAACACCTATAGGAAAATGTGCAAAAGACATGAACAGGCAGTTTACCAGAAAACAATCTAATTACCAGTAAAAATACAAAAAGGCACCCAACCTTACTATTTGTTTTTGTTTTGTCTATCAAACTGGCAAAGCCAAAAGAGAGTAGAGGTAGCTGGTATCACTGACTGTTGGTGGAAGCATCACCTCTTCCAGCCTTCAATGCACACCTGGGTTCTGTGTGGCCCTATTAATCAAACTTTAAGCTGGATCCTCTTTGATAGCAATTACACATCAAGGACTTAACCTAAAAACATCTGTAAGTGTATAAAGACAAATATAAAAGGATTTTCCCTAAGGCATCATTTTTAAAAGCAAATGATATAAACCTCCCCCACCCAAAGAAAAACACCAAACCCATGTGCTTTCACAGGGAAACACTCCTCCTAAACCTTTCATCCCAATGCCATTAAAAACTCTGTGGAGCAGAGAACGAGAAAGAAAACTTTCAAACTATTTTCATAAAGCAAGTGTAACACTGATACCAAGACTTGCTGAAGGCTTAGACAAATATCTCTTATAGATGTCATGGGGGAAATGCAAAATAAAATATAGACAGAAGCTAGAAGCACATCAATGACCCAAGCCTCGTACAACATTAGGAGATGTGTTGATATTATTGATCGTATTAGTTGACCTAGTGGAAGAAATCAGATGATTGTTTCCACAGTTGGAAAAATTCCTGATAACACACTTAAGTAAGAATAAATGGAAATGTCTCTAATATGACAAAATAGATCTATCCTGGCCAGCCTCGTGCTCAGCAGGGAAATTCTAAAGCTCTCCGTTGCATTGTTCCAGAATTACTAGCAAATACAATTAGAAAAGATACTGAAAGTATAGGGGGGCCTGGGTGGTTCAGTTCTGACTTGAGCTCAAGTCATGATCTCATAGGTTGTGGGCTTGAGCTTCTTGTCAGGCTCTGTGCTGACAGCTCAGAGCCTGGAGCCTGCTTCCGATTCTGCATCTCCCCCTCTCTCTGCCCCTACCCTGCTCTCTCCCTCTCTCTCTCTCTCAAAATTGAATAAAAGACTAAAACAAATTTTAATTTATTAAAAGTATAGATATCAAAGAGGAGACAAAGTCTTATTCTTTGCAGATAATTTGCTTTTATTCTGAATATCCATTGAAAAGCCATTCTAAGAAATAAATAAATGAGCAAGGGAGAAACTATATTTAAAAAAAATAGCTTGCACACACACACACAGACACACACACACACATATCCCAGAGATATTTTGGAAGAGAATACTTGATTTTCAGCTAATTTTTTTAAAAAGATAAAATATAAGAAATAAGCCTAACAGGAACATTTAGATCTATATGGGAAAACCATAAAAAACTATTAAAGGTCAGGAGACAATTGGAAAGGCAGCCAGGTTCTTGAAGTCACTCTGCCTCAGTTGATGTATGAAGTTCTCTTGACCCCAATGAAAACACAAACAGCTAGTTCTCTCCCACCAGACAAGGCAGCGCCAACCTTCCTGCAGAAAAATGTGTAAGAGAGGGAACCCCTGGAAGAGAAGGGGAACAAAGAGGAGGGATCATCCTAGCAGGTTGGACACCCGATTACCAAGGACCGGTCACTAAAACAGTGTGGGGCCAGGAGTGAGTGGACAGGCTGACCCAAGACGCGGCGCGGGAGGCCCAGAGATACTCGGAGCTCAGGTCTCTAGGGAAGAAAAGACATCTCGGGTCAATGGGGAGAACATGGCCAGCAAACGGTGTCGGGAGAGCTCGCTGCGGACACTGTCCCCCATTCCTTCCTCACGGGGCAGCCCCACCATATCGTTTCCTCTCCGAGACGCGTGTTCAATGACACGACAGACTCTCATAACCAGACTGTGGCAGGCTCTTGGGATCGGAGACCTGGAAGAAACGCGGTGACCAGCAGGCCGACCCCGGCCAATTCCCTGATGGGGACTGGCACGAGCTGTACCGTCTCTGCCCCCAAATTCATATTTTGCGCTCCTGGCCCTCAGGACTCCCAAAATGTAGCTGCATTCAGGTCTTGAAAGACGTGACCATGGTAAATTGAGGTCACGAGGGTGGCTGTGATCTGCCAGAGAAGGAAGACCTTCCTCCAAGCCCCCGTGTCGTTGCCCTGGACACTGGGGGACAGAAGGATCTGCTCCTGGGCACCCTAACGAGCCACTTTCTCCCCAAAAAATTCTCCAAAGGGAGTCATGTTCCTCACTCGTTTTCCTCCTCTGTCCCATCTTAGATTCTCAAGAATCTTCAGAGAAATGTAATCCTTATGTTCCAGATTCATTTATACTGAAATCATCAAAATGTTTTTTTGTCTGTCTAAGAGGATTTGGGTGTTCTTTTTATAGACCCATTGAAGCCGTTTTTGCTTTGAATCACGTTCTGGCAGCTCTAAATGAATTCAGACGGTCCCCCCCACAACCCACGCCCCGCACCCCGCACCCCTCTCTGCTCTGCCCGTCCAAGGGCTCAGGACCCAGGCAAGCACCAAATCTGGCCGCACGATTTCCCCTCCCATCACACGCTGAGACCGCCGGTGCTGGGGGACTGCGGGGGCCCTGCCCGCTCCCCCCCTCCCCGCTTGCTGCGGGGGCTCAGCTGGCCTCCGCGGCCTCCTAACCAGCATGTGGACCCCGCGTCTAGATTAGTCTCTGGCAGGGACCTTGGCTAGGCTGCTCTCGAGTCTCCCCGGGGCTGGGGGACCCTCGCTCGGAGGGCACACCCCTGCCACCTTCTGCACACACTGTCGGGGTCCTGGTTTAAGTAACTCTACCTGGTGCCTGGCCCGGCGCTTCTCAAACGCGGTTCCTTCTTAGAATCATGGGGAAGCTTTAGACAAACCCGGAGGGAGGCAGCTAGAAAGGCGGTGAGCGGCCTGACTTCTTCCTTCAAAGCTGCCCCGGGGGTGCGGGCCGTGTGGCCAGGAGACAGCTGCCCGCGCTCTAGGTGTGATGGACACACGGACGGGTGGATGCACGGAGCAAGGGGGGGCGACGCGGGAAAGGCAGCAGCCTCCAAAGCGGCCCCTTCCCCTGCTCCCCCCACCCGGCCCCAGGCTCCTACCCGGGGAGCCCCCACTTGCTGCCGGGGTCCCTCTGGAGGCCCCCGCTCCTCCCCCAGCCCGCACGGAAGGCACCGGGCACCGCTTTTATCTCCCAATCAACTTTTGAGCCTTTCGAGACATAAACCCCCAGAGTCAGGGACCCCTGGTCTCCAAACAATCAGCCCTCCTCGGGGCCGTCCTGGGGCCGCGCCCGGGGACAGCACGGGAAGCCGTCACCAGGGCAGGCTTAGGACCCAGGGCTCTGCCGGCTCCAGACTTCGGAGTCACAAAGTCAGAGAAAGGAGGGTGACATCAAGGGCAGGGGGTCATGAGGGAGTGGAGGGGAGGGTGTGGCCAAAGCTCAGTGCAGGGCCTGGTAAACCCCATCGGTCACCAGCGACTCTTGTCATCAAGCCCGTGCTGACGGTCCCAAAACCGAGAACGTGTGTGGTCAATTTCCACACAAGCCAAGGGCTTTCCCTTGGTTGGATCTTTATCAACAGGACGTCCCTGTCCCCGCTTCCTCCGTCCTGCAGAAGCACCCAGGCCCTGGAGGGAGCGTGGAGACGTGGTGGCCACGGACCCCGTTCCTTGCCTCCACACTTCTGCTCCTGCTCCGTCCCCTTCCTGCCGTGCCCTTCCCCCGCCCTGACCCAGACTCTGTCTCCCCTTCCTCCTGCGAGGCTCAGGGTGTCGCTTGTCCCTAGGAGCCTCTCTCATACAGGTGCGCACACACACACGCATCACACACATCCACGCACATCCACGCACACACACCCACATCCACGCACACACACGTGCATCACACATCCACACACACACCTTCACTCACACACACACAGCTGCCTCCTTCTGGAAGATGCCGTGGCCCAGAGAGCAGCATGCCAACTAGGGTCTCGCCTTGGCCATCCCCACCACCATCTCTCTGTCCCTCACCTGGAAACCGAAGGCACACATCGAGCCTGCCTGGGAAGGAGCCGGTGGGGGCCTGGCCCCCTCACAGACCTGGTCGTGGGGGAGGGGAGGGGTGGCCCAGGAACACGGTCCCCGGGGCCCGGGGGCAATCTCCCTCCAAAGGGCAGTCCAGCCTGCAGGGACCCAGCCTCCGTGAGCACGGCGAACACTGACCCACAGGACATATCAGTCCCACAGTCGGGGCTCACACAGCACACACGTACTGTCCCCGGTCCTGGGGGCCGGAGTCCGAGGTCCAGGCGGGGGCGGGGCCGGGCCTCCCGAGGCCTCTCTCCTTGTGTGTGGATGGCCGTCCTCTCCCTGCGTCCTCATGGGGTCGTCCCTCCGTGCGTGTCCGTGTCCTGATGGGTTG
This sequence comes from Cryptoprocta ferox, assembly GCA_028646485.1. Taxonomy (NCBI): domain Eukaryota; kingdom Metazoa; phylum Chordata; class Mammalia; order Carnivora; family Eupleridae; genus Cryptoprocta; species Cryptoprocta ferox. Next base: position 3,406,193 of record CM053575.1, on the reverse strand, counting down.
GGGCCCACCCAAATGACTTCATCCTAACTCGATCATTTGCAAAGACCTTATTTCCAAATCAGGTCACAGTCACAGGTAGAGGGGGGGGTGTTAGGGCTCCAACACCTGGGGACCCAGTTCGAACCGTAGCACAGAGGGAGAGAGACGGACGCCGCCTGTCCTTCCCTGCAGCGTCCCGGGGAAGTCCTCGGGGCACGCTCGCTCACGCCCGGACTCCGCACGCCTGGGGGGAGGGAATGACTCTGAACCCCTGTCACCTTGTGGTGCCTCCAAGCAGATGCAGTGGCAGTGCCGAGTCTGAGAAGCTACAACCTTGTGCCGGCCCTTTAAAATGATTGTCTGAGCGGCCGACTTCCGCTCAGTCATGATCTCACGGTCCGTGGGTTCGAGCCCCGCGTCGGGCTCTGTGCTGACAGCTCGGAGCCTGGAGCTGCTTCGGATTCTGTGTCTCCCTCGCTCTCTGCCCCTCCCCCGCTCACGCTCTGTCTCTCTCTCTTTCTTAAAAATAAACATTAAAAATTTTTTTTAATAAATAAAGTTATTCAGGTGACTGTCATTACCGATTCAGCCATGGTTTTATTTAGACCAAAAAAAAAAAAAAAATGGCCACGAGCTCCTACAGCCACCGAGGCCTGCAAGGACAGGGGTCCCACAGGGGTGCCGTGATCCACACACACTCTGCGTCCTGGTGCCCTCGGGGGGAGGGGGAGCCCCGGAACTGTGACCAGGCAGACTGTCCGCTTCCTCCGATGCACATCCTGCAGAATTACCTTCACTACCCCCTGGTGGGGGGCTTCAGAGCGTCAGACTGTGACGCAGCAGCTCGACGCTCCCTGAGCCTGCAGTAGGACGGGCCGGGGGCTCCAGCCAGGGGCCCCGACCTTGAGCCCGGGAGGCTCTTCCTCCAGAGACCGCTGGCAGCCTGGGAGGTGATCACAAGGGTCGTTTGTCCCCCTGCCTCGTGTAGGGGAGAGAACGTATCAGAGGCCACCCGGGCGGGGCCCCAGGAAGACACCTGCGCCCACCTGGGTGAAGCCTGTGGATGACTGTCTGGGCCAAATACAGGAAGGTGAAATGGGCATCACCCCTCTGCCCAGAGAGCTGCGACAGCATCCCCGACCCCAGGCCCCGCAGGCAGAGCCCTTCGGGACCGGCCGAGCTCGGTGTGTTCTCCCTAAGGAGGAAAGGGACCAGGGAGCTGGTCTCCTCTTGTCTGAGAAAAGAAGGCGGCCCTGGTGTGGTGGAGACGCGAGGTGACGGCCGGCCTCCGAGATGGTGCCGATGAACCTCCTCGTCACTTGGTATTCATGTCCCCTGCACGTCCCTCTCATGCTGATGTAGAGGCTGGGGTGTGACTTGGGGGTGGGGGGTTGGGGCACACGTGGGGGGGGGCTGGGGCCGCGTGGGGGGTCTGGGGTGCACGTGGTGGGGCGGCTGGGGCCACATGGTGGGGGGCTGGGGCCACGTGGGGGTGCTGGGGCCGCGTGGTGGGGGTGCTGGGGCCGCGTGAGCGCGCCTTCTCGGAGGTCCCTCCTCCAGCCCCCGTGGAGTCTTCAGGCAGCCGTGCCCAACCCCTCGGAGACCCCGAGCCAAGGCCACCCATCCTGAGTTGCTCCCAAATTCCTAACCCAGTGTGATAATAAATGCTTACTCTTGCCTGAAGGCACGAAGTTTGCGGGGTAATTTGTTAGCGGCGGCAGATAACTAAATACACGCTGCAAGTTTCCAAGCTCAGGGTCAAGCGTGGAGGCGGGGAGACCTGTGGCAAGGTCAGGGGCACAGCCCAGGGTCCCGGCCACGAGTGGGCAGCAAGGACCCAGAGTCCCCAGCTTACGTCACAGGGAGGGAGCCAGAGCCTGACGAAGGGCGAAGAAGCTCTGGACCAGCACGGCCAGAGCAACGCAGGGAGCCGGGGCTGGGCCGTCTGTGCGCCCCCGGTCAGCGCCTGCTGCGTAGACGAGGCCAGCCCACAGGAGAAGCCCTGTAGAGGGCAGCCAGGAGGAGACGTGGGACCTGAGGGCTTGTCCCAGAAAGGAAGACGGGGCAGGAGCGGCGGAGGGAGGTGACGCGGGAAGGGACCAAGACAGCCCCTCGCCCCTCGCCCCTGCGCCTCTGCCAGCCACACCCCTTCCCACAAGGAGCCCTGACTGTGAGCACCTGCCAGGGGGCAGGTGGGAGGTGAATGTTGGCCACGTGGAGATTTCAGGTGTCACTCCGGGAGCCTATTAATGTTACCTTCTAAGGAAAAGGGGCCCCTGCAGATGCGATTATGTTGATCTCCGTGTGGGAAGACCAACCCGATTACACAGACCCCAAATGTAACCTCAGGGGTCGGTCCTCTGGAGACGGAGGCGGGGGTGTCTGACACAAGACGAGGTGGGGGTGCAGCCGCAGAGGCAGAGCTGGGAGTGGGGCAGCCGAGGCCACCAGCACAGGGAGAGGCAGGGACAGGCTGTGCAGAGCACCCAGCCCCGCCGGCCGCCTGATTTCGGCCCAGCGATGTTGATCTCGGACTTCTGGCCTCGAAAACACGTTTTTGTCTCGAGTCCCTTATTTTGTGGTGCTTTCTTCCGGCAGCCCCCGGAAAAGCGACAGAATGGGAATGCAGCATGGGGCGGAAAAGGGTTGGAGAAGAAACAGAGTCCGTGAGGGGGGCACCGGCCTCTCCGTGTCGGTGAAACCGGACAAACCAGAACTCGGGGGTGCCGGTCACCAAGCATCGGGTTCACCCTCTCGAGACGGGCTGAGGCAGGGGGCGTCCCCCAGCCTGGGGCGGGCCGCATGGCCCCGGGGGTCTGCTCTCACCCCTGCCCGGTCTGCACGGTGGCGGCAGGTGCACTCCTGCCACACATGTGTCCGGTGACGGCCCCGGGGCCAGCACAGGCAGACCCCAGGGCCGGGGGGCTGGCAGCGTCGCCCCTCCCGTGTGCGAGCCCACCTGTGTGTCCTGCCCACCATGGCGAAGAGGTAACAGGAGGCACAAGGAACGGATGAGAAGAGGAAGCAACGGTGCTCTGCTGGGTAGACTGCTGCCTCCACATCTCCTTGCCTTAAGGCCAAAGGGGGCTCGACTGGTTCTTTTTTAAAACAAATTTTTTTTCAATGTATTTATTTTGAGAGAGAGAGCTCGAGAGCGAGCATTCGCAGGGAAGAGGCAGAGAGAGGGAGACAGCACAGAGCCCGACACAGGGCTGGAAAACCGGGAGATCGTGACCTGAGCCGAAATCAACCAATCAGGTTCTTACCTCCCAGGACACACAGCAACTCTGTGAGGCCTGGGCTGTGTCCTCCCAAAACTCACACCCTGAAGCCCTCACCCCGGTGTGGCTGTATCTGGAGACGGGACTTTCGGGAGGTGATTAAGGTCAGCGGGGGTCATACGGGCAGAGTCCCGATCAGACAGGACGGTGGCCTGACAAGGACAGGCGCAGGGACATCTGCCTTCCCCGTCCCCCTCTCCTGAATGAGGACACAGTGAGAAAGTGTCATCTGCAAGCCAGAAAGCAGGTCCTTTCCAGAAACCAAGCCCCGCCAGCCTCCAGACCGTTCGCTGAGAAACCGTGGCGTCCTGCCGCGCCGCCCAGGGCGACCAAGGCAGGTGTCCTTGTTCTAACACCTCTCTTCCTCTGCACGGGCACAGGGGCTCGGGGGCTCGGGAAGCTTCCCGTCCTTTCCTCTTCTCCCTTACCCTCCCCCGAAGGACTGTGCCTTGCACGATGTAGACCAGCGGGCGAGGGGGAGCCCAGCCCAGGACCCAGTCTCGGGCCCTGGCTCAGTGTCCTTTCTGATTCACCGAAGTTACGTTTTGTGGCCATTTGTCACCGGCCCGCAGGCTCACTCCACGTCACAAGAGAACGAATCCCATTTTCCAGAGTTGAACACTGAGAACAGAGGCAGCGAAACAAAACGCCTGGGAGCCGGAGGCAGATGCCAGGTCTGCTCTGGGGTGGGGGTGGGGCTGGGGGTGGGGGGCCCTGCGGGTGTTCCCGGCCAACTCAGCTTTAGTGGGGGAGTGGGGGCGCAGCTGGGTGTGTGGGGGCAGAACTGCCCGGGACCCCAGACACATCGCTCCCTGGCTACACAGGGCTGCGGTGGCCCCCGCGTGGCCTCAGTTTCCCCCCAATGTAGGGAGGAGCCTGGTCAGCCCGAGGGAGGCACCACGCCGGCCGCGCCCACCCCGCAGCCTGGCCACGCGCGTCCGTGCAGAGCGCAGAGGCAGCGCCCCGGCCGTCGAGAATCAGATTAACGTGCAGGGCATTTCGGGATCCAGCTCACCTTGCACCTGCCGCGGGCTTCCGAGCGGCCCTTCCCGAGCCCAGCTGGGGCGGCCGCGAGGCTGACATGGCCCTCAGCGGCGGATGTCCCTCAGCGGCGGATGTCCCCCTCGGAGCTCGCGGCCCTCCACGCCCGCGCGCGCACACACGCCGCTGCCCCGTGAAACTGGATCCCGTAGGACGGCTAAGCCTTCGGATGCCTGCAATTCCTTGGCTAATGCTCGGCTTAATTAAGACATCGGCTTTAATGGCCTTCTCAGCGATTACTTTAAGAAACGGCAGGTCTGTAAGATGATATTTCCTGCTGTGCAGGGATATCGTGATGAAATCTCCGAGCCATCATTTCAACACAGGAAGTTATCGGCTACCTGGGGCAGCGCTGGGCCGGCCGCACAATCGGCCCGCTGTTCTGAGCGTTACTTAAGAGGCTGAGGCATCCGTGGTCCCCAGCAGTCGGTCAGGGGGAAAAAAGGATCAATTGAGTGTGTTAGCTCAGCGTATAGACCTTCTCGATGTTTGGTTTGCTTTGATGCGAACGAAAAGTAAAGCTCCGTACATTTGAACTTGAGGCTTTATCTTTTCCAGACTTCGGTCGGCCCTTAAAGTCAGCTCGGGTTAAATTAGCATTTCTGCCTTTCCTTCTTTGTCTGTCTTTATGCCCTTCGGTTTTAAAAATAAACATCAGTGTTTGATAAAATTAATGGGCCAGAATGTTTGCTGTTTGGTCATCCCTCCCGGGATGCGGCCGCCAAGCACCGGCTCTCCAGGGTCGGACGCAAAGCGGAGTTCCGCCTCGGATCTAAGACACAGTGGCCATCCGTCTGGTGGTCGGGGCCATGAGGAGAAGGGACAAGGAGAACCTATTTCCAGAAGGAACTGACCACAAAGTCTCTGTAATTACTTTCTCTCTAAGGAAAGTATCCTTTTTAGAGCGCACAGCTCAGGGCGCCCGGGGGGCTCAGTCGGTTAAGCATTCGGCTTCGGCTCAGGTCATGATCTCACGGTTTGTGGGTTCGAGCCCTGCGTCGGGCTGTGTGCTGACAGCTCAGAGCCTGGAGCCTGCTTCACATTCTGTGTCTCCCGCTCTCTCTCTCTGACCCTCCTCTGCTCATGCTTTCTCTCTCTCAAAATAAAAATAAACATTTTAAAAAAATAAAATAGAGCGCGCAGCTCTGTTTCCCAAAGGAACTGTCTGGTAGGAACAAAATGTGACCACCTCCCTGAGCCGACCTGTGTGCGGGGGCGACAGACTTTTCTGGCACCTTCTCCATCACCGAAACAGAACCAACACGGGGGCGCCGTTGGAGCTGGGTCAGCACCCGTCCCCCCCCCCCCCACCCTCAAGCCCTGGACGGATTCAATCGGCTGAGGATGGAAGTTTCCAGTTTCCTTCAGGAACACCCTCACTGGGCCAATTGGTGCCCACGGCGGGGAGAAGCGCCGGGCAGCAGGCTTGCCACCGCCCTGGGCGTGCGTCTTACATGAAGCATTAGGTGACACCCCCACTGGACTGCGTGTTTCCTGACACGGCTCCCACCGCACGAACCCGTCCCTGCCAAATTCAGACCTGGAGAAAGTCCACGCCTTCTCGGCAAAGTCAAGTGCGTTATCATTCTCCCGTCGTCTGTAAGGACGGTAACAAAGCCGGGAAGGCTACGCTCAAACCAGCGATGCATGGAGCTGACCCTGCGGGTGTAGACAGGATCAGCTGGGGGACTGGGGAAAGGGACAAACCTAACTGGTTTAATCACCGCTCTTCACTCTGAACCCCCCGGGCCACGTGTCCCCCAGCGCCTCTTAGGGAGAGTGCATCGCATCCATGCAGGCTCTTGGCTCAGGACCCGCCCTCCCCCCCGGGGCCATGCCTCCCCTCCTGCTGGCTCTCTGCTGGCAGCCCTCTCCTCTGCAGAGAAGCACAGATCCGTTTATTTATTCTACCCATTTTGATTTATTCATCAGATTTAAATCGCCTCTTTCTGATAAGGGCCCAAAGAGAGGGGTGGGCAGAAACAGCTCTGCAGACGCGGAGGCTGGTCCGTGGCTGGCCCACGCGTGTTTTCTCTTCACCTGTCTCGCAGGGTCCCCTACTATGCGTCGGGGCTGCTGGGTGAGGGTGGCAGGGCAGAAAGGCCATGGGAGGCATGGCTGCTTTGCCCCCCGTTCCCCGGGGCCAGCCTGGCCGGCGGAAGCCTAACGTGGGGGCTTCCTGCCCCTGCCTCGGCCGGGCCGGCAGATCTGTGCATTTATGCAGAGGACACAAGACGCAGGGTGGCTGACACAGGTCAGACGGGAACTTCCCTCCTCCAGTTCAAGTCCGTCCAGACCCACTGCTTTCCGGCAGTTCTTCGCCAGCTGGGACTCTGCCACGTCAGGCGCCGAGGTCAACCCACCAGGGCAGCCACTTTCTCCCCGCCCCCCAAGTTCACGGAGCCTCTGGGAAGCTCTTCCTATTGGCTTGGCCGCCATGAGCATCCCCGGTCTCTGATGTTGGCTGTTGAGGATTCACGGCCACACCCTTGTCCAGAGAGCTCCCTCAGCTGCCTGGGACCCTCAGCATTACACGGCGGTCACCCTGCCTGGGAGAAGACCCCCACGGTGACCCTCCAGGTGGGACCAAGTCTGTGCTGCAGTTGACACTCCAGAGCCCCCTTGGGGGATGAGGCTGAGGGCAGTCTCTGGCTAGGACCACCACCTTTCTGAGCTTCCTTCCCCCCCCCCTTCCTTTCTCTTGAGAGCCCTCCCTCAATAAATCATGTAGATCCAAACCCTTGCCTCAGGCTCTGGGTCCAGGAAACCTGACCCAAGACCCTTCCCTTTTGTATCTCTGACTTGGCTCCCTCTATGTCCTCAGTGGAAAGACCTCCTTCTCCCTTGTTGTGGGCTAAACTGTGTCCTCTAAATATTCGCGTGTTGAATCTCTAATTCTCAGTCCCTGGGAATGTGACCTTGTTTGGAGTTGGGCCTTTACAGAGGTAATTAAGGCAAAATGAGGTCATTCAGGTGGGCCCTCTTCCCATATAACTTATAAGAGAAGGAGATCAGGACACAGACACATAGAGGGACGACCCCCTGAGGACACAGGGAAAGAACAGCCGTCGGCACTGTCTCCCGGGCCTGAGAGACAATGAATGTTTAAGACCCCCTCTGTGGCACTTTGTGACGGCCCGCCTGTCGCTAATGTTGCCTTTTTCCTTCGCAAGCCAGCTAGCTCATCATTCCGGCTTCTCCAAGACAGAATGAATCATGTATCTGGAACATTTTTGTGCTTCAAAATCCTCACTTGCCTTACATAACTCCACACACATTCCTGTCCCTCCCAGCAGAGGTTTTGCTTTTTTCTAAATAGTTTTAAATTCATTTTTGAGAGAGAGAGAGAGAACGAGCATGAGCGGGGGAGGGGCAGCGAGAGAGGGAGACACAGAAGCCGAAGCAGCTCCAGGCTCTGAGCTGTCAGCACAGAGCCCGACGCAGGGCTCGAACTCAAGTACCGCGAGATCATGACCTGAGCCGAAGTCGGACGCTTAACCGATGGAGCCCCCCAGGCGCCCCGAGGTTTTGCTTTTTTGAATGTTTTCACCATCGCGTTTCCCCCGACAAGACCCAGAAAATTCTCAGCCTGTCAAGCTGAAACCCGGCCTGGACTGAGTTCCTCCCCAGACAGGCCGCCTGCCTCCTTGCCAGCAGAGGGATAGATGGTATCAAGCGGTGGCATCACACAGTGGAATCGTGCTGGAGTCTCAGGCGCCGGCTCCGCACGGGTGGCCCTGGGGACAGAGACTGGGAACTTACATTTCTCCCCGTGCAGCTGAAGTCACTGACTGAACACACGTCACCAAAAAGATCACAGACAAGACCGAGCACCTGAATGCATCTGGGTTCCCCTGGGGGTGGGGGGAGCTTCGAATCTACAGCTGCCTCCCCCCGAGATCCCCCCTTCAAGAACGAGCCTGCTCGTCTGCGCATCTGCTCACCCCCCGGGGTCAGTTGTCCCGATAGGGCCGAGCCAACGCTATCTGTTTAACAGACGATGTATCTACACGTCAGAATCAGCAAGCATCATCCGAGATGCTGGGGTGGGGGGGTGGGTTTCTTCCTCGTTGAAACGGATCTTTTGAGAGTCAGTCAAGAGGAAAGAATGTGGAAAGACGGAGTGCGGTGGGGTACCTCGGTGAAAGAGGCCCTTGATCGTGGGCAACATTAAAAACAGAGAATTCACTCTTTGGCCGCACACTTCCTTCGGTTCCCTATAAATCTCCCTGTCCAAGGAGCTCCCCATTTGTTTTCCTGAAGAAGCAGGGAGGAAAAACATCCGAGGCAGGACGTGTTTACTGCAAATGTTCTCCATTGTCAGGGGCCGCGTTTTTGAAGGAAACGTACTCGAGACTCTGTCCCTGGCCGCAGCCTCCGTACAAATGCCACGAGCTGCTTTGCATAAGCTGCCTGTTGGCTGGGACAACAACAAGTGCAGAAATCATCGGCTGCGTTAGGATCGCACGGCCCTGGCCTTATGGACAATAGACGTCTCACCAGCCCAATGCTGGCCACGGCCAGCTTGCATTTTTAAAAGGACCTCTGTGCATCCCCCACCCCCTTTCTTAGTACGTGGGAACTCCTTAAAAGGCATCAAAAGTGCTTAGTGCAGATATTCAGAATAAATGCACCCTTTCCTTCCCCCTGCGTGGTGGCCGTTGTAATAACAGTCTTCTTCTGTGTTGGGAACGTATGTAACTTAAGATGAAAAGACATTTTATAGCCTCGCGGCGGGACGATGGGGAATTATCGGCAAATCTGCGGCCCCGCAGTCCGGGAGGGAGTCCGTGTCAGGCCATGGGGAAGGGGCCCTTTCGCGCTGCTCCTGGGGACCCCAGCCTCCCGCTTTCCAATATTCCCATGCAGCGACTGTTCGTAGAGGCGTGAAAAAAAATACCTCGGGGAGCTGGTTGTGATGAACGAACATGATCGCGCGGCAGCCCGGACGCCCGCCCAGGGCCTGCCCAGGAATCTGTTTAGGAACAGGTATCCGAACATTGTTTAAATGTCCGCGTCCCTCTCTGAGCCGGAGACCCTAAAGCAAACCAGGCGAGGTGGCCTTGAAGACCCCAAAGTCGGAACCGAAGGCCTTGAGCAGGTCAGCTCATCCTCACGGGCCTCCGATGACCCGGCTGATTATACCCACTGCATCGGGTCGTGGAGCTTAATTCGTGCTTGAAAATGTTTTGAGGTCCTCAGATGAAAACAGACCACAGACGCAGAGTGTTATTACAGGATCCAATCAGATGCCTTCCATTTTGCCATAAAACGCCGCGGGCGTTATCTGAACTTTGTCCCTGGCGGTAATGGCGGTCCCTGCGATGTCGCTTTCTCTGCCACACCTGCCTTTGAACCCTTACAAAGCCTTTGGATTTCCGTGCGCCGCTTACCGTGCTCCACCAAAGTCATTAGGTCTGAACACCCTCCTCCACAACATAATTTCCGGGAAGGGAACAGAATTTCTTGGCTGCCTCCCGTGGATTCCTGTTCACGCCCCCACCAGCGACATGTCGCTCTGTAATGACTGTGGTACCCACGACAGCCAGCTTAGATCGCTTGGAAACACAACGGTCCTTCCTCACGGACGGCCAAGGAGAGGTCTTGGGTTCGCCGTCTTTTATTTGTTCTTCTGCCCCGTAATAAGGTGGAAAGACTCAGCTGATCTTAAAGAGATTGGTCTCTAATAAAGGGATTTGGGACGCACGTAATTTTGTGTTGCCTGTTGATCTGCCATCTTTGAAACATGGCTCGGATCGTGTCCACTTGGCAGGAAAAGTAGATGGAAGATCATGTGTGGTCTCAAGTTCCCAGGCTCTCCCATTCTCCGGGCTGCCGTGCAAGCCTGCTGAGCCACTTTCTCAGGAGTGTTACGTGAAGGTGAAGATTTTCTAGTTCTAAACACTCAACAGGCTGGAATGAAAGTGGCCCTCGTCTGCCTGGTGAGGTCTCTGCTGTCCCCTCCGCACAGGACACTTTACCTCCGAGGGGCACTTGGCCTCGTCCTTTGCCTGAGTCGGAGCTCCCCACAAAGGTCCCCCGGTCCCCCAGCTTCTCCCCACTGTCACCTGCCGTTGCTCTCGATCTCTCCATGGCTTAACTTCCTTTGCATGATTATCTCTTCTTGTATGTGTTACCGAGTCCTGCTCAAGAGCGCCCTGTCCACGGGGTGGGGGCAGGGCTGTCTAACTCATTGTCCCATCCCTCGCTCTAAAATACTAAATCGCACAAGGTGAGAACCCGAGAAACACTGTCAGAGGGTTGGCCTCGGCCATCAGTACCATGGGGTTCTTCTTTCCATCTCTGTTAGCTCGGGGTCCCCAGAAAGCAGAGGCTGGAGAAGAAGCATCAGAGTGAGTCCCTTACGGGGGAGCATCACATAGAGGACAGCGAGCAGGGCTGGGAAGAAGAGAGAACCTGTGCAAGGGTCCCCAGAGCCTCGACTGCTGGTCTGCTCACCCCAAGGCGTGCCCGGGGGGCCGTGGGAGGTGCACCCCAGGACCTTCAGCTGGAGAAGGAGAAGCTCTCAGCCCACCTCTGTCCATCAGGCCGCACCCTCCCCCGGACCCCAGAGGCGGCCCACAAAAGGGTGACTTCCTCGCACTTCTAGACTGTGATATTTGGGTGCCAAGTGTCTACGTGCCCAGAGGGGTCCTCGGAGAAGCCGGGAGGCAGGAAGCAAGAAGCATGTGCAGTGACCACATCTAACAAGGTGCACGGGTGGGCGCGGCGGTGACTATCGAGCCTTTGCTCCTGAATCCATGCATATGCCAATGTCGGGGGACGCAGCGCCATATACCGGCCACCGGTTGGGTGTAGTCACCACACAGGGTGAACCAAAGGAAGACAGGGTCCCAGATTCCTCCGGTGTCACCTCCTTGGCTGAGTCTTTCAGAGGACACGCCCGCACTCTCTCAGGCTGTCTGCTTCTGGCTGGTGGTGGTATATCGTTGGAGCAGAAGAGTCCGTGATCAGTACAGCTCAATGTTGTGTGGCCCCAGTGCCTGGTCCCAGGCCTGGTCACCCACGGGACTTTGGTGATAGATTCTGTAAGCCCTTCAATGCCGGCCCCACACGGAGCGGAGAAGGCAAATCCAAATCTGGAGGAGTATCCATTCCAGAGAAGACTAAGAGCTCTCTCCTCCCGATTATAAGAGGTCCAACGTAAGCCGCTTGCCGTGAGGTGGTTAGCTGGTGCCTCCAGGAAAGGGGACTTGCGGCAGGCTCGACATTTCTGTGCTGCTGAAAGGGCGGGCATCCAGCATGGGTCCTGGAGTATTCAGAGAAAGACCGGCTGTCATCCGCAAGACACATCATCCGCTCACCTGGCCGTGGAGAGCCGGCTTTGTGGGACAGCCTTCTGCTGGGCACTAAAGATCCACACGCCTTTGCCCACTCGCATAGGTCTGTCTGCCTGCCTTTCTCTAGACCGACTTGTCCCTGACCTTCTAATGTCGTTCCTTCCAGGGTCCTGTCCAGTCAGCCAAGCCATTTCCCTGTGTCCGGGACTCGGTGCATATTCTTACTTTAGGGCACTTGTCTTTCCATGTGGAGTGGATGGCCGGTGTGCTGCCTAGAAATTTCTCCACCCCACTCTCTTGCAGGGCCACTCCTCAGTGCAGATGTAACATAAACAAGTCAGCGTATGTGAGTGAGGAATCACTACATCCCACACCTGAAACGAATAGTACACTGCATGTAACTAACAAGAATTTAAATAAAAACTGGGAAAGGGAAAAAAAAGAAGTCGGTTTCCAGCTGGCATCAAGATACTGCGCCAACCCTTCTGTGAACCAGGTCTGAGCTCTTCTCTCTTCTGCCAATTTGTCGCAGAGCACATCTTCATAAGATCATTGGTATGGGGCGCCTGGGTGGCTCAGTCGGTGAAGCTTCGACTTCGGCACAGGTCACGATCTCACGGTTCGTGGGTTCGAGCCCCGCGTCGGGCTCTGTGCTGACAGCTCGGAGCCTGGAGCTGCTTCGGATTCTGTGTCTCCCTCACTCTGCCCCTCCCCTGCTCACATTCTGTCTCTCTATCTCTCTCTCAAAAATAAAATAAACATTAAAAAAAATTAAAGATCACAGGTGTGAGTTGAGGGAGAGACATAGGTGCATCGGAGGCGGGCAACATGGGAGTCCCTGGACCTGTCCGAGTCGCTTACTCACGCCTTCCGGAGCTGCCTACATCACCCCCCTGAGGCGCCATGTCGATCACGGAACACATTGCTCACGGCGGGCAGCTCCAACTGCAGTCACCTAGGACCCCATGGCCACGCACTTGATTGCTACAGCAGCCTAATGGCACGTCATGAGCTGTTTTCCAAGTGCAAGTCACTTCTATTGTAAAAAAAGCATGCCTGACCCAGAACTTGACAGGTGCACGTTGAGACTCTCTGAGAGGCTCTCTGCATGCCCTGCCTGTGAACACAATCGGCTCCCACTAGCTGAGAAATCACATGTCCCGAGGGACGGAGAAACGTGGACTGCGGCCTCTACCGCTATGGAGTCTATTGCCAGGTCCCACAGAATGCCTTCCGAACCACTCAACAAACTGGTTAAAGCAGAACTTTGAAGTGTGATGTAGGTCGCCCCCTCACCCACATCCAAAGACAGTACGTGTTATACTTCTTTCTTAGTAGTGGGAGAGTCAAGATGGACAACAGAGTCCTTTGCCTTCAAGGGGCTGTCCCAGCATGCCCCAGACGCTGGGCCCCCAATCATTATGCAGCCCTTTACCTTTTCATGAGTTTGTCTCCCACTTCCTGGGCATGTGTGTACCTTACTGGGGCCCCTGGGGTACCTGCCACTCCCTGTTCACCAGCTCCAGTTAGCACATGTCATCAGTTGGACAGAGACGCATTCCCTACAGCATATCAGGGTGACTGTGGTCCCCATGAGGTATCTTGTTTGGAAAAGAGGAGTGTTAGTCTCCTGGACCTGCTGTAAGACAGTCGACATGTACGGCTTTCCTTCCCAGTAATGACAAGTTGCTTTTTCTGCTCCTCCCTGATGCAGAGATGGAGAAGAACACATTCACTAGATCAATAGAGGCATTTCATCCAACTTCTCTTTCTGGCTCCAAGATGGAGAAGAAACTACCAGAGTAAACTTTCTGCTATAAACAACTACAAAGTTGGGGGGAAAATATGAAACGACTGTGTCCGGACAACAGGCAGCAAAGACTGTGATTCCCCAAGAGAAAGAAAACCCAGGAGGTGATCCCAACATTTCCCTGGCGCTCTGCCTGTGGAAAATTTCCCGGCGGTGGCACAGGAGGCCGGAGCAGGGCGGAGGCTGGCGATCTCACTGAGCTGAAGAGGCTGCCAAAATAACTCGAATCTGTGGTCAGGACCCCAGAGGAGGGAGCTGCGCCGAGCGAGGGCACCTCAGACATTTGTGTGGTTACTGCAAGTCCTTGGCCCAGGGCAGGGCTGTGCATGTGCAGAGAAAGACCACACAAGAATCCCATGGCAGCAGTTGTGATGGGTTTGGGAGGCCAAAGAGTGCTGAGACGTACTGGAGTTCCAGGCCAGCCAGAAAAGAGAGGTTTTATTTATGTTCTAGACTCAAGAGACCTCGGAGAAGTCGTGCCTTAGGAGGAAAAACCATGCTGTAGGGTAAGGTTCGGTCTAACACAGCCTAAACCAAGTCTCAACAAGGGCCTTTCATGTGGCTGGAAAGCAGAACTTGAAGGACAAGTCAAGTCGACTTAGAGGGGAAACACCAGATCCAAGCCAAGCAAGTTCACACCATCAGCCAAGAATCCAACCACCAACTAGAAGAAAAACCAGCACTGCTCCGAGGCAAGTCTAAGAATCCCAAATATCTACCATGTGTCATAGACAAGGCCATATACAATATGCAACTCCGTATGATAGCAAAAAAAATTCCAGACGTGCCAAACAACAAGGCAATGTCACTCATACTCAAGGGAAAAAGCAGTCAATTGAAAGTGACCCAGAGATGGCCCAGATGTTAGATTTAGCATGTACAGACTTTGAAGCTATTACTATAAAGAAATTCAAGGACTTAAAGGAAAATATGGTCCCAATGCGTGAGCAGATCGGAAATCTCAGCAGAGAAATTAGAACATGAAAAGAGAACTAGGGAAAGCACAATAATAAATGAAAAAGTGAATGGATTTACTTAAAAGAAGATTAGAAATAAAAGAAAGGGTGATCTGAAGACAGATCAACAGGAACGATCCAGTCTAAAAAAAGAGGGGGGCACCCGGGGGGGGGGTCAGTCAGTTAAGCGTCTGACTTCAGCTCAGGTCATGATCTCCTAGTTTTTGAGTTCGAGCCCGGCGTCAGGCTCTGTGCTGACAGCTCGGAGCCTGGAGCCTACTTACGATTCTGTGTCTCCCTCTCTCTCTGCCCCTCTTCTGCTCATGCTCTGTCTCTGTCTCTCAAAAAATAAATAAACGTTAAAAATATTTAACAAAAAGACATCAAAAAATTTCAATGAAAATTAGCAGAGCTTCGAAGACCTCGGGAACAAAAAACCAAATGGCCTGGCATTTGTATAATTGCACCCCAGAAAGAAAAGGCTGAACGTGAGGCAGAGAAAAATGTTTGAAGAAATGTAATAAAAAATTTCCCAAAATTGATCATTTCCATTTATCAGGGATAATAAAACCCATTTACGGATCCAAGAAATTCGCTTTTATCCCAAACGAGATAATTACCAAACAAAACCAAAAGACACACAAGCTGCATCCATGTACCTCACGGTCAAACCACTGGAAAACAAAGAGAAAGAGAACATCTTAAAAGCAGCCAGAAGAAAAAAAGCACGTTGCGCGTGGGGAGCAAATGACGGCTGATGCCTCATCAGACACACTAGAGATCAGAGGACAGTGGAAAGAGACAAGAGACATTTGAAATATTGAAAGTAAAGGCTTGTCAATTCAGAATGTTACATCCAGTGACGATGTTTTTTCAAAAGATGTTTTTTCAAAAAAAAAAAACATAAAAGAGAGAATTGAAATAAGATGTTTTCGGACCAATAGCACCTGAGGAAATGTATCGCCAGGACAGCTTTACGACCGGGGTGTTCTTCAGGCTGAAGTGACACCAACGGGAAACAGTCTACAGGAAGGAATAACGTGTCTGAACTGGCAAGTAAATGGGTGAATAGCCACACGCCAACGCCAGCGAGCATGTAAGTTGCTCCTGCGAACCCCCACATCTCGCAGAGCAGCTGCAATGGGGGTTAAGTTTACAAGAGCCTCGTGCGCCGGGATCTACCGCGTTTGCAGGGGCAAAGACATTAACCTTTCCTCCAGGGGACCCAACTTTCCTTTTAATCAGTCAGTCAATTAATGAACGGGGTCCGCATCTGTGACCTGGGGTAGACATGCCGCCATGAATATTTCCCTGGTTCCCATTAGTCTCTGTTGGCCAACTCCTGCCCTCTCTCTCTCTCTCTCTCTCTCTCTCTCTCTGTGCATAGGCTCTTTCCTCTCAAAGCAGGAAACGTACCTCTCCCCTTGGGTCTTGCTGAGACCCCAGCGGTCAGCCTTGTCAGCCTCATCCAGCGATGTGAGGAGGGATGATGGCCAGGCCAAGCCTCAAGCACCACTAGCGAGCCTTGGTGGGATCTCTCGGCAGAGGGGCATCTCCCCTCTGTCGAGGGTTAAAGAGACCGCGTCTGCTGGGGTGGAGGGCTCAGGGGAGTCTGGGGGCGCAGTGTTCCCTGGCTCCTCGCGTCCCCCAGCTCAGAGGACCCCTCCTACTCTGTCAGGACCTGACGGGGACCAAGCACCCCTGTCGAGGCCGGGCAGCCTTCGTCTTTGAACTCTGCCCCTCCTGCCACCGGACGCTGTGTCTGATTTCCAACAAGGTCCGCCCTCCAGGAGATGAGAATCTCCGGATGCTGCCAGAGGCCCCCGGGCTCCCCCAGAGGGACTGGAAGGGTCCGTTGGCCGCTCTAAACCTGTCTTCCTGCTCCAAGGATCTCGGAGCCGTTTAGCGGGGGGCGGTCCACCCCACACGAGTTGAGCGGCCCAGCCAGCCCAGCCCAGCGCCCCACTTCCCTTGTGCGCCTCGCCCCAGGTAACGCAGGTGACAGTCTTGGCAGTTGTGTTCCGGGATCGGCCCTCCCTGGGCCCTCTCCCCCAAGGACGGGACCCCCGTTGCCATCTGGTGACTGATCCAACACCAACACCCCACCGTGGGCTCTGCTCTCAGAGGGTACTCGGTACCAAGCACCTTAGCCAGGTGCTCTGGCAACATCTGAACTCAGGGCCCTTCGCTAGCTGGGAGGTGAGAAGCAGCGAGCAGGGGCGGAGCCCGTTCAAGCCCCTTCAAACCAGCAAACAGGGGGCGCGAAACGGGTCAACATGGGAAGTCGCGTCTTGACCGTGAAGCAGTGAACGAAGGCAATTGCCTGGATTTTAAACTCAGGGACGAGAGTTCAGGCAGATAATGAGGGGGAGACTCTGCGCTTGGAATCGCCCTCCCCTCGCCTCCCTGCCCTGACTCCGAAGGGAAGAGCGAGAAATCGGAGCCTGTGTGTCCCCGTGAGTGGAGCCTCCGTGATATGGGCCCCCCCCCTCCGCTCCCCGTCCTAAACCCCGGGCGCCTGGGTTTTTCATGCAAGTATCGGTGAGGAATGAACACTGTCGGACAAAATTCTGCTCACACTGTGCAGAGAAGCACCGCAGATCTGAAGACCCGCGGGGACCCCGGCAAGTTCCGAAAGGCACACTGGAGCCCCTAGTTCCAAAGCTCTTGCTCCGCCTCCTAGACCACACCCCACAAATTTGTCCTGAGAATCTGGGACCACAAGCCCACACCACACAGACCCCAGGTGCCTGGAGAATGATTCGGGTGAGTGAGGGTCAAGGTGGATCAAGGGAAGGGGCCTGTCAAGTGAGTGGCTTCATCTGAGTCCGAAATCACACACGAGGACATCAGAGGTGCGCTCCGGCCACCGTGGCTGGGGAGGTCGCTCTCGGCGAGGGGTCGTTTTCTAGAATGTAAGTACAGTTCCTGCTCTTCCTCCTCCTCCTCCTCTTCCTCCTCCTCTTCTTCTTTCTCCTCCTCCTCTTCCTCCTCCTCCTCCTCTTCTTCCTCCTCTTCCTCCTCTTCTTCTTCCTCCTTCTCCTCCTCTTCCTCCTCCTCTTCCTCCTCCTCTTCCTCCTGCTCCTCCTCCTCCCTCTCCTCTTCCTCCTCTTCCTCCTCCTCTTCCTCCTCCTCTCCCTCCTCCCCCCTCCTCCATTCTTTGGGATTTTCCTCTCTGATGGTACAATTTGCTGAAAATGAACATTTTGATAAGAAACCTACTTAGACAAGGGGCGCCTGGGTGGCTCAGTCGGTTAAGCATCCGACTTCGGCTCAGGTCACCGTCTCATAGTTCATGGGTCCAAGCCCCATGTCAGGCTCTGTGCTGACAGCTCAGAGCCTGGAGCTGCTTCAGATTCTGTGTCTCCCTCTCTCTCTGCCCCTGCCCTGCTCACCCCCTGTCTCTGTCTCTCAAAAATGAACAAACGTTTAAAAAAAATTTTTTTAATGAATAAACATCAATAAAAATGTTTAAAAAAAGGTTCTCATTTTAATTGTTTAAGGAGTGTGATCCTCCCATGAGGATCCAGAGAGGGGTCCAAATGGGGCCAGAAGCCTGGCCTTCTAATGCAGGGTCAGAATCCCTCCCCGCCCCCCACAGGACTTCCTGTCCTCAGCCCCATTCACCCTGTAAGAAGTTTGCCCAATAGGAGAACGCTGGGGTGCCCCTCAGCATCACTGAAAGGAATCCCAAGCTCCCTGGCCTGGGCTCTCCACCTTCTCAGCTCTGGCTCCACCCACCCCTGGAGGGCCTCCTAATCCACCTACCCTGCCCTTCCCACCCTCCCCCCAGGATGGCAGGCCTTCCCGTAGGTTCTAGGACTCCCAGGATATCCCCATCCCCCAAACTGACCTGCCCTCTCCCCTGAGCACAATCTATACCCCTTGATCATGGCCCGTTGTTTTGTGACGGTCTGTATGGGGGTCCAACCCCACTTGGCTGGAAGCTCCAGGCAGGGCACCCCACCCAGCCCCGCATTGAGGCAAGGCCGCGTAGCTCTCAGGTGAGTGCCTGACCCAGGTTGCTGGGGACTGTGGCAGATGGCACAGGAGAGGGGGGGCAGGGCAGGGGGCATCAGAAGGGACCCTGAGCAAGGCGAGAGGGTAGCAGACACACACACCCCCCTCTGAGGTCTCGGGTCCGGCCGTAGAGGGGGGAGGTCCCCCAGGATGGAGGCACCAGGCTCTCCCTGCCTTGCAACCTTCAGAGCTATGAGAGCTAGAAGACAGGACGAAAGAGCAGCTTGGTGTTTCTGTCCTCTGCTCCCCCGCCACACACCCCCTCAATCAATTAAAAACATAAATAAATAAAAGCGTTGTTTGAATTGTTGACTTGGCCTCTTCCGGGGCGGGGGGCGAGGGCCTGCAGCGGGCCTGGACTGGCTGCAAATGGAAACTTTGCTGAGCAGCGTGTGTGAGTTCTGTGGTCCGTTGACCAAAACAAGCCCATTGGCAAATTGGCAGGCGGGGTTTGCCCCGGGAAGATAAAAGGCCTGATTTGGGGACATTTGAAAGAGCCATTTAGATATTTTTATTGAGTGCAAAAAGAAGGGAGGGAATCATTAAGTTAATAAAATTTTTACTGAATTTAGTTACAAACAATACGAATATTTTTTTTATAAATTTTTTAACGTTTTTATTTTATTTTAGAGACAGAGCATGAGCGGGGGAGGGGCAGAGAGAGAGGGAGACACAGAATCGGAAGCAGCTCCAGGCTCTGAGCTGTCAGCACAGAGCCTGACGCGGGGCTGGAACTAGCGAACTGTGAGATCATGACCTGAGCCGAAGTCGGCCGCTCAACCAACTGAGTCCCCCAGGCGTCCCCAGAATACAAGTATTTGACTTCCGTTGAGGTTTTTCAAACAGATTTTTGCAAGCTGTTTTTTTCTCTTTCTTTTTCTTGTTTTACGTCTCGCTCAGTGAAAAGCCTTCTAAATTACTGTTAACCACATTATTTTCGGTTCCTGAACCGGGATTTTGCCCTGTGCCTGGCGAGGCTCTGCCTCCCGACTTACAGACGGACAGACGGACAGGCGGGCTTCCCAGACCCTAAGGTGCCTTGATGCCAGTCTGCAGAGGCCACTGGAGGCTAAGCAAATTCCCGAGGGGCCCAGGAGGCAGCGGGGAGGACCTCACGCTGCTAGCCCTCAGCTGCTGCGCGCTCGGTCTCCACACGCCTCCCGTCCGTTTCCCAGAACGGAGGCCGTGGGCCGGAGGAACTCGCCGGCAGCACCGGGCCCTGTGAGCCTCCGTGGACTACTGTGGACTGAAAGTCTGTGTCCCGGAAGTCCCTGTGTTGAAGCCCCCCCACCCCCCGCCCATGTGCTTGGAGCTGGGCCTGCGCGCGGTGGTTAGGGCCAGATGAGGTCACAAAGGGGGCTCCCGAGACAGGATCCGCACCCTTGTAAGAGGGAGACCAGAGCTCGCTCGCTCTCTCCACCATGTGAGCACACGGCAAGAGGGCGGCCCTCTGGGGGACTCTCGAACTCTAAAATGTCCCCGCGTCCCCATGACCGGCAGGCTCGTGAAAGCCCAGCCCAGGGCTCTCCGCGGGCCCAGCGCGGTTTCCCCAACCCTGGGAAGCGCCCCACTGCTCCCAGCAAGCCTTTCTGGGCCACCCGTTCTTTCCCAAGCAAATGCAGGTCTCACTTCGAACCTACAGAAGCAAGAAATTCAGTCTCGAGCCTAATATTCAAGGCAGGGCTCCTTCTTGAAGATGTGCGTGAAATGTACCACTTAGTAAAATAGCTGATGTACTCAGTGCTCAGTACTCAGTACTCGGGACTCAGTATTCACTGCATTCGTCCATCCAATGAGCAGGCAGAGAGCGGCTCCCCTGAGCCAGGCATGGCTCTGGGATGCAGGAGTGGACAAGGTGGGCCCTGGCCCTGCTCCGCGGAGCTCACGTCCAAGTGAACACATAAATAAGTGACTTGCAGAGCTCATCAGCAAGCAATCTGTCCTAGAGAAAAGCAAATGGCAAAGGGGGTGGCGTGTGCTGGGCTGAGGGGTGCTCTGGGTGGGCAGGGAAGGCTGCACTGAGAACATCATGTCTGAAGAGTTCAAGTCCATGAGAGAGCCAGCTGTGCTGAGAGCTGGGGAAGCAGCCGGTGCAAAGGTCCTGAGGCAGGTGCATGCCAGATGTGTTGGGAGACCTGCAAGGAGGCTGGGCCACAGGAAATCATAGTGGGGAAGGACGGGGAGAGCAGGAAGGGTGAACAGGGACCTGGCGGCATTGGAGGACTCTGGCTCTCCTCTGAGTGACGTGGGGAACTGCCTGCAGAGACCACAGGGGGACTGGAACCAGCCACAAAGGCTCTGGCTCTGTCTCCTTCCAGGCACAGGACAGGACTCCGCTGGAAGACCGGTGAGGTGCCAGCAAAGGCAGCGTCCCTCCTGAATGGACACTTTCAAAGCCAGAGTGTGCCCAGACCGCTATGTGTCCCCCAGGCACCGTGACCCGCTGCCTCGTCTGAGACGGCGATGCTGGGCCCCTGGGATGGCCGGGAGCTGAGCCCCTCGCTGGCCCATTCCACAAACGAGCAAGGCTTTGTCGTCTCCAACGCGGCGGCTGGTGATGTTCCCTCGGCAGGACGAAGCCTGACTCGGTGACCCAGGAGCCCCGCAGGGGGGCATCGCCACGATCCGGCCACGAGACCACGGTGGCCCCGGCAGAAAACCAGCAGGGGAGGCGCGAGGGGTGGCCAGTGTCTAGACCTACTTGGACACCAAGGCGGAAAGGCCTTGCCCGATGGCCTGGACGTGGGTGTGAGCGGAAACACAGGTCAAGGTTGACCGCAAAGTTCTTGCTGAAGCTGGAGGGAGGGAATTAGGACCCGCCCCAATGGGGAGGCTGCAGGCGGCGAGGTGGGGGCGGTGGCAGGAGCCTGGACACATAGGGGCCGGGACAGATGTCAAATGGCGCGTCACACATGGAGGTGGGGGTCCCCGGCCGAGTCCTGGCTGGGCAGGTCAGGCCGGGTGACCAGGTCACACAACCCTGTGTGGGTGGCCACCTGCAAGCTGCCCTCGCTGGCCATCTGTGGGGGAGAGGGAGCTCCATCCTGCCCCGCCCGGTGTGGACACAGGGATCCGATGACCCGAGTCCCACCCCAAACCCCCTTCCCTGTCCCCGACACTGGCCTTCGGATCCAACCTGCCACCTTCCTGGGTGCTGTGGGGGAAGAGGGCAAGGGCCGTCTCCTCTCTCAGAATGCCCCCCTCGAAATAAAGCCCCCGTCTTGCCTACGGGGCCCAGGCGCCCGTGGTTCTGGCTGCCGTTTCCACCCCGACGCAAACCTGAGCCTCACCTGCCCTTGAGTCATTTCAACCCTTTCCTAAAACCAAGAGTGAGTTAGCCTCTCCTGGGGGCCCCCGTCTCCCCACCTCAGGGACTTGCAAGCCCTCTGGAAGGAGAGGTGGAGAAGGGAAAGACAGATCTCGTTCTTTTGGAATCTTCTAGAACAGTGAGAACGCAGATTACCCTCTCAATACCTTCAATGCCTTAACCTTCCCCCTCCATTTACTCGCCTGCCTGAGTCATGGAAGGTTCATACCCCTCAAGGAATAAGTAATTCTTCCATTCAATAAGCCAGTGTAAAATACCCGAAAACAGGCGCACCGTAGGAGTCCAACACAGCAAAGTTTTGAAGTTTTTTTATTTATTTCGACAGAGAGATAGAGAGTGAGTGGGGGAGGGGCCGAGGGAGGGGGAGACAGAATCCCAAGCAGGCTCCGCGCCATCAGCCCTGAGTCCGATGTGGGGCTCGAACCCACTAACCGTGGGATCATGATCTGAGCCAAAACCAGGAGTTGGGCGCTTTACCGAGGGAGCCGCCAGGCTCCCCAACACAGCAGAGTTTTGAATCACATGCACACAGTGAAAACGTATAGGCTTCCTTCTGTCATAAGACATAGACTAAGAAATCCAA
This sequence comes from Cryptoprocta ferox, assembly GCA_028646485.1. Classification (NCBI taxonomy): domain Eukaryota; kingdom Metazoa; phylum Chordata; class Mammalia; order Carnivora; family Eupleridae; genus Cryptoprocta; species Cryptoprocta ferox. The sequence continues at coordinate 3,383,894 of CM053575.1, read as the reverse complement.
ACACAGGGGCACCCGGGAGGCTCTGTCGGTGAAGCGCCTGACTTTGGCTCAGGTCATAATCTCACGGTTCGTGAGTTCGAGCCCCGCGTTAAGCTCTGTGCTGACAGCTCAGAGCCTGGAGCTGCTTTGGATTCTGTGTCTCCCTCTCTCTGTGTCCCTCCTCTGTTCACACTCTGTTTCTCTGTCTCTTAAAGATAAGTACATTTAAAAAAAAATTAAAAAAACAAGGAAAAAGAAAGGGGTCTACAGCAGTTAAGCAAGAGTTTATCTCAAGAATGAGTGGCAAGAAAGCAGGAAAATGATCTCTCATAGTAGCATGAGAAGCCGTAAAAGGGCATTTGATTATCCCATAGATGTCATTGAGGCATTTGAAAAGAAAAATTCACCATTTAAAACCTATAAGGAACTTACCAAACTCAACACCCAAAAAATAAACAATCCAGTGAAGAAATGGGCAGAAAACATGAACAGACACTTCTCCAAGGAGGACATCCAGATGGCCAACAGACACATGAAACGATGCTCAGCGTCACTCATCATCAGGGAAATACAAATCAAAACCACACTGAGACACCACCGCACGCCAGTCAGAGTGGCTAAAATGAACAAATCAGGAGACTACAGATGCTGGCGAGGATGTGGAGAGACGGGCACCCTCCTGCACTGTTGGTGGGAATGTAAACTGGTACAGCCGCTCTGGAAAACAGTGTGGAGGTTCCTCAAAAAACTATCAATAGAACTCCCCTAGGACCCAGCAATAGCACTGCTGGGGATTGACCCAAGGGACACAGGAGTGCTGATGCACAGGGGCACATGCACCCCAATGTTCACGGCGGCACTTCCAACAACAGCCAAATCATGGCAAGAGCCCAAGTGTCCATCAACTGACGAATGGATCAGGAAGATGTGGTTCATCTGTACAATGGAACATTCCATGGCCATGAGAAATAATGAAATCTGGCCATTCGTAGCAACGTGGATGGACCTCGAGGGTGTCATGCTGAGCGAAGTAAGTCAGGCGGAGAAGGACAGATACCGTATGTTCTCACTCATATGTGGATCTTGAGGAACTGAACAGAGGACCACAAGGGAAGGGAAGGGAAGGGGGAAAAATAGATACAAACAGAGAGGGAGGGAGGCAAACCGCAAGAGACTCTTAAATACAGAGAACACACTGAGGGGCGCTGGGGGCGCTGGGGGAGAGGGGAAGGGGGGGTGATGGGCACGGAGGAGCACACTTGTTGGGATGAGCACTGGGTGTTACATGGAAGCCAAGTTGACAATAAATTATATTCCAAAAAAAATAAAAATAAAACCAAAAATTCTTGTGACAGGTTTTATTCTACACATGATGACAATTGTGAATTTAAAACCAAAAGCCAATATTCCTTAAGCAATAACTGATTAGCCTGAAAATCAGAATCACCTTGCACTACGTGCCCCGTTCAGGGACCGATCCTATGTAACGTAAAACCAGAAAATACTGGTGAGAGCTATCTAATCAAAAAAGGAAAGGAGATATAAATGTAGGACGAGAAGGCATAAAGATGTCAGTTTTATGGGAGACGTCAGTATAAACTCAGGAAAGCAATCAAAAGGTCCAATAAACCAATTCGGGAAAATAGGGTCCGTAAAAAAAATGTGTATCAGTTGTGTCTTACATGAATGTCACAGAACTAGAATACGCATGTAACGTAACAGAGGTGTCAAGAGCAATTAAAAATCAAATAATTGAGTATCTATTTACGTGGGGAACACAAAATGCTTCTTCAACGGCCGTGAAAAGACCCGAAGAAGAGGGAAACGGGGAAACAGCACAACGTTACCCTGCTCCCGTCCGGAAGCAGAAAACACAGGAAGGGTGAGGAGCTGGTCTCTGCCGACAGGCGAGAGCTGATGGCTGAGAGTCCAGGAAATTCACAAGCCCTTGGTGACATCATGCAGACCTTGAACTCGGCCCCCGGGCTGGGGGTGGAGGGGAGTTCACACCACGGAGATCAGTCAGCAAAAGCCACGAGTTGGGACTTCTCTTCCCAACGAGCCCATTTTCCTGCGCACCATCCGATTTAGTAAAGCCCGGAGCTTTTTTTACCGGTACTTTCAGGAATATGATCAATTCATGGTGAAATTCTACAGCTGCCCTTGAAATTCCGAAATCGCCCTTGAAGCAGCAGGAGGGAGAAGGGTGTGTGCACGCACACGTGTGTGTGTGCTCATGGCCGTGTAAGCATGTGCGTACATGCATGTACACGGCCGTGCTCACTTAAAGTTTGAAAGATTTCTAAACTTGTAGGTAAACTCTGAGAAAAGTCCGAAAAGAGCTACCAAATAGTATTACCAACGGATCTGGGTGGGGCTATTGCAAAGTGCTCTTTTTTTTGTTTCTCACTTTTATTTTCCATTATAAACACGGATCACTCGTATGTTGGGAAATCACACGTTTTATTTTCTCAGATGTGTTCTAACGAGCTTAAAGGAACGCAAAATAGTGTTTTCCCTTCCATGTAAAAGAAGCAAATTCTGACAAAGGAAACGGAAGTATTTCATTGGAGACAAGACGGAAGGGCTTGAGTATGTTTTTTAAAAAATGAACTTCTTGTATAATCATGTTTTATGAGTGATTATACAAGAAGTTCATTTTTTATGAGTTTTATGAGTGATAAAATGCAAAAAGAGTTAGAGCAAGGGCGTGGAAGGTGAGTAATAAACACAGATAAGTATGGTGAACTCTCCAGGTCTATGAAGGAACTCTCACTATAAAATATACGAGATCAATATCTAGTTTCAACTTAATAAGCGATCAGAGAAGAAGGAAGTACAAAGTCGACACCAGAAAATTCAGATAACAAACAGGCACGTGGAAAAATGCAAAGCTTCTTCACCGGTAATCAAACAGCACTAAACAACACGGAAGTATCATTGTTTGGGCTGTTAATCCAGCCGAAAAGAAATGAAGTGGCAGGACCCTGGGGTGGGGGAGCCTCGGGGAAACAGTGCCCCTCCGCACACTGGCCATGTTCCGAGGTAGCGTTTCCCAAGCAAAAGTTTTGGAAGCCTGCCGAAGCATGTCAGTAGACGTGACATAAAAAGCATTCTGGTCACAAGCAGGCATGTCTCTGTACTGCAGGACTTCTCAGTGCCTTTTCGCACAACGTGCACGGAGAATCTCCGAGAACTGGTAGCCCTTACCCAATGAATTTGATCTCAGAATCTTTTTTTTTAATATTTTTATTTATTTTCTGAGAGAGGGAGAGACAGCGCGAGCAGGGGAGGGGCAGAGAGAGAGAGGGAGACACAGAATCCGAAGCAGGCTCCGGGCTCTGTCAGCACAAAGCCCGACGCAGGGCTCAAACCCACGAGCCATGAGATCGTGACCGGGGCGGAAGTCGGACTCTTAACCGACTGAGCCACCCAGGCGCCCCTGACCTTGGAATCTCTTTACGGTGACTTTATTAACGCCTCACAGAGCAGTCCCACGAGATGGCTGGAAATCAGACTGAGCATAAGAGAAGGGTTTTGTGCCAGGAAGTTATTTATAAGAGTGAAAGCTTTGAAGCCACCGGAATTTACCCCAGCAGAGGAAAGCGCCCCCAGTTCAGCTGTATTCAGAGGGCAAGCGCCCTCAGGTTGGCCAGGTAGATAAGCAGGCTCTTTCTATTTCTTCTCGAAGTCGCCGCGCAGGGCTGTTCAGGAGTGCGGTGGGTCGTCACGGGAGCCCCGTTTCCCGGGCTGCCACCGCGCAGGGTCCCTGTTTAACCGGGACAGCCAACTGGACTCCATTGTCGTCGGGTCCAGAGATGTTATCGAAAATCACATGCCCTGCCGAAGTCACACGGGGAGGCCTACTTGGCGCTAGATGTGTGCGTGTCTTGGTTACCCTTCAGGAAGGGGAAGGGACGGAGCCTGCCTCCCCATCGCCGGTGTCATGTCAGCTCCGCCAACCGCCCGCCCCTGATTAGATCTGGCTCTGAGTCGGGACCAGAAGTGTGCGCCGTGGAAACTCATTCGTGCCGTTTTCAGTCTTCCGTGCTGCTGGCTTGCCTGACTTCTGTTTCCTAGTAAGTGTGCCTGCTTGCAGAGTCCTGGCCTTGTCCCGGCCACATGCAGGGGGAGCGGGGAGGTCACCCCACTTTGGTCACACGGGAGGCAGGGGGAGCTGAACCAAAGACACACAGGCATAAAACCAGAGCGTCGGAGACTATACAGACGCCGACGTATGATGTGTGTTCTCGGGGGCGGCAGTGGGGAGGGCAGGTCCGGAGAGCCTGAGCGGACGGGGCGGGGGTGGGGACCCACAGCTGGATACTGATTCCCCCTCCCACCCCCAGCCTCCTCTCTCTCCCCATCCCACCCATCCTTCCCCCATCCTCCCCGACCATCTCTGCCCTGCTCCCAATTTTCCCACTACATTAACACGCACACACAAACACACACTTAGAATTTGTCTGTCTTCTCCGCGGCCCAACCTCGGTGATTTAGGAAGCAAGAGAAACGTACTGATGTGGTCACTGGCCACAAAGAGCCCTTGTGTTCCTGGTGACATTCAGATGACCCTGACCATCAGGAAGATCTCTTGGGGCAAACACCCGACCTGCACTGGCCTGTGGCCGCCACTCCTCACGCCAAAAACACATCTTCTAACCCTCGGCTCCACTGACTCCTTCATTCTCTGGTCCAGCGTAGGTGTGCAAAGCACCCATGGCGTGCCAGGCCCCAAGGTAGGCTAGGGATGGTTCCCGTCGGCCTCAAAAAGCTCATAGTTGAGGACGCGGATCATCTGAAACACCAACGTCTAACAAAAATGAAAGCCGACGGCGGCGTGCGTTTCCATCCAGGTCATAAGCACGACGGATGCCTGGTCTTTCCAGATTTTCAAAGCCGCCCTGAAAGGGCCCAGCCTTCCCGGCCGGCGTCCGCGGCCCCCGGAGCCGAGCAAGGCCAGCTTTGATGGCCGCCTGTGCGGGCCGCGTCTGGTCACAAGCGGAGGTTTGCAGGTTTATCACATTAACTGTGCCCGATCCCTCGAGTCCAAATTACAGGCCGCAGCCACAAAATTGTCTCCCAATCAGAGGCCTCTCGCTGAACGCCCCCACAAACACCAGTTCCCCTTAATCAGGGACGAGGGGACGGCCCAGCGCACTCTGCCACGGGGAGCACACTCATTTTCCCAATTTTGCAGAGTTCCTGGGCAGTCTCCCTGTAATTTGCCTCCCCGCGCTCTTGTGAGGAGGTTTTGTGCCTCGCAAGCCGGGGTCCTACGACACATGCCCTCGGGGAGGGCCCTGGATCAGGACCGGCAGCGCCTCCCCCTGCTCCCTCCCCGAGTGGGCTGTCCTGGGGCCCTGGTGCTCCGGGGGGTCGAGGGGACCCTGAAGGCCAGGAGCCTCTGCGTTCTTGTGATTTCCAAGAGCCACTTGGGCAGACGGACCCTCACCCCCACCCCCACCCCACACCCTGCCTCTGTGTCAAAGCTCAGGGCTCCTTTTCCAGATGCCAAAGAGTCCCAGGAGAGGCCTTCCCAGCCTCGTGGGGACTCTACCTTCGTGCACTCCTGGGAAGGCCAGGCTGGTGATTCTAGAACATCTTCGGGGCGGGGAGGAGCTTGGACAGCCACCACCGAGGGCACCTGCCAGGAAATGACATCATGAGGCACAGCCCTGACGTGCGTTGGGCAGGGCAAGTGGGGGAAGGGAGCAGTCACACGGAGACCCGGTGACACGGTGACAACGGGACCCCGCTCTGCGAGCTGGCTTTGTGGTCAGCCTTGAACTTGAGTAAGGTCAGTCTTCCAGCACGTCCTGCTTCAGGGCTGAGCCGGCCGTCCTGGGTGTCTTGCGTCTCCGAATAAACTGTAGAATCAGTGTGTCAACATCCGCAAAGTAACGTGCTGGGAGTCGGATCGTAACTGCATCGAATCTGCGCACCAAGCTGGGAGGCACCGACAGCTCGACAGTGTGGCATCCTCCCCGCGTGGACGTGAATCTCCGCTCATCTGTTCACGCTTTGATTTCACTCAGCAGCCTTCGGTACGTTTCGCCGTGTAGGTCTTGTGCGTGTTTTGTTAGACTTACACCTAAGTGTTTCACTGTTGGGGGGCGCTAATGAAAGCGGTATTGTGTTTTGTTTTGTTTTATTTAGTTTTTATTTACAGAGAGAGAGAGAGAGAGCACAAGCAGAGGAGGGGCAGAGGGAGAGAGAGAATCCCAAGCAGGCTCCACGCTGTCAGCACAGAGCCCGACACGGGGCTCAATCTCATGAACCGTGAGATCATGACCTGAGCCGAAACCAAGAGTGAGACGTTCAACCCACTGAGCCGCCCAGGAGCCCCATTTTTTTAAAAAATTTTTTATATCTTTATTTTATTTTGAGAGACAGAGACAGAGAGTGAGCGGGAGAGGGGCAGAGAGAGAGGGAGACACAGAATCCAAAGACAGGCTCCAGGCTCCGAGCTGTCAGCACAGAGCCCGACACGGGGCTCGAACCCACTGACCGTGAGATCATGACCTGAGCCGAAGTCGGACGCTTAACTGACTGAGCCCCCCAGGCGCCCCACCCCATTTTTTTTTAAAGCGTACTAAGAAAAGATCTTTCGGCCCCAGCCCAGCTGGCCACGGAGGGGAGAGCGCTGTGCACTTGGGGTGTATCTGGGGGATCCTATTTGTACCCCCTCCTGCTGTCAGCCACGCCTGGCGTCTTAGGATGCAGAGTCCGGGGCTCCCCTGCTCCTAAGTGGTCCCCACCCAAGGGTGGGAAGGCCTGGCCTTGCATTTGCAGTGTCTCCCCTGGGGTCCATCAAACTGCCTAAGACACCGGCCTCCCCTCCTTTGTGCTGGAAGAACTTGTCCTGTGAGAATTTAGGATTCTCCGGAGCTGATGCCTGGGGCCAGGCTGCTCCTCTCAGATGGAAAGAACCCCATGGGGCTACTGCCTGTTGGACTATAGGGGTCTGGTTCTGGGGTTCCAAGGACAACCACGGGGGACGGGGTAGGGGTCGCCTGGAAAACACCCGAGTATCTTTGGAATTGTTTCTGGTTGGATTTCTTCCCCTAGTTTATAAAAATAATATTTGTTCATAAGAGAATACAGTATATGGAAAACACACAGAATAGAAAAATTAGGGCGCCTGGGGGGCTCAGGTCATGATCTCACGGTTCGTGAGTTCAAGTCCCACATCGGGAGAGCTCGAGCTGCACTTTGGCTAAAACACAAGCCCTGCTTGGGGTGAGCCCTGCTTCTCTCTCTCTCTCTCTCTCTTTCTCTCTCTGCCCCTCTCGTCTCTCTCTGCCCCTCGCTCACTCGCGCCCTCTCTCTCTCAAATAAATACATAAAAGTCATGTGCTATCTAAACAAACAAACAAGAATATAAAACTAAAATACAGAGGGACGGGGGGACGTTCCCATCTCCCCCAAAGGACCGTCTTGTCCTGTGTCCTTTGCTCGGGCTGCGTCTGTCCTTCAGCTGAGCTAATGATGCCCCGTTATGTTTGTATCTTGTTTTTTCCCCTTAATGTTCTCCCATCCTCCGAATACACCGTAAGTTCTGTCCCCGGGTACCGGACACGAGCCCGCCTCAAGGGCAACTCTCACAGGCACGCACGTGGCAGTGGGGCGGCGTGTGTGGACGCGGCTTGCGAGCCTGCTCCGTCCCGGCGCCCTGCTCACCGGGCTTCATGGCAATCAACAAACACCACCATTGGTGGATTTAAGTAGCAAAGGAAATCCGGAGATGGACAACAGGCAGGAACAAGGGAAGCAAGACGCGCCCCACGTCCTGGCCCGTGAGGACACTGTACCGTCCCCCCCATGACTCTGCGGCGTGACCGCCACGGCCCGGACCCTGTCACCAGACCCTGTGACCTCAGGGACAGAACAGACACATGGCCACGCTTGCACATGCACCTGTCGGGGACAAAGTTGCCGTCAAGCTACGGAGAGAGGATAATGCTCTGGGTAAGTGGTGCGAAAAGTCAGCTTAAGCCTCACCTAGACCAGGCACAGCTCACCGGCAGGTGCACTGTGAGCCTAGAAGTGAGGGGAGACACGGGCCCCACCTGCCTCTCCCACTGCGCCCACGGCTCTGTCCCCACCATGCCCCTAGGCACACACTTCCTCAGCCTGGAAACCCCACCCGGCTCCACGAGCCTCCAGGATGGCCTCCTGCGTCATGCATGTCCTTGTGCAGTGCCCCACACACACACTGTCCTAGGACTGGTCTGTGTAGCATGTGGCAGAGTGACAGCACGCCCCCTTTCCGCTGAGGCCATGAAAGGCTGCAGCCTCTGTTTTGGGCTGTCTCCGTCTCCGAGCTGTGCGTGAGCACCGGGAGCCGAGGCAGCCCCACACGCACCTTACCGCAGCCCCACGAGACACCTGGAGTCAGGCCACTCGTCCAGGTGTCTCCCGGATTCCTGACCCTCAGACCCTGCTCAGGAAGATGTGGGCTGTGTTGCGTTGCCGGCTGCCGGGGTGATTTGTTACACGGCAGTAGATAACTCATACACACCCGCAAACACCCTCGGGCAAAGTCGCGGGAGGTTTCCTGGCTTCTTCCTTCCTGCTCCCCCCCCCCGCCGTCGGCCGCCACCCTGTTGCAGGGCTCACGCACCCGTGGGCAGGTCCACTTGTCCACACTCCTCCTCGAGAGACCCTTGGGGGCTTCCTCCTGCACTCGTGACTCTCCCCTGGGAAGCTAGAGCCTCAATTCGGCTTCTGTGCTGACAGTGTATAACCTGCTTGGGGTTCTCTCTCTCCCTCTCTCTCTGCACCTCCCCTGCGCTCACTCTTGAACATGCTCTCTCTCTCTCTCTCTCTCTCTCTCTCAAAAATACATAAATAAACATTTTAAAAATAACAATAAAAGGTAAAATGAATGGGGAGGCGAGTCGGTTGGGACCTGACCTGATGAAGGGGCCATTCGTGAGCGTGGGGTCCGCGGCGGGACTTTGCTAATGGCAGCAGCACTCGCTTCGAGCTGGAGTTAGCTCCCCTACCTCGCTCTATCTCCACGAAGCCCCTGTGAGGTCTACACCGTCATTATGCATGTTTACAGGCGAGGGCACTGAGGCTCGGAGAGACAGAGGTCACAGCCACGGGCCGGGCCGTGGCAAGGCTGGGACTCGAAAGGGGTGTTGCCGTAGCCCACGCTCTCCGACCCTACTCTTCAGGGCCAGTAAAACATTTGCAGAGTTCAGAGACGCTTTGCTTTTGTTATTTTTTAATGCTTATTTCTTGAGAGAGAGAGAGAGAGAGAGAGACCGAGAGTGAGCGGGGGAGGGGCAGAGAGAGAGGGAGACACAGAATCCGAAGACAGGCTCCAGGCTCCGAGCTGTCAGCCCCGAGCCCAACACGGGGCTCGAACCCACAGACCGAGAGATCATGACCTAAGCTGAAGTTGGACGCTTGACCGACTGAGCCCCCCAGGCGCCCCGAGACTCTTTGCTTTTGAGGGAAGTGCATACCCTGCACTTTTCTCCCTTGGGGTTTTCTCTGTGCTGTTCAAATATCTAGAACATTCTCTCCTCCCTCTTTGCCTGTTCATTCTGGGCCCTTCCTCATTCTTGGGTGAAGCCTTTCCCTTCACCCCCGTCAGAAGGCTCCTGGCAATCAGACTGCTCGGTGCTTCCGGAAAGGACAGGGGTAGCCAGCAGAAGACACCTGCCAGTGTGGCCATGAATTCTCACTTAAAGCGGTTTCCAGGCACTGTTTCTCAGGTGTCCGTGGAAAGCCCCTGGAGGACAGAGACCGTGACTCAGTCATGTCTGAGGTCCGTCTCCCTGTCCCCAAACAGCTAACAAGGCCTGACTCAGTCCAAGTTCTTGGCAAACACAGGATCTGACTGTCTATTCTAAGCTGCCACAAAGCACACCCCATGTTTCTCCCTCTCCCTAGCCTTAGTGGGGTGAACGGTGTCCCCCCAAACGATATGTCTACCTCCTAACCACCAGAGCCTGTGAATTTGACCTTATGGGGGGGGGGGTCTTTTCAGATGTAACCAAGTGAAGGAGCTAGAGATGACATCGTCTCGGGTTATCCGTGTGGGTCCTAAATCCAAAAGCAAGTGTCTTTATAAGAGACGGAGGCAGAGAGAACACGGAAGAGTGGCCACATGAAGACAGAGGCAGCGGCTGGATGGGCTCAGCCACCAGCCCAGGGACACCTCGAGCCCTCGGAAGCTGTGAGAGGCAGGAGGGACCGTCCCCTAGAGCCTCTGGAGGGAGCACGGCCCTGCCTCTTGATTTTGGACACTGGCCTCCAGACTGTGACGAAACAAATGTCTGTCATTTTAAGGCCCCCAGCGTGTGGCCCTTTGTTACAGCGGTCTCCCCAAAGCCGAGGGAGGGTTGAGGCCCAAGGTGGAGGGTGAGGACTCAGCTGGCCCACCCCACCCCACCCCTTCTCTCCGGTATTGGTAAATCTGTGGATGGTCAGCTAACGGAACGCCGTGGGGCTGGATGGTCTTTATTCCGGACTTGGCTCAGGGTCCTAGTCCCGATGCCTCAGCACCCACCAGGCCACGGACTTCGGAGCTCCTCACTCCACCTCTCAGCATCTCCCATCTCTCCCTACAGGCTCCCAAGTCACGCGGCCGCCCAGGGTCGGCCCCGGGCCCCCAGCGGGAGGACTGCAGGTCCGCTCATCCGCCTGGGCCAACGACACCTCCCATGCAAGGCGCTCGTTGCTGAGGGCTTCCTATGCGCTCAGTACCGAAGTAGGAGAGGGAAGGGAGCCCGGGAGACCCTGGGAGCTCGCGGAACGTCAGCCGTGGGCCAAGCTGCCGGCACTAACGTTGCATTTTGCCTGGAAGCTCTCCAGCTGGTCCTCCAGCCTTGTCTCTGGGTCAGAAGGAAACCAAGCAGCTGAGTCCAAAGGGGCAAAGGGCAATGGATGCCCTTGAGAGTCCTGGGGGCACAGGGATGCCCCCCAGGCTGGCAGGTCCAGGAGCCCTCTCTCCTCACGAGGCTCCAACTATAGCTAAACATTTAAGCCAGGCTCCTGCACCCTCTCCACCCTCCCCTCCCTGCAGCAAGACCCCAAGGGCAGGCTGTGCCCCGGCCGTGGGCTGACACGGTCACAGCTGTGCCTCTTTGCTTCTAGCCACGCCACTGACCCCACCTTTGGCCAAGGTCACTTGTGATCGCCTCCCCGCTTCCCCTGGAGTAGCGAGTGGATCCTTTTAGGCAATAGGATGTCAGGCACAAGCCCTTAGGGTATGGGCCCCCTTGGACCCAGCAGGACCGCCTCCCGCATTTATATCCTTCATTCTAGTATTGACGCTGTGCCCTTACTTAATGCGCTTCCTTTTTAATTTTTTTTATATTTTATTTATTTGTGAGACACAGAGAGACAGAGCACGCGTTGGGGAGGGGCAGAGAGAGAGGGAGACACAGAATCAGAAACACGCTCCAGGCTCTGAGCTGTCAGCACAGAACCTGATGCGGGGCCCGAACCCACAAATTGCGAGATCATGACCTGAGCTGAAGTCAGATGCTCAACTGACTGAGCCACCCAGGCGCCCCAATGCGCTTCCTTTTTAAGTAAGCTTTTTTACTCCTTTTCCGGGGTGAGAAGGAAGAGAGGGGGAAGATTCATATGGTTCGACTTCTCTTTAATTTAAAAATACATTCTAGGATTTAGATCTCATGCGCACGGACCGCTCAGGAGAAGTCAGCAAATAAAAGCCAGTTTACAGACTAGACAGTTGTTTTTTAAATCCTCTCTCTGAATGTAAACTGAGATGTTTAATCAATTCCACATACACCACGAATCACATGGCCTTCATTCTGCACAAGAATAAATACATGAATGAATACATTTAACAGGCCTTGACATACACCAGACCAGGCTGGACTGCTAACTGCTTCGCGCATATTACCTTAATTACTCTGCTCTGTGGCCTTGGGAAGAGTGAAGCCACACCCCATTTTACAGATGAAGGCAGAAGTTTCCCCAAGACTGCTGGGCTCCTGGGTGATGCAGGTCCGTGCGTGACGTGCCTGGCAGTTCCACAAACGTGGCTGCAAACTTCCTGATATCTTGAAAAAAATGGCTTGGTTTTGCATGAATTCTTGAAAAAGTAGATTATCATCCTTAACGGCTTCGGAGGCCCCTGAAATTGTTCTGACAGTGCCCGTGACACTGAGGGAGGTGCAGGCTAAGGACACAGACATGCTGCCAGCCGCGTGAGGCTGGATAAAGTGCCTCGGTTTCCCCACCCACCAAGTGCGTTTCTGAGGTTTGTTTTGAAGATTAAATGCATGACAGCAATGAGCTTGGGGTGGGGTGGCTTGCAGGAGAAGTGAGGAATGGGGACGGGTACCTAAGTGAACGCTCGCTCCCCAAACCTTGCAGTAGCCCCGATCCTGAGCAAAAATGGGCATGCCTCACATTTTTGGGGGGTAGGGGGGAGCCTTTTCCTCCCACCCCCATCCCTGCTTTGGTGAGTGTGGGGAGAGCCCTCTGTCCACTGGGGATTGGGAGAGGTGGCACTATCTGGAGACCTCTCAGCCCTCCCAGCCTGGGGGCCTCAGCCTCACCCCAGTCCTGTGGGCTCCAGTGGGACCCAGGAGGCAGAGGCAGGCATCCTGTCCGTCAAGGTCTGCTGCTCAGGATCCAGAGATGCGCTGGACTCTTTATCTTGAACCGATTCTCAGAAGAAGACCCCTCAGGACTTTAAGAAAGAATAGTTACAGCCAGCTTATGGGCTCTTCCCTATGGGCGAAAACCTCCCAGATTCAGCTTCCCAAGGGCACAGTGCCTTGGACTGAGCCACCAGCGGATTTTGAAGAAGGAAAAGGAGAAGAAAACGATCAGAAGCTGCAGCTCCTCTTCCGAGTTCTGTCACCGCTGGGAAGGCACAATGGTCACTCATCTGGTTCGGTGGTGTTCCTCAGATGGACAGTCACCCAATGACAAATAGCAGTGGGGCCTGCGGCTCTTCCGGCCTGGCCTGCCTTTACAAATGACTCATCACTCCAGCGGCACAACTCTTGTTACCTAAAAAAACAAAAACAAAAACAAAAACAAACCCACCCCAAAACCCGATCTGTGGACGCGCAGAGGGCTGTTGGGTGGGCCGGCCGGACCTTGCCACCGCGTCCCGCACCCTGGGAGGTCTGCGCGCGCCGGCGCCGCGGATGCGCGCCTTCTCCAAGCCTTACGGTAAGCGCGGCGCGCAGAGCAACCACGTGGCGGCGGAACCGAGGCCGCGCGGGAATGTGCGGAATGCGCGGCGCGGCCCTGAGCTGCTCCCGAGCCAAGGCCCAGGTTCCCGGGCGCGCGCTCTCGCCTCCCATCTCGCCGCAATCGGACCGCACCCCAGCCCCCGCCGCACCGCCCGGGGCTCGCAGGAGTAGGTCGAGAGCCCCGCGCTAGCACCCCGCCGGGGTTTGGGGATAGAGCGCGGCCCTTCGGGCGCCTCGGACTCCGCTAGCCCGGAACTCCCCAGAGGGTCCAGACCGGCGATCGGCGCCCAGCCCTGACGGCACGCGGCCAAGGGACCCAAGAGCAGGGCTGCAGGGCGTTGGGTGTGCAACCCCGCCTTCCGCACCTGGGGGAAAAAAAAATGTCCCTTCCCTCTCCCCTCCTGGCAAGTGCCTGGAGCCCCAGACCTCGGAGGTTCCCCATAATAAAGACCCGGTCATCCCTCCACCCACCCCCAAGGCCAAAGCGAAGGCTGGGAACGCTTTGGGGCATTCCAAGGGCACAAAGAAGTAGGCAGGAGGATGTGGGGTCCTCCCCCAGCACGGTCTCCGGGAAAGCGCGGGGTTGGGGAGCAAGTGACAAGTCCTCCAAGGCGAATGAGGGGGCGTCGAGCCCTTCCCGGGCGGGGCGGGAGCACGCGGGAGTCCACAAGGATTATCAGTGCGGGTCCGCCTCCGGGAAGGTCCGCCCCGGGCGAGCCACCCCGCTCGCTTCCGCGGCTCCCCCACCCCCACCCCATGCGAGTCTCCGCAGGGGTGCTCCGCGCCCTGGTCAGGGGCGGGGTCTGCTCCGCCTCGGGTAGGCCGCGGCCCTGCCTGGCCCCGGGCGACGGGGACACGACTTGACGACTTGGCCTCCTAGTCGTTATCCCTGCCCCCCGACCGATTTCTTTACCCCGGTTGGAGGTGGTTATCTGCTCGGTCAGGGCTCCCACTCCGCGACACTTGGCTAGAGACCGGCCAGTGGCCTGAGCCAAGAGTCCAGGGAATTCCTGGCGAACTTTGGGGGTTTCGTACAATAGCTCAGGACACAAAGGCGATGCGTTTTGGGGGACGAAGTTCAAGGCGTTAGAGTCTTCTTTCACCCCTAAGACTGCACCTTCTTCCTAGAGAAATCAGGGGCGTTGTGAGCCACCCCCCCACACACCTGTTGGTGTGGGGACACATCGCGCCCACAGCCTTCAGAGCTGGGGGAGGAGCGTCCCGTCCCCGCATCCTGCCAGGCGGACGACCGGGGCTCGGGTAGGGGGGTTAGTCTGTGTGTGGCTGGAATTAACTTGATCAGGGGCGGAAACGCACATTGGCGGCGGCTTGGGACGGTGGGCGGTGAGGCTGCCCCGGTTCCCAGCCTGTGACTGTCCCTGGGCGGGCGCCGGAGCCGGAGTTCGTCCCGGCGCCCCGCAGCTTTGGAGCGCCCGAGTCGGCACCCGACTCGGCGGAGCAACTGCGGCAGGCACGTGGACCTCCGGGCGCGCCCGAATCGAGCAGGGTGGGGGAAGGGGAGCCCCCGCGCCCGGGGACCCGGTGGCTCGCATTCGGAAGCGCTTTCGAGAGCGCCTTAAGGGCTTAACAATGGAAAACTCGCGGAGCCGCAGCCAGGTCCTTTCAAGTCGCCGCCAGGTATGCGGCTGCAGGTGACCCCACCTGGGTGCGCCAGCTCCCGTCCAGTGTGGGGTGGGCGGCTGCGGGAGGTCGAGGCCGGGGGAAGATCTCCCCTGGGCCCTGCACCCCCTCCCCAAAGCCTCACCGCGGGCCGGCGCGCAGCCGCAGTGCGTCCAGGGGTCGGCGCCGCGGCGGGCCGGTTCCTGAATGAACGCGCTCCCTTCCCCCGCCTGAATGAAGGTTCCCACAGCCAGGGACGGTGGCAAACGCGCCTGCCGCGGAATTCGCCCTCTCGGGGCGGAAGATCCACCGCGGCCGCGGTCTCCCCCGGGGGTGGTGAGCGAGGGTGCCAGGCAAGCAAGCGGGAAGGTGATTTCAGTTACTTTGGGATTTTCTTTCCAACCAACGTAGTGCCTTCCCGATTGGGCCGCTGGCCCTTTGTCTCCAAATAGTCACCGAGAAATAAGCGCGGAGCACTTTAAATGAGCCCAGAACTCGCAGTTCCTGCTTCGTGGTGGGTTTTTTAAAGGCAGTGCAAAATTAAACTGCAACAGAAAAGTTTCTTTAAAGTTGCTTTTCTCTTGGGGGGGGGGAACACATTAAAATAAAAAACGCGCCCTCGGCTCTCCCTAGAAGCGGCCGCCCTCAAGGGCCCGGAGCTGTCGGCCCCCTCTGCAGCCCCAGGGACGCGAATCTGGGCTCCCCGGGGTGGGGGCTGGGCCGCTGGCGTTCCCCGCCAGGCCCCAAATTCCTGCGCCTCCCCCGCGGGTTCCTGGACGGCTCTTCACGCTCGTCGGCCGGGCTTGCACTTTTGCGCCCGTCCCTGAGCGGGGAACTCAACGAAGTTCCTAGTCGAGATCTGCCCGGTCCGCCTAGTAACAGCGCCGCGCCCCCATTGGCTCATGCTAATTCCAGTTTCCTCCGTCTTTCTCCCCGGTTAGGGGGAAGCTCCCTCCCGGACCCGGAGCCCGTTTTGCCGTAGTGGGCGAGCCTCTTTATGACCCGCTGCCCCTCGCCGTCGCCCGCCGCCCCGGGCCGGACCGAGGCGCTCGCGGGGCTCGGTCCCCTCGCCCCCCGGGGCAGAAGCGGCCGGGTGAGAGCGCGCAGCCCCATAAATCATCGGGGCAGCCGCCCGGTCGGGATTTTATGAATGAAAAAGCAGTCGGGCCGCCCTCGTGCGCGGGCTGCTGCGGCTGCGAGGCACCGGCTTGCCCAGGTTCAACGCGAGCGTGGGTGCCCGGGGAGGGGGACACGGCGGTGGGCGCTCCCTGCTCGGGCCACCCACCGCTTCCGAGGCGTGAGCCAGGGGTAATTACCCTCCTGGACCTGGAATATTCGTAACCCTAATTCCCGGCGGGGGAGGGGGAGCGGGAAGGATCAGCCCTGCAAGGGGGGGGGGGTGTCCTGTCTTGGTGCGGGCGCCCTCGGCGAAGGGGAGGGGGCTTTTTCATCCGTATTCTTTGAGCCCTTACTGTTAAGAGGATACGGCGGTTTGATGCCACTCAGCTACGTTCAGAGGGAAGTAAATGAACAGTTTTCTTAAAATGGGGGCAGGTAGTGTAAAAACTTTTTTTAAAAAGTTAAGACTGGGCAAAGTGTCCTTTTATTAAAAAGAAAAAAGCACCCCAAGGAGACTAAGTCTTAAAAACTTTTTTAAGACCACGTTTCTATGTTCTTTTATATGCCTCTTAGTTTAGCGATAACGTTGGGTTCCCTCTGGTATAACCACGAATATATATAGATTTTGTTTAAAACCAGATCAATACACCCATTTCTTTAACTTGCAATTGTTCTAATTTTTGCCAGCCCCTGCCAGCCCCCCACAGGCTCACGAATGCAGCCCCGGGCTGATTGTAAAGGTGCGGAGAGCTCCACACCCCCAACAAAACCAATTAGGAAGCTTTCGGTGGTCGTGTCACAGGCAGAGAGGCGACTAATATTTCCAGCGATTTAATTTATTTTTAATTTAAAAATGAGGCAGGACAGAGACCACTGTTTTTGCAGCCTTCCACCCAGGGTGGTTTTTTTAGCTGTTAAATTGCCTGGAAGGGGGTGGGGGGCTGGGGGGATTGGGGATCCCTAAAAGGATGCACTGGCCAAGGTGGGAAGACGCCTCGCAGATCCCCCAGGCGAGGAGGACAGGATGAAGGAAATGCTGGCCACCATCTTGGGCTGCTGCTGGAATTTTCGGGCATTTATTTTATTTATTTTATTTTCTGAGCGACCTCATGCTAGGCTGATATCCCTTAATGGTTTAGGGATACCCCTTCGGGCATTTGCAACGACCCCCCTGGCGCGGGCAGGTAGCCTCCACCGGGGTCGCGGACTCTGCTCCGCGTCCCTGAATGCTAAAAGGTTCCCGAAATTTACACGTGTTAATGAAAATGAAAGAAGATGTAGAGACTGAGATTCCTCAGCCGCCTCTCCGCCCGTGGGTGCCCTCGTGGCGTTTTCGGAAATGCGCCCATTCTCCCGGCTCGTATATAGGGTGTCGCCGAGCCCCAAAGTCCCCCACCCCCACCCCATGCGCTCTCCCCCGGCTGCGTGTGGCCCGCCCCCCCCAGCTGTCCCCCCCTGCAGAGCCACCTCCACCCACTCCCCAAATCCCAGGGGACCCACTCGGGGAGGGCAGACACCCTTGCACCCCTCTTCCCCGGCGGGGAGAAAGGCAGCCTCGGGCGATTTGCATTTCTATGAAAACCAGGCTTCGGGGGCACCTCCGCCTCGGGGCAGGCGCGGCGCCTCCGGGATGGCTTTTGGGCTCTGCCCCTCTCCGCTCCCCGGCGCTGGGAGCCCGCGCCCCCTCCCCCTGCGCCCGCCCCCCCCTCCCCCCCGCCCGCTCCCATTCTCTGCCCGGCTTTGATCTCTGCTTAACAACAGTAACGTCACACGGACTACAGGGGAGTTTTGTTGGAAGTTGCAAAGTCCTGGAGCCTCCAGAGGGCTGTCGGCGCAGTAGCAGCGAGCAGCAGCGTCCGCGCGCTCCGGCGAGGGGCAGACGAGCTCGAGGGAGCGCGGGGCAGCGGGAGCCAGAGCCGAGCGCGGACCGACCCGGGACCCACCGCCGTCCCCAGGCCGCCCAGCAGAGCCCCAGCCATGGCACACCAACTCCTATGCTGCGAGGTGGAGACCATCCGCCGGGCGTACCCCGATGCCAACCTCCTCAACGACCGGGTGCTGCGGGCCATGCTCAAGGCGGAGGAGACCTGCGCGCCCTCCGTGTCCTACTTCAAGTGTGTGCAGAAGGAGATCCTGCCGTCCATGCGGAAGATCGTGGCCACCTGGATGCTGGAGGTGCGGGGCTTCGGGCCGCTTTCTTAGGACTCTCCTGCAACTTGTTGCCCAAACCCACATTTCTTGGCCGCTCGTCTCCCCTCCCTTCTCACCCACCTCAACTTTGAAGTTTGCCGGGGTGTTGCTAGGAACCGCAATTTCACAATATATAGATATTGTGGGTATTTTTTGAACGAATAGGAGGTGGGGGTGGGGTCGATTGAGATTCCCTATCCTGGCGGGGTGGGGGGGAGGTGGCGGAGCGGTCGCGGAGGGGTCCCTTCGGGGGAGAAAGCCAATGCCAGGGGCACCACAGTTGGCTCGAGGGTGCGGGCCGGCCGCCTGGGCGCCCTTTGTGGCCCCTGCCTGCGCCCGAGCCCCGCTGCGCCTCCTCTCCGGCTGCACGGCCGCGAGCCGCCTGCTCCAGGGGGAGGGGGCATAGATTTGATTTTTAAATTACTATCCATGGACACGTATGCAAGGGCCGCTCGTGCCAGTATTATGCGCCATCTTTGTTCTTTTATTGCAAAGCAAAAGTGTTTATTAATAATTGGGGGCAGGGTGGGGGCGGGGAGCGGCCGGCGAGGCGCTGGGGCCGCCGCGAGGGGCCGCGCGGCCGCCGGGAACCGGAGGGAGGGGCGCGGGGACGGAGCGCGGGCAGCTTGGGGGGCACCCCGCTCGGGAAGAGGGGCCCCTTTGTTCAAGCTGCGAGTCCCGGGGCGCCCCGCACGGCCAGCCTGGGCCGGAGAGCACGCCGAGCTGCAAGGTCGCGTGGCCCCCAAGACGCTGGGGATTGACCCTGGTCTGCAGGGGTCTCGGCTTGGGGGACCTGCCTGGAGCAAGCCGGCGGCCCGGGGCACATTTTCAGGGCGTCGGTGGGCGCCCGGGAGACCCGCAAATATTTTAAAATAATTTTTGAAAGTGCGGCGTGGTGCCCTTGCGAGAGGGAAACAGCGCCCGCGCCCAGGGGGAAGGGGGGGGCCACCGAGTTTGAATTCCTGGGGCTCTCCCCGGAGTCCGCAACGAGCCCTCGACCCCCGGCCTGGGTAAAGGGCCGCCCGAGGGTCATTTTCAGGGGTTTTTTATGTACCCAGTTATTTTTTTAATATTTTTAAATATTTTTTGAAAAGATGACGTCTGGGGAAATGCGGCGCGGCGGCCTGGGACGCCACCTTTGTGTCTCGCAGGCGCTGTGAGCGCGGCGCCCAGCCCCGCGGCCCGCCCCGCGGCCCCGCACCCCATTTGGGGCGAGCTCCGGCCCGGCGGACCCCGGAGCACCCACGCGGGCCGGGGTCCCCGGCGCCGGCCGCCCGCGCGCGGCGCACGCCGCCAGCCGTGCCCACACCCGCCCCCACCGTGCCAGCCTCGCTGGGACTTTCCCTTTCAGTTTCGGGGTGGGTGGGCACTGGGGACATGCCGGGGAGGGCGCGCGGCAGCCGCCGCTTCTGCCGCCCCCTGCCCCGACCCGCCGCGCGCTCGGGACGCCCCGCAGCCCCAGCGCGAGCCCGGTGGTGAGCGTGGGGGGTGGGGGGCGCGGGGTCCCCGCGGAGGGGGCCCGGCGGCGGCGGCGGCGGCGGTCACGGCGCCCGTGCCCCGGCAGGTCTGCGAGGAGCAGAAGTGCGAGGAGGAGGTCTTCCCGCTGGCCATGAACTACCTGGATCGCTTCCTGTCGCTGGAGCCCGTGAAAAAGAGCCGCCTGCAGCTGCTGGGGGCCACCTGCATGTTCGTGGCCTCCAAGATGAAGGAGACCATCCCCCTGACGGCCGAGAAGCTGTGCATCTACACTGACAACTCCATCCGGCCTGACGAGCTGCTGGTAACCTGGGACCCCCGCCGCCCACCGACGCCCCAGGACCCCCAGGACCCCCGGGGAGGGGGGGAGGAGGTGCAGAGCGCAGGAGGCCCCGCGGGCCGCCGACACACCCTATGCCCCGTGGGCGGGCGGCCACTTCTCTGGGGCCCCCCTCGAGGAGCGGGCGGGACCCCCGCCGCCCCCCAGCTGCAGCGCCCCACCGCTCGCGGTCGCTCCGACTCTCACTCGTCTGCGCCCCCAGCACGGCCGAAAAGTGGGCGGCGCGCGCCCTCTAGCGGCGACGGCGCTGGAGGCCCGCGCTGGTTTCACAAGGTCGTGCGTTCCAGGTGTGGGTCTTGTTTTTTGTCCCAACCTGGGAGGAGTTGGCCTTTGCCACATCACCTTCTCTTTTTGGACCTCTTTTGGGATGGCATGCCCTCCCCCACCTCCTGGACCCCCAACATCCCCCATCCCTTCTCTCCTGGGCCGTGCCCACGGAGTCGGGGATGGGGGCGGCAGAGGCTGCCGCCGCGCCTCTTTATGCTGGGTCACCCCTCGTTCGCAGCAAATGGAGCTGCTCCTGGTGAACAAGCTCAAGTGGAACCTGGCCGCCATGACCCCGCACGATTTCATCGAGCACTTCCTCTCCAAGATGCCGGTGGCCGAGGAGAACAAACAGATCATCCGCAAGCACGCGCAGACCTTCGTCGCCCTCTGCGCCACAGGTAGGGCGGCGTCCTGCCAGCCCCGGTCTCCCTGGCGCCCCCGCCAGAGCTTCTTGCCCTTTGCCTCAGTTTCCCCATCTGAAGACATGGTCCCCAGGCCCCTCCTGCTCTCAGAGGTGCTCCTCTTTCCCTGGTCTGTTGAGCAGAAGACTTGGGCTGTGGGGTGGGGGGCGTCCTCCTGGGGTCACGCAGCAGAGGCTGGCCGGGCCGTGGCCACTCCGTGCTGAGAGAGGTTTCCTCAGGCTGCCCAGCCCGCCTCCCCGCTCCCGTCCTCCCCCGCCCCACACCAGTCCCTCCCCATGTCCTCAAGGGGCCCCCTTCTGGCCTCTCCCGGGCTGGGCCACCTGCCAGGGGCGCCTACAGGGGTGGGGAGTGCCGGCTGCGGTGCCTGCACCACGTGCTCTGGGCGGCCAGCAGCAGCTCTCGTGCGGGGGCGGCCAGCAGCACAGCTTGGCCACCAGAGGCCCCACCAGGGGTGTCGGGGGTGCCTCGGGCCGGCTGTGCTCAGCTGAACCCTGGGAGGGGCTTCAGTCCTCCTGGGCTTGGGCTGCCGCGCTTGGCAGCAGGGGGCCAGTCTTCCCTCCCCCCTGCAGGGCTCTGGATGGTCCCTGGAGGCCCCTGCCTGACACTGACCTGGCCGGGGGCCTGGGACAGCCAGCCTTTCAGAAGTCAGTGCAGATACACAGTGTTACCTTGTCCCCCCTGGCCCTGCCCCTATCCCCTTTCTTTCTCTCTCTGATCACACAGACGGGGCCCAGGAGACCTGCCTGGGGACCCCTGTCCCCATCCCAGCTGGCTCCACACTGGGCCACCTCTGCCCCGGGTCAGGCCTCAGCTGTCACATCTGTCTGGGGCTCCCCCAATCCATGCGGCATCAAAGTGGGGAGGTCGGCGTCTTTCACTCCCTGCCCAGGAGCCTCAGGGCCCCTGGGCTGCCATCGCCCGGCACCCTCCTGATGTCCGGGTGCTCTGGTGGCTGGGGTTTCTGGGTCAGGCGAGAGTTGGAAGATTCTGCTGGCCTCCCCACCCCCTCCTCCTCCTCCTGCACCAGGATCCTGCACGGGACTGGGGGGGGGGGTGGACACTGTGGGCCCGGATGGATCTGCACGGTGGCAGCTCTGGCCCTCTAGCAGGGGCAGAGAGCCACCCCCCCCACCCCCCCACCCCCGCCGTCCCCTTGGCCTCCAGGGGCCAGCCCCTCAAGCAGGCAGGGAGGCGTTCTCTGGCTGGGGCGCTTCAGAAGAGAGCGGCCTCTGGAGACTTCCAGGCAGCCTTTTAAGGAGCTGAAAGTGGCTCAGAGAAATGGCAAAGTTTCCTGCAGATCATGCGAGGAACGGTTCTTGCATACCCTCCCCCGCCTTGAGGTGGCTGGGGCAGCCTGGAGTTCCCCCTCTCCCCGAACCCCAGGGAAGTGGGGTGTGTCGCCTTCGTGGGGTGCTGGCAGGGAGACCAGCCAGCCTGGTGCAGAGGCTGTGCACGGGCTTTGGCGCTGGCTCTCCAGCTGCTGTCACAAGGCCTCTAAGATCTCGCCCGGCAAGCACCCCACCCCCACCCGGACCCCGATGCCTCCCAACAGGGGGGCCAGAGGCAGAGAGCGTCACCTGCCCACCCAGGCCCCTCCTTGGAAAGATTCTTGGAAAGATCCTCACCGGAACGGCTGCAACGTAATCGAGGTGCAGCCGTGCGTGCCCTTGGTCACAAGGGGACCACTCTCTTTCGAGGGACATCGTTGCGACCCCAAAACAGACACAAGCTGGCGTGGGGTGGAGGTGGAAGCGGAAGCCCCCACAGATGGTTTTGTCCCTCCTCGGGGCAGGGGTCCCACTTCGTGGGGCCGCGGGGCGGGGACTGTGTTCTCCGCGCCCTACGTGCCTGCGAACTGGGGCGCCCGCGTATCTGCACGCGGGCCCTTCTCACCTGCGCTGCCGTGGGGTTTCCTGTTAACGTACATATGTCCGTGTGCGCCGGAGCCTTTCTGTGGGTGCCGTGGGGTGAGGTGCGGAAACCACCAGCACTGTTGGAAGCCGGCAGAGAATCGAGCCTAATGAATGGGTCTTAGCAAGGCCAGCAGTCGCGCACGGCTCCAGCGGTCACACCGGCAGTGGCCCCAGGCTCTTTGCACTGGGCACCGGGTGGAAGTGTGGGAGGACAGAGGTGGTTCCTCCGCTGCATGCATAAGCCCCACCCCGTGCGCACTGGCACACTCACACACACACACACACACACACACACACACACACACACACATACTCCTTATCTACACACATAAGCCCATGCCACAAACGCACATATACACTTTAGGGGGGACGTGCGCTCTCTGTCTCAGACGGGAATCCCAAGGTCCAGCCAAGTTGTTGCTGGGACAGCAGCAATTTTTTTTTTAATTGTTTGAGAGAGCGAGCATGTGAGCGGGGGAGGGGGACAGAGGATCCCAAGCAGGCTCCAGGCCAACAGCACCGAGCCCAATGCAGGGCTCGAACTTAGGACCTGGGAGAATCATGACCTGAGCCGAAGGCGATGCTTAAGCGACTGAGCCCCCCACCCCCGGCACCCCTGTAGCCCTGTGCCTCAATGGGAAGCTTTTCATTCCTGGCTCCGCCCACAGACTGGGTGGAAATGCTCCCATTTAGAGAGGGAAGGAGGTGGCTGGCTCCTTAGGGATTTCCTTCTCAAGTTTCCACGGTGCCCCGGGGAGGACTCTGTCGCCCCTCCGGGGTGGCTCCTTTCTTCCCCAGCCTGATGTCTGCTCCCAGGACAAAGCCCCAGCTGGGCTGTGGGGACACGCACCCAGGCCCTTGAGGCCTCCTCCTTTGATCCCCAGCTCACCCAGCCGGGTCCTGGAGCCCCGTGCGCGCGAGATGAGGGGAAGGAGCTGAGCCGCCTGATCAAGATGTGGAGCTCGGTGGCCACCCCCACCGAGAATTCCTGGCTGGGTGTCACAGGACGGCAGCCCACGGGGCACCTCGTGGCCACTTAAACATCCTTCCCACCTTTGCATAACAAGTGTGGGGAGCACTGGGCTCCTCCTAGGAGCAAAGGCCAACTGTGCCTGGGGCAGAGGGGGGTGTGCTGGCGACGGGCAGGTGGAGTAATGAGGTAAGGCCGTGTCCCAGGAGGAGGGTAGAGGACCAGCACCCGATGCCACCGAGGGGACCCCTGCTGCCTGCAACAGGCCCAGAGGGCTGCCCTGGGGAGGGGAGACAGGTGTCGCCCTCGGAGAGTGCAGGCTGGGTCCCCGGAGGCCTGGCAGGCCGCTCAGTCCCCGCACCCCCACACGGTGCCTTCTACCCTTGTAAGTTTGTCACCTTTTAAAATGTGAATACGCCCCACGTTCCCAGTGCAGCGACGCCCCTCCCCACAGGCCCTTGCAGTTTGTCTCTGCCGAAGGCTGTTTCCTCGGTTTGCTTTTTTGTTGTTTCCAAGTGAATGGCAGCTCGAATTGGGTGGATTGCCAGCCCGGCCTGTGCTGGCCCAGCCCAGAGGCCAGACCCCGATGCGGGGCTGGGGGGGGGGGCGGGACACGGGGTCCCGGGGGGTCCCCCCTGGCTCACAGCCCCGCGCCTCTCTCCCTCTGTGCTGCAGACGTGAAGTTCATTTCCAATCCGCCCTCCATGGTGGCAGCGGGGAGCGTGGTGGCCGCCGTGCAAGGCCTGCACCTGGGAAGTGCCAGCAGCTTCCTGTCCTACACGCGCCTCACCCGGTTCCTCTCCAAAGTGATCAAGTGCGACGCGGTAAGTGATCACTTCCGCCGCTCCCACGCCGGCCTGGCTGGCACGCCCAGCACGGGGTCCTAGAAACTTTTAGTACCTGGGGGGTCCAAGGCCACAGTTCCCCGATGGGAAACACCACGGCTCATGCTAAGACCCCCAGACGTGATGGGGGGGGTGCCCTGTGTTCAGACGCACGGGACCTGGTCTTACGGAGCCCTGGCCCCGGGCTGACAGGGTGTCAGCCTCCCCCCACCCTCCCGGGGCCCCTTCGTCCGTGCTGGTGGGCCAGGAGGGTCCTCGGGTCTCTGGTGCTGCCCCCCCACCGGGCTCCCAGGAGCAGGCAGGAGCCGTAAACCCGTCCCGGTGAGCCGCCCAGGGAGAGCGGTCACAAGGCAGCCCCTCGATGACCCGTGCCCCCATGGCATGTGGAGCTGCGGCCCCGTCGAGCTTTGTCTGCCTTAACAGTGCGGATGGCTCGTAGATGGATGCTTTAAAAGGGCTCCTGTGAGGCCTCCCGACGCAACAATGGCCCATGGAGACAACCTTGTGTTTTACGGCCCTTTCCGAGGGCCTGCGGCTGCGACAGCCCGAGCCGGGGCCCGAGGTGTCTTCCTTCTTAAAAACGCCATTGTTTTAGTCCCGATTCCTTTCTTGTCTTAAAAGAAAGGGTGGAAATAACAATTACAAGGGTCTGTGGCCTTTACCAGATTAGACCAGCGAGGTTGGCAGGTCAGCCCTCGGCCCCGCTGGGCGTGCCGTGTGGGAGCGAGTGACCGCCCTGACCCCGGGCCTCCCCGCATGATTCAGGGAAGGAAAGCCAGGCTGCGAGGCAGGAGTCTGCCCGTCCGCCGCTCAACATGGCGGGCTGCCCGGAGGGGGCAACCCTGTTGGGAGCAGGCGGCTCCCAGAGGCAGTGGGCAGGGGCGAGGGAGGCCTCCCTCAGTCTCAGTACTTACTCGGCCCCCCCCAGAAGGATGGGGTGTCCCGGCAGCGTGACTCCTGCCACTGTCCTTCAGAGAGAGACCCCACAGACGGTGTTGTAGGAACTCCCCGCACACGACCCCTTATTTGAATAGAGATCGTGTTAATTAGATCTGAAACAAGAGCTCAGCTGACCGACGGGGGAGAAATCGGTTGAGGCTGAAAGCTGCTAGTCTGGTTATCCAGCGACAAACGTCGCTGAGCCCCGACGCAGGAAGCCGGGGCCGGCCGAGCCCTGCGCGTTCCTGGGCCGCAAGCCGCGTCTGCCCTGGCTCAGCGCAGGCTCCCGGTTGTCAGAGTCGGCTCTTCTGGGCTGAGGCTGCAGGTCCCAGTGGCTGCGAGGAGGAAACAAGTCCCTCCCTGCATCCCCTCTGCCCTGGGTCCCACACCAGGCCTTTCAGGCCTCAGTTTCCTCATCTGTAAAATTGGCTCTCGGCACCTACCCCGCTTTCCTCGCCATCCAGGACTCCTACCGAAGAGGTGGCGTGGGCAAGCCCTCCTCGCGAGAGCGCACTGCTCTGTAAGCGCGGCCGGTCCCCAGGGGTTCACGCAGCAGCTTTGCTGGCCACGATCGATCCCCTTCTTTGGGGCAGTGGACGCCCATTCAGCGGCACCCTCCCCAGGTGGGCCCGAGGTTCACCTGTTCCTCTGGGGAAAGGCTCAGATCTGTCTTCCAGGCTGGCCTGGAAACTACTTGGTTCTAGAAGCCCCGGTGTGGCCTCCCAGGGGCCGGGACGGGACAGCCTGTCCCCTGCACTCCCGAGCTGCTGGGAGACTGGCCACCGGGAGCCCACGAGAGGCCCCCGGTCTCCCAAGATTCTTCTTGGGCGTCGAGAACTCGGGGTGATCGCTGGCAGAGGAGGGCTGCGGGGGGTGGGGGGGGATGCGCGCTGGGCCAGGCCAATGTGTCTCCCAGGGTGCAGGCCAAGCGGGTGAGGACGGAGGTGGGATAAAAGGTCTGAGTCCCCCCTCCCCCCCGGGCCACCCAACGTTCATTCTCAGTCATGCACGGCCTAACGCTTTTGACAGCCATTCATCACGGAAGGCTGGGTTCACCGCGAGGGCTGACATGGCAGAGGTGAAGTCCCCAGAGCAGGGCTCAGAGGGCCTCTCTGTCCTGGATCAAATGGCGCTGGATTCGCCGAGGGCAGCGGTGGGGCTGGTGGGAACAGTGAGCCAGGATGGGAGCCTGGCAGAGGAATTCCGGCCGGGGCCAGGGTCCTGGTGGGGCCTCGGGACAGGCCAGGGAGCCCTCAGGTGGGCACGGGACATAGCCAGCCAGCAGCCCTGTGGCCAATGGGGCCTTTGGTCCTGAGTGGGGTCACCGGAGCCTGAGAGGCGTGTGGGCTCCTCTGCGGCCACGCAGAGCCCACGCTGGGGGGTCCTGAGGGGTCCTGGGGGTTGGGCAGTGCCCCCGCCCGACTGGGGTGCTTTAGATCAGCCTCACTTTCACAAAAGCGGTCCAGGCCCTGGCGTTTGCAGGAGGGCCCTGACTACAGGCCCCCAGCTGAGGACGCCCTGTCTCCCCGTCTCCCTGTCTGGCCAGGACTGTCTCCGGGCGTGCCAGGAACAGATCGAGGCCCTGCTGGAGTCCAGCCTTCGCCAGGCCCAGCAGCAGAGCCTGGACCCCAAGGCGGCGGAGGAGGAGGAGGAGGAGGAGGAGGCCGACCTGGCCTGCACACCCACCGACGTTCGAGACGTGAACATTTGAGGGCGTGCGCGTGCGCGGCGCGGGAGGGGCCGCCCCGGGTGCTCCCTGGACAGGACCCCTCCTCGCCAGGACCGGTCACGACCAGAAGGGAAAAAGCTTCCTTCTCCTTTCCTGTCAGTTTTTTTTTTTTTTCCTTTGCTCTTTTCTCCCTTCCGTCTCTGACATAAGCAAAAGAAAAAAAAAGTATCCGAGAAAGTGTCTTAAAAAAAAAAAAGGAGAGAAAAAAATAGTATTTGCATAACCCTGAGCTGGGGGGAGGGGGTGGGGGGAGGCTGTGCTACAAAATAGAGTCTTATGCCCCATAATCAACTAGGCTGTACAAGAACGTGTTTGTGTCTCTGCATCGTAAGGATAGGCATTAACACAAGGAACGCGTCTGCAGGGGAGGGTTAGATTTGATTCTTTATGTGTTTAAAACAAAACAACAACAACAAAAAAAGCATAAAAGCGTTTGAAAAACGAGAAAAAAGCCAACAAACCAGTTTCGAAATAGAAGAGGCCCTTAGGTAGCAAACGTGTTCGCGTGCTGTTCCGGAGGGGTACAGCCTTGCGGCGGGTCTAGGCACCCCACATCCCGCTTATGCATGCAGTCACTTTATAAGTAAGTCATTTGTGCGCGTTCATTTTATTCCGTAGGTAGGCGTGTAACCTCTTCACCTGTCAGCGGCCAGTGCAACCTCGGGTGGCATAGCGTAGAGCTCAGCGTGGTTGCGTGCTAGCCCTCCCTCCGCCCGGAGCGGGTGGCCGGGCACCAGCCGGCGTGTGGCGGCCACAGAATTCCAGCTCTGACTCCTGGCCTGCGCTACCGTAAAGAGAACCCGCAATAGCGACGTAATATATTCTATTTTTATAATCTTCATATTTTTGTAGTTGCTAGGAGATGCCGGTTTTTCACCCCACAGACCCGCAGCCTACTCACATCCAGGTGAAATCCACGGCTCCTTTTTTTCCCCCCCCTTCTCAATTTTCTAGAACCGTTTTTGCCTTCCCGATAGTCTAGAACCACTTTTCCTGTTTAATATTCTAGAACCGGTTTTCCTGTTTGATGTTCTGGAACCATTTTTTCCTCTTCGATATTCTAGAACCAGTTTTCCTGATTAATATTCTAGAACCAGTTTTCCTTCTCGATATTCTAGAACCATTCCATTTCAAAGCACTTTCAACGAATCTCTCTGTTTATGTTGTGTGTGGAGGCGGTGGGGGTGGGCAGTTTCTTAATGGAATGGTTTGGGAATTTTCCCGTACTTGTGTGCGGACAGGATTGCGCGAGGCAAGTGCACGGAGGGGATGTTCTCGAAGGCGAGCTTCCGGTCAAGAAGTGCATTCTCACATTTCCAGGATGATGCGTTTCTTTCTCTGTAGGGTAGTGGCAGTGTAGGAAACCTTTGGTGCCAACTGGTGTTTGAAAGTAGGGGCCTTTAAAGGTTTACCTAGAGAAGGTGTAGCTTAAGGGTTAGGAAGGTTTTTAAACACTAAAATATATAATTTATAGTTAAGGCTAAAAAGAATATTTATTGCAGAGGATGTTCGTAAGGCCAGTATGATTTATAAAGTAATGTAATCTCCCCTTGATTTAAACACACACACACACACACACACACACACACACACACCTTTCTGCCTTTGGTGTTATGGGTTTCATACAGTTTATAACCGTTAGGTCCTTTTTTATAGGAGAGAGAACAAAAGTCCTGAGAAAAAACACAGCGTGGATTGCCGCTTGGTCCCCAGGGCGGGACCCCAATCTGAGAGGCGTCGGTTAGGCGGAGAATTAGGGTACTCGGAACAAGTTCAGCCCCAACATTTTCTCTGTCCCCCCCGTCCCCTCCTTTGAAGAAAGTTTAGCAACCCCTAGACAATTTGCACATCTTGGCTGTGCACCTTTCTGTAACGACTGCGTCGGGAGTGTCGGCAGGTGGCGAGGGCACAGGGCTGGTGCTTGGCGAGGGCGCGAGGCGCGTGCGCGCGGAGGGCTAAGGGCGGGACCACGCGACGGGCAAGGCTGCCGCTCCGTTTCCTGATTCGCTGCTACCAATGACTTCCCAGCACCCGGTTTGGAAACAGATTCACGTTGCTTTTTTGTGTCTCTTTCACATTGTTTTGCTGCTATTGGAGGATCAGTTTGTTTTGTTTTGTTTTGTTTTACGATGTCAGATACTGCCATGTTCTAGTTTTAATTTTCTCATAGAAAAATGTATTAAGGATGCCTTTTTTTTTGTAGATTTTTTTTTTATGTGATCAATTTTGACTTAATGTGATTACTGCTCTATTCCAAAAAGGTCCCCGTTTCACGATACCTCATGCTTCTCTTAGCCATGTGCAGACCAGGCGGTCGGGCCCCGTCTGCCCCGCGGCCTCCTGCCAACAGACACGCGGACGGGGTCCCCACACGGGCCCGGCAGGATGGGCCCCGGGGCCGCGTCCGCCGCCTCCTCCCCGCGCCTGTGATGCCGGGCTGCCCACCTGTCCTGGGACGAACCCCCATTATAGTTTTTACAGCTGTGTCGTTCTTTGCGTGTAGCTATGAAAGTTGCGTTATTATTATTATTATTGTTGTTGTAACCAGCGTGTCTGAACGCGCCGCGTGCGTGGTGCTGTGCGCAGGGCTCCGTCATTGGGACGCTCGCGGCGGCTTCGGGACCGGCCTGCAGCCCCGGCCGGGTGGCACCTGTCCTTCTGTCCCCATGTTTTCCGTGTTGTTCTCTTCAGCACAGCATGATGCGAATTTCAAAAGACTCCAAGTCTCGGTGAAGCCAGCTGACGATGCCGTGTGCCCGCCTCACCTGGCGCGCTGCTCCACTCCAAGGATTTGCCCCATCTGCGGCCCGTGCCCCAGCGGGGTCAGCCTGTGTGCTCCCAGGCCATTGGCAGGCCCCGAGCCCGCCCCGCCCCGCCCCTGCAGGCGCACTGCCTCTGCTTACCTCAACCGTTCTGGCTGCGGCACCTCTGTGTCTGAACCCAGCGGGGTCCCGGGGGACGGTCTGTCCTGGTGGAGGGGTGTGAACGTTGTGTGTGCTCAGAGGCCAAAGGCCGTGGCCGGTCTGGGGAGCACAGCAGAGTGTGTCCTGTGACCAGCAAGTCTGTGAGGGTCTCTGGCGGGAGGTGGGGGTGGGGGCGGCTGTGGTCTGCGTGAGTTTTGTTGGCGCACGATGGCTTTTCCCAGCACAGGCGTGTCACCGGCACGTTCCCAGCAGAAAACAAAAGACAAACGTGAAAAGTCTAGAAATAAAATTGGTTAAAACCCCAGTGCGGTGTCTGCCTGTTTCCCAGGGCGGGCTGGGCGCAGGGCAGGGGTTCGCGCCTTGGCGCTGTCCACATTTGGGGCCGGATCCTCCTGTCGTGGGCGGGGGGGCTGTCCTGTGTGCTGTGCGGTGTTTAGCCGAGTCCCTGGCCTCCTCCCAACAGATGACAGGACAGTCCCCAGCTGTCACACCAGAGGCCCTCCGGTGACCCAGAGGGAGTATGTGATGCTCTGGGCTGGGAGGAAGTCCAGACGGGGGCATGCGGTGGGAGGGGCCGCTGGGACCCCAGGGTGGTCGGCCGGGTCGGGCGTCTTTGCAGGCGGCTCGAGACTGGCTCCCGCCCCTGGCCCGCCAGCCCCCTCCCAGGCTATTTGCAGATAGGAAAATAAACAAGCCGGCATTCGCTCGCCCTCCCCTGGCGCAAACTGCTGTTTGCTCTTGGTGAATCACGGTCCTGAGGCGCCCGACTCTGGGAGGAGGGCAAAGCGCGTGTTTGGGCTTCAGGCCGGTGGCCTTTCACACGGACCTGGTGACCTGGGAGGCCTAGTGGACACCTGTGACGTCCGCCTCGGCTTCCGATGCACGTGGCCGGCCTCGTTTCCAGCCCTGGGGGGAGGTGGGGAGGACTGGGAAGGCACCAGCGGGCCTGGGCCTCCTCCCAGAGTCCGGGGTCCCCAGTGTGTCCTCACCCACCCCGGGCTGTGGGGCTCATGAGTGCTCACGAGGGAAGCTGGTTCACACGCCAAGCATATCGCTCATCAGATCGGTGCGCCCTGGCCTTTATGAGGCTCTGCCTGTATACCAGCCCTGCCCCCGAGGTGCCCCTCCTCCCGGCGGGGAGCCTCCAGATCCACTGGTTGGTTCTCCAGGCCCCAGAGCAGCCAGGAGGAGGTGGGGGGTGGCAGGACCGGGGTGGCTGCCCTCCCCACGGCGGCCCCACAGCCCGAGTTCACACACCCCGAGCGGGGGTCAGAGCCGGGGCGGTGCCCTGCAAGTGTCCGGATGTGCCCTGTCGCAGGCGCCCAGCCCCGGGGACAGGCCAGGTGCCCTGAGGGGCGGTTTCAGGGAGCGGGGGTGATAGGGGTGCCGGTCTGCAGCTTCAGTGGGAAGGGGGAGCCCGAGCCCCCGTGCAGGGCAGGACCAGCAGGGGGAGGGGTCCGGCGTCCCATCACCCACTTCTCACCCCTCACTCCACCCCCACCTCTCCCCTTTCATTCTGTATCTTCTCCCCTCAGTCCTCCCCTCCCCTCACCCCCATCTCTCCCCACATCCCCCACTCACACCTCCTCACCCCTTCTCCCACCTCCCCCAACACCTCTCCCTCCCTCTCACTCCCCTCTCCCTCCCTCATCCATTTCTCCCTCCTCACCCAGCTCTCCCTCCTCACCTCACCTCTCCCTCCCTGACTCCTGTTTCCCCAGCCTCAGACTCTCCAGCCCGGAGTCTCTACCCCTGGGGACTATGGACACACCAATTCCCTGCCTCCAGCTCTGTGCCTTAAGTGCCCTCCCCTCCACTCCCCTTCAAGGCCCCCCACAGGCATTGCCACCCCTGCCCCAGGCAGGTGACTCTGAGAGGTCCAGGAGTCAAGACACCTGAGTGCTCCCCACTCCGGGCTAGGAGTTCTCGAGGACGAGCCCCTCGCTGCCCCTTCTCTGCCGCCCTATTCCCGGCCTGGCAAACAGTGGGTGCTCAGAAGTGGGTGGGAGCGGCAGCAGGCCGGGACCACAGGCCGACTGAGCTTGCGCTGTGAGTGGCAGAGGGACGGCCCTGACTGAGCCGGTGTGGTGGGCAGACCCCTGTGTCCTGAGGGGTGGCCTCGGGGGCCCTGGAGGGCAGGGGCTGCGGCCACACCTTGAGCCCCCGGGACCACCCGAGCCCAGGGGCCTCCTGGAGGCTCTGTGTCTGGCGGGGGGACGACGGTCAGGGCGCAGGCCACTGGCGATGAGGGCTCCCCCACGTGTTCGGGTGGCTGGCTGTGTGGGGCACATGCCCGCACGCTGGACAGGCCTCTGCAGCACACAGGGCTCTGTCATCCCAGGAATGCCTTTGATCAAGAGTTTATGCAGAGGGGGACTCGGCCCAGGGCCTCTAATCCGTTCCCACAGTCCCCCGGCCCACCAGCCCCCGGCCCTGAGCCACACTGCAGGCCCGCAGACAATAGCTGGTGGACGGTGGGCGGGCAGCTCCGGGGCGCGGGCCTTGAGGCCCACATCCGGGGGCATTGTCGCCACCACTCACAGGGGCCCACAGGAGGGGGGGGAATACGAAGCCCTCCTAAAAGGGCTTCAGTCGGCCTTGAGCCTCTCAAAGGCCGTGTCCATTAATCCTTTTAATTTTCAGCTGTGGGCAGTGGAGACGGGCCGATGTCTCCGCACAGTCTGCTTAACAGCTAGTGGCCCAGCCTGGGGGA
>CM053575.1:3325781-3351146 GCA_028646485.1 Cryptoprocta ferox | reverse complement strand
GCACTCCTGTCCGTCGGCTTGGCCACCTTGCAGACAAGGGCACGGTCTTTAAAAACGGGCTTGAAGAAAATGCACGAAGCCTTCCCCTGACGGCCAGGGCATACACTGGGAGCCCAGCTTTGCCAGGAGGCCCAGGGGCTGAGGTCAGGTCCACCCGTGTCTGAGGCTTCGGTCGGCGGTCCCTGAAGTCAGGGCGGTGTCCTGGCCGGCGGCCCCGCCTGCACATCTGCCTTCACGCACCGTCCCCTCCCCGTGCGGGGACAGGCAGCCGCCCTGGGGTACGGCCCGTCCCCACGTCCGCCCAAAGCACAGCAGCAAGACCCTCCTTCCACATCAGGCCGCGGTGGCGAGCACCCCGCCGTCCAGGGGCACCCCCCCAGCACACGCTCGCTCGGTGAACCCTGGTGGGAAAGGTGGAGCCCTCAGGAGCAGCGCAAACAAGGTCACGTTCGGGGGAATCACCCCAACAGAACCTCCAGCCGCGCCCCCCAAGGCCTCAAAGAGAGGAGGCCAAAGTGCCGTCTCCGCAAGGGTCCCCAAGGGACAGACAGGCAAGCACCTTGATGCCTGGCGGGGGGCGGGGGGGCTTTAATCGGCCACAAAGCGGAGTCGGGAGTGAACTTCCTATTTGGACAATGAATCACAAGGCCCAGCGGGGCCAGTCACCTGGCCCTTCGGTGCCAGGGCCCCCACCGTGGGAGTCTACCCTGTATGTAAATGACCGCCGCACCACGCCCGCTTTTCTCCGGTCAACCGTACGCGCTTGGTGACTTGAGTTTCCTGAGTCAGAGACCAGCTGTCCATCTCAGGACTGGGACTGAGGCAGGAATCAGGATGACCTCGCAGGTAATTCGTTGTTGGTTATCTCCGTATTACATTGCTGTTCGCAAATAGAGCCGGAGAGACATTCCCTGTGGTGCTGAGGCCCAGTGAAAACTCACAAAGCCGTGGGATGAAGAGCACCTCCTCCAGGAAGCCTTCCCTGCCCACCTTCCCGTTCCCTTATACTGAACAGCCCCGCGCCACGGACAGGCTCCCTGAGTGTCTCCAAGTTCTTTTCTCACCCCCGGGGGGTCTGTCTGTACGCAGACATCGCCCTAGGTCCCGGTTACTCACATTCCAGATTTCGGTGAAGGAGCCCCAGGTGGAACGCATTCTCCTCTCCCCAGTGCGAGGTCAGCAGCCATGCGCGGCAGCTGCTATCAGCTGAATGGTGTCCCCAAAACTTCTGATGTTGACGCCCTGACCCCCAGCACCTCACAGTGGGTCTGTACCTGGAAACAGGTCTTCACAGAGGTGATTGAGGGAACACAGGGTCACCAGTGGGGCCCTGATCCCGTGTGACCAGGGTCCTTGTAAGAAGAGGGGATCAGGACACAGACACATACGGAGGGACGGCCCTGTGAGGACACAGGGGGAGGACGACCGTCCACACACAAGGAGAGAGGCCTTGGGAGGCCTGCCCCCGCCTGGACCTCGGGCTCCGGCCCCCAGGACGGGGTGGGGGTGGGGGGCCAGTCCACGTCTGTCGGGTGAGCCTCGGTGTCTGTCACGGTGGCCCAACGGGACTGGATATGCTGGGGGTTTCCAACAGGAAGCAGGGAGCAGGCCAAAGCCCCAGGGAAACAAGGGGCCCATCAGAAAGGAACAAACCCTGAGCGGGACGGCTCCCAGACTCAAGGTCACCATGGACAAAGGTTAACATCCGAGAGATCTAGGCGCCCAGGACGGACCGGACAGGCCGGGGGAGCGCAGGCAGGCACCCTGCCTGTGGACGGACACCCGACCCCGGCAGCCGTGAGCTCTGGGATGTCCGTCGGCTCGCGTGCCGTGAAGCCCACACGCAAAGCAGCTCCGGGGCCGGCCGGCGGCTGCTCAGCGTCGCCAGGGCCGGGTCCTCGCCAGCCCTCTGCCACGCCGGGCCCAGGTGTGGCTTCGTTCACGGCCGAGTCTCCCGCAGTGACTGCAGGGGTCGGGACAAGCAGTTCCGTGGGACAACTTCCAAAATAGACACGCTCTCTCTCTGGAGGGCCCGGGCCTTTCCCAGAAGCCCCCACTCCCATCGGCCGAGGGGGCTCAGTCATAAGCGCTGACAGGTGACCGGGCCCGGGACGGCGGGGACAGACCCTTCCCTGAACATCACGGGGCGCCGTTCTCTCCAAGAACCGCATCCACGTGTTCTGATGAGACGTGTGGACGGAGACGCAAGAGGGGTGTGCGCCCGGCCGGCCCCACGCGCCCCCGCCCGCGGACCCACCCCCAGATCTGGACGTGACGTCACCAACGGCACCGGACAGCGTCTGCTTTGCAACCCGTTTATTCTTCTCTCGGCTGTAACACGTGACCGAAACAGAGACCCCAGACGACAACCAGCCACCACAGGAAATCACCACAGCCCCATCCCACCGGTGAGGGCCGCCCGCAGCCGGGGTCCGTGGCCGCAGGCCCCGTGAGAGGCGGCGCACAAGCACAGGGCGCCGGGAGCCCGCCAGAGGCCGCTTGTCTCTTCCTCAGCAAACTCGCCAGCGGGGAGAAAACAGCCGGCCCGCAGCTCCTCCGGGGACGTGGCCTCAGGTCTCCGGGCTCTCGGGGCCACCAGCCAGGCCACGGCAGCCACCGTGGAGGCGCTCTGGGATGTATTTAAAAACTGGAATGAGGGCGCCTGGGGGGCTCCGTCAATGAAGCGTCCAACTCCAGCTCAGGTCACATCTCAAGGTCCATGAGTTCGAGCCCCGCGTCGGGCTCTGCTCTGACAGCTCGGAGCCTGCAGCTGTTTCGGATTCTGTGCCTCCCTCTCTCTCTGACCCTCCCCCGCTCACACTCTGTCTCTTTCCAAAATAAATAAGCGTTAAAAAATAAAAAACTGGGAATTCACGGTTACCCCTTTAGTAACGTCCATTACTTTCGGCCACGCTGCCATGGGCGGGGGCAGGCAGGACCGCCAGCAGCCCTGTCCCCACCCCCGGGGTGAGCAGACGCACGGGCCAAAGGACACCCAGGAACCCTGGGCGTCCCATCAGCTGCTCCAGCAATCTGGACCTCACCGCGTCCCCGGATGCCCGCCAGGTACGGGCGGGGGGGAAACGAACTCATAGGACAGGAAACGCGCAGCGCCCTCAGCATAAAGCCCCCAAGCTCTCTGCGTGCCCAACAGAGGCCGAACACTTAGTCCTGAGCTTAAAGTCTCTTCCCCGTCACCAGGCTCAATGCTGCAAGGCCCCACCCCCATCCAGAGACACCATGCTGCGAAGAGCGAGTCCAGGCCCCGGGGGACCTCCCCCGCTTCAGCCGGGCGCCCGCACCAGCTGGCCACGGTGGACTGCCCAGCGGGGGCTGGGCACGCCGGGCCTGAGGGCAGCGACCCCACTCCCCAGCTGCGACCGCGCATTCCAGGGCGGGCAGCACTGGACGGTGGGGATGGGCGGGCGGTGCCCTTGGACCGGGCAGTCCCCGTAGGTCTCAGTCTCCTCATCCGTAAAGCGGGAACACTGAAGGGACTAAACGGAACAGGGGAAGCAGGTCACCCGGCGCCGGCACATCTCAGGGGTCGACGAACATCCCCGTCCTTGATGCCCCGCCACCAACTCCCGTCAGGCCAGCCCTGGCGCTCTCGGGTGTTAGAAACCTGTTCTTCTGAGCGCTGAGTCCAGGCTCAGTCCGCAGTCTAGAAGCGGCCGGGCCTGCCCACTGGACGGGCCCGTGAGGCCGGGGGACCCTGCACCCCAAGTGAGCGGCCTCCCCGAAGCCGGCAGCGACCGGCGGGGACCCGCTCGGACTGCGCAGCAGACAGGGCCCGACAAAGGCCAGCCCGTGGGGAGGGGCCCCGGGGGGAGGGGCACTGAGGCGACACAGGCGGCCCCCGGGGAGAAGGAAGCCCTTTCACCGGCCGAACGGGACCCCTCCCCACAGAGCAGTGAATACTCCATCATTGTTTTGCCTTGAATCACATTTTTAAACACTTGACATACAGACATCTGTTCCTCGATGTTTCGTCTTTGTTCATCTGTCATCCTCAAAATGAAAGTCCAGAACCTTCCGCACTAATTTTAAAGTCCGGCTGAACGTTGAGTAGTGAACAAAGCTGAAAACACAAAAGAAAGACGATGTGTGTTTTAAAACCTTACATATCTTCACTCACAGATTAGAACAAAACTTTCTACCTGCGGCTTCTCGAGTCCACGACCCCAGCACCCTGTTAGACACAGAAACAACCGCTCGCAGGGCGCACGCAGCCCCGAGACCGCACGCGGCTGCCGGAGAAACGCAGCCCCGAGTCGAAGAGAGAGACGTGCAGGGGACACACCTGTTTAAATTTCCCTCTAATTCTGTCTAGGTCTTCGTGAAGTCTGTCGTAAGTAGGGTCATCGTAAGGGAACTTCTGAATCATCCCAATCAACGATTCTAAGGCCTTCATCTTTTTGCTGTAAAGCACAGAAAAAAGACTTTTAGTCCCTTGCACGAAACGGGCTCCGCTCACGTAACAACCGAGCTGATCACGGACTTGACAGCAGTGGGCAAGGGGCGCCTGGTGGGGGGCTCAGTCGGTTAAGCGGCCGACTTCGGCTCAGGTCATCTCTCGCGGTTCGTGGGTTCGAGCCCCGCGTCGGGCTCTGTGCTGACAGCTCGGAGCCTGGAGCTGCTTCGGATTCTGTGTCTCCCTCTCTCTCTGCCCCTCCCCTGCTCGCACTCTGTCTCTGTCTCTCAAAAATAAACAAACATCAAAAAAAATTAAAAAAAAAAAAAGAAAGAAAAAGAAAGTGGGTGAAAGCACGTCTGGGTTCAGAAGCCGGATGATTCATCATCTCGCCACACTCAGCAACGTGCTCTCGCCCAAACCCGTGCCCACCATCGGTGTGCATGGCGCTCATGGAGAGACCTGTCTCCCAGCCAGGCAGCAAGTGCCCTCCGTGAGCGCAGCAGTTGCGGCTTCTCTAGGTCACAGACCCGGGAGGAGACAAAACCAGACGTGAGAAGAGTGCTGGGGCACGACCCAGCCTGCTCTGCGGCCTGGGACTTTCCGGGACCTAGACACGTTCACGCTCACGGCCTTGGCGACTTGGGCAGCAGGTAAACCGGCAAGGCCCCCCCACCCCACCCCCAGAGGGCAGGACCAGGACCTGGTGCCAGGTTCGGTCCCCTCTCCCGGGAGACAGAGCTCAGCTGGGAAGCGAGGTGGCTCCGAGGCACTGGGCCGTGTGACGTCTCCCGGCCTCGGCGTCCCCATCTGGGACACGCAGACCTCACGGCCACCTCCCAGGCTTTCAAGAGGCTAAGAAATCTCCGTAAAGCTCAGAACACAGTAAGGAGTTGCGAGTGCTGGGCTCAGCAAGGGTGAAGTCCCCCAGCTTCCGCCGGACCCCGGAGGCCGGGGCTCAGCCCTGGTCCAGACCGGCACCCGCCCCTCGACCGCGCCGGATCATCCGAGCGTCGGAAGCACGCTAGGCGTCTGATAAACGGGAATGCTAAGGGACTCATCCTTGGGACAAATCAACGGCGACTCAAACGGAGCGACCCCCACGCCTGCTCCTGACTGCCATTTCCCGCGGCGCCAGGACGTGAGCCAGCGGAAATCCAGGCCGCTGCCTGAGACGGCACAAACCCGTACGAGGGCAAAGGTAAGGAACCCCCGGGCGACCGAAGGCAGATGCCAACACGCAGGACGCGGCTGGTTTCGACCCGAAGGTTACGGCGCAGTCCCGACTTGGGAAGTGGCGTCTTCGCCGCCGGTCAGCGAAGCTCCTCGAAAGGCACCCGCCCCGAGCGTGCGACCCGCTCCCACAGGCCGAGCCCCAGGCAGAGCCCAGGCCGAGACCTGGCCGAACGCCGGCCTGCACGGGTGTCCCGGGGCCGCCGAGCAGGGACAGAGGCGCCTCGGGGTTTCTCAGAAAGCTGCGGCCACCTGAGATGCCGCTTCCCGTGGTCCCTGTGCTGCTAAACCTGCTTCCTCTCCTGATGACGCACAGAGCAGGCATTTTCTCTTTTAACACCCTTACCTAGAACGCGAAGGAGCAGACCCGCTGCCAGCCTTCAACCATTTAAAAATTGTACTGACAGGGGCGCCTGGGGGGCTCCGTCAGTTGAGCAGCCGACTTCGGCTCAGGGCGTGATCTCCCAGTTGGTGGGTTCGAGCCCCGCGTCGGGCTCTGTGCTGACAGCTCGGAGCCTGGAGCCTATCTCTGGATTCTGTGTCTCCCTCTGTCTCTGCCCCTCCCCCGCTCACGCTCTGTCTCCCTCAATACTAAATACACGTTAAAAAAAAAATTAAAAAAAAAAAAAAAAAGACCGAAGACAGATGTGCAGCGGGGCCGCGGGGGCGTCGGCAGGTAGCACACAGTAGGGAGAGTTTAAGCAGAGTACGGACGATACAGAAAACAGCTGACATTTACTAGGTGCCCCCAAGTACCAGACCTGCGTCCAACACACTCAGCGCCTCATCGCGCGAGCAGACCGAGCTGGCCGCGGCAGAAAACTGCGGACGACACAGCCACCACTCCCGGGCCCCCGTCACATCACGACCTCTGTACTGTGCTTGCCAGAGCTCAGAGGAAGGACGAACGAGAAGATGTGATCCATTTGAACATCATCTTCCTGGGACGGCATCGGAAGTCCCAGGCGGAGGTGGAGGCCGCCAAGAACCTTTCGGAAGAGGTACCCACCACGTCCCTCAAACACCAAACACGAGGCCCGTTATTCACTATTACCCGTAAACGTCCTAACGACACTCCAGTCCGGCCTGATTACCTTCTGCACTTTAGAGATGAGGACACGGACGCACTCACCGCCCAAAGTCACGTGAGCCACGGAACCAGAACTCCTGGTCCACGTGCTGAGAGACAGAGAGAGAGCTCGTCCACGTTACCTGTCTTTGTCGGTGGCACAGCCGTGCAGGAGGCATCTCCAGGCGAAAGCAAACCCCTGATAGCACCCGATCTGTGAATTTATAAAACATTTAAGAGGGCGATTAGCAATCAGGCTCTCAGACTGCGGCCCCGGAAACACCTCAGCGGGTGGCAGCCCGGCAAGAAGGCCCGTCCCCCGGAGTCCCCTCCACCCGCAGCAGGCCGGCCCACGCGGCCAGGAGAACACGGAGGAGAAGGCGGCGCCCGGCTTCCGAATTCAGGCGTGAGGCACAGCGTCACCTCTGCCTCGCTGCCTCCGATCGCTCGCGCGAGCGTCACAGGGACCCTCAAGCAGCCCACGGAGAGGTCCGCGCAGCCAGCACAGCCCTGCGAGCGAGCCATCCGGAAGTGGTGCTCCCCGGCCCTGTCGAGCCTTCCTGTGGCTGCAGGCCCGGCCAGTCTGGACTCCAGCGCCACGCGGCCCGGAGCAAGAAGCACCCAGTCCCGCGGCCCACACCGCTTGTGGTCATTTGCTTTACCGCGACGGGCATCTAACGCGGCCACGACTGCCACCGGCTGGAGCCGGTCACCCGCAGCGACGGGCAGAAGAGAAGGAAAACCGTGGGCTTCGCAGACTTTCCAGGGGAACGGAAATGGCGTGTGGTCACCGGACACAGGGTAAGGGTTCAGCTGCTTGCGACACAGGGCAGCCCTGTGATACTCCGGCGTAAACGGAGGTGACCGAGGACTTGTGTGCTCGTCCCCCAGACCGCACGGTTTCCCTCCCGTTACACAGGCACACCCCAGCGACCCCGCGGACGGTCCCAGACCCCCGCAACAGACGATGCTGGGGTTTCCCAGCGTGTGTGGAGGTTACGTTTACAGCACCCAGTGCTGTATTACGTGTGCGATCGCATTTTGTCTTAGAAAAACAACGTACGTCCCCCGTTTACAAATACTTTACTGCTAAAAACTGCTAACCGGCATCTGAGCGTTCAGCAAGCCATCACCACTGATCACAGACGACCAACACGAAAATCACAGTTAATGAGAAGCTTTGGGGGGCGCCCGGTGACTCAGTCGGCTGAGCATCGGACTCCTGATCCCGGGCTCGGGTCAGGATCTCAGTTTCGTGAGTTCGAGCCCCACGTCGGGCTCTAGGCTGATGATAGTACGGAGACTGCCTGGGATTCTCTGTCTCCTTCTCTCTGCCCCTCCCCCACTCACGCTGTCTCTAAATAAATAAATAAATAAGTAAACATTAAAAAATTAAAAAATAATAATAATGGAAAGCTTTGAAACGTTGCAGGAACTACCAAAGTGTGGCCCGGAGACATGGAGCGAGCAAATGCTGCTGGAAAAATGGCAGCAACAGACTTGCCCGACCTGGGGTCGCCACAGAACTTCAGCCCGTAAAAACCACGCTATCCGCAGAACTCCGCTCGCTCGGTCTGCACGGAGAACGTCTCTCCACCCACACTGCCCAGACCACTGCTGTTTCAAGAGGCCTGACGGGGGCGCCTGGGGGGCTCAGTCGGTTGAGCGTCCGACTTAGGCTCGGGTCATGGTCTCCCGGTTCGTGGGTTCGAGCCCCGCGTCGGGCTCTGTGCTGACAGCTCGGAGCCTGGAGCTGCTTCGGATTCTGTGTCTCCCTCTCTCTCTGCCCCTCCCCCGCTCATACTGTGTTTCTCTGTCTCAATAATAAATAAACATTAAAAAATTTTTTTAAAGAGGCCTGACGTTCTGGCTCTACCATCACAGCAAATTAGAAACAAAAGAAAAGGATTCATTTCTAAACGGGGCGTTCCCACTTACCTCAGACCCGACTTTGGCTCCGTGCAACGTGCCATATTGTCTTCCTTCAATTATGCCCAAGCTGCTGCCTTCTTCGTAGCCTTCCTGATATCCTTCCCCGTGAAACCTGCGAGGGAGACACCAGCTTGATCAGAGGAACGGGAGAAAGGGTGTCTTTCCTGGAAAAATTCTTCTCTCCCTCGATACCCAGACTCGGCAAGACAAGACACAGTATAGTAGAGACGATATGGGATTTAAGTCAGAAAACAGGTTCCGGGGGCGCCTGGGCGTCTCAGCCGGTTAACCACCCGACTCCCGATTTCGGCTCAGGTCATCGTCTCGTGGTTCTCGAGTTCGAGCCCTGAGGTGGACTTCACACCGACAGCGTAGAGCCTGCTTGGGATTTTCTCTCCCTCTCTCTACCCTCCCCTGCTCACTCTCTCTCTCTCTCTCTCTCTCTCAAAATAAATAAATAAACTGAAAAAAAAAAGAAAGAAAAAACTTTAAAATACTTAAAAAGGAAAACTCAGGTTACAATCCCGGCCCTACCCCTTCGTCAGTATCTCGCTGGCAAGTCACCACCCCTCTTGAAACTCAGTTTAAACCCAATCTGCCTCTTGTACATGAAGGGGGAGGGTGTGGGTAAATTTGTGGTTCCCAAACCTAGTAAGATACCAAAATCACAGAGGAAGAAATTTTTTTTAATGTTTATTTATTTACTTATTTATTGAGAGAGAGAGAGTGCGTGCGAGCAGGGGAGGGGCAGAGACAGAGGGGGACACAGCTTCCGAAGCAGCTCCAGGCTCCGAGCTGAGACCATGACCTGGGCTGAAGTCCCACGCTCGGCCCGACCGACTGAGCCACCCGGGCGCCCCCACAGGGAATGTTTAAAGACACAAATTCGAAAGCCTTGTCCCCACAGCTGGTAAATCTGCAGCAAGACCCGGGAATCGACTGCTGTGAAACCTCCGAGGTGCCTCTAGTCTGCGGCCGGGTTAGTTCTGTGCGTCTGTAAACTATGCCACTAGGTCAGGGGCTTCGAAACCCCCTGCAGCAGACGCAGGGCTTCC
Organism: Cryptoprocta ferox; assembly: GCA_028646485.1. Classification (NCBI taxonomy): domain Eukaryota; kingdom Metazoa; phylum Chordata; class Mammalia; order Carnivora; family Eupleridae; genus Cryptoprocta; species Cryptoprocta ferox. Next base: position 3,341,443 of record CM053575.1, on the reverse strand, counting down.
CGTCACAAGCCAGGACACTGGCAGAGACAAGTGCCATCAGATCCCCCTCGGCAGCGGTGCCTGGAATATAGCAAAGGCTCGGCCGCTGAGGGCTCAACAGCACAGCCGGCACCACCTTAACCGCAATCGCCAAGAATAAAATAAGCTCGTCGGAGCCCCCGAGGGGGCCGCGCGCAGCTCCCACGTACAGGCTGTGCGGCCCCGGGCAGCGCTCTGGCCTCCGCCTCTGAAAGCCGGAGCGCATCCGGGATCTGACTCACGCGCAAGGGCTGCGCCACTTAACGCGGCTGCAACTCGGCGCTGGGTTCACGGAAAGCTCTAAATACGTGTCGGCGGCCGATTGCTCAATGCCCGCTCTCTTTCAGCACCGAGGTCCGCTCATGGCTCCGGTGGGCCGGCCCCAAAGCCGCGCGGGTCCCCCGCCGTCGCAGCCCTCGGCACTCCCCAGGGGCTCCGGGGGTCGGGGGCAGGCATGACGTGTGACACATTCATCAGCAGGCCCGTGAATGCCGCCGTATGTCCCACCGCGGCGGAACAAGGAAAGGGGGCAGCGCCCAGATGGCAAAGGCCCGTCCCACCCAAGGACTGGGCGTCCCCGGAGGAAGGCAGAAGGCAGGCCGGGCAGCTGCTCGGGGGCCGCCCCGGAGCGGGAGGCGGGTCTGGGGGAGCAGCTGGGCACGTGGCGCGCCGCCGAGCACCAAGGAGCGGCCCCAGCGTCGCGGCCCCACGGGCGTCCGCGGCCTTCGCGGCCCCGCCGCCCGCGCAGCCTCCGCCGCCGCGACGCGGCGCTGGCCCGGCCCCGCCACCCACCTCTCGTCCGCCATCACGATGGCGTCGAACATGTCCTGACTCCCGGCCATGGCCCCGCGGGCTCCGCGGCCGCCGCCACCCGCGAGGCTCGGACACCCGCTCGCCGCCGCCGCGGGGGCGCCGCCGCTTCCGGGGGCGGCGGCGCGGGGCAGGCCGGGTAAGGACGGCACGCGGGAGGGCCCAGCCGGCGCGCGCGGGAGCCAGGACGCATGCGCGCCGGCCGCGGGGGCGGGGCCGGCGAGGTCCAGCGGTGCGTTTGCAACAACAACGACAAAAGAAAAGACTTCGCGTTGCGGGTGGAACGCAGCTGGAGGTGAGCGCGGAGTTGCGGTTCCACGCGGGAGCCGTGGAGGACCTCGTAAAGGGAAAACCAGTGTGTTTTACTGCGTGAGAATGCGGACTCGTGCCTGCCCAGAGCGGGATAACGTTAAAAGCTAAGGAACAATCTGGACATGTGTGTTTCATGAATAGCATCTCTAAGGGGAAGGGCGGTTCTTGTTTATAAGGAACTTACTAAAATGGATAAGCAGTGGGCCAAGGGCTTGAGCGCGGAACTCACTGGTCAGGCACAGTGGAGAAGGGGGTGTCCGTGCCCGAGACCTTGTCACGTCACCTCCCGGACGCGCCCTGATGTTGGCAGCAGAAGGATCTGCACCTGCACCGTCACGGCTCCAGCGGCCGCCAGAAATAATGTTGGAAGCAAGAGTGAGGTCGTGGAAAATGCTCCCGGTCAAGGGGGGGAAACATTCCACATATCCTCCAATTCCAATTACATTAAACAATTCTGCTTTTAAAAAGAATGAAAGTACACCACCCAAATGTTCACAGTGACGAGATCTAGATTTTGGAATGACAGTAATTCTAAAATACCCTCTTTTATATTTTTCTCTGAGTGCCCATGTTTGCACAGTGAGCAGAAGTCGGTCTTGAGAGCATTAAGAAAAGCCCCATAAAACATTATTTTCAGGAGATGAAATTAGTTTGTTCTTTACATCTCTTTTTATTTTCAGGGTTTTTTTTTTTTTTCATCAGCACATAAAATCACAAAACATTTGGAAGGTAGGAAAACGGGCAAAACAAGCAAGCAGGTAAATCCACTCTCCCGTCGGTAAATCCACTCTCCCGTCTGCTCTGGCCACCAATTAATTTGTGCTAATATTGTTACATTATTTTCTTTGAATTTTCAGGTAAAAATAATACACATACAATTTCATATCCTTCTCACTGCCTATTAATGAGTAATAAAACTTAATATTATATTACAAACATGTCCCAAATAAGGAAGTGGTTCTTTCATTATTATATACATAAAATGGATTTTTTTAAACATAAACCTCATCAGCTGAAAGAAAATGAAATAAGCTGGGGATTTTTTTTTGTTTTCGTTTTTGTTTTTTTTTTTGCCACGGGAAAAGAATACATGGTGAGGGAAGAGACCAATTACAGGATAAAATCCATGGACATACAGTCATATATAGAACAGTGTGAATCCTAATTTCAAACTTTAAATAATTGTGTAAACCTTTGAAAGATTATATGTGCTACAAAAATCCACACAATTTGGTTCATACTATTGTTTTGGGGGGGAAAAAACAAACTTAGGAGAGATCTTCCCCCCTCCCTTGTGCTCCATGGTTGTGTTCCTAAAATACTGTCTTGACCCAGATGGTTTTAACATTAAAGGGTCAGAGATTGGTTATGTTATCTTGGATTCTTTTCCTTTTCCTTTTTTTTTTTTTTTGGAGGTTTATTTATTTACTTTTGAGAGAGAGAGAGCATGGGGAAGAGGCAGAGAGAGAGAGGGACAGAGAGAGAGAGACAGAGAGTCCCAAGCAGGCTCCAAACTGTCAGCACAGAGCCCGATGTGGGGCTTGAACCTATGAACTGTGAGATCCTAACCTGAGCCGAAATTAAGAGTCAAACACTTAACAGGCGCCTCTGTTATCTTGGATTTCCAATACTTGTTCACAAATAGCTTCATTTTCAAACAAGGACAAGACTTTTAAAACATGGCCTCAAAGGTAGAAAAAGGCAATTTTAAAGTACAAATGTAATGTATTTCAAAATTCTTTTTTATAAGGATTATCTTCAACTGATTTAAAAAAATTTTTTTAAATGTTTATTTTTGAGAGAGAAACAGAGCACAAGTGGGGGAGGGGCAGAGAGAGAGGGAGACACCGAATCCAAAGCAGCTCCAGGCTCCGAGCTGTCAGCACAGAGCCTGACGCGGGGCTCAAACCCACAAACCATGAGATCATGACCTGAGCCGAAGTCGGACACTTAACCAACTGAGCCACCCAGGGGCCCCCTCAAAATTCTTAAATAAGCTTCAAATTTAGTGTCCTTTTCAGCACCTGAACCCATTAAAAAGTAGGTAGAAAAACTCTGAATTAATATTTCTCCCTGTTATATTGTTGAGTTTTTGAGAAATCATTGTGATACTTGTTTGTGTCGCTCTTAGGAACTGAAATTTCTCCATTTAAATGAAAGGAAAACTAAGGTTTTCGAAGGTATAGAACTTTCTCAGCTTCAATTCTTAGGATCTCTGAAAGCTGCCTTGATTATATTTATTCTAATGGCTTCAAAACACTATTATTAAATATTTAATTTATAACAAAAGTATCAAGGGGATGATATAATCAACTCCTGGGAATCCACCGTATTACCAAATAAAACACTCTTTAAAAAATTGTAATGTTTCACATATATCTTGTTCAGGTTCAAAGAGAACCAAGTTGATATAAGTAAAGAGAAAAACGAAATTCATCCAAGTTCGTTGAGAAGTATTCACTTACTGGAATTGATTTGTTTTTTGAAGTTTACCTATATCTGTAGCAAAATATTCATCGGCCTGCAAAACTAGCCAGAATGAACCTGAATGTTTCGATTTACAGTTGTGAATCTGGAAACACACCCATTTTGTTAGGACAGAAAAAAAAAAAAAAAAAAAAGCGAGATAAAAACAAAATGTGTCATTTGTTCCCCAGGTGGTTAAAAAAAGGAAAATTCAGGTCTCTCAACCAGTTTCATATATGTTTCAAAATCTCCAGGGGCCCCTGGGTGACTCCATTTAGCCAAAGCGTCTAACTTTGGCTCAGGTCATGATCTCACGGTTCGTGGGTTCGAGCCCCGTGTCCGGCTCTGTGCGCTGACATTGCAGAGCCTGCCTGGGATTCTCTCTCTCTCCCTCTCTCTCTGCCCCTCCTCCACCAGCTCTCTTTCTCTCTTTCAAAATAAATAAGTAAACGTTAAAGTAATAATAATAATCTGCAAGCGTAGGGTCCTTATCTTGTTGCAGATTAATTCTGTCTTTGGCTACAGAGCTGAAGTGCTCATTTCTGGCTAATGGATTGACAAGATTAAGAATAATCTTCATCTTCTCCTTGATGTGTTTCTGCGTTTGATTTTTCTTTTCATCAGGGAGCAAAAATGCCTTTCATAATCAGAAGAGAAAAAAGAAGCAATTTCAAATTCTTAAAAGGAAGTCATTTAAGTGACTTAAGATTTAAGTGAAATAAATGTCCCTCTCATTCTTTATTCATCAAAAATACATGAAGACACAACTGGGAAAAGAGGCATTTTGGAGGCTTTGAAATCCCAGTTTGACCCCTGGGACTCGAGACAGAATCCACGCTTTGGTTCCCTTGCAGGCTCTCAGGCTAATTCCCGTCTATTCTTTCCCCAAAGGAGAAGGTCTGGACCCTGCTCAGAAGGGCTATTTTCTTTTTTCTTTCTCTTTTTAACCCATTATTTTTTAATTGTTTATTTTAATTCTGGTATAGTTCACATACCGTGTTACATAAGTTTCACGTATACAATATAGTGATTCAACAATTCTATACATTACTCAGTGCTCATCATGATAAGGTTTTTTTAAAGTTTATTTACTTATTTTTTGAGATGGGGAGAGAAGCAGAGAGAAAGAGAGGGAGAGAGAATCCCAAGCAGGCTCTACTGACAGTGTGGAACCCCACACGGGGCTCGAACTCATGAACCGTGAGATCATGACCTGAGCCGAAATCAAGACTCTGACACTTAACTGACTGAGCCACCCAGATGCCCCCCTCCCCCATGATAAGTGTCCTCTTAGTCCCCTTCACCTGTTTCCCCCATGCCCCCCACTCACCTCCCTCTGGCGACCGTCCGTTTATTCTCTATGATGAGGAGTCTGTTTCTTGGTTTGCCTCTCTCTCTCTTTTTTCTTTGTTCGTTTGTTTTGTATCTTCGGTTCCACATACGAATGAAATCGTATGGTATTTGCCTTTGCCTGACTTATTTCGCTTAGCATAATACTCTCTAGCTCCATCCATGTCATTGCAAATGGCCAGATTTCATTTTTTATGGCTGAATAATATTCCATCGTGTACATATACACCACATCTTTATCCGTTCATCAATCAGTGGACACTTGGGCTGCTTCCGTAATTTGGCTACTGTAAGTAATGCTGCTATAAACATGGAGGTGCATGTACCCCTCTGCGTTAGCGGTTTTGTATTTTGGGGGTAAATACCCAGCAGTGCGATTACTGGATCGCAGGGTAGTTCTGTTTTTAACTTTCTGAGGAACCCTCATACTGTCGTCTCCAGTGGCTGCACCACTTTACGTTCCCAGCCAGAAGGGCTGTTGTCTACCTGCCTGCTCGGAGCCTCTGACGGCCACAAACCAGGAGACATGCAGAGCGACTCGGGGGTCTGGTGCTGTGACCCACGACCAAGTGACTTCTCTGAGCACTCAGGCCCTCCAGAGGGTCCTGGCCAGCAGGGGTCAGCCTCCGCCTGTGGGGCACACTCTGAGATCTGGGTCAGAGCTCGTGACCCAGGGCCCCCAGCTCCTAATCCCGCCATCTTCCTGACCGCTCTGGGGTCCAAGGGGACACGGCTAGTGCTTCCAAATGCAAGAAGGAGAAGAGGTGAGTCTGGGCAGGGAGGCCCCAGCCTCGGCTGGCCTCAGGGGGAGTCGTAAGCTAATGGAGAGGCAGCGACAACTGGGGGAAAGGAGCACAAAGATCCGGCAGAGAAGGGACAGACTTGGGCCCTGTACCCTCGTGTCAGCTTGGGCTCGGTTGTGCTGCAGGGACAGACACACCCTGACATCTCAGAGGCTTCCGCCAGAAGGGCTGGTTCCCACTCGCCCAGAGTCCAGCATGGGGGAGTGGGGGGGCATCTCCAAAAAGAAAATACGAATGTTTGAATATTCGCAGAGGCCACGATTGCAAAGCTTACTTTGCCAAGAGTCTAGTGCAGCGTAGACGCCCTGTAAATGGTGTTGAAGGAACGAGTGGGAGACCTCAGCCAGCAGGTGGTTGGCTGGGAAGCCCCCCTCCCCCCCACAGCCCAGGCCATGGGAGGGAGGAGGGGCCGGAAGTCACCGGTTTGAGCATGGCCTGCGGGGTCATCGCCATGGAGGGCGACCAGGTAGAGGGTTTCTTACCGCAGCTCAAAGCCCTCCAGAGTCTCCGTCTGTAGGTGAGGAAGCCGCGACTTGTCCAGGCTCAGCGAGGCAAGTCAGAGAAGGAGCGCTCCGCGGAGGCCACATGGGGGAAGTGAAGGCAGGACCGGGCTCTGCGCCACCCCCACGAGCTGTCCCTGGAGAGGGGGTGGGTGTGTAGGGCTCATGACCCCAGACGGAGGCCTCAGAGGGGTCTCTGCCACTCGACACCCCTTCCTTTTCTCCAGAGGGGCCTCAGCTCGGGTCCTCCAGAGTCTGCCTCCCCAGGGCTGTGGCCCCTTCGGGCCCCAGCACCCGTCGCTGAGCTTTCCCTCCCCTGGGCCCCTCCTGGCGCCCCCCTTTCCTGCCCAGCCTGGGAAAGCGTCCTGCTTTCCTCCCTCCGTGGAGCAGAAGTTCCTGCTTGGGCTCCTTCCCCAGAGCCAGGATGGCTGTTGGGCTGCCCCTTGTGTCCCCTGGCCTGAATATCCGCCTCCCAACAGGACAGTGGCGTTGGAGGGCAAGGCTGGGGCTCCCAGCACGCTCAGTACGGGCTCTGCAGCCATAAAGCCCGAACCCTTTTTTCCATTTCCTCCTCTCCTCGGCATGTGCTGCTCAAGGAAACCAGCTTTTCACAGCATCCGAAACGCATTCTCACCAACCGGGCATTAGTGGAATTCACCTCCATTTGCTCGTCTGTAAAATGGGAGGAATACTGGTACACCCCCCCCCACCCCGGGCCTTGCAGGGATGATCAGAGGATGAGTCCCTGGCATGCAGGAAATGTAATAAATGGGTTCGTAAATATTCTAAACATGATATGCTTATTTTTATAAATCTAAATACTTACATTTATACATGTCTATATTTATTTATATATTATTTTCCGGGTGCATGTCTCATGCCGGTTGCAGAAGGGAAGGGGCTTTCCGCTCCCTCCGCGCCCGCCTGGGGTCCAGTATCAGAGGTTCTTCCCTGCGAAATTGGACTTGCCAGGCAGGGGGCCGAGGCGGTGGGCCGCGCGCGGGCCGTTCGCGCACCCGCCACTGGGGGGCGCCGTTGCGCTTCCGGCCGCGCCTCCCAGCTCGGCCACCTGCCGCCGGGCTCGGGACATCCCTACTGGCTGCCTTTTTGCGCGCCTAGAACATTCTTATCCCGAACTTCCACTTCCCCAGCCAGGCCGCAATAATGATAATAAGGACCCACTTATCTGTGTGTCAGAACCTCTTCTTGGGTTATCACTTGTAATTCTTTAAAATGCGCCCTGGAGACGGATTTTATCAGTATTGCTTCGGGTGGACATTGAGGCTCCGGGTGTGGGGGTGGGGGCTACTTGGCTTCTAAGGGGCAGATGTTAAAGCCATCCCAGGGTGGGCGACCCGAGACCACATGGCCTCCCTCCATGACCACCGCCCCAGCCTCTGCCCGCCCAGCCCCCATCAGAGCAGGTCCTGGCCCACTGCCGCTGTCCAGCTGGGAGCCCTCAGATCACATAAGGAGAAGGAAATGGGGTCCGACTGACATCACCCGGCTCCGACGGACGGAGGAAATCGGTCGTGGAGCCCTGCGTCCCCGGTCTCCCAGGGAGAGCGTGCTCCCATCCGCCAGCTCTCAGACTCACCCAGGGCTGCTGTTGGATCCGACTTCGCCTGGGCCTGGGCTCCCCCCAGGCTACCTCGGCAGCAGGCCCTCTGCCTGGTGGCCCAGGAGCCACAGGGCTGGACAGCTGACAAGGAAGGAGGTGACCCCCACCACCCCCCAGCCTGCCTCGGGCCTCTCCTGCGCCCACCCTGCTGGGGCCCTACTGGTCCTGGGCTGGCGTGGGTGGTGGGTGAAACTCCGGGCCTGGCGCCCTCACCGTCAGCCCCCAGTCCTTCCTAACATAAACTGAGTTGCGGTGGTTAAAGTGAGAGTGCGATCCAGCAGCCTCTGGAAAGGCGTGTGATGTGCGTGTCCTTTCCAACATGGTGGTTCTACTCAGCTTCCCATCGGCCATGGGACGAATGATGCTCCCCAAAAAGGTACGTCCAACTCTCAACCCCCAGAACCAAAGAATGTGACCTTAGTTGGGAAAAGTGTCTCTGCAGATGTAAGGATCTCGAGCCGAGATCATTCTGGATTACCCACCTGGGCCCTAAATCCAGCGGCAGGTGTCACATTATGACACAGAAAAGGAGACACACAGAAGAGCGGCCACGTGAAGACAGAGGCAGAGGCTGGAGGGGCGCAGCCACAGCCCAGGGATGCCTGGAACCCCCCCAGAAGCTGGGGGAGGCGGGAAGGACCCTCCCCTAGAGCCTCTGGAGGGAGCACGGTCCCGCCCACACCTGGATTTTGGACACTGGCCTCTAGAACTATGGGAATATATTTCTGGTTCTCTGTGATTTGTTACGGCAGCGCTAGGAAATGAACACAGCCCTCCAGGAAGCTGCTTGAGGGTGTCCCCCAACCCGGGACAGGGGAGGCAGGAGGTGCGGGCAGGGGGAGCAGACGGGTGCAGAGAGGAGTGTGCGGTGCTTGGAACCACGGAGGCACGTAAGTATGTGGCCACACATGCAGACAGAGCCCTGCAAGGGGCCAGGGTGGGCGAGGAGGGGCGTGGGAGGTGGACCTCCCCTCTGCACCTCGTCTGCTCTTTCACAAATGACTCGGGCACTGTCATTAGTGTGATTAAATGCACACCCCTTTAGGGGCAGCAGGGCAGCTCGGTCATTTGAGTGTCCCACTCTTGATTTTGGCTCAGGTCATGATCCCAGGGTCCTGGGATCGAGCCCCGTGTCAGGCTCTGTGCTGAGCATGGAGCTTGTTTAAGATTCTCTCTCTCTCTCCCTCTCTCTCTCTGCCCCTGCCCTGCTCACACTCTCTCTCTCTAAAATATTTTTAAATAAATAAAACTACACACCCCTTTAAAAGGAATCTCACATGGAATCCAAGGACCCCACAATCAACAGGTGGGAGGTGGGACCCCCCCCAAAGGGCCAAGGGGGTCTGCCGCTGGTGTCGGAGCTGGGGCCAGCAAGGACTCCTCCCAGGCCCCCCGCTCTCCCCTCCCCGTTGTCCAAGAGCCCTGGCTGCCACAGAGACCGCACTCCATCCACGTGGCCTGGTGGACTCCGGCCCGGATGTCCCCCATTCTATTCTACACCCCACGGCACATGGGGCTTCCCAGGGACCTGCGCCCTGGTGACGGGTAACCCCCCTGTCCCTCCATGGCCCTCGGGATGGAGTTTGCCTTCCCCATCTGGCCAAAAAGGAGCCCCCCTCACCCGGGTGTCCCTCCGGCCCTCGCCGTGCCTGCTCGTCCTAGAGACTGGCCTCAGAGCCAGCTCCCCGGGGCACTCAGAGCTTGGGGACTCACCACTCTCCTGCCAGTCTCCTGCCAGCAACACAGGCAGTGCACCCACACCTTCCAGGGCCTTCCGTGAGCCCGTGGGGTGAAGCAGGGAGACTTCGTTCTTGGGGAGACAGGGAGGTGCAGGTTCAAACTCTCACCTTCTCTTCACAAGCAGACCACATGGAGAAAGACAGGCGTTTGCTACGAGCCCAGGGACAAAATGCTATAGACGGGGTGGCTTGAACACTCATTTCCTGTCTCTGTTCTGGAGGCTGGAAGGCTGAGGTTGGGTCGCCCCAGACGCCTCTCTCCTTGGCTCGCAGACGGGTCTTCTCCCGTGAGTCCCCATCCTGTCTTCCTACGAGGTTGCCAGGACTGAATCACCTCTTTTATTTGATTTTTTTTTTTTTTTTATGTTTGGAGCACGAGCAGAGGAGGGGCAGAGAGAGAGGGAGACGCAGAATCAGAAGCAGCTCCAGGCTCCGAGCTGTCAGCACAGAGACCGACCCGGGGCCCGAACTCACAAGCTGCGAGATCATGACCTGAGCCGAAGTCGGACGCTTAACCGACGGAGCCCCCGATGCGCCCCTTAATCACCTCTTTTAAAGGTCCTATCTCCAAATCCAGTCACATTCTGGGGGCTGGAGGACGAAGAAAGTGACTGAGTCCTGTCTTCCTCCGCAGACGGGGAGGAACGAAGGAGAAACACGGCCAGGCTCGGACGGAGGGCAAACCAGGGCCATATGTCGCCAGCAGCCCGGCCTCGAAGGAGCGGCCAAAGTCAGTCCTCCGAAGAAATGACAGAAAAAGACTTGGAACTCAGAGAGGAACAGGGCCCATCAGACTGGTAAAGCCAGGGGCAAATATTAGACCATCCTCATGAGCGTTTTAAAGTCATACTGGGGGGTTGAGGCAAAAATCGTAACAATATCTGATGTGGTGCTTAATGTATCTCTGTCTGTCTGTCTGTCTGTCTCTGTCTTTCTCTCTCTGCTCCTGGTTGCCAAAGATACCCCTTCTCTACCCTCCCCTTCCCTTAATTGAGGCTCCTTTCTCTTGACCAATAGTCGGGGCGGGTGACTCAGGGCTGGCCAGTCCGAGCATCCGGGCCCCTGGCTGCAGAGATCTGGTAGGGGATGCGCATGGGACAACGGAGGGGGTCTGGGATCCTTGTAGGAGCTGTTGGGGGGACGGGATGCCCGTCGCCCCTGCTGAGGCTGCAGGAGGATAGAAAAAGCCTGGAGCTGCTGGCGGCCACCGGTCATCCCCGAGGGAGAAGATGCCCCAAAGCCCAGCAGCCACCCCACCCCCGCCGGAAGCCAGGCAGCCGGGCCGGGTTAGTAAGGTGAGGCACCCCCAAGAGTAACACAGCCTGAGGCTTCTCCCTTCACGGGTGGGACTCTGGAATTCTGCGTCTGGGATCTCACCACTGGACAGGCTTGTCCAATTGAACTACTTCCTGCCCCTGCTACTCTCTCGCCATTTGACCCCGTCGGTGCTGTGGATCGAAAGCGAGGGCCACCAGATAAGATCCAGGGCACCCGGTTAAATTTGAATTTCAGATGAACAGTGAATCGTTCCTCAGTATAAGTATGTCTCCTCTTGCGTGGGACGGACTTACACTAAAAACTGTGGTGCTTATCTGAGATTCAGATTTAAATAGGCATTGCTGTGTTTGTGTTTGCTAAATGTGACAACACTGTCCAAGGCAGGGAAGGGAGATGCGGCAAAAAGGCAAGCCCACCTTCCTGAATGTGGAGCCGAGGCGGGTCGGGGGGGGGGGGGGTAGGTGCAAGGGAGCAGCCCTGAAAAATAATCCTTGCCTCCTGCCACAGGGCCCACGTCATCCCTCTATATGGATGTCATCCATAGAGACAATGAAAATGTATCAACCATCAATACGCTAGTGTGAATTAGTTTACAAAGATGTGCGTTTACTCATTACTGTCAGCCGTGCTGTAGGGAGGAAACTCGACACATCATCTTTCCCCTGAAGCCTTTGTCTCCAGAGCACAAATGTAAACTGTTTTCCTCTGGCTCTCAGCCTTGGCTGCACATCTGACTCACCGGGGAGCTTTACTAAATCCTAATGTCCGGGCCACACCCATTCCAGTTAAACCAGGGTCTCTGGAGATGGGACCTAGCTATCGGGTTTTCCCCTAGGTGATTCCAGCGTGCAACCAGACTCAAGAACCAGTGGAAATAACTGTTCAGGTCTGGACCGGGCATCCTGCGATGTAATTCCATTCGATTCTCCGAGCAGTCCCTCCATGCAGACGTGGTTCGTCTCACAGACCACACGAGGAGGCAGGCTCGGAGCGGTGACCTGACTTACTGGAGGGGACAGAGCAGGGGACTCATCGCCTGACCCCACAGCCCTTCCGCCATGCTGCTTCTGGACTATGCAACTTGGGATGCGTGCTTCCCTCTCTGGTCCTGTCCTCTGTAGAACAAGGGGTGCACGATGCTCCCGGCTGGTCACAGCAGGTGTCATCCGGCCTATTGTCGCGTGGCGTGAGAGGCGCCTCATGAAATGGCCTCGGTAGACTTTAACCACGATCTTCACAGTAGCAATGGCTGACGCCACCGCACAGGAACTCCCAGCCGCAGGAGTGATCTGGACACGTCCACGTCCACGTCCACGCCAGGCACCACGTGGCTCCTCCGCTCCTCGCCTCTCTCTCCATCCTTGTCCCATTTTACAGGTGAGGACATCGAGGCTCAGAGAAGTCGAGGATTCGCTCCAGAGTGAGCAGTGAGCAGGGGAATTTTGCCCAAAAACACGCAGCCGACTGCTTTCACAGTTTTGGGCTGTGGAATGAGGGGCTGCCGCTGGCATCTAGTGGGATAGAGACCAGAGTCGCTGTTCATCATCTTAGCACACTCAGGAGCACCTGCCCCGACAGAGAAATCTGTGGCCACAAATGTCAATTCGCTGAGGGTGAGACACAGAGTCAGGTCAGGCCATTGCTAGCGGGGGTTCAGTTCCCACATCTGAACACATTCCTACGCTGTGGCTGCCCTGAGGCGCAGGACAAGGCCGGCACCCAGGCAGGAAGGGAAGCTGAGTCCATCCAGCCGCCACCTCTGGGTTTAATCTAACCTATTATTTAATCCACCTGAGCCTCAGCTTAAGGGACGGTGGCAACGACCCAGGAGCTTCCGTAGAAAGTGCAGTTTTAAACGCAGGACACACACACACACACACACACACACACGAAGCGTGTCCTCTGAGCCCAGCACTGGGATCGCTTCCCTTCCCGGCGACCCCGCTCTTCCTCACAGACACCCAGCTGGATGACGAAATGCAACCTTCAGTACAAATTGTGCTTTAATGTAGAAAACAAAACTCACGTACGTCATAAATACGACTTGGGGGTATAAATAAAATAAGAAAATAAAGAGATGTACGTATCAAACAAAATAAATTACTCATAAATACCACGTTGGAAACTAAGTGCTGGGGAAAGGCCCCCCCTCCCCCACCCCGGCTGCTTCCGCAAGCGACTGGCCAAGATTTGGGGCTTCCAGATCCAACATTTTCTGGCTCTTTGGATGAAATGTGCCGGCCAAGTCCTGTGGGACAGCAAGGCGTGGTGCCCGGCAAGGGGCTGGGGGAATGGAAACAGCCCCAGAGGACGGTGTCCAGGCCTCTCTGGTCCGTATCCACGGCACTTAAGGAGGGAGGACGCCAGAGACAGTGCTGTGTGCGGCATCGGGAAGGGCGTAGGCTTGCAGCCGGCCCCACGACCCGAGCAGATGGTCCCATGGAAACGTGCATCGTCCTGGCAAGGGCTGCTGGCACTGTCCTCACGTCCTGTCCCTCTGAGTGGGTGGTAAGGTGGCCGTGCACTTGGGAGAACCGGTCTGAGCCCCGGCAAGCGTTGGGTTTGTGCAGGGCGCTGGCCGCCCAGCGGGGAGCAGGTGAATTCCCGATGTGCCCTGGGCAGGTGGCCAACGAGTCCGGCCAAGGTCATCTGTCCCAGAACCAGCCGCAGTCGGGAGTTCTCGAGATTTACCCAGGCTGGAGGAGGCCTGAGGGCCGTCCCTGCTCCTGAAGCCTGGCGGGCCGTGCCTGTACTCGGTCAGTTCTGTCCTGGGCGAGGTTTGCGGAGAGTCAATGAAGCTCCTTGGAGTAGAGACTTCCGTCAGTTCTCCTGTGGAGGAGTCAGATTTACCTAAGGTTTCACAAAGCTGATCACCTGTACGTGAGTTTTAAAGGACGGCTTTTCTCCCGGCTGCCCTGCTGGGAACGATGGAGACCTGTAGAAAATTTCAGCTTGGCCTTAGTACCTTCCCAAAGGTAGTGAGCTCCCAGTCAGTGGAGATATTCAAGCAGAATCAGGGCGGCGCGGCAAATCATCCGGCAACGGCGAAGGTGCTGGGAGGAGGGCTTACAATTTCATGCTCATACAAGGCTCTATCCGCTAGGAACTGACACGGTCAATGTGAAACTCTGTGTATGTACAAGTTCTCTCTGTTTCTTTCTAGAGCTAAATGGAACATCTTCGAGCCCGGGATCGTAATTGTTGAGGCACGGCCAGGACCCACTTTGCAAACACCCCAGGTCTGGGGTCCTGGCCTCTACAGGCGGGGGCCGGGGCGGGGGGGCGGGGGAGGCCACGGCCTCAGTTATTTTTGGAAGCTGGGACTCTTCACTAGTCCCACTTTGGTGCCGATCCCAAAAGGGTCCATGCTGTCTGTTTCTAGGGGTGAAGAAAACCTGTCCGACTCCGCGTGGTCCTGGAGGTCCCTGGGCTCTGCTGGGCCGCCGGGCAGCATGGGCAGGAAATGGGACAGGGGCAGAAAGCCCCGGCCCCTGTACAGCTGCCTCTGTTTGGCGCTGCTCAAAGACACGGGGAGACGGTGCTTCTTGGACTGGTACACGTTGTAGCCATCAGGGCGGATCTCCTCCTCGAAGGCACAGTCCCCAGCCGAGTACTGAAGCTAGGGAGAAAACAGGCAGCCATGAGCACCAGTGGGGGCCCCCCGGGGGCGACACCCCCAGAAGGAGCAGAGAAACCGGGCACAGGTGAGCGTCTGGGCCGCACACTTCCGCTTGGGTCCGCGTGATGGCCTGTGCGCATAGTTTAAGGTTATATAAAGTATGAAGGCATCTTAAGTTCACGGTTATGTATGTAAATATTACTTATCTACATCAAGTCTGCGTTACCCTAATTAATATACTCATCGTGTGTATGCTAATATATATAAATGTGAAAAATTAGGGGCGCCTGGGGGGCTCGGTCGGTTGAGCGTCCGACTTCGGCTCAGGTCACGATCTCGCGGTCCGTCGGTTCGAGCCCCGCGTCGGGCTCTGTGCTGACGGAGCCTGGAGCTGCTTCGGATTCTGTGTCTCCCTCTCTCTCTCTGCCCCTCCCCCGCTCATGCTGTCTCTCTCTCTCTCAAAAATAAATAAAATAAAAACATGAAAAAATAAAATAAGCGTGAACAATTATAACATTAAATGTTAAATATATACTTGTTAAATATAAATTTATACATATCAGTGTTTTATACACTTCTATGCCCTTCACACACACACATGCCTCAGGTATGTGTTTCATGGATATACGCAAGATATCCATTTACAGGCATCTTTTAGGTCTCTCGCTAAATCATGTCACTTAAACTTAGTCGTGTTCCGAGCAATAGGGGCAAAATCAGAGGTGTGATACGTATACCGGGTCCCTCACCCTTTATGTTAAATGCAGAACCGTTGACGTTAAAAGGTCCCTGGCATCCATGGCACTTTGGGAGACGCTGCCAAACTAGGTGCGCTCTCCCAATCCAACCTGGGGCCCAGGTTAAACAGAGGGTGATCCAAGGGAACATCAGGGCTCCCTCATTCGGTGGGGGAGAGCCTTCCAGGCAGCCTGCCAGGATTATCAAGATAAAGGCAGTCCCCTCCCCCCCAGGCCCAAGACGGAGCCTGGAGCCTGCCCACTGCGGGTGGCCGGAAATGCAGGGGGTGGCCGGAAATGCAGGCGGAAGGGCAAAAACAGCCCCTGGGGTCCCAGAACACTGGTGGCAGAGAGGTAGCAGTGGGCCAAGTCAGGTGCCAAACTGGGGGAGGTCATTACCCCGTGGGGG
>CM053575.1:3244254-3325681 GCA_028646485.1 Cryptoprocta ferox | reverse complement strand
AAATAAAACAAGGGAAGGAAGGAAAAGCAAATGCTGCAACTCTTTTACTTTGTTGGCCCCCATGCTCTTCTCCAGACAGAAAATGAAGTGATTTCAAGTTTCTTGGAGAAAGCGGAATTTGTTAAAAAATAAAATAAAACAAAAACAAAAGCAAACCATACCCATGGAATCAAGAGGCAGAACAGGATTTTAGGTTAAGGGACGTCCCCCGGCCCCCATCCCCTGAGTTTGGACTGAATGGTGGGTAGATCCATCTGCCCGGAGGTCCTCCAGCCACTACTCGCCCCCCCCACCCCCCAAGTAACTGTCACAATAACAAAAGTTGCAACGGAGCGTTTGGAGTGGGTGTCAGCTTTCAGCAAGCGACCACCTCGGTCCTTCCCTCCCTTCTAGTCCTTTCCCTGGCAGCCCTCGGCCATAAAACCTGAAGCAGGCTCTCTGGATGTAAATGGAATACACTGACCTCAGAGCCACAAAACAACGGAGACACTAAAGATTCGCGCTGCGGGGGAGGCCCGGCGTCTGCATCTTTCCTGGGTGGGGGGCGGGGGCATCCCGGGAGGCGCGGTCTCCCCGCCCCCCTTCGCCCGGCTCCAGCATCCGAGGCCCCGGCCCAGCGGGGCTGCATTGAGGCCCAGCGCCATCCCGGGACCTCACACAGCCTCTTCCGTGCGCCCCGGGCGCGGGCGGGGCGCGGGCTCCCTTTGAACTCCCGGTCTTTGTTCCCAGAGACCCGGACCCAGCATCCGCACACTTCCTGCCCTGAGACCTCGATGGTTACCTGGGCCTTCCCAGCGCGGTCCCCCCAGCAGCCCCCACCCCCACCCCCAAGCATCTGCAATACAGGTGACCCGACACAGGGACGCACGCGCCACTGGGACGGGATTCTAAGGCGTCAGCGAAACCACACTGCTGTGCTCCTAGATAAAAATCAATGGGCAGAAAATCTCCCCAATCCCAAATGTGATTTTTTTTTTCTGACTTATTTGAAGATTGGCTTTTTCAAAAAGATCCAAGTTGTGAATATACTTTCTCGTTCTTTCCTTTTATTTTTTACCGCAGGGAGGGAAAGGGAGGCGAGGACCACACACGCGCCAGCCGAGACTGCAAAGGCCCGAGGTGGGTGTAACTGTTTAATATCAAAGAAAGCCTGAGGCCAGCGTTTCCTCTGTCCTACTGGGCCGGCCTTCGGCTCAACTGCAGAGGCAGGTCGCGTCCACTCTGTGGCCACTAGCCGGACCGTAAACTTCCGTAGAAAACATTCGCACTTTACATGAACCTGGCCCTTTGCCTTCCGAGCTCCATGCCGGACCCCGCGGCGAAAGCGAGGAAACCCTGCATTCGATTCAGGGCGCCCCCCCTCGCAGCAAGGCCCCGCCTGGGGGCCGGCGCAGGACCCGCGCCCGAGCGCGTAACCCCCGGTGGAGACACCTACCAGCCCTTGCATCCTGCCGTCGGCGCCCATGCAGAGGTACCGGACGCTGTGCACGCCCTTGATGGCCACGGTCCGCAGAGCGACTGCCCTGATCTCCACCAAACCTGAGCGGGAGGGAAGCAGGAGGCTGTAGCCGGGACCCTGTGGGCCCACAACACGTGGATGAGGTCGGTGCACCGGCCCATGCCCTCCCCCACCCCTCCACCTCCTCGTGCCTGTCCAGGACCCTGGGGAGGGAATGGAACACCCAGGTTCCCGGGGGTGGGGGCGGGGTGTGTGTGTGCGGGAACCGAAGGTGGCGAGTGAAGGTTAACGCGTGGGTGCGGTGGGTCCACGTGCCGGTGCGCTCACCCCTCAGCTCCCCACGCCGTCAGGGACCCCGGGCAGGGGGCAAAACGCAGAGATGCCAAGATGTAGGATTCCCCCAAGGACGTAAATGTTCGAAGGGGCACCGGGGCGGGTGGGCACTCACTGTGCGCGCTCTGGCTCCGCGCGCAGTCCACCCCGCCGTCGGCTCGGATGCGCAGGAAGCAGCTGGAGAGGCCGTGGGGGCCGGCGGTGTACAGGTGCCGCAGGCGGATGGGCTCACCCCAGCCGTAGTGCACGTGAGGCCCCGCGTCCGAGAAGGCAAGGGGGCGCCCGGCTGCTGCCAGCCAGAGACCGGCTAGGACCAGGACGCGGGTTACCGCGCGCTGGCTCGGCGCGCTCCGCATGGCACCTCCCTCGGGCTCAGGGCGCAGTCCTGGCGGCGAGCGTGCGGGAGGCTGGGCGGCAGCAGGGCTGTGCGTGTCGAGGCGCGGTGCGTCCCTCGAGCAACGGTGCGCTCCGGGCGCCTGGGCGCTCAGCGCTCCTGCTCCGACGGCGCGGTGGCTCCAGGCCCGCGACCTTATATAGTGCGTCTTACCCGCCCGGCGGGTGGGTGCCCGCGACTCCCGAGCATTTCTTATCAGGATTGCATCAGCCCTCCGCCCCCCGCACACACCCACTCACACCCCGCCTCCTGCCCCAGCCCCTCCCCGGACCCCGCCCGGGTGACCCCGCCCCGGCCTCCCGGACCTGGGGGAGGAGTAGCCCCGCTTCACCCGAGGGTTCGGGGGAGCTCCTCGCGGCAGCGCGGTGGCGGGGCCGGGGGCCCGGTCGCTCTTGGCAGGGCCAGCTTGATTGTATAAAGCAATAAATGAAGACAACCGGCCCCGCCCCCAGGCCACGGGCTCCCCCCGGGAACGCGCCTGCCTCGGGGCGTTAGCAGGAGCGGGGAGCAGGAACCCCGTGACGAGAGATTGGGGGCGCTGAGTTTTGCACCCCTCGCTCCCGGTCTGGAGAAGCCTCGCCCTGGCTTTGGAGCGCTCTCCCCTTAAAAGCCTCCCCTCCACTCCCTGCCGCGAGGGTCCTAGCCGTCATATCTCCAGATGCAACGCTGTCCATTAGAATTTCCCCCTGCAGCTCGGACTAGCTCACGCTTTCCTGGTTTTATGTTCTCGCGATCCCTGCCCCCCTCCCGCCCCTTTTACCCCGGTAAATTGCCCCCCGACGGGGGGCCGGGCTCGAGTCCCGGGAGGAACAATGGGGGAGTGGCGCGCGGCGGCCGCTAGATGGCGCTTCGGCCCCGGTTTCGGCCTCGGCGCGGGCGGCGGTGCTCGGAGCTGGAGCGACCGTCCCGCGGGCGCCTCCGCGGAGGCCTCCCCGCTGCGGACGGGGAGACTCCGACTTCCCGGCTCGGGCCCGGCGCCGCGCGGGGAGGCCCCTCCGTGTCTGCGGCGCCTTTTGTCCTTGGTCCGGTCCTCGGGTCCCTGAGCCCCTCTCTGGTGCCTGGGCGCGCTGTCTTCCGGGGACGGGGCGGGGGGCGGGGGGAACAACGCGATCGGAGGAAGGGGAAGGGGGGGGACGAGCAGTGAGGGGCGCTGCTGGGATGGGGGCGGGCACCAGAAGGGGAAATTGGGGCCCCTTGGATAGGTGGTTCCTGCAAACCAGACTTTCTCTGTGCGTCCGGAGAACGCCATGGCGGGAAAGAGAGGGTGCTCCAGGGGACCCTTCCGCCCGTTCTTCCTCATTTCCTCTCCAAACCCCCACACTCCAGGGTGTGGGGCCCCAGGAGGCCAGTTTTGGGGAACAGCCGAGCTGTCTCGGCACCAATGGGCGGGCCAGCAGTAGAGACAGGGGGAGAGAAAGCAGTGCCAGGCCTAATGAATTTCAATGAGTAAAGGCCACGTTCAATCCGCAGTCAGTGACTGGCGTTAATGACGGAGCGTGCAGAAAATGTCACCAGGGAAGGCTTTACAAAACGACATCATCTCAAAGGCTTTATAGACCAGGACCCCCGCGCTGCGTGTCTTGGTTCAGAAAGCCACGGCTTCTGTTAAATCTAATTACTTCCCCCCTGTGGCTTTAAATCGACAGCGGCCCCTATGAAACTTAATTGCCCTTCCCTGCAGCTTTCGTTTTAAAGATCCTGGATAAATGCGGGGCGGCGAGGACGATGGCAGAGGCTGCATGGGGGGGGGGGCGTGCACCCCAAATCGGCCTGGGGCGGGGGTGGGGGACATCCCAGCCTCTGGCTCCACCCCCTACTCCTCGGCTGTCCCTCCCAGGGCCGCAGGGGGTGTGGCCACTGTGATCTCGGAGCTCGGGAAGGTGGGCGAGACCGCAGCATCCTGGGTCCAGGCCCTGCTCTAAGCACGTTAGGGGTGTTCTCGCCTTAAACCCCTCTAAGAACCTCCAGGGTATTGGGTCCCCGCCTCCTTGATCAGATAGGAAACGAGAGCCTCAGAAAAGCGGCAGCCATCCTGCGAGGAGTGGCCCCCAATTGGAACCCAGGCCAAGAAGTTCGAGAGCCCAGGCCACGCCCCCTCTGAGGGAGGGCGTGGCCTCTAAGCAGGGGCGCGCGCTCCAGGGCGCGCGCTCCGGGGCGCGATCCTTCCCCACCCCGGGTCTTTGAAGGGGGAGGAAGCCAAGAGGGGCCGAGGAAGGCGGTGCTGGCCAGCAGGGGGCGCTGCGGCCAACGCTCCAGGTGAGAGCTGCCCGGAGGAGGAGGTGAGGACCCCCACCTGCACGGGGACTCTGGCAGCCCCCAGTATGCTGGGATGGGGAGATGTGGATTCTTCTGGTGGTGACCGAACCAGCTGACCTACCCCGGCTGAGATTTCATTCACCGAGAGGAGGGGCATTTGGAGCAAGAGTCTGAGACGCCCTCGCCGCGGTGCCCAGCCCACCCAGGGCCCCAGGGGTCTCGGGCCCGGGTGACCAGAAGAGCTGGGCTTGTGAGGTTAACTGGGATCTTTTCAACTGCCCTAAACGCTTTATCTGCGGCCGCCCTTAGCTTGTCTGCGTCGCTCCTAATCGTGGCAAATGAGAGATTTTCGTTGTTTCTAAACCCACGTCCCCACAGCCAAGAACATCTTGTTCCCCTTCACCTCCAGTCTTTACATGATGAAAATGGCTCTTTCTTTTCACTTTATGGGTAGAAATTTACGTTACAATGTCAAACAGGCCTTCTTAAGCACATAAGTACCTCCGCATGCCCCTCCCAAATGCCCTGCCCCCGCCCCTCCGTTGACTTCTTTGTAATTGCAGAAACTTCTGGGTGGTGGTAAAAATCTTCCTTAGAAAGTGCAAGCTACCGTAATAGGCTGGGACAGAAAGGGCGGAGAATACTTGGGTTGGGGGAAGGCATGTTTCCTGGCCGAGCCGAGACTGGAGCTCAGGGACACCTGAGACAGTTCACTACTTTTGTTAGAAGATGCTAGAACACGCATCATTTCCCCCCAAAGCATTCTGCATCACCAGGACCCATTTTCCCCTACTTGGATCATCATTCTGAAAAAGGGGCACCCCCTTCCCCAGCCCAGAAATTGGCAGAGGCCTTATCAAAGTGGAAACAGGAAGCCTTCTTGGAGCCTCAAAGGCAAAAGGAATGCTTTCGCCTCCACGTGAGTTAGCGTGAGGACTGGCAGAGATGTCTCTATCCACGGGGAGATAAATACCATCTAGAGACCGCCTGGCATGTGTGGGTGCAGAATGGAAGGCGTAGCTACTGTTATTTATTTAAAGGCTACTCTCTGGCTCTCTTTGCCACCTTTAGTATTTATTTTAAAATGTAGCGGCCACACTGGAAAAAGACAAATCTACGGTGACAAGAAGCCCATCAGTTGTTGCCTGAGGCGGGAGATGGGGGTGGGGATTGACCAGAAAGGGGCAAGAGGAAGCTTTCTGGGATGATGGGAATGTCCTTTTTCTTGAGTGGGGTGGTAACAGGCGACAACATCGGTCAAGATTCACTGAACGGTGGCCTGAAAGTTAGGGGGCGTTTTAAGTTAGGCCTCAGCGAAGTGGAGTTTGGATATTCTCATTGCAAAAGTAGTACTTGTCTGTGGTCGAAAATTTGAAAACTACAGAAAAACACAACAGGGACAAGTCTGAAACCTAGAATGTCATGGCTGAATCATGAGCTGTTTCTATGTGGGTGAATTTCTTCCTCAGACTTTTAAAAATAATATATTTATCTTTAAAAAAAAAAAAAAACCCAGCATTTGAATTCTATCCTCCTTTCCGCCTCTGACCGTGAGTGTCTCCCAGGGCATTAAGTCCCTTTTCTAGCCCCTTCGACACTGGCAGATCTGAGTGTGTAGTCTGTCCCCTGCTGTTGGACGTTTAGGTTGTTTCCAGTCTCCTGTCACGTACGGGAGGGAATCCACGTAGACGATCTGTCACATCTGTCCACTTTGAGGAGGGGAATTACTGGGCCGCATGGCCTTTCTTCCCAGGTAGGACCCTGTCCACGCGCAAACCTGGGTTCGGGTGGGATGTGGCAGCTGTCTCCTGGAATTCGAGAAACTACCCTGCCCTGTCCACACCTGGAGGAAGACACGGCCTCCAGGCTTCTTTAGGTGAGTCTGAGACCGTTTAAGTCACAGCCACGGCAGCCCCCCGGGGACCGCCGGTCGTCAAGCTGATGCCTGTCCGTGGATTCTGTTTGTCAAAGCAGGCCGGTGCCCCACTGGAAAACGTTTGGACCCGTCAGCATGTCAATGTCTAAGAAATGCGAGAACGTGGTAAATGTCACCGAATGAAAGAAAATAAAAAGTAGCTTCATGGGAAAAAAAAAACATGAACTGTGCTAACAGTCCGACGGGCCGACAGCCGTAGCATGATAAGATTGATAGCGGAGGGCCCTGGAGCCCCTGAGTGGGGTCACTGGTGACGCAGCGGCCCCCTGGCGGGCAGGACAGCCAGGGAGCCGCACGCCCACCCCCACCCCGGGGTGCGGCCCCGCTCCCGACACAGCTCACAGCTGGCAGCTCTTTCTTGGTTTAGTTATCACTCTGTCATCCGCCTCCTCCTCCTCGGACACGGTTCCGCTGAGGGGGCGAACGTGTCTGCAAGGTTTGCAGCCGTGCCCCTCGGTGACTTGAGCGGAAGCTGACGCGTCGTTGGGGGCCAAGAAATAGTGCATGAGTCAACGGAGGGAGCCAGGAGGGGTCGATGCGGCTATGAATGCACTGGCTTCTTCCATTTGTCTGTCCTTCCCTTGCACATTCTGTCCGTCCTTCCTTCCACCCTTCGCTGGCTTCCTCACCGTCCCCAGTGCTCACTGCTCTGCCGACACTTTCTGAGCCCTTCTGACGGGTCTGACCTCATGCATCAGACCTTTCCTCACCCTGTGTTACCCCAGAGGCAGGGCTCCTGACCCCACCGGAGCGGGGGGTGCCTGGGGCACCCGGTGATGCGGGCAGGGGCCCCCACGTGGGTTAAGGTTGACCTGTCAGTTGCAGGATTGTTGGAGTCAGCGGGAGTAGCACAAACACGAACTCTCTCCGGAAGTCCCCGGCAGTGTGCCCATCCCCGGACACTGTCCCTGGCACCGTAAGCATATTTTAAGAGCACTTCCGGACTCTCATTTTCCCCATGACCTTGGGAATGCCGGGACTCCTCTTGGAGAGGCGCCCATGAGAGAAAGGCGCCCACCGGTGCTGGGAGTGAGGGCGGCCACTCGCACCCTGGACCGGAGCCAGTCCGCCTGCCTCGCTCACCTCCGGAGACGGGTCTGCTTAGCAAAGCCTTTCCTCACAGAGTCCCTGCGGTAGCGCCAGGGGCCAGCTGCTGACCCATTCTGCAGGTGAAACACCAAGGCACAAAGGCAGGCTGGCGGGAAGGAGGTTAAGCGTCAGGAACCGTGCGCAGGCTCCGAGAGAGAGAAGCCCAGTGAGGCCCCCCCAGGGCAGCACTTCTCCGCACTTGGCCCTCTGCGCCCCCCCAGGCCTGGGCGGAGACCTTCGAGCCGGACGGACATTCCCGGAGGCTGAGCTGACAGGGGCATTGAAGCAAGATGCCTGGTCATCTTATGCGTTCTTGGGCTGGACAGGACCTTTAAGGCTATTTCTTAGAAGCCCCAAATCAGCAAATGAACAATATAGGAACCACAGAGGGAGAGAGATTTGCCCAAAGACATTCAGTGTGGGGGCAACAGAGAAGGGACCAGACACACGCGATTATAGCAACAGCCCCCCCCCCCACCAACACCCAGACTCCAGGGTGACATTTGAGTGATAATAAAGTCTTTTTAGAAAGAAAATCCCCACATGCTGATGGTTCCTTTGAAGGCCCCCCTGCTTGGGGGCACCTGGGCAGCTCAGTCGGTGAAGCGTCCGACTTCAGCTCAGGTCATGATTTCATGGTTTGTGGGTTCAAGCCCTGCATCGGGCTGTGCTGACAGCTCGGAGCCTGGAGCTGCTTTGGATTCTGTGTCTCCCTCTCTCTCTGCCTCTCCCCTGCTTGCTCTCTCTCTCTCTCTCTCTCTCAAATATAAATAAACATTAAAAATTTTTAAGGGGCGCCCGGGTGGCTCAGTCGGCTGAGCGTCCAACTTAGGCCCAGGTCATGATCTCACGGGTCATGGGTTCAAGCCCCGCGTGGGGCTCTGTGCTGACAGCTCAGAGCCTGGAGCTGCTTCAGATTCTGTGTCTCTTTCTCTCTCTGCCCCTTCCCTGTTCATGCCCTGTCTCTCTCTGTCTCTCAAAAATAAATAAATGTAAAAAAAATGTTTTTTTAATTTTAAAATATGTGCACCTGCCTGAAGGGCACCTGGGTGACTCAGTCAGCTGAGTATCCGACTCTTGATCTGCGCTCATGGTCTCACGGTTCATGAGACTGAGCCCTGCGTCAGGCTCCCGGGCTGAGAGTGCAGACCCCACTTGAGAGATTCTCTCTCTCCCTCTCTCTCTCTCTCTCTCTCTGTCTCTCTCTCTCTCTCTCTCTCTCAAGATAACTAAATAAACACTTTTAAAAAATATTTTAAAACATCTGCTCAAGCAGACCGGCCACTCCAGTGGGCTGGGGAGGAGGTGCTGGGGACTGACCGACTGACTGGTGGGGAAGGAGTGTCCTTTTCTGATGGCTGGGGAGGCATTAAATGCCATGCTGAATTTTACACTTAACTAGTTATTATTATTTTTAAATTTTTAAATATTTATTTATTTTTGAGAGAGAGAGAGAGATGGAATGTGAGCGGGGGAGGGGAAGAGAGTGAGGGGAACAGAGGATCGATCTCAACCAGGCTCTGTGCTGAAAGCAGAGAGCCCGACACGGGGCTCGAACTCACGAACTGTGAGATCATGACCTGAGCCGAAGTTGGACGCTGAACCGACTGAGCCACCCAGGCACCCCCTCGTTATTATTTCTTTAAGATTTTATTTTTAAGTAATCTCTGCACCCAACGTGGGGCTTGAACTCACAACCCTGAGATCAAGAGTCATGTGCTCTTGGGGCTTAGCCACCCAGGTGCTGCTGAATCTTACGGTTTATTTTTTTTTAAGTTTATTTATTTATTTTGAGAGAGAGAGAATGAGAATCCCAGGCAGGCTCCATGTTGTCCACGATCGAGCCCAATGTGGGTCTCGATCTCTTGAACCATGGGACCGTGACTTGGGCCGAAATTAAGAGTCAGACGCTTAACTGACTGAGCCACTCACGTGTCCCTAAATACTACACTTTAAAATGGTTGACACTGGGGGTGCCTGGCTGGCTCAGTCAGTGGAGTGTGTGATTCTTGATCTCGGGTTGTGAGTTCGAGCCCCACATTGGGTGTAGAGATTACTTAAAATGTCATTAAAAATATCTTAAAATAGATAAATAAATAAAATGGCTAACACTATGTTATGGGAACTAACCCTCAATTTTTGAGAAGTAACTTGCTGTAAAGGGCACCGCTGAGACCCTTGGGGACCTTTGGGTACGGACTACCTTTGGTCGGCTGGCCCCTGCGCGGTTAAGGGTCCTGGGCTGGGTGCCGACACCCTGGTTACGTCGAGAGTGTCCTCGCGGTGAACGCCGCGTGCCAGAGACCTCTCACGTAGTCATAATCACGACTAACTTCCACACGGTTCAGAAACCTAAATGTGTGCGTACAAGGCGGCGAGAATGCCAGTGGGGCAAAAGGGCCGTGATATCGGTGAGGGGTTCTTTGCCCCGCTCTGGAAACTTCTCTGGAGGTGTGGCCTTTTTCAAAGTAAAAAAAGGGAGGGGGAAAGCCACCCCACCAGCCTGGTACCAGCGTGTGGCAGGCATCGTGTTGTGGTCTGCAGCCCACACCCCGGGGTTCCCGGCCACGGCCCCGGGGAGGCTCAGCGAGCGTGCCGTGAATGAGTGGGGCCCCTGTCATCCGCCCCATTTTCCAGAGCAGGAAACCAAGGCCTGGGAAGCCCCGGGGCCCACCCGCAGCGGCAGCACCGAGGAGGGTGTGGAGAAGAAGTCCGGCTATTTTGGGTCTTTTGGGGCGTGTCTCCTGGATAAACGGGAGTCATGTTGCATCCCTGATGTCACAGGCAGAGGACATATTTTCCGAGGCAGCCATCCCCTGGAGAATGACCCCAAAGTCTTGTCATTCCCTCGGGAACCCTCTCTCCACCCCACCCCCATCCGACTCCGTGCAAGGAGATAGTGACTCAGTCTTTTGTCATCTGGTAGCTTCCTTTCGGTTACAAGGAATGCCTTTCTTTTTTTTCTAATGGGAATTGATTTGTACAAACTCAGTAGCTGGGTCTTACTCTGTACTGAGGATTCAGCACCTTGTCTGAAGTGCTTGCTCTCGAGTGAGACCTAAGAAGCAAATCTGCACCCGGGTCGCAGGGAACGGCCCTGTTAGGAAGAAAGAGACCTTGAGGCGTCCGGGTCCGGCTCCGCGGGCCAGAGCGCCCTGCACTGTTCGATTACCCATGATGGGCGCCGGGGTGGGAGCGCCCGCTCAGGGCTGGACGCTGTGCGTGCGCGTGTGTGTGCACCCATGAGCGTGCACGTGTGCGTGTGCACCCGAGCGAACCCTCCTGGGTGTGCGCGCGAGTCAGAGCACGTGCCCGAGCGCATGCAGGTGGATGGGGGCGCGTGCCCGTGAGTGTGTGCTCATGAGCGTGCCCCGCGGCAGCAGTTCTGAGGCTGCCGTCTCATCGTGCGGAGGAGTAAACGGTAGCTCAGAACAGACTGCGGCCCCGGCCCTTTGCAGCACCTACGAGAATTGTCACAAAATGACACATGCATCTGTCCAGCCGGCTCCGTGGCCGGGGACGTGGAGGTCTTGGTCAGTCGTGCATGATAAACGGGGCTAAGGAAGGGGGGAGGAGGAAGGAGGAAGGACAGGAGAGCGGTGACTTCAGCCTCCCGGGGTTGCAGCCCTGCCTTTCCAGCAGGTCTGCGGAGCCCGGAGGTATTTCTGTTTTGAGGCATTTAAACAGATGCTCGGGGCTCAGTTCCGGCTAGGGTTTCTGGCCGCACATACCACAGCCGGAGGGGGCTGGAGATTCCTTCCAGGGGCTCCTGCCCTGTGCCTTGGGACAAGCACTTGACCCGGTTTCCCCATCTAGGAAATGGGCCGAGGCTCTGCAGAGAGCCGCGTGAAAAGGAGAGGCTCGGGAAGGACTCGAGGCTCCTCCGAGGTGGGCTGGGCCCCCGGGAGCTGGACTCCAAGCCAGGCACCTGGGGGCGGGGGTGCGCGGGAGCCCCAACCCAGACCTCTCTGCTTAAGCTGCGACAAGAAGGGACCTCCTCCCAAAGCCTGGTCCAGGGCTGGTCTGGACTCACGCTGCCAGCCAGGTGGCAGCCTCTCCCATCACTCCCGGGATGACGTCTCAGTGACGCCCGTCCCCCTGACCCCCTGCTTCTGGTCTGATTCCTGTTTCCCCACCGTCTGTCGGATGCAGTGTGTGTGCGGGGGGCCCCACCCAGGCTGCACGCTGCAGCTCCCCAGCCCCATTCTACAGACCGGGAGACTGAGGCCTGGGGACGGTCAGCCAGCTGGTCCTCACCAGTAGAGGTTGGAGGGACTCGCACCCTGCTCTACCCCCTTTCTCTCCTTCTTTTCAAACCTTCCATGTCCCCTTTTGTCCACACGCCCGCCCCCATTCTCGCCCTTTCCCACGAATATCCGCCCATAGGCCCTGTTCAAGTCTTGACGGCACCCCGTGTTAATTTGGACCCGTGAACCCTTGGTATCTCACGTCAAGGTTTGTGGGGCCCGGCCTTGGACGTTGTCCAAGACGCTCATGACCCCGGGAGGCCAGGAATCAGCCCTGTGGATGGACTGGGTCCTCTGAGCCCGCACCTGGCCTTGGAGGCCGTCAGGCATCGCGTCCGCCACGCGCAGGCCTCTCCGCACCGCGCGCAGCTCGTTACCAGCCTCGCCGCGTGCCTGGCGGTCCTGTGACAGGAATGCCAGCTCCTGACGCTGGCAGTGGCCACCCCGTGGCTCCGGGAAGGTGGCTGCGCCTCGATCCACGAGCAGAGCCCCGGGCTCACTCCCCACGGTCACTGGCGAGGGGCGGACATGACCTCGATTTCTGTCCTGCCTTTGGTTGATCAGGGCTCAGCAGGCTGGGCCGGCCTGCGTCCCCGACGGTGTCAGTAACAGGGGATGGGTGTGCCCTTCAGACACCGGCCAGGCAGGGACGCGGACCCGTCACCAGCGTAGAAATCCTGGCCTCTCGTGGGCGGAACTTCCTCTCTTGTCATCAGCATCTGATTCCCATGATTTTGTTTGTTTTAAGGGTTCTTTCTAGAAGCCTCCTCACAAGGCAACTGGAGTCACAGTATCTGTCTTGCACTGGGGACCAATGACCTGGAATGTGTTTATGTGACGTCCCGGTGAACCGTGGCCACAGCTCCAGCTCCTCCTCCCTCCCTCCTGTGATATGGAGTCTGGTACCAGGCAGCGGGACGGGGCGAGGGGCACAGCTGAGACACCTCATGCAGCCCCTGAGCGGGCCCAGAACCACCCGTGCCTCCCACCAGCTCACGTGGGACATTCCCGAGGGGTAGGGACATGCCATTCAGTGCTCTTTACCTCGAAATGGCCCAGCCCACCGACAATCAGCATCTGTGAGAGCACCAGTGGGCATTTCCTGGGCACTTACTATGTATGTGCCAGGCTCTGTGTGGCCTGGAGTCCTCACACCTACCGAGAGGGCGCGGGGATTCCTGCCCAAGGCCGCCGGGCCCGCAGGCACGGGGCTGGGATCCCAAGTCAGAACCCACGGACCCTGCGTTGGGGTCCTGGGGCCGCTGGCTCACAGCGGCGTAAACAGCAGAAACCAATTCTGTCTTAGCTCCAGAGGCCGGAACTCCAGGTGAGGATGGAGGCAGGCCTGATCCTTCCAGATGTTTCTGAGGGACGGTCCTTCCTGTTCCTCCAGCTGCTGGGGGCTCCAGGTGTCCCTGGGCTGGTGGCCGCGCCCTCCAGCCTCTGCTGCATCTCCGCTCGCCCCCCTTCTCTCTCGCACACCTCCCCCTCCTGTCTCCTTGCGAGGACACTTGTCTCTGGCTTTACCCTCCCCGCCCCTGATCATCCAGGAGGATCTCATCTTGAGACCCTTCACCTAAGTATGTGTGCAAAGGCTCTTTTTCCGAACGAGATCACAGCCACAGGGTTCAGGTGACACATCTTTGGGGACACATTTCAGGCTCCATCAGTCAATGCCTGTCCCGCTCTAGCACACTGAGCCCCAACCGGGGCAGCTCCTTTGCTCCGAGAGAGGGGTGGTGGGCGGCTGGTCCCGGAGAGACCCCCCCAGCCGAGACAGCGGAGCACACTCATGGGTAGGGGCGTGGTGGGGGGAGTGAGGGAATCCTAAGTAGGCCCAGACGCCCCTGAGGCTGGTCCTGGCAGGGGGTGGGGATGTTTCTGGAAGGTTGGTTCTCCAAGGCAACCCCCTCCAGGCACCTTGGGGCCAAATGGGGCTCTTTGGCCTGGTTTCCCCTCCAGCCTGGGCCCTGGCACATTCCCATCCGGGAAACCCCTTGTTTGGGACCTGGGCCTTGCTTCCCCCTCACAGGCAAAGCCTCAGGAGGGGATCCATGGGTCTAAAGCAGATTGGAAAAGGCAGTGGTCAATGACAAGGAACGGGTCAGACAAATGGGGGTTCATGCCGACACTTTGCCCCCACCTCAGATTGCCACCGTATTAGGCTACGTGACCAAAACAGAGCACCAAACTAAATATGCAGCAAAATTTGATTGTGTAAGAGCAAAAAACAAAACAAAACAAAACAAAAAACCCAGAAACATGCCCAGAGGTACATTTTTAGAAAGTGATAGAATTCACCTGTTTCATTTCTCATTTTTGTATGTCTCTGCTTTTCCCTACATTTTCTACACTGGAAATGGATCCCACTTTTATTTTTTTTTAATGTTTATTTATTTTTGAAAGAGACAGAGCGTGAATGGGAGAAGGGCAGAGAGAGAAGGAGACACAGAATCCGAAGCAGCCTCCAGGCTCCGAGCTGTAAGCACAGAGCCCGACGCGGGGCTCGAACCCACAAACTATGAGATCATGACCTGGGCCGAAGTCGGACGCTTAACTGACAGCCCCCCAGGCGCCCCTGGAATAGATCAGTTTTATAGTCACAACACAGAAGTTACTAGATCAGTCAACGGTATTGTTTAGATACTCACTGGGGGCCAGCGGACAAAGGGGTCCTGTGGCATGGCTGAGCGACTCTGACCGGTCACTGAAACGCCACATCGACAGCGGGTGACCACATACGGGGACGTCCGTGCAGCTCCAGTGGTCAAAGGTGCGCAGACAGCACCGTCTCACGGGTCCCCAAGTGTCCCCTTCCTCCCAAACAAAACCCCAGAGTCCGGCACAATGGCCTTCCCCTCGGGCTTCTCCAGCCGGAACCGTCCCCAAGTTTCCTCGAGGGGGTCAGAGGACCTGTCCTCGCCTGGCTGCCCGAGGCTGTGACCCCCGCCCGGAGCCAGGCTCCGCTGCGCTACTGGGGAAGGCTTTTAACTTTTTCAAGTGCTTTCGCAGCTCACGATGGTGCCGTCCCCAAAGGGCTCCATGAAATTCTCAGAGACGCGTCACACCCAGCGAGTCTGTTGTGAGCGCTTTGATTTACAGGACAGATGTTTGCCAGCTGACACTTGGAGGGACTGACGGAGGCGGGGTGGAATTAAATAAGAATAGGGGTGTCAGCTCCCAAAAGGTGGCATCTCTCTGCCCTAATTCCTTGACGCCCAGTATGGTTCAGAGGTCGGGGTTGTTAATGGACAGGGAACAAATTGGGGGCTGCCACCTGCGGTCCTTCCCGGCGGAGGGAGGGGGGCCCCTGACGGTTCAGGGGCGGGCTCACTCTGCGCTCCTGGGCCTGACATTGACCTGCTTCGTGGTGCTCCTGCACCCTGAGCCTCGGTTTCCCCTGCTAGACAACAGGGCTGCTCTGACGGGCAACGGAAGTGATGTGTGGACGCCTCGGGCAACGAGCTCGGCACACAGTAGGTGCTGCTATTTCCCAGTTGTGCCTCCCGGCAACCCAACCAGGCCGAGGGGAATCTAATCACGGCCCTGCTTGAGGGCCTTCCCCGACGCGGACATTTTTCGGAGGGCTGGACTGGAAAGACACACAGGCCTTAGGAGGTTCTGTTCATCAGCTTGTCTCTCGGTCCCTGGGGGTCAGGGACGCCAGCGCGAGGGCGCGGTGCGCGACGAGGTGACGCGAGGTAGGCAGCCTTCCTCGATAACTTGGGGCTCAGCCAAAGGGTGCAGTGGGGGCGACAACAGACCAAGAACACCTTGCTTTTGGCCCCAGCGCAACACCACGTGACGGCTTCATCTGTGTGCACGCGGCTGGGGAGCAGGGACCTCGCCCGCCCCAAATACCGCTGCTTCTCGGGCACCAGGCTCCGCACATCGTTGCTTCTCGGCAAATATTTTCTGCATAACTGAAGTCAGGGGTGGGCTGGGGAAGGAAGCCGGAGGAAGAGACCCTTTGCCGAGACCCGAGACTCCCAGGGGGAGCGGTGGGTAGACCCGCCTGGGCGCCCCTGCCCCGCTCTCCCTGCCGAGCTGGAGAAAGGCAAGCAGGTGGGAGGCGGAGTGGGGAGCAAGGGGTGAAAGGCTGCGCCGTCGGAGAGGATGCGCATGGGCTGGCCTCTAACCGGGAGGAACGACCATTGCCCTGTTTTCCGGAACTTTCTGTGCCTGGGTACTGGGCAGCCAAGGGGAGACCACGTGACCCGAAACACAGGCCCTCGATGCAGAAATGTATGTGGGGAGGGCTTCGAGCTCAGTGGGGGCACGGACCTGGCGTGGCGGGAGGGGACAGGAGGGTGTCGGGGGTGCGGAGGGGTTCACGGGCAGCGGGCTCTGCCAACCTTCCTCTTCTTCCTTTCTTTCCTACTTCCCAAATTTTCTCCGAAGACCTCGCACTAGCTCTATAATTTTTATGTATTCATTAAAAATTTTTTTTAATGTTTATTTATTTTTGAGAGAGAGAGACAGAGAGACAGAGTGTGCGCAGGGGAGGGGCAGAGAGAGAGGGAGACACAGAATCGGAAGCAGGTTCTGTGCTGACAGCTCAGAGCCCGATGCGGGGCTCGAACTCACAAACCACAAGATCGTGACCTGAGCCGAAGTCGGACGCTTCACTGACTGAGCCCCCCAGGCGCCCCTATAATTTTAGTTTTTTAAACCCGGTTGGAGGGAAGGGAACGATCGCATAAGCGGGTAGGAATGTATCCGCGGGCAACTCTGTTGTACGCCCGCTCCTCGTGGTGAAAATTGAAGCCCAGCTCCGTGTTCAACCCCCGGGGCTAATTCGGTACCCAAATCACGGCAGCCGTGCCAGGGAGCGGCAGGTGGCAAAACCTGGTTAGGAAAACCGGGTTTCAGAACGACACCTGCAGGAGCACCTGCGCTGATGTCACAACATAGGTGCCCGCGGTGCCAGGAGCCAACGGTGAAGACGCCCCTCGCTGCCCAGCGGTCTTCCTGCCGACAGATGGGGCCGCGTGCGGCCTCCGCTCCGGAATGCTCTCTGCACACCTGAGCGCTGTGTGGGCACATACTGACCCTACTGCTGCTGTTCTTAATTTGTTTTAATGTTTGTTCGGTTTTGGGGGGTGAGGGAGGGGCAGAGAGAGAGAGGGAGACACCGAATCCGAAGCAGCTCCAGGCTCCGAGCTGTCAGCACAGAGCCCGACGCGGGGCTTGAACTCACGAACGGTGAGATCGTGACCTGAGCCGAAGTCGGACGCTCAACCAGCTGAGCCCCCAGGGGCCCCATTTTTCAAAGATCTACAGCAAAATGCTGGCTCTGTTTGGTATCACTTGGTAAAGCTGAAGCCGTCCGTGAGCTGTAAGCTCCTTTCACTCCCGACCCATCCATCCCGAGCGGCTACATTCCTACAGCCGCCACCTAAGACAGCCCAGGTGTCTCTCTGCAGGGACATGGACGCATGAGCCGGAGCCAGTCACACTGTGGAACATTATACAGCAAAGGGAAATGGGTGACCTACAAGTGCCTGTGGCTGCACGCCCGCAGCTCGCGGACGTGACGAAGAGGTGGAGCCAAGACACAGGCAGACAGTGACTTTCTTTCAGACGCTTGTCCAGGGGCGCCTGGGGGGCTCCGTCAGTTAAGCGTCTGACTTTGGCACCGGTCACGATCTCACGGTTCGTGGGTTCGAGCCCCGTGTCGGGCTCTGTGCTGACAGCTCAGCGCCTGGAGCCTGCTTCGGAGTCCGCGTCTCCCTCTCTCTCTGCCCCTCCCCCACTCACGCTCTGTCTCTCTTTTTCTCTCTCAAAAATAAATAAACAAAAAACATTTTTAAATAAAGAATCCTTAAAAAAAAAAAAAGAGGTTTGTCCAGATTAAAGCAAGGAAATGATTTGCAAAGTAGAAAAAGTCCAGGATGCAGAGGGGGGCGGCTGGGCGGGTGGGAGGGGTCCGGGCCCCGAGCCGCTCTGCCTCCTACTGGGCTGTGGGTCTCCGCTGTGAAGCTACTGGCGGGACTGCAGTGTCTCACACGCACTTTTCGGTAGGTATGCTATTTCCCACGAGGCAAGGAGGCAAAGGCTTGGGGGGCGGGGGGCTGCGGAGGGCGCTTACCTCTGGAAGGTGCGATTGCGGGTCATTCCCACTTGCCTGCTGGTACAGTGCCCAGGGCTTGATATCTGTCAACCGGTTTTGAAAAGCAGCTCTGATTACCCCCTGTCCACACCTAGGGGGCCCGCGAGGCACAGAGAAGTTGAGGGTGTCACCTGGACGGAGTGGGATTCACGCTCCCATCCTTCTGGAGGGCCATGGCCGTGGGCGTGGGCTCAGGTGGCTTTGCTTCGAAAACGACCATCGATGACTTGTGTGGACACCACCAGAAAAGCGGTGCAGGAGGGCTCGGGGGTCCCGGTGGCAAGACCTGGCCTTCCCCGCCTGCCCCCCGCCCCCCCCCCGCCTTGGGTGCCAAATGGCAGGGCCGCCGGGCCTCGGGGGCTGTCCCCGGGGGCTACTCCGTTCCTACAAGCAGGTTGTAAAGCACTTTGGGAGAGCCCGTTTACACCAGGGCAGAGAATTGCACCCTCGAGGTGGTGGTTCGTGACCCCATAAATTGCCCTGAGGTGGGAGGCAGCTGGGAGGCCCGGGGACAACGCTGGCCGCCTCATGGGGGGCGATTACCCTTCAGAGGTGCGGCATTCCACAGGGCTATGGCCCTGGGGCTCCCGGGGGAAGACCTGGAACAAAGGTGGGGGAGGCCCAGGGCAATGGGTGTGAGGAGGGGCTGCGTGGCCCGGCGCCCTGTGTGGGATGGGGCCCCCACAGCGAAGGGGACTCAGGATTCAGAGCGCACACATCAGACGGGCACATTAATGCCTCGCAGGTGTCGGTAAGCCGGGGGGGGGGCGAGGGGGGGCGTGGGTTTGGTGAGGGTTTTGGAGGCTGAGGTGAGCAAGCAGGCACGGCTAACACCTGCTCGGCCTGCCTGGTGGGTGAGCAGATTATCCAGCCCCGGCCCGAGGCCGCAGCCGCCAAGTGCGGGCTAGAAGGCACCTACTGTGCGTCGCGTCCTGGCCGGGCTGGCATTTCAGGAACGGAGGGAGCTCCGAAATGCATGTTTCCAAGGAGGAAACTGAGGCCCCGAGAGCAAGGCTAGCTCCCCCGAGGCCGTGTCCACACTGTAGCCGGGCAGGGCTTGGGACCCGAGGCCCCCCTGGGAGGGCCTACCACAGCTAGCTGGCCCCCAGCCTATAAGGCATCTTTGTGCAACTGGGGAGAGGTCCCCCTTGCTCTGGGCAGACGCAGCCCTGTGCCCTGGCACCCAGGTCGGCGGGCAAGGAGGAGCCCTTGTGCAGGGCACAACCCACACAGCTGTACAAGGCAGACCTGCCTGGGCCTGTGCCCAAGGATCGCCGCCCTCACATGTGTGTGTGCATGTGTGTGCACGCGCACGGGCACATCTCTCCTTTCATCAGACTCTCAAAGGGGTCTGACGTCCGCAAGGGAGAAGGGAGGCCAGAACAGTGGGGTCCCCGCAGCTCCCAGTTAAGGCTTCTCCGGTTGAGTGTGTGGGGCCGGCCTGGGGAGACAGCAGTGCAGACCCCGGAGCGGGGGTGTCCCTTTCCGGCCCGTAGAAAGGACAGCACAGGACTGTCGGGTAACCTTCAGAGCAGCACTGGAGAATCACGGCGCTGGGGTCACTCTCGCTTTGGGGACCAGGGCACCGGCTCGCCCCACGTGCACACATGCCCAGCTCCAACAGCACGGGAGAGAGAGGTGGAGCCGGCAGCCAGGGCGCCTGCCTCCTGCCGGCTACGCCTCACAGCCGAGGGGCCACGGTGGCCCTGGCTGGGGTGGATCTGTACCAGAGTCTGACCCCAGGAGCCAACAAGGAGAATGGTGCCCAGCAAGTGCCCACGGAGGGCACGCAAGGGCCCTCTCTCCGCACACTACTGGGTCGCTCCTTCTTCACCATTTCTGCCGAGGGCTTCGGCTCTGAGTCGCCAGGGTCAGGTTTAAGAGCTGAAGGTCAGAGGTTGCCCAGGCACCCATGCCAGGACACAGGGCTGACCTCTGTGCGACCAAGTCAAAGGGTCCGGGGACCCCAAGGAGGGGCTTCAGACCTCTGGCCGCCGCCTGAAATGCTGCTTGGGGGCTGATCCTAATCGCCCCTAATTTAGGGGCCAAATGGCCAATTAAGGGGCCATTTGAGAGTCAGAGAAGCAGAAGATGAACCGAGGAGACAGATGAGGCCGTCGGGCTGGTCACAGGGTGCAGCGGGGGAGGGCGGCCCCTCCGCTCCTGGCATCAGGGAGCCCAGAGGCCTGTTGTCCCCCTTCCTGTGGCTGCAGAGGGCGACCTTGGGCCCCAAGGGCCCCAGAAGCCCCGACTGCAATGTTCCCTGGGGGTCACGGCGCCCCAAGTGCTGCAGGTGCCTTGCTCTCCACTTTCTGGGGGTTCGAGTCATCTGAACCCTCGCCCCGCGCCCTCAGTGACGCGCCCGCCCGCCGGGGCTCGTCGGCCACCAGGCAAAGCCTGCCCCCATGCAGCTTCACTCCAGCGTGAGCCTGTGTGTGAGCGCACACGGGTGTGAGTGCGAGAGTCGGAGGGCACGCGGGCGTGCGTGAGAGTGAGCATGCATGGGTGTGCGTGTGAGGGGGAGTGCACACGAGTGTGCATGTGCATGAGAGTGTGAGTGCACACAGGCATGTGTCAGAGTTCATGCACACGGCTGTGCGTGTGTGAGTGTGAGCACACGGCCGTGCGTGTGAGAGACTGCAAGTATACACGGGTGTGAGTATGTGAGGCTGAGTGTACACAGGTATGTGTGAGGGCAAGGGCACACGGGTGTGCCAGTGTGAGTGTGGGTGTGTGAGAGGCCGTGTGTGATGTGCATGAGTGTGGGCATGTGTGTGGGTAAGAGTGTGTTTGAGAGTCAATGTGCACACACACGTGTGCGATGGATCCAGAAGAAACAAAGAACAAATACAAGTGAAACACTCGGACGGTGTCACCCCCAGACTTAGTGGCTTCAAACAACCATACTGTGACTGGAGATCCTATGCCTGGGAATGGGGACTGGCCGGCGTGTGCCCGTGTGGCTGCTGGGCTCCCCAAGGTGGCTTCCGTGCACAGAAGGCTGGTGCCACCGGGGCCCGTGGCCGTCCCCATGGCGAGGCCTCCCCCCTCCACCCTGGCCAGGAGCCCTCACCTCGGAGGGCAGTGTGCGGGCATCTGGGGGGCCGTCCACCCAAGGGGGCTGTTCCGTCCACACCACGGTTCTGGGCGCCCTCGGCAAGGAAACACTGGGCGGAAAGTGGGAGAAAAAGAGAGACGTGCCCCGGGGCCCCGCAGAGTGGGTCCCAGGGAAGCCCAGGAGTCTGGGGTGGGAAGGGGTCCGGAGTGA
This sequence comes from Cryptoprocta ferox, assembly GCA_028646485.1. Taxonomy (NCBI): domain Eukaryota; kingdom Metazoa; phylum Chordata; class Mammalia; order Carnivora; family Eupleridae; genus Cryptoprocta; species Cryptoprocta ferox. The sequence continues at coordinate 3,304,587 of CM053575.1, read as the reverse complement.
GGAATGGGGGAGCAGGTGGGAGAGGGGTGGGTGGGCGCCGGACCTCCTGGGGTCCTGGACACCTGGGAAGAGAAAGAGAGTGTTGGCTTTGGCTCTGAGGTAGGAGATCCCCAGAGGGTTAAGCCCAGGAGAGAGCTGGGGGGCCGAGGAGAGATCCCCAGGGAAGAGGCACAGGTAGACGGACTGACAGACACTGGGGCTCTGATGGCGGCACAGGGAGGGTCTATGGGCACTGAGAAGGGGCAGCACACGCTCGGGGTTCTGGGGGGCCGCTGGCCTGGGCCAGGTGGGTCCACGGAGAGTGGGAGGGAGGCACGCAGACCCCAGCCTGGGGGGGCTGCTGCGAAGGTGCTGTTGGAGGAGTGGGGTCACGGGGCTGGCTGGTGATGACCTGGCACCTCAGGGCACGTCTGCTGCTCCTGGGGATAGACTAGGACGGAGGGGGCCGGAGCGCGTCCCGGAGCCCGGGGCCGGGGCTGTGAGCCTCCTGGGAAACTGCGTCTGCAGAGACAGGGCCCCCAGTCCATCCCTCCCCTCAGAGGGGATGCCCCAGTCCATGCTTAAATGACAGCTGGCCAGTAGGCACCACCTGTGTGTCAGCACGCGTCCGCGCACGCACCGAGCCCCAGAGGGACCTGACCCTCTTCAGTTAGTGTGACAGGCGCCCCCCCCCATCCACCTTGCCGACGGGGGCCTCAAGGTCAACCGTGCCTGGCCTCTGGATGGGGGGTAAAGGGGCCCAGGGCCCACCCCGTCTGTGCCTGTGATCAGCCCCCATCCCAAAGACGTGGGGACCAGCCAGGCTCCCCCCATCCTGGCCTTCTTCCTGAGCCTTTAGGGGCTTTGTGGCCTTGGAGTCTGATCAGGGGCTCTGTGATTGAAAGTGACTTGTTTTGGCTGAAAGTAATTTGTTTTCCCAGTTAATTTGATTATATCCTGGTGGGGGTTTCCTACCTGCCCCCCCCAGGCCACTTACCCATTACCACAATTACCATAAAGACTTTCTTCAAAGGGCAGGACCCTCCCCCCCCCCCCAGACCAGCCCATTAGGGCAGGGCTGAGCCCCTGGGGCGGCAATAAACTTTCTGATGTTAAGTGGTGGCTGGAGTGTCAGACACATGTGACGGCAGCCTCTGTGGCTTATGGGCAAGACGGCTACAAATTGGGAACCCCGGGTCTCTGTGGAGTTTTCCGCCCGGCCGCCACCACAGGACCCTGGAGGCTGCACCCGGCCTGGCAGATGCCTGACCGCTGCCCCCCTACTATTGGGCCCCCAAAGTGGGCAGGCCCTTTGAAACGGTCTCCTGAGTTTTCTCAGCAACACGGCACACAGGGGGTAAGCTGTGCCCGTTTCACAGATAAGGAAGCGGAGGCTCAGGGAGGTGGGAGGGCCTGCCCAGGCTCCCCCAGAGAGGAAGTGGAGAGGAACCCGACTCGAGAGCTGGGCTCAAGCGTCCTCGGCTCAAGCATCCTCGGCTCCACCTCGGCTCCACTCACTCACAAGGATGTGAGTCTCCAGTGCGCACTGGCGGTTTCAGCCTCGGCGTGTGCCTCCTCCGGGGGGGAGTCAGGCCCAAGGCTCGCTGGCCGGATCTGGGCTCCACGGGAAACGGGGAGCAGAGCGTGAGAAGAGTCTGGAGCAGCCAGGCCTCCGTTCACCAGACGTCTCGGGAGCGGCGGGGGTCCCTGGGAGGACAGCCCCGGCAGCACAGCCGTGGCGGGCATCTAGGCGCTCAGAGAAACCGTGACTTTCCTGGAGGCCAGCTGGTGTCCAGGCCGGGCCAGCCGGTCCCCGACCTCTGTGCGGCTCAGAGGCATCGGGGTGGTGACGTCCTCCCCAGGCGGATCTTCTGAGACATTCTGCAGGAATTTGCAGCCCTGGCCTCGGGTGCCCACTTAACTGTGCCGACAGCAAAAATCCGTTAGGGAAACGGGGGCAACGGAGAGCTGGGCCCCTTCCTCCCCCAGTGCCCTGAGTCCACACTGCGTGACGGCACGGCTGCTGGGGCAGCTCCAGGAGAAGAATAAAGACCTTTCACGGGCCTGCTGGCGGTGAAGGAATGCGGACCGGTGACCTTTTGCAGAAGAAATTCTCCCTTCTCGGCCCACCCCAGGCTCTGCGGGCCTTTCCTGGGCTTTTCCAGGCGCTTCCTTGGAATGACTTCCTTTTCCTCCAAATGGACTGTGGGCGAAGGAAAGGCCTCTGTCTGGGGGCCCCTGGCTGGGCCGCGTGCCGGGGACCCTCTGGCGTCCCCTCTCTGGGTGTGAGATGTGCCGGCGTCCAGCGTCAGCTTCTTGCCCGAGGGGGGAGCGTCTCTCTGTCCAATCCAGACCTGGTCCTGCCTGCCGCTCGGCATCCTGTGCCCACCCTCGGGAGTGTCTGCTGGGAGGGGGAACGGATGCAGTCTGCAACGGGGACGGGGAGGGGTCAAAGGTACTTACTTAGTGGTGGCTTCCGCGGCAGGGCGAAATCACGGTTTCTTTGATTTCTTAACCGAAACGTTTTGCGTGTCCATGGGACGGCAGGTGTTTCGGCGAGCTTCCTCCATGACAAATCACCCCCCAGCCCCCAATTTTCTCGTTCCCCATCCTGCAGTCTGGGCGGGGCTCAGTGGGCACAGCTCATTTCCACTCCCCGTGCTCCCATGGGCACCTCTCACAAGGGGCTCCGCTGGAACATTCTGGAAGGCGTCACCTCCATGGCAGGTGTCCCCGCTGGGCTAGCTGCGCATGCAGGGGGCTTCCCCGGGCACCCCTCTCTCGCCGCCCGGTCCTCTCAGCTGGGCAGCTGAGCCTCTTGGCAAGGTTGGGGAAGCTGGTGGGCCCCTCAAGGCCTAGGCCTGGGACGGCCCCCTGGTCACTTCTGCCACATGCTCTCGGCCTCGGCAAGTCCAGGCCAGTCCAGAGTCAAGGCACCGGGAGGCGGGTTCCACCTTGTGATGAGAGCAGCAGAGATACTTTGTGGTTTGGGACTTGCTTCCAAGAACCTTCTAGTCTCACGGCTGATGGCTTATGCTTTTGGCAGCTCTTCCACCCCGCTGCCTCCTGCTCCCCGATGCTGGGGAGGCCCCAGGGGGCGTGCCCCCCACCGCATCGCCCTCTCCACTGGGCGCCGGGGTCAGCAGGAGGCTGAGCGGAGGAGCCCGTGACGGCCGGCTCCTGGCCCCAGCTCCAAGGCCCAAAGGCCAGAAGAAAGCAGGGCCTGGGAGAATCGGCTCCTCCCGGCAGGGCCGCGGGAGCAGAGAGAGGGCCAGGCAGGTGGGGGCAGGTGGGGGCAGGTGGGGGCAGGTGGGGGTGGGCCCCGTCCCGGCGGCACCCATTTTCTGAAGTGCGGATTGGGTCCTTGCCTCAGGCTCTGCATTGATCAGCCTTCGGTTCAGTCCCATCCTTTGAAAGTTTCCGAAATGAGCAAGACTTAAGTCGGAAGTTTGTGTCTGTCTCGCGAAATCGTCTGAGCCCCGAGGGACCCTGGCTCCTTCTACCTCGTCGCCCCCCACCCCTTCCTCAGACATTTCGTCCTGTGTATTACGAGACGGTGCGTCCACGAGAGCGCAGGTCGAGCCACAGGAGGCACAAAGAGCGAGCTGGCGGCCAGGACACCTGCCTTTGTTCAGGACACAACGTGCGGCTTGTCTCCGCTCTCGCGGTGGCCGTGTGGCTGCCTGGTCGTCCGAACCCCAGGGGCCGCGCGCCCGGCTCGAGGCTGAGGATTCCGCCCCCTTGCAGCAGACAGGGCCAACCTGCTTTGGACGGCGACCCCTCCCTGAGTAGTTTCAAGTGTTTAGAGTAAGATACGCAAGCTGACAATGGAAACCGATTATCCTGAAATGCAGTTATCACAATACGTTTGAAGATGATTTTGTGATTTAGGAAACTCGGTGCTTCTTCTTTTTTAATGTTTATTTATTTTTGAGAGAGAAAGAGCGAGCGAACAAGGGAGGGGCAGACAGAGAGGGAGACACAGAAGCCGAAGCAGCTCCAGGCTCCGAGCCGTCAGCACAGAGCCCGACGCGGGGCTCGAACCCGTGAACCGTGAGATCATGACCTGAGCCGAAGTCGGACGCTTAACCGACTGAGCCCCCCGGGAAATTCTCTTTATGGATCCGTAGACAGCCAGACAGTGTGGCGGATCTAACACCACCACCATTAAGAATCGGCAATGAGGGTAATTGACCAGATTACTCAACTGCAGGGATGACGTGAACACCCCGAAATCCCTCGGGACCTCAGGGTCCCGGGCCGTGTGGATGTCCCGTGGTTCGCCCGCACTTGTAAATGGAGAAAGTGGCGAATGTAAAAAGCATGTCACCTCTTCCTCTTTCTAGTTCGTAAGCCCCGTGACTTCCATCCAGGCGTCCCCAAGAGGAGGTCAGACATCGGACAATGACTCGGTCTCTATGGCTGGTCCCTTCCCAGAGGAACATTACGAACGAGGACCCGTCCACCCGCTCAGCTCTGGGATCCCAGGGCCCAGGCAGACCCTGGCCGGCCCTTCGCACGAGCCACGGAATTGGTGTCCTGGGGTGGCCATAACAAGTGACCACAAACTAGGCGGCTTACGATAATGGAAATGTATTCTGTCACGGTCCCGAAGGCCAGAAGTTCAAAATCAAGGCAGGGCCATGCTCTCTCTGAAGCTATAGGGGGGCACCTTCCTGCCTCTCCCAGCTTCCGGTGGGTGCTGGTAACCCTAGGGGCTCCTAGGCCCGTAGCTGTTCAGCCAGTCTGTGTCCCTGTCCTCACGTGGTGTTCTCGCTGTGCATCTGTGTGTCTCTGTTTTCTCCTGTAAGGACACCGGTCTTTGGAGTAGGGGCCGCCCACATTGACCGTGATCTCATCTTAATGTACTGATTATACCTGCAGAGACCCTGTTTCCCAATAAGGTCAGATGCAAGGTTCAGGGGTAGGACTTGAGCGTCTCTTTGGGGGGGGGGCATAACTCAATCCGCAGCCCCCGCCTTGGACAATCACAGGGGATCAGAGGAATTGGGGGCCCTGGAGAGACGCCTCATCTCATGGGGTGGGGGTGCAGCTGAGGCAAGAGAGGGAAGGACGTACAAAACCAGTCGACAGCAGGGTCTCCGCTGCCTCGGCAAACCGCACGTGTGGCCAGAATCTTGTCCAAGTCACTGCACCGTCCGGGGACACGTTCAGGGGACATAACTGGAGCTCAGGCTAATCATTGAGTGAGTGAATGAATGAATGCCTGGAAGTCCCCATCCGGGGCCTTAGTTTTCTTTCCAGGGTAGGACCCCTGGGTGTGCTGATGTTTTCAAACACCTGCTTATTCTTTGTCTCCCCCACCAGGATGCGGCTCCAGGCGGGGCAGGGACCGCAGCCTGTCTTGTTCACTGCTGTGTCCCCACACAGTAGGTGCTCAGAAAATGACTGGTGAACGAACGAGTGAGTGGACGACTGAATGGACGGATGGATGAATCAATGAATGAATGAGAACGAACGAGTGAGTGGACGACTGAATGGACGGATGGATGAATCAGTGAATGAATGAGAACGAAGGAGTGAGTGAATGGATGAATGAATCAATGAGCAGGACCTCCCTCTACTGGGAAGATGGTAACAGTGACCTTCCGGGGCACGGCCGGGAGCCGGGAGCTGTGCTAAACGCGACGCATCCGTCGCCCCGGTCAGGCCCCAGCAGCCTTCTCCCTTTTCAGAGGAGGCGCAGGGAGGAGACATCACTCGCTTGAAAACACACAATTGCAGCCAAGCCGCCTCGACGCCACCCCCCATGCTCCCCTCACTGGCTGCCTTCACGGTGACCCACGGGCAAACAGCAGGCAGGGGGGAGGGGGCCTTAAAAATGTATGCCCTCTCGGGGCGCCTGGGTGGCTCAGTCTTGGTTTCCACTCAGGTCACGATCTCATAGCTTGTGAGTTCGGGCCCCGCATCGGGCTCTGCGCTGACCGTACGGAGCCTGCTTGGGATTCTCTCTCTCTCTCTCCCTCTTTCTCTGCCCCTCCCCTGCTTGTGCGCTTTCTCTTTCTCAAAATAAAGAAATACACGTTAAAAAAAAAAAAAAAGTATGCGCTCTTAGAGACAGCTGATGGAAGTTTCTCGCGGCACCACTGATCGGGAAAAACAATCCGGTGCTCTCCGGTACAGGCAAAGGTGTGCACCGGCAGAGAGGTGATTCTGTTCCTCGGTGTCGATGGCCTGGAGAAAGCTGTGCGTCGGAGACAGGGCTGCTGGGGACAGCAGCCGCAACAAGACGAACCGTCCTGGTCGTCCGCCTGGGCATCGGCCTGGGCATCGGCCGCCGGCCAATAGCTGTGCGGTTTCTGCTTTGGTCATGTGACAGTCATGTGACGCAGCAGTGAAAAGATGGACTTCCCGCCATCAGCAGGGATGACTCTCACACTCAGAAGCTCCAATGGGAAACGTGCATTCCGGACGGGGGGGTGCCTCTGGGGGAGAGAGGGCACAAGGGTGCCCCACCACTGGGGGCATTTTATTTACGTTCACGGGCAGGTATCTGGGTGTTCATCTGTCTGCTGTTCTCTCCACCTGCTTACGCGTCGTGTGCGATGCCTTGGGTACATGTCCGTGATTGAAGACATTCCAGGTGGGGCGCCTGGGGGGCCCAGTAGGTTGAGTGTCCGACTTCGGCTCAGGTCATGATCTCGCATTCGTGGGTTCGAGCCCCGCGTCAGGCTCTGTGCTGACAGCTCAGAGCTTGGAGCTGCTTCAGATTCTGTGTCTCCCTCTCTCTCTGCCCCTCCCCTGCTCATGCTCTGTCTCTCTCTGACTCTCAAAAATAAATAAATGTTAAAAAAAAAAAAAAGAAGAGATTCCAGGTGCATTTGTGCCCAGGCCCGTGTATAAACTGCTTGTGCAGAATGGGATCTGCACACGCGTTCACACCCATGCATGTGGACACCATGCACTCACACATGCACACTCACAGGGACAGGCCCGTGAGGCTGCCGCCGGGCCCCTGGCAGGTGTCCGAGGTGCTGCTGCTATAGGCCTTCGGTCCCTCCATCGTCCCCCCGGCATGTGGTGGGGCTCCCGGGCCTGAGCTGATGCCCCTCTGCTTCAGTCTTTAGGCTGAGCCCCCAGGAGCAAGGGGGAAGCCCCTGGGTGGGCCGCTGACTCGGGTTCTGGGCCAGCCGTCCTAAAAAATGAGCTTTGTGACCCCAATCAATGGAGATGACAATGCTGGCCCTGAGTGTCCACATGAGGGAGACACAGTGAGACGTGGGGGGGGGGGTGGGATTTAGACAAATAAAGTTGCAGCCCAGCTGCTGGGCACGGGGCCAGATGAGCCTTCCAGCTCCTGGGAGGCTGGACCCAAGACACGTCTGGAGACTAGAGCCACCTGTTCGTGTGGCCTTCCCAAGAGCATCTTGGCCTTCTGAGACTCCATGGCAGCCAGCCTCCAAGATGGCCTCCACGGATCTGGCCTCTGGGATCTGTGCCCCTGGACAGTCCCCTCCACAGCATAGCTCTGTGTGACCAGCCGAATGTGGCAGCGATGACACACTGTTCGCGGCTTGCCACGCACGATTGTCTCCACCTTGTTTTCCCTTGGACCACTTGCTCCAGGAGGCTGGCCGCCATGCTGTGAGGTCACTGAAGCAGCCTTAGGGACAAAGGTCCACGTGCCGAGGAGCCGAGGTCTCCCGCCAGCAGCCGTGTCCGTGAGCCGTCTTGGAGGTGTGCCCTCCAGTCCCAGCCCAGCCTCGAGCCCCAGCCAACTGCTTGAGTCCAACGTCATGAGTCTGTGAGCAGAAACACGCAGCTAAGCCTCTCCCACGCTCGACGCACAGCCGCCGTGTGAGGTAGGAGGCGTTCATCGTGTCTCTAGCCCTAGCTGTGGGGGCCGTTTGCTATGCAACAGCAGGCAACTAATACACACACTCTTCCCACTAACCGAACACTTAGGCGCAGAATATTCACATCCTGATGCGGTTTCATCATCCCAGAGATCCTGACGGTGGATGTAACGGTCCCCACGTCATAGAGGAAGAGACTGGGGTTCAGAGAGGAGCCGTGACCTATCGAAGTGCCACGTCCAGGCAAAGGGTCAGAGCCATGCTTCAAGCCCAGCTCCGTCACCCCCAAACCTCTTTCCCTTGCTCTCTGCCCCTCCCACACTTGCTCTGGAAGCAGAGAGTGCGGCCTGTCCAAAGGGGCCGCTGAGGGACGTCAGGCCCGGGTCTCTGTTGAGACGCCTCCGTTGCACAGAGAATTCCTCAGAGTAACAACTACAAGAACAACTTGCTTTTTCAGTTGTTTGCCCGTGGGGCCGTGGGAAACTACTGCACACTTAGAGGTTTAAAGGAACAGAAACGTAGTCTCTCCGGAGTCCTGGGGGGCTCTGGGGAGGGTCCTTCCCGCCTCTCCAGCTCCTGGGGCTGCGGCCGCGTCCCCCCAGCTCCGCCTCCATCTTCTCCCACGTGTGTCCTTCCCTTAGGGACCTTCTTCTCTTCTGCCTCTTTTAAGGACAACGGGCATTGGATTTAGCCCCCCCCCCTCCCCAGCGCAGGGAAGAGCTCATCTCCATCCGTATCTGAGCTATGTCTGCAAAGATCTTTGTTCCAAGGATCACATTCTGAGGTCCTGAGTGGATGTGAGTTTCGCAAGGATATTATTCAACCCACTGCACATTTGTTCTGGGTCTTGTTTAGAAAATGCCTGCGCTCCCCAGCTCACCCACAACACGCGTTCTATCAGTGTTATTTGCAACCCGAACTCCTCAGAGGAAGGTTCGGGGAGGCCCGGGGACGCGCCCCAGGTCTCCCCGCCAGCTGGTGCTACAGTCCGGCTTCTCGCCCCAGGGGTCTGACGCCACGGCCTCGCAGGTGAGTGCGGGCAGCCTCTGCCCTCCCGGTCTACGCTGTGGGCAGACGGGGCCCTGAGCGTCCCCGGGGCCGCCAGGGCTCACGCGGCGGCAGGTGGCTGCGGTGGGCCTCTGCAGGTGGGCTCCAAGGCCAGCCGAACCTGGTAATGATTCCCGCAACGTGCCCTGATGGTCCATTAAAGGCAAGTTGGGACCTAATGATTACAGGGAAAGTTCAAGTGCCTTCCCCTTTGAAATGCACAAAGGCTGCTCAGGTAATGGGCTGGCGCCTGAGCGTTTGAAGTGGCCGGCCTCCCTCGGAACATCTGGCAGCCTGCACCACCCGCCCTCAAACACGCCAGGCACAGCTGGCCCTCAAAGGCTGCCTGGGCCAAACATCGGGGCCAGGTTCTGCTTTTTTCTTTGGTTTTGACTCGCCCCAAACTCTGGGATGCTCACTTGAGCCTTTCTTTGGTGGGTGGGGCAGGGGGAGGGGGGAGGTCTTCCTTTTCATTTTTTTTTTTTCTGAGCCGAACTTCAGAGAATATTAACACCAAAGGACCGTGCTGCCTCACTAATTCGGGATTAGCGCCGGGCCAAGCAATTACTGCGGATTCTCACAACGGTTAAGAAAAAAATATGTGCGGTCGAGACCAGAGAGCTGCCTGATCAGAGCCCTGTCATAGGAGTCCCGGCAGTATGTGGGGGACCAGCAATGCCCTATTGTTTCTAGTCACCCATGCATTCAACAAATACTTATCAAGCACCTACTATGTTCCATGTGATGGATAACGGCAGGAGCAAAGGCCCTGGGGTAGAAAGAGCCTGGAGCATGGAAGAATCGGCCTGAAAGGGCAGTATGGCTGGAGGGTGGGGAGCAAGGGGAGCAGGGGAGACAGGGAGTCCGGGAACATGGGGAGACCTCGTGTTGGGTGCCGCTGGAGTTTTGGGGCAGGGGAGAGACTTAGATTTTACAGGCGTTTTCTGTGAATGTCTAGTTTCCCAGATGGGTTTCCTGGAAAGCGCCATCGAACAGAGGCCCCAGCACGCGGCCCCAGGCCTGGCACACAGTAGGGCCTCATCACTTGTCAGCTCACCGGATCCAAGTCAAGTCCACTACAAAGGAGCAAGGCGCCGTGGGCTTGGGGGTGGTCTCTGAGGTCGTTTGGGGGACAGGACGTGTCTGGTTTGGGGAAGACGGCCGACCCCTCCCTGGGAGAGCACTCGGGCTCCCCTCCGCTCGGGTCCAGGGCTGTGCTGCCGCCAAGGAGGCCAGAGAACACTGCAGGGAATGGGGGCTGCCTGCCATCCTCCCTTCCACCCTCCTCACTCAGCCCCTGGGCTTCCCAGGCTCTTACGTGGGGCGCGAGCAGGCGCAGAGCATGTATGGGGGCCAAGAGAGGCATGAGTGAGTGAGTGAGTGAGTGAGTAAATGAGTGAGTGAATGAATGGGTGAGTGAATGAACGAGAGAGTGAATGAGTGAGCAAATGAATGAGTGAGTGAGTGAATGAATGAGTGAGTGAGTGAATGAATGAGTGAGTGAATGAGAGAGTGAATGAACGAATGAGAGAGTGAATGAACGAATGAGAGAGTGAATGAACGAATGAGTAATTGATGAATGAATGAATGCTATGCCGCTGGTCCTCAGAGAAAAGTTGTTGGTCTTCCCTGGGCATAGAGTACCTTCCCCCACTGTCCAAAGTGGCCCCCCTCAGCTTCTGGGCCCGTGGGCAGGAAGGGACAGTGGGGGGAGACATGTGGGTCACCGGGACTGGGGAGGGGCCTCCCTACTGTCCCCGCCGACTCCCCGCACCTCCGGACCCCGGGAAGGATTGGCAGGACTTCAGAGAAATCCTGACTTTTTCTCCTTTGGCCGCGTCCGAAATGTTTTCTGGTTACAAAGGGGTGCAAAAAATCAGAAATGAATATGCTCGCTCACACACACACACACAGCCCTTCTAAAAAAGGTTTTTTAATGTTTATTTATTTATATTTTGAGAGAGAGAGACAGACAGTGAGCGGGGGAGGGGCAGAGAGAGAGAGAGAGAGAGGGAGACACAGAATCCGAAGCAGGTTTCAGAGTCTGAGCTGTCAGCGCAGAGCCCGACGCGGGGCTCGAACTCACAGACTGTGAGATCATGACCTGAGCGGAAGCCGGACGCTCAACCGACTGAGCCCCCCAGGTGACACACAGCCCTTCTAGGATCCCATCACTGAGAGATAATCAGCCTGAGAAGTTGGGTGAGGATCCTTCTAGACCTTCCACACAGAATCACAAACATTTAAATTTTCAAACACTTTGTATTCAAACTGTTGCTAAGCTGCTCTTTTCCCTCCATATCAGGGGCCATCCTTCTGCATCATTTTGATGTCACGGAATGTGAACTGACTGCGACTTAACTGTCCCCTCCAGTGGGCGCTGGTGGGGTCCCCTTTTGGAAGGACAAAATAAGGACACTCCTTATTGAGGAAAATACCTGTAACATAAGATTTACCATTTTAGGGGCGCCTTAAAGGGTGGCTCAGTGGGTTAAGCAGCCGACTTTGGCTCAGATCATGGTCTCACGGTTCGTGGGTTCGAGCCCCGTGTCGGGCTCTGTGCTGACAGCTCAGAGCCTGGAGCTGCTTCTGATTCTGTGTCTCCCCCTCTCTCTGCCCGCCCCCCTGCTCACGCTCTCTCAAAAATAAACATTAAAAAAAAACAACGATTTACTGTTTGAACTGTTTTAACACACACAATTCAGGAGCAGTCAGTACATTCCCCAAGCTGCGCAGCCACCATGTAATTCCAGAACATTCTCATTCTCATCCCCCACAGGAAGAAGAACTCTGCACCATCCGCAGGGCCCGCCCCCTCCCCCCCCGCCCCCGGGGGAACCACCAGTCTGCTTTCTGTCCCTGTGGGACTGACCTAGCCTGGACATTTCATACAGACAGGGTCGTGCGGTACATGGCCTTCTGTCCACCTTCTTCCACTTGGTGACTGTCTTCTAGGTCCATCCACGCTGTAGCAGGTGTCAGTGCTCCCTGCCCTGCTGTGGCTGAGCCACAGTCCGCTGTGTGGACAGATCGCATATTGTTCATCCATTCATTGCTTGGACACGTGGGTGGCTTCTGTCTTTCGATGGCTGTGAGCAGTGCCGCCCTGATGGTTCACGTCCAGGTGTTTGCGAGGACACGTGTCCCCAACCTTGTGGGCACATCCCCCGGGCGGCATGGCCGGGCCCGCGGAAACTCTGTGTCCCCCCTGCAAGCCCCACCGGCCGGGCTTTGGACACAGGGGCCCCGGGCGGCGGAGTGCAGGCCGGGTGGGGCACTGGGGCCACCACGCTGCTCTCTGCAGAGGCAGCTCCAGCTGTCACTGGGTCCCCCTGCGCCGGCTCCGGTGACAGGCTTCAGAGGTGGAGGACGCCTGGGTCCTGGGCACAGCCTGCGTCCTGCGGGGACCCTGTTTTAGCCTCCTGGGAGGGAGCCGTTGTGGGTGCTTCTGGAAGCTGCCCTAGAGTCCGCGCTGCTTTGGGGAGAGCTTGGCGGCTCAAGGGGGCGTGGGCCTGAGGGCTGGAGGCAAGGAGGCTGGCCTTGGTAGGGGATGGGAGGAGGGAGGGAGTCCATGCACAGACTTGTGCTGGGCAAGGTCGGTTCACGCCCAGGGCTGCTGCTGTTCCTCGCGAACTACTGGCCTCTGGAGCTGGGAAGGGTCTCCTGACCTCTGGTGATGGTTGAGGCAGGGGATCGGGCGTGACGTGTCCAGGGCTAGGAGCAAGGGGCAAAGAGAGGGGACTTTCCGGTGTTCCAGATGGGGAAGATGGGGTTGCTTTGGATGGAAAGATGCTTCGAGAAGGCCAGCGTCTCTATGTTGATGGGGCACGGGCAGGCAGGGAGACAAGGGGGCCAGCCCAGGCTCCGAGGTGGGCGGCAGTGGTCCTGAGCACCCAGGACCCAGGTCACAGGAGCCGGAGGTCAGCAGCCGAGCAGGGCAGGGTGGGAGGTGGGCCTTGCAGGACGAGCGGGGATTAGGAGAGAGGAGAGAAGGGGGCATACGGCGGAGGCCTGGGGGCCGTCCTGGCTGAGGACACAGCGGGTCAGGCCAGCCGGGACGGAGCCGAGAACCCGGGTCCCAAGCAGGTTTCTCCCAGCATCTGCTGCAGCCTCGTGCCTGTGTTTGGCCCCGAGAGCAGCTGCCTCAGAAGGCCACATGCCGTCCGTGCTGCCCAGTGAGACACAGGGAGGGGACAGCACAGGGGTGGCCCTGGGGCCTGCAGCAGGGAGACCGGGGGGTGGGCTGCAGGGGCCCAGCCTCGCCCCCGAGCAGGCCAGGTGGGCACCAGGGGCCCAATGACGTCAGCCGCCTCCTCCCTCAGGCTGGCACGACTCTGCGCTCACGCTCGGGCCGGAAGGGTTACCGGCAGACACACCAGGGGCTTTCGTGCACCTGCAGCCCTGGAGGCCTTCGCCTGCTTCATGACGGCCCCAGCCCCCTGAGTGCCATTTTGCAGCTGGATGGCGTACAGAACAGAGGGATTCAGTGGTTTTCTCCAAGGCTGCACAGCAGAGCGGGACCCACGCCCCTCCCCGGGGTCAGGGACGCTCCTGGCCTCTCTGTCTGCCGCCCCCTCTCTTCTTGTTGGGTCTTGTCCTGCTGCTCCCACCCCTTCCCCACGCCCCATGCTCAGCTGATGGCCCGAGGTCCCTGGAACTCCATGCTGTCCCGTTTTGCCCGCAGCCAGCCCACGGGTGGGCCGGGCAGGGGACCTTTCCGGGATGCGGTGGCCGAAGACGAGGGTGGATCTTTAGGCCTGGAATCTGCTCCCACAGGGCCTGTGGGGCCCTGAGGGGTTGCCTCTGGCTTAGGACGCCTGGGCGCTGGGCCCGGCAGGGGTGAGGGGGCCGGGCAGAGATGCCTGGCTGTGGGGAGGGGGTGAGATGGGCACCCTGTGCTGCTGGGAAATTCCTTACGTTCTTTCTTTGGGTCCGTGAGCTCATGAGCAAGTGTGGTGGGTGCCTTTTATAAACCGGAAAATAAGTCATTCATTGAAAAGGAGAAAAACAAATGCATTTCCAATCTGAAGGCTCAGGGGTCATCAAAGTCGAGGGCAGGGAGGCGGCCCGGCTGTCCCCACGAGCTGGGACAGCATGGTGTTTGCAAAGAACTAGCCCGCCCAGCCTCCCACCTCCCTGCTCTGCTCAGACTCCCAGTGGCTCCCCCTTCACCCCCAGGAAAGACTGGTGCCTGCCTGGCCCTCTGGCCCCTCACCTGCTCCTGTAGCCTCTGGCCTCGGTCCCCCTGTGCCCTCTGCCTGGCACCCCCCTAGGTCCGCCTGCTGGCTTCCGCCCTCACGCCGGTGCTCGAAGGCCACACTCGTTCTCAGCAAGGGCTCTCCTGAATTAAAACTGCAGCCCCACATCCTGTCCACAGGCCAGCATTCCCCGAGCTGGTCCAGGCTTCTAGAAACTCCTTTCTAGAAGGAACGCTACTGTGTCATCTTGTTTTCTTTTTTTTTTTTAAATATTTATTTATTTTTGAGACAGAAAGAGACAGAGAGGAGCAAGCAGGGGAGGGGCAGAGAGAGAGAGGGAGACACAGAATCGGAAGCAGCTCCAGGCTCCGAGCTGTCAGCACAGAGTCCGACGCGGGGCTCGAACCCACGAACTGTGAGATCATGACCTGAGCCGAAGTCGGACCCTCAACCGATGGGGCCACCCAGGCGCCCCTCTTGCTTGTTTCCTTTCCTGCCTGTCCCCCGAACCAGAACATAAGCTCCATGGGGCGAGGGCGTCTGCTCCTTCACCCAAACAGTGCCGGGCAGATCGGCAGCGGCAAGAAGTGTGTGCTCGGTCGTGAGGGCCCCGCGGCCCCTCTGAACCGAGAGCTGACCCAACGCCCGACAACTGGGAGGTCCTCAACATGCCACACGTCCAGAGTCGGCTTTGGGCCAGTTTGCTCGGAATCACGAACCAGCGAGGTCCCGGGGGAAGAAAGTGAGAGCCAGGGTTTGAGCCAGGATAGCACAGAGCGTTGCCCTCAGGGCAAGGGTGGGGGACAAGCGGACCTGCCCCCGCCCTCCCCACCAGGGACCGGAGGCTGGCGATCCGGCCAGAAGGACGGAGACTCCAGAAGACAAGGGGAAGGAGGGCCGGGAGTTGGCAGTGCTTTTGAGCGGAGGGGCCCTGCTGCTGTGCCTTTGGGGTCCCGGGAGAGAGAGGGGCGGAGACAGGGCAGCCGGCCTTCCAGGACCCCTCCGCATGCCACAGCACAGGACATGTGTGATCCCAGGGGACTCACCGAGAGCAGAGAAACAGCTTCTGCACAGGGACCCAACAGGTAGCCTGAATCCCATCTGCCTTGCTCTTTTTTTTTTAAGTACAGTTGACACACGGAGGGTCACAGTCCTTCCGTGAGACGCGCCCTGTGCATGGAAGAGTCCTCAGCCTCCAGAGAGAAGAACTGGGGACGAGAGTTGCCAGATTTAGCAAGTGAACACAGGACGCCCAGTTAAATTTGAATTTCAGATCAATATCGAATGATGTGTTCATACAAGTATATCCCAAACCCAGTAAACTGTGCGCTCTTTGGGATATACTTACACTAAAAAGGCATTTGTGGTTTATTTGAAACTCACGTTTCACTGGGCATCCGGATTTTGTCTGATAACTCTTGTGTGTCCCCAGGGAGGACGAGGCATCCCAACCAAAGCCACCAGCAAAACATGAAGCTCTGTTCCGTCTCACGAATGCAGCCCGTCTGGTCTCAAAAGCGAGCCGCCCGTCACTGGGAGTATTCAAGGTGTGGATCGAGGTCTGACGACTCAGACTAGAGGCAGAGGCTGCGACACCTCGGGGACACAGGTCTTGTCCCCCACACACTGCTGGATGAGAGCCTCATGGGAGAGGGGCCATCACCCTCTGACCGTTGCTGGTCAAGGCCTCCTGCATTGGAGCCTGGTGTTTGCACATGAATAGGTGGAGATTTCCTGAGGCCATCATGCTCACGAAAATGCACATTTGTCACCAAAAGGCTCCAAGGCAGCCACCGCTCACCCCAGCAAAGCAGCCAGGATGAAGCCGCCACACCAGGTGTGAAGGCAGCTGGGCCCTCCCAGGGCTCTACCCAGCCCCCACCTGGACCAGGCCACCCTGGGGAGGGGGGTGCGGGTGGGGCGTCTGGGAGCCAGGACCCAACTGTCCTCAAGGTCTCCAGGGCCTGCATAGGAGACAGGAGGGCGGAGCCACTGCCCCAGACTAGAGCTGCCAGGGAGGGGGCCCTCTGTGTTCGTGCTCACTCCCTCACTCAACAAACATCGCCCCCTGCCACGTGCGAGGTGCTCCTCCAGACGCCAGGGATGCGGCGGTGAAGGAGACACCGAAGGAGGGCAGGGGCCTGCTCTCGCGGGGCTCCAAGCCTGGGGGAGACACACAACACACATGCACTCGACCGTTTGGGGTTTGGTTTGCTGCTCGGGCCGTGGAGGCACTAAGGCAGGGGCTGAGGGAGGGAGCTTTAGCTGGAGCCGGGGAGGAGGTTTGGAGATGCAGAGGAGCCCGCCTGTGAAGATCTGGGGCAAGAACACTCCAGACCGATGAGCAAGTGCAAAGGCCCCGGGCCCACTGGACAAGGATCGAGGACAGGATGGGAGACGGGGCTGGGACGGTGGCAGGGACCTCGCGGGCTGGGCCATGAGAGCTGTGCCCTTTTGCTCCCACCGTCCCAGACCGGCTTCCGTCTCTGCTCTGATCGCACACGGCGCCCGGGCCTGGGCTTGCTCCTCTGTCTGCCATGTCCAGGCCGTGGCCTTGGACGGGCCCAGCCAGCAGCTCCCACCCTCTTCCCTCTGGAGTCCAGGAGGCTGGCCGGGGTGGGGCTGGGCGTGCGCCCCCTTTCTATAACGCATTGAATGGTGCCCCTCAAAGGATGCGTCCAAGTTCTAACCCCACAAGGTACGTGTGCGTGTGTGACCTTATTTGGAAGAAGGGTCTGTGCAGACGTAATTAAGGTGAGGATCTTGAGGTGAGGGCAGCCTGGGTTTAGAGGGGGCCCCAAACCTAACGGCAGGTGTCCCCCTGGGAGAAGGAGACGCAGTCACAGACGCAGAGACAGAACAGAGAAGGCCGGTGAAGACGGAGGCAGAGGCTGGAGGGTGGCGGCCGCCTCCAGGAGGCCCGGAGCCCCCAGAAGCTGGCGGAGCAGGAAGGGCCCTCCCCCGCTGCGCCTCCGGAGACCTTGATCTCGGACTTCTGGCCTCCAGACCGGGAGAGAACACCTTCTGTTGTCTAAGCCCCCAGGGCAGATGGTCATTTGTTACAGCTGCCCCAGGACCCTCTCACACACCCGCTCAGGGGAGGAGAGGCCCAGACACCTGTGAACCGTCTTCTCTTTCCAGCCTGGACGTTCACGTTTTCTCTCAGTGGGGAGAAGGGCTTAGGGAGGGTACGGGGTTAAAGACATTCGGGGGGCCAGATGTGCTCCCCACACACACCGGCCAGGCAAACTCTGCTTTTTAGCCTGCGAAGTGAGACACCCACAGCAGGAGTCTCAGCAAAGAGGGGCCCCCAGAGCCAGCCCAGGCTCTGCCCAGAGCCCCCCAGAATCCCCAGAGCTCCCCAGAGCCCTCCTGAGCCCCCCAGCGCCCCCCTGAGCTCTGGAGACACTAGGCTCCAGTCATCTGGGGCAGCGCCCCAGGAAGGTGACGGGGACCTGTTTGAACCCATTAACATATCCTGGTGACAATCTCATCTCTAATCACATTAGCTCTGAAGTACAAATCAGGCCAGGCCTGGAGCCGGTTTCAAAGGGCCAGGGGGCTCGGCAGGCCCTGGGCTTTACCGCAGGCTCTGTTTGCTGCTCTCTTGAAGCCCGGGCTGGTGTCAAGGAGCCGGGAAGAGGCCAGAGGCCTCCCTGGGAAGTGTGAGTGTTCGGGGAGGCCCTGCCCACGGGCCTCCAGGAGCCGGGCCTGTCTGGGCTGCCGGTCCCACACCCTGCTCTGGACCCCGCTCTGGGCTCCTGCCTCCGTTGACCTCAGTGGAGCAGACGGCCAGGCCCAGGTTCAAGGCGGGGGAAACAGACTCCACCCCTTGGCGGGAGAGCTGGAGCCTGGGACCCCATGAGGAGATGCTGCCGAAACATGATGGGCCTGGGGCCATTTTAGGCATCTAGCCATCTTTTTTTTCCCCCAAAAGGTAGAAATTTTAAATTTCTTAATGTTTATTTGTTTTTGAGAGCGAGAGAGAGAGAGAGCACACGTGCACAAATGGGGGAGGGGCAGAGAGAGAGGGAGACACAGAATCCGAAGCAGCCCGACGCGGGGCTCGAACTCGCAAACCGCGAGATCATGACCTGAGCCGAAGGTGGACGCTCAACTGACTGAGCCCCCCGGGCGCCCCGAGTGTCCGACTCTTGATTTCAGCTCAGGTCATGATCTCACGGTTCCCAGGATCTAGCGCTACATCGGGCTTCATACTGACAGTGCAGAGCCTGCTTGCGATTCTCTCTCTCTCCCTCTCTCCCTCCCTCTCTCTCTGCCCCTCCCCCTCCGAATAAAAAAAATAACCTTAAGAAATGAGTTGATCCATAGAAAAAAAATGATAATAGAATGGCTCACGCAGAAGTGTCCAGCAACCTTCGACATAAATATATTTAAATGCGTTTCCTTAAGGCAGATTTCTCCTGCTTCCGCGATGCGTCCTGAGCCACAAGGGACAGCTCGGTTTTCACCGGACTTCCAGGTTCCACGTATTCATTGTTATTCATTCAACAAACACCCGCTGAGGGTCCCCAGTGTGCCCTGCCCCCACTCTGGGGTACAGTCTTGACCCAGACAAGCAAGGCCTGACCCACGGAGCCAATGGTCATTTCAGACAACGCAGTTGCCACCAGGGGAGGGTGACAGGGAGGCCAGCTTATCCGTGCCGAGCTGAAGCCGAGAGCGGGCTGATGGGAAAACGAGCTAGCGGGGCGAGCGTGCAAAGGCCCAGGGGCAGAACCAAAGGAAAGCAGGGAGACAGATGAGTTGGAAGGTATTTCTTCCGGGTGGTCCTGCAGACCGAAGACTCAACCATCATCCTTTAAAAAAAAATCCACCTACGGAGCATTTAAAACTCATTTTTAACACTGGTTCCTGTGTTTTCATTGCATCTCTTCAAGAAATGTCCTTTTTGTTTATTTTTTTTTTAATGTTTATCTTTGAGAGAGAGAGAGCGTGAGTGGAGGAGGGGCAGAGAGAGAGAATCCCAAGCAGGCTCTGCACCGTCAGCACAGAGCCCGACGCGGGGCTTGAACCCACGAACCGTGAGATCATGACCTGAGCTGAAGTCGGACGCTTGACTGACTGAGCCGCGCTGTCTCCATTACGCGCTGGGTCTTCCTCCGTCGGGCAGCTGAGGCCCCTTGGAGAAGCTGTCCTTTTCCTGTGCCTGCTCATGACTTTGTGTCCCCTCAGCTCTTGTCTTCTCAGGCTGAACGGCAGAGGGTGACAGGGGCAAGTGGCAGCCCTCGGCCACTTCCTGGGGCCAGGACCAGTCCATCCTGTCACACGGTGTCCCCCGATCGTCAGGGCTCAGAAGAGACCACCGTCCACCCGGGAGACCCTCGGGGCACTTGTTGGGCTGGAGGCTGGGGTTCCCTCGGGGCACGAGGAAAGCCCGGATTCTGCCCAAAGCCTCCGAGAGCCTCCCCTCCCAACACCAAGGAAGCAAAGTGCCCGCCGGCCTGCCCTGGATGGCCCGTGGCCCCAGGGGGTGAGCGGGCCGCAGACAGAGATGGGTGTGTGCCCCCCACATCCGGCACGGCCTGCTCCTGGTACCCCCTCCCTCAGAACGTAGCGCAGAAGGCAACAGTGGGGGCGCCTGGGTGGCTCAGTCGGTTGAGTGTCTGACTTCGGCCCAGATCATGATCTCACGGTTTGCGAGTTCGAGCCCCGCACTGGATTCACTGCTGTCAGCACGGAGCCTGGAGCTGCTTCGGATCCCCTGCCTCCCTCTCTCTCTGCCCCTCTCCCTGTGCTCACTCGCTCTCTCAAAAACAAATAAATATTAAATTAAAAAAACAAAAACAAAGGAAGGCAACAACCGCTTTACTGGGCCAGCAGATCCTGTTGTAAGGAAGTCAGGCAGGACACAAAGTAGCTTGTCTCTGCCACAAGACGTCTGGCGCCTCAGCTCCCAAGACAAGAGCTGGAAGCTTCTTTCCATGTCCTGTGCCCGGGCAGGGGAGGCCGAGCCCCAGACGCAGCGAGGACACAGGCATCCAACGTGGCCACCTCGGGTCCTTGGGCTCCAGACGCGGTGACGCGGTGGCTCAAGGCTGCAGGGACGAGGGGACCGTGAGCTAGACGGAGGCTGGACCGCCTCTCATGACCCAGCCTTAGGAGGCGCGCGGTGTCCTTCTGCTGGGGGGGGGGGGGGTTAGAGAAGTCACAGCCATTGTCAAACTTCCATGAACCTCCATCTGCCGTTTTCTATTTTACCTGGGAGTCTGTGCACAGAAAGGGGCACAGGGCAGCGGGGCGGTGTGGAGGGAGCCCTCGGGCGCTCCCCGTCTACCCAGGGGCTGTGCTGTCTTGGCCCTTTGTGTGTATTAATGGGGTATATTCTCCAAGGGCAGGGTGTCCCCCCAGCCCCCAGCAGGAGGGCTGGCTTCAGGTGGGACAAGGGTGCCATCAAATCGCTTGGAATGTCACAGTGAGATCGTCCCTTTAGGCCATGCTCGTTGAGAGGAGAAAGTTTCTGTTTGGTGACAGTGAGTTCCTAACACGCCTCTAACACTTGCAAATCTCCCTCTTTAAAAAGAGAGAGAGAGAGAGTGAGCCCCAGGCAGGTAACTGCCATCTTGCATTTCGTGGTTGTTCCTGGGGTCACCTCCTGCGTGTGACAACAGGCGGTGTTTTTGCATTTCAGCTGGTGCCTGAATGGTCTGAAAATTACTTAAGTAACAGAGGCAACGGTGGCGGTGGCGACAAAAATGTCAGGCAAATAAAAGCACAGACTGGATGTAGATACAGTTAAAGTCACATGGTGGGGGTGCCCGGGGGGCTCAGCGGTGAGGCGTCCGGCTTCGGCTCAGGTCATGATCTCGCGGTTCGTGGGTTCGAGCCCCGCGTCGGGCTCTGTGCTGACAGCTCGGAGCCTGGAGCTGCTTCGGATTCTGTGTCTCCCTCTCTCTGCCCCTCCCCTGCTCGCTCTCTCTCTCTCTCTCAAAAATAAATAAACGTTAAAAAAATTTTTTTTTAAGTCATGCGGGAGGAATGAGAGCCCAGAATGACACGGCCCCCCTGGGGCTGAGTGGTGGCAGCCTTGGTGTCCCCTGAGCGTGTGACACTTCGGGGGCACTGCCTCATCTCCCTCAGCCCCAGACAACCTGCCGGAAGGGTTTATACTTATTATTTGCAGCCTGCCTGCGGTCGAAGACACAGGACTCAGTGGGGTTCAATCTCATTGCGGAAAACTCTCCCCAGACCCAGCCCCCCCCCACCCCTGCTGGAGAGTCCAGGGGCTGAGGACACTCACAGAGGGACGTTTCAGGACCCATTCGGGGCGGCTCCGGGGACGGCTGCTGCCCGAGGCCAGAGGTGAAGGTGTGTGGGGCTGAGGGGCCAGAGAGAGCACCCCTGCATGGTGACCTGCCCGCGGGGGCCCGAGGCTGACGTCAGAGGCACCCATCCTGGAGGTCCTAGAGTCATCTGGCCAACCCGTGACCGTGTGTGTGCGCGCACGCGTGTGTGTGTGTGTGTCTGTGTCTGTGTGTGTATGTGTGTGTGTGTCAGTCTGTGTCTGTGTGTGTGTCTGTCTGTGTCTGTGTGTGTATATGTGTGTGTGTATCTGTGTGTGTGTGTCTGTGTGTGCATGTCTGTGTGTCTGTCTGTGTCTGTGTGTATATCTGTGTGTGTGTGTGTGTTTCTCTGTGTGTGTGTGTCTCTGTGTGTATGTCTGTGTGTGTCTGTCTGTGTGTCTATGTGTGTGTGTGTCTGTGTCTGTGTGTATATCTGTGTGTGTGTGTCTGTGTGTGTGTTTCCCTGTGTGTGTGTGTGTGTGTGTCTGTGTGTGCGTGCAGCGGAGGGTGGGTTGCAGAGCACCCGGACCGAGGCTGACTTGGGTCCTAGTCTGGGTCCGGGACACCTCATGCGGCCGGCGCCGCCAGCCCAGCCGTCCCGGGGACCAGGGGTGTGGAAGGCGGTCCAAAGTGTGAGGCCCCCTAAAGGCACCAGGGCCCACGTCCTCCTGACCCCCGTGTACAGGCCATGGGGCTCCTGGGCAGGTGGGGCAGATGGAGTGAAAGCAAGCTCATGACGAGAAATAGGTCACATCACTCTGGACGTGACCCCAGGGCACCCAGGTCTCTGCCCGGAAGCACCAAGGAGTGACCACGCGGGGGACAAGCCGGGCAGGAGGCGTCTCCTCCTCACCCCAGCGGGCGTCCTCCGGCTTCTGCATCTACAGGACAGCCCCGCTGACCATCGAATGCACAGGCTGCTGAGAAAGAAAGAAAGAAAGGATTGGACACAAGTCAGCTACCTGCCAGGTAAGGACTGGGCCCTTATCCAGCACCATGTACAGAAATAAACTCAGAACGGACCAACGAGTTCCATGTAAGGCCTCAACTATGAAGCTCTTGGAAGAAAACGTAGGGCGCCGTCGGCAGTGATTTCTTGGATAGGCGCAAAGGCACAGACGGCAGAAGGAAAGAAAAGACGACTTAAACGCCATGAACATTTTAAAATTCTGTGCGTCGAAAGACGCTGCCCACAGAGGAAGCAGGCACCCACGGAAGGGGAGAAAAGGTTTGCACCTCCTGTATCTAAGGAGGGATCAATACCCGGAACGCATACAGAATGAAAACTCCACAGCGAGCTGATTAAGAAGCCAACAAAGGACCTGAATAGACACTTCTGTAAAGATGACAGCCGAATAAAAGGCCAATAAGCACATGAAAAGATGCTCAACATCACTAATCCTCAGGGAAGTGCGAATCAACACCACAATGAGATACCGAGTCCCACCCATGGGGTGGCTGCTGTTGATAAAACAGAAAAAGCAAGTGCTGGCGAGCATGCAGGGAAATCGGAACCCGCGGGCCCTGCTGGTGGGAATGGAAGGTGGTAGGGCTGCTGTGGAAAACAGTAGGGCGGCCCCCCCAGAAATTAAAAATAGAACTTCCCTACGTCCAGTATCCCTGCTTCTGGGCGCAGGGTCCCGAGGAGATGCGTGCGCACCTGTGTTCACAGCACACCCATCCCCAAGAGTAAAAGGTGGAGGCATCCCGATATCCATCGACGTTTGAGTACAAGCAAAATGTGGTCCATCCACACAAGGCAATATTGGTCAGCCTTAGAAGGAGGGAGATTCTGAGTCACATGGACGGACCTTGAGGACGTTACGCCAAGTGACATAAGCAGGTCAAACACCAAAGGACGAATCCCGTGTGCTTCCGTTCATGTGAGGTCCCTGGAGTCCTCAGAATCACAGACTCACAGCGATAGAAAGTAGGGAGGACGGTGGGTGCCCGGGCTGGGGGCCGGGGGGGCTGGAATGGAGAGTCAGTGTCTCACGGGGACAGAGTTTCAGGTTTACAAGATGAAAAAGTTGGGGAGATGGTTGATAACGAGGTTGAACAACAGTGTGAGAGTATTTCTTACCATGAATGATTCCGCTTAAAAATAGTGATGATGGTAGATTTATGTTTTATTTGACCACAATAAAAACTAAAGAGGGGCAGGGGCATGGGGCAAGGTGGCGAGCGGGGAAGCTAGTTCTGAATATAGCGGGGGTTTTTTCTTTTAAAAATCCGATGGGTTTTGGGGCGCCTGGGGGGCTCAGTCGGTTAAGCGGCCGACTTCAGCTCAGGTCTGGATCTGGCGGTCCGTGAGTTCGAGCCCCGCGTCGGGCTCTGTGCTGACAGCTCGGAGCCTGGAGCTGCTTCACATTCTGTGTCTCCTTCTCTCTCTGCCCTTCCCCTGCTCTCTCTCTGTCTCTCAAAAAAAAAAAAAAAAACATTAAAACAATTTTTTAAGTCTGATGGGCTTTAGGAAACCATTCAGGAGTCAGGCCGCGTCGCTTCCGGCGAGGAGAGGGCGCACTGCCTGGGTGCTGACAGTGACACCAAGGAGCTCTCCTTCTGTGACACCCCCCCTCCCCCGTGAGCTGGGTGACCAGCTGGCTCGGGGTCTCTGCTCAGCACGGGTTGGGGTGTGAACTTGAACCTTGGTGGAGAGCGACACTGAACTTCCACACCCAGGGAGGGCAGAAAGGCGCCTCAGGTGGGCCTGCTCGAGCACCTGCTAGGGCCCCGGGGTGGCGCCGGGTCCTGGGGACACGCCCCTGGCCTCGAAGATCCCAGACATGTACTGACATCATTCATTACCCGCTGAAGAAGCCTGGAAGGTTGGGAAGAGCTGCGGGTGTGGTTAGATGCTGGTGGTCCCCACCCAGATCCCTTTTCCCGGCGTCTCCAGCCCCCAGCTCCTTACCTTGCCTGGAAGGATCCGCTGTCCCCTCTGGCGGCCTGTAGGCAGGAAGTGACTGACTGACGAGGGGGTACAAAAGCAGCAACCCCATGCTTTCAGGGCGGGAAGGCACTGGCGCACTGCTCACACCCCAGACACCCCTGCAATGACGTCTTTGTTTCCCTCCTTCCTGGCCACGTCCTGCTTCCCTCCTTTGTTCTTATTCCGCCCCCCCCTTGCCCCAAGGCTCCTTCCTTCATAAACCCTTTGCTTAAGAATTGCCTTCTCGGGGGGCACCTGGGTGGCTCAGTCGGTGAAGCGTCCGACCTCGGCTCAGGTCATGATCTCGTGGTTGGTGGGTTCGAGCCCCGTGTCGGGCTCTGTGCTGACAGCTCGGAGCCTGGAGCTGCTTCAGATTCTGTGTCTCCCTCTCTCTCTGCCCCTCCCCCACACATGCTCTGTCTCTCTCTCTCTCTCTCTCTCTCTCAAGAATGAATAAACGTTAAAAATTTTTTTAAGTTATTTATTTATTTTGAGACACAGAGAGAGTGCACAAGCAGGGGAGGGGCAGAGAGAGAGGGAGAGAGGATCTCAAGGAGGCTCTGCGTTGTTAGCAAAGAGCCCCATGTGAGGCTCGATCTCATGACCGTGAGATTGCGACCTGAGCTGAAATCAAGAGTCGGATGCATAAGCGGCTGAGCCACCCAGGCGCCCCTGAGTTATGATTTCAACAACAAATCAGAATTAACTGATGTTCTGGGTGGATGAGTGAACTCGCGCTCCCTGCCGCCCCCCATTCACGTCCGCTCAGAACCTGTAAACGTGCCAGTATTACAAACTGGGCCTTTGCAGATGTAATTCATTGAGACGAGGCCCTAAACCCAACCACCAGTGTCCCCGAAAGGTGAGGGCAATTCGGACAGAGACACAGAGGAGAGGCCACGTGAAGGTAGAGGCCGAGGCCAGAGGGATGCGGCCACCAGCCCCAGAAGCCGGAACAGACAGGAAGGACCTCCCCAGAGCCTCCGAGGGAGTGCGGGCCTGCCCACACCTCCATCTCAGACTTCGGGCCCCCAGATGGTGAGGTGACGGGTCTCTGTTGTTCTAAGCGCCCCTGGTTTGCAGGAGAATCACCTGCTGCGTCCTGGCGCACAGATTCAGGAGGTTTGATAAAAAGCGTCGTTTTAAGCCACTGGCTCTGGGGTGGTTTTTGTTATACTGCGGCCGCGCCAAGCAAGGGCTGTGACCTTGACCCTCATTTCAGCCCAGGGAGGCAGGCTGGGAGGTGGGCGCCGAGCAGGCCCTGAGAACAGGTCGTCAGGGGCGAGTGGGGGCCGGCAGGGAGGTAGGAAGACTGAGATTTCAGAGGAGGTGGCAGGGGGCGGGGTGGGGAGGGCTGCCCCAGGGTCGGCCCCAGGGTCGGCCGTGTCTCTGGGCAGGAGGTTCGATGTGCATATTCTAGGGTGTGGACATGTGGCTCCAAGTGGGAAGGGGGCATTTCAGGGACCAGCAAGGGCGTCCGAGGCCCTGCCCTTCAGCTCCTCCCGGGGCCTCAGCGCCGGCTGCCCTCGCTGCCCCCGCTGCCCCCCTCGCTGCCCCCGTGCGGGCTGGCCTCCCCTCCCGCATCCTTTAGGAAGCATGTAGGATTCAAACTCTGAACCAAGAACAATTACAAAGTGTTAGCATTGAGGAGAGACTGGACGGGGCGGAGGGGGCGACGGGGAACTCGACCTCTCCTACTTTAGGCAGGCAGGAGGAGTGAACCAGGGAGGCTGCCTGGAGGAGAAGGAATCTGGGGTGTGACCGAGCCCCTGCGAGGAGCCAGGAGCCGCCGGCACGGGAGGGCCTCACCGGACAGCACTCCGGGCACCGAGGTAAAAGGGATTGGGACATTCTCGGAGAATAACAATAACAAAAGGCAGCAGTTACTGTGGGCTGTGCGTCAAGTCCCCAGTCCTCACACACACAGGAGTCACTGGGCTTGTCCAAGGTCTCACAGCTGGGAGGCAGTGGGCCTGAGGCTGGCTCCCCTGGGAGGGCGGGGGTGGGGAGCACAGGCCGGAGAAGGGGTCCCGGGCAGCAGGCCACGCCCCTGCGGTCAGGACGACCCCACTCTACACGAGCGTGGAGTGTGGTCCCCTAACCGCCACCATCCACTCTCGCCCACGGGCAGCGTCCCTTCTCTGCTCAGTCCCCTCTCTGTCCACCTCACCCCACACTCCAGCCCCCCAACCCCCCGGCCCCTCGGAGGGGCCCCCAGCTCAGCATCTCGGCCCTGGATGTTCCCTCGGCCACGGGACCGCTTTTCCCAGAGTGGCTTCCTCCCTCAGAGCCTTCCGGTCTTTGCAGCGAGGCCAGGGTGGGGACCCCTGCCTACCCCACCTCGCTCTCCCTTTCCCTCGGGGGCGGCCCCGTGTACCATGCAGGGGTCTGCCTCATTGTAATGAGGGCCCCGCTCGGCCCCGGCCCTTCCTTCTCCCCACTTACCTACCCCAGCTCCTAGCGCCATGCCTGACAGACACGTAGCAGGCACGCAAGTGAGCAAGGGCCCCCCGCCCTCCCCCCGTCCCCCTCCCGGCCCCTCCGCAGACGGTGCCAGAGGCAGGAAGGCTCAGTGGAAACAGTCCAGCTGCCGGGTCTTGCCACCGACGGGGAGGCTTTCACCCCAGCAGCTGGATGAGGCCTGGGGTGTTTGGCCAGAGACCTTCTGGGGACCCCGGGGGGCGGCAGAAGAAAAGCCAAGCCTGGACTTGGCCAGTCAGGGCTCCGGGCCCCATCCCTGCCCCCAAGCCCCACCTCGGACGAAATGTGAGGGACAAAATGCCACCACACTGGGTGGCTTCACACAACAGGGACACATGGTGTCCCCGCTCTGGAGGCCGGAAGTCTGAAATCAAGGTGCGCGCAGCGTGACTCCTTCTGAGGCTGTGAGGACGAATCTGCTCGGGGTCCCCCCCCTCAGCTGGTGTTCTCTGGAATCCCTCCACGGGTACACACGACACCCCGACCTTGTCTCCCTCTGTCTGTTTCTTCCCACGAACTTTTTAGAGGCGCACCGGCCACATGGGATTAAAGCCCACCCCAATGACCTCATGTTAACACAATTATCTCTTTAAAGACTGTATTTCCAGACATGGTCATATTCTAGGTCCTGGGGGTCAGGGCGCCAACATTTCCTCTTTAGGGGCCACGATCTAACCCCTAACACTGCCTGTGCGTGTCTAGGGCACAGCTAGGTCTCCGGTGTCGAAAAGAAGGGAAAGAGAGAAGTTCTTTCTGTCAAGTGATTGGATCTATTTGGGGTGGGGGGGAGGGGAACCCAGATTCTAGGCACCTGAAGTCACCATTTAATTTTTTTTATTGCAATCCACACGAATAGTATATCACACCCTAGTAGAGACTCGTTAAATACATAGTGCTCACAAACTAATCTATACCCTTCCTGGGCCGGACATGCTCTGGAAGTTTCTACCCAACATTGACTGTATTCCATTCCCTTTTTATAAAAGGCTAGTCTAGTCATTATGTTGATTTCAAGACTCCTTGGTGGCATCTATTTAAGAGTTTGAAAACTCCACTTGAGTCAATATTTTTTTATTTTTATTTTTTAGTGTTTTTATTTATTTTTGAGAGAGAGACAGAGCGTGAGGGGGGCGGGTGGCGCAGAGAGGGAGAGAGGGAGACACAGAATCCAAAGCAGGCTCTAGACTCTGAGCCGTCAGTGGAGCCTGATGGATGTGGGGCTCGAACCCATGAACCGTGAGATCATGACCTGAGCCAAATTCAGACGATTAACCGACGGAGCCCCCCAGGCGCCCCTTGAGTCAATCTTCTGATGACCACCTCCGGGGGTTCACTCCCCACCCTCAGGAAAGTGCTGTGGCCTGTGCCAGGCCAGGACAGGGGGCACAGAGCCTCTGGCCAGTTGCGGTGTGGGGACGGTGTGAACCGGCCCCATCACGAGAAGAAACTGCAAGATGCAGAGTCCTCGCAAAACTCGGTGACACTCACACCCCACTAGGCTCCCGTCTTCAAGGCCACATTTGTGTGGACACAGCTGGCGAAAATTCGTCTCCC
Source organism: Cryptoprocta ferox (assembly GCA_028646485.1). Classification (NCBI taxonomy): domain Eukaryota; kingdom Metazoa; phylum Chordata; class Mammalia; order Carnivora; family Eupleridae; genus Cryptoprocta; species Cryptoprocta ferox. Next base: position 3,276,275 of record CM053575.1, on the reverse strand, counting down.
CCACCCCCACCCCCAGCCATGCAAGGCTCAAGGCCTCAAATAGACCCTGGGAGACGGGGAGGGAGCCACACACTTGGCATTTCAGGGCAGGTTTTAATCGTTTTCAGTACCTTCCCCAATCCTCTCCATCAAGTCCAGTGGGGCTCTTTTTTATACACGATAAATGTTTCCATTTATTCGGCATCTCAATGTGCACGGCACATTTATCACAACATGGGTCGGCACCTGTATAAAACTACAGACAGATCCTGGAAACATCGGTAAATACAGAAACCTTAATCCCATCACAGCAATAGAAGCACCTTGTCATGTTGCAAAGGTCCAGTCACATGGCTCTACGCTCTACACTCGACTCGTCGCTGGAGACGCGCAAGTGGCCAGGGCCGACCACGCTCTGCACGTAAGACATCTCAATTCCTGACAGTGTGACTGAGCTCTGAGACGAGACTTCGTGCCATAATTCAAGGCATGGAAGAGTTACATGTGAGTCCTTTAAATCCAGAATGTCCACCCATTCCAGCCCCCCCACCCCCGCCCCCCTGCCCCATCGGCACGGAGATCTGTGAGCATCCCGTCTCCTCAATACCCCTGGCGCCTAGGACGCAGATTAAAATCGAAAACACTTGGACTTGGGCCGCATGAACGGCAGGTGAAGATGTCCGATCCGGTGGTGAGGCTTCACGAGCCGCCTGGGTGTAAGGACAGTGTTTTAAGCAGATGATTTGCATTCGAACCCAAGAGTCTTAAGAAGGAATGTGAAAGACAAAAGTCTCCAATCAGATTGTCCAGTCCTGCCCGTCTGTAGACTTCCATAAAGTTAATTCAGGACGCGGTCCAGAAACATCCTGGGCGAGCATTAAAGTCTTGACGAAACATTCGGAGCATTTCTGGTAGCGAGCTAAGGTCATTTTGTATAAACTCGAAAAAGTCATTCATTAAAATTAAATGTTTGCCATCACCTCGGAACTTTTTTTAAACGGCACCGACCCTGCCCCTTCCATCCTGGCTGCAATGACAGGGGTTACATTTGTAAAATATATAAAGAAAAATATAAGGTTACTGGGTGACCATATAGTGCACTCTAACAGCTGTCTGCAAATATTTTCACCATGATTATCCTTACTAAAAGTAAATCACGGGGTAAAGATAGCTCAAACGTGACAAGGTTTGAATGGGACGCACCGACGCTATCTGCAATCCTTTTTGGCTACATATGGAAAAAGAGACGCTGAGAATGGTGCGCGCCTGCACCCGGTCTGAGCTTTCTGCAGATCTCGCCAGACGACTGGTTTAAGGGCTTTCGAGGTAGATGTTAAATAATCCACTTAATCAGGGAATGCAATGGAGAGAAACGACATCTTCCTCCACGCAAACTGTGTTTTTGTACAGTTATGAGGACGCTTCACCTAAAATCAACAGCTCGTTCTTAGCACAAAGCTTCCCAAGCACAGGGAAATGCATTTAAAAAAAATTCTATATGACTCGGCTACTGTCACAGATTGTATTTTCATCGCTAGGGTTTTGGTTGCCAACACACCTAACTGTCCACGTCTAGCTTTCCGTTGGGATATCGGTTCCTTGCCGTCGGATTTACAAAATCGCTTTGTTTTTGCCTCTTCCCAGTGGCCACAGAGAAACGTGGGCTGTGGCTGATCCAAAAAATGGACACAGGAGTTTAGGGAGTTGTCTAAGAGTCTCCCCCATCGGGGAGATCGAGGAAGATTGACTACAGGCAAGTTCAGAGGTCAGTCTTGGCAGATCTAAAAACAGAGCGGCAGGGCGCACTCCCACAGTGCACTTTCTGTACCCAAGTAAGGTGATATGTCCCGATGAACAGCGACAGGGCCCAAAGGAGCAGGGCGCTGGGGGTGTCAGGAGCAGAGCCGGGGCTGGGAGGGTCCTTGGCGCGCCCCAGAGCCCCAGGAAGGCCTTTCCAGACACGGGAATGCTCACCACCAGGGCACAGGGGACCGTGCAGAGCAGGGCTGGGATTGGAGCCTGACGTCACCGTTTTCACACAGAGTAGCAGCACACTTGTGACAACTTTTTGACAAGTTAAATAATTCCAGTGGAAGGGTCTCCACTGTCTTATCAGAGAATCCAGGGCTGGGTTTGTTTGGGTTTTTTTTGTTTGTTTGTTTGATTTCATTTTGTTCTGTTTGTCTTTTTATCAAAAAAAAATTTACAAAACACACCCACAGAACCATAAATAATTTGGTGGCAATATATACACATTTAAATAATTAATTTAAATATCTTACACCTACTCTTGCATTAAACTGTCCATCTGAAGAAAGGCCCCTGAGCACCCAGGCACCGAGGCGGGAGGCCGGGAGTCACAGCCTGGGCAGGAAGTGGGTGACCTTCATGGCGGGTGACACTCGGCTCCCCTTCTTGGTTTTGCCGTTCTTGCTCAGGGCAATGAAGGTGCCCGGATACCTGTGGCTCTCATAGGCGTTGTAGTTGTTAGGGAGGAGAATCTCTTTGAACTTGCACTCTTCCGTGAAGAAGGGCTGGGAGGGAGAAGGGACAGCGTCAGGAGGGGCCCCCTCCGGGCCAAGGAACCCCCAAGGCCACTGGTCAGGGCCTCCTTTCTGGCCCCGCCCTGCTCTGGGTGCGAGGTCTCTCCTGGGAAGCTGGGGAAGGACGTGGCTAGCCCACAGTGGCAGCAGCTGGCGCTCCAGCCCAGCCGGCACCTGGCAGCCCTGGTGGGCCCTGAAGGCTTGGGTCCTGCCGGCTGGAACCCTCCAGAGACAGGGCTGCGGACACCTCCCAAGGGACTAGGAAGAGCCCATCAGGGACGGCAGAAACCTCGTGGTCCCTGTCTTTGGGGCTCTGCCCCCAATCTGGACTCACCCCATTAACCCGCACTGGCTCAGGGCGCTCGTGGACCGGCCGACGGTGGCAGTCCTTTGACCCACCACGATCGCTCGATGCAGGCGTAGGCGGGCCTGGAGGGGTCGCGAGGCCGCCGCGCCGCCCCAGCCGGGTGCTCCGCGGCCCGGGCCGTACTCACCGAGCCGTACAGCTTGCCCTTGCTGCTCATGGCCACGAAGAACCGGCTGGCCACTCCGAAGATGCTCACCACGCCCCGCTCCACCGGCGAGAGCTCCAGCAGGCCTGGGGGCGGGGCGCCGGTCACTCCTGGGCAGGGGACCCTGGCCCGCCCCTCCCCCTCCTCGGCCTGCGAGCCTCCGGGACCCCCATTTCTGGGGTGCGGAGGGATGTAAAGGGGTCCCGGAGCCCCGCGTGCGCGGGCGCGGACTCGCTGGCCGCCCGGCCCCGCCGCGCCCAGTCCCGGACGGTAGGACCCAGGCGGCCCCGAACGGGACGCGCTCCCCGGAGCCCCGCGGGTGCCGGTGGCGGCGCCGCTCGTCCCGTGCCCACGGACGCAGGCGCTGGAATTCGGCACCCGGAGCCCGGGCGTCCGAAGGCGGGGAGGCGGGGCGCGGCCGCCCGGGTGGCGAACGCCGTCCCAGCGCCGACTCCCGGGGCCGGACCCCGAGTCCGCCCGGTTCCCGCAGCCGCCAGCAGGTGCCGGCCCGGAGCTCGGAAGGCAACCCCCGACCCTTCGCGCCGGCCCGGCCCACTCACTGTCGCTCGTGTCCGCGTGCACGCCGCCGATGCGGCCGTCGGGGAGCACCTGGAGGTGGAAGCCGATGCCCACGTTGCAGTAGAGTCGCCGCAGCCGCTTGATGCCCAGCAGGTAGTCGCCGGCGCCGCTCTGGACGGCAGCCTCCTTGGGCTGCGAGGCCACCGGCAGGCGCGCCAGCGAGCGCGCCACCAGGCTCTCCCAGCGGCGCTCCAGCTCGGCGCCCAGCGTGCCGTTGGGGGCGGCGGGGGCGGCGGCGGCCCAGGGCGCCAGCACGGCCCACAGGACCGCCGGGAGCAGCGCCGCCGCGGCCGCCCGGGGCCCCGCCATCCCAGCCCTCGGGCCGTGCGCCCGTCAGTCGGGCCGTGCGCCCGGGGAGCCGCGGGGCCGAGCTGCGCCGGTGGCGGCCCGCGGGAGCGCACGGCCCGGACCCGGGCGGGGAGTGCGCGGCCGACGGAGGAGCGGGAGGCGAGCGACGGGGCCCCCGGGCGCCGGCAGCTACCCGGGCTGCATGGAGCGGCGGGCGGCGGGGCGGGACGCGCGGCCCGGGCTGGGACCCTGCGGAGCGGTGCGCGCCTCCCTGCGCGCTGCGCCGGCCGCGACAGAGCCGCTATATATAGCCGGGCGCCCCCTCCTACTCCCGCGGGGGGCCGATCGCGTCCGCCCGGGCGCCCGGGGCGCTGTGGCGCTCGCGGCCGGTCGCAGGCCGCCTGCCAATCAGGGCTGGGGGAGGGGAGGCTGCCGGGACGAGCGCCGCTAGTGCCACCTGGAGGGTCCCGGGCCCCCACCCCCGGCCTCGCCGGCGCACCGACCTGTTTGGCCCGCCCCCTCGCAGTCTCCTCCACTCCTGCCTTCCAGCCGAAGTTTTGCCTCCCGCACTTTGTCCCCGCCTGTCCCCTTCTCGCCTCTGCTTGAGCAGCTTTTTTGAGGCCCGCCCTAACCCGGCACCCTCAACTCTCTTAGCGCCTGGCCTCTCAGAGACTCCCAGGAACCCGGTTCCTTTGCTGGGACCTTGCAAACCCTCCTGGGTCTGGGGGCAGGTTGGGGCACTCAGCAGCAGGAGAGCCATCGGCAGAGGCCGGCGGGCGGCAGGTCTCCCTGCGCTCCGGTTTGGCCCCCTGCGCTCCGCGGGATGCAGAGGTGCGGTGAGCCAGGTGGGGCTCGGAGGGAGCAGGGCGCTTACAGGCGGCACTGCTAAGGGAATGCAGGGGGAGAGGCAGCGAGGGTGCAGCCAGGAGAGGCCACAGCCCTGCACCCTCTACACACATCCTCCTCCAGGTAAGGACAGGTGACAGGACACAGGGACATACAGGACTCTCCCCTTTGATTTGCAACAGAAATAATCAGGTGTCATAGCTGGAGCCCCCTACCTGGTGGAGACCAAGCCTCTGGAGCACTCCCCCATCAACATCTGCTGTCACTACTCCCCCTGCACCCCCCCATGGGGGCGGGGCTCACCAGAGGTTGTGTAAGCTCTAGGTGCGGGCTCCCCTCGGTGTGAAAATCCCTGTTTTCTGTGGCACCTGAGGAGCTCGGCTGCCGCCTCCCAGCAGGTCCTGCCCAGCCGCGGCTGCAGGGGCTCAGAGCCCACCTCCACCCCTGCTGCCACCAGCTCCTGTGACCAGAGACGTCCTCAAGCCATCTCAGCCTCCTGCACCTCCTACCCCATTCCTGCCCGGGGAGCCCTCGGACCCCATCTCTGAAGCCCATAGGGCTCCTTCACCCCACTGGATGGGACCTGGGAGATTTGAGGTCTCCATCCTGAAGCCCAGAAAGGGAGGCCCCGGCAGGACCAGAGCCAGGTCTCCAGCCTCTTCTGTGAGGCTCTGGGGTCCCCTGTGGACCCTGGACACACACCCCCCACCATGAGACTTCAGATCTGGGCCAAGAAGATCATTCTCCCCCTGATTCCGGCCCTGACTCCACATTTGCAAAATAGCATGGAAGGTGGGGTCCCCTTTCTCACCCAGGACCCGTGGGCGCTCCTCTGGGGAGGGGGCCCCCGTGATGTCTTGGCAGGCTCTGGTCCCTGTTTTCCCAGGACCCCCTCGGGGAGCTCCTTTCCCATGTCCCCTATTTGCTGGCGAGTTCGGCGAAGGAACTTAGCGGCCGGTTCATCTGGTGGGTCTCCAGAGCTCCTGGCCCACCTGTGCACACAGCAAGTGCTCCTGGTGACTGTCCTGGGAAGAACTGGCAGCCGGCAGGGGCGCCAGGAGCTGGGAACTCGCCGTCCTTACCTGTGCAGGCTTCCTCAGAAGCACGGTGACGATGAACCGGCCGGCAGATGAAGCAATTAGTGTTTCCAGGCCCCTCTCAGTGGCCCCTCGTCACCCCCCATCACCTGCAGTCTCCCCCTTGGCCCCACTGGGTTTCTCTCCAGCCTCCCCGCTGGAGGACTGTCCCTCAGATTTTGCCATCACTAGGGAGACCTTCGGGGTGGCCCTCCCCCTCCAGGCTGTCCTCTGTCAGAGCTCCTTTCCAGCCCTCAGGAGTTTCCTTCATTTGCTTGCTGACCCTTCATTAGTCACGTCCATGGAGCAGGTGCGGGTGTGTCTCATTCTGGCGGTGCCCCCGGCCACACAGTAGGTGCTCAGTACGTGTCTGTGCATGAATGGCTGCCTGGCTCAGTGCAGCTTGGAGCCCCTCTGCCTGCAGGCACCCAACCCCCCGCTGCGCCCAGCGTGGGGGTAGGGGCGGCAAGGGCCGCAGGATTGAGCTGCCGGGTCCCCCACGGGGAGCTCCATCCCGGGTTTTCCCCCTTTTAGCTGAAGGAATAGGTGTACCGAGGTGACGAATGTTTCCAGGTCCAGCCCCCTTGAGGACTTAAAACAGACCCTGCTCACACCCCAGGGACCCCGTTTACCACGAACCTGGGGGCCGAGAAAGCGTGTGGGGCCCTGCGGAGGTTCTGGGCTCTCAGCCTCCTGCTGCATCCCTGTTAGCCGCAGAACAGTGTCCGTTTCACTTCTGATCATGCTCAGTGCCTCCATCTGAAATGGGCTCATCAGCAGCTGCATGGAGGGGTTGGTGTCAACCTAAACAAGACAGTCAGTCCTACAGTGGCTGGGGCCTGGCTCCCAGGAACTGGCGGGCATTTGTGCGACAAGAAAGCCCTGTTTTTATCCCTCAGGATACGGTGCACCTTGCTTCATTGCTGGTGACTCAAGGGACCCACTAAAGGCTCTGAGCCGAGGCCTGCTAACTGTGGCCTTTTCTAACCTACAAAACACCCCACAATGTCATGTCCTCACATGGATCTTTTCTTCTCCCGGGAGCGACAGGGCTTCTCAGAGCCACCAGCCCAGCTGTTAAGACCGCACCTGGCTTATTAGTACCACCCATAAAGGAGCGAATGTAAATTTAGTCCCGGTCCTCAGGGCCGGTGGGAGGGCAGCTCAGGCAGGCGGGGCTCTCCGGCCGGCCGCAGGAACTTTGCAAATACTTCCAGCGTTTTCTCTGCCCAGCTTCCTGCTCTCCACTTGGCCCTCACAGGAGGGTCTTCCTGAGAACGCCAAGGAGAAGGGTGAGGCCATTGGTATTGACGTGCCTACACTGAGCCAAAGCACTCCAAGAAACGGGTGACACTGTTTCTTAAGGACATCCAAAGAAAGGGGGAGATTCTGCCCATTTTTGGCAGCCTTTTTTTACTGTGGTAAAATACACACACACAACATAAAGTTTACCACCTCGCTCGTTTTCAGGCGCACGGCTCAGTGGCACTGAGCACCTTCACGTTATTGGGCAGCTGTCCCTGCCGCCCGTCTCTGGAACTCTGTCCTCTTCCCAAACTCACACTCTGTCCTCATAAATACTAACCCCCCGCCCCCCGTCCCTTACTCTGTCCCTAATAAACACCAACCACTTCTCTCCTTTCTGTCTCTGTGAATCTGATGACTCGAGGGGCCTCCTGTGAGTGGAGTCCTATAGGATTTGGCTTTTGTGACCGGCTTTCACTCAGCATCATGTCCTCCAGGTCGATCTGTGTTGTAGCGTCAGAATCTCCTTTCTTTTCAAAGCCGAATAATATTCTGATAGACTACGTCTTATTATCCATCCGTTCGTTCCTGGACACTCGGCTTGCCTTCACCCTGGGCCATTGTGCACGGTGCTGTTAGCAGCATTGGTGAACAAGTGGCTCTTAACGCATCTGCTTGCATTTCTTTCGGGAATATACCCAGAAGGGGACTTGCTGCATCACATGCTAATTCTGTGTTTAATTTTTTGAGGAATCATGAAGCTGTTCCCCACAACTTTTTTTTTTCAGTCACCGGCATCAAAGAGGCAGGACAGCGGGTCCCACCTTGGTGCACAGACGTGTCTTGGGTAGAGAGAAACTCACCCAGAGGGGCTCTGTGCCCACCAGATTGTCCTCTCCCCTGTTATTCTTCGGGCTTCTCTTTGACCTGGACGCTGACCCAGCCAGGTCAGAGTGGCAGGTGCAGGGACAGTTTCTCCAACCAGAAATCGGTAAAACAGTCCACCATGCAGACAGTCAGGCGTGTGCATCCGTGTGCATGTCGGACACCCAGGCCTGGGAGAACCGGAGAACCACACCTCGGTGTCCGTATCTGTGAGCTGAGGACTCGGTGTTCTCGTGCCCACCAGCATCTGTGAGATTTAGGTGGGAGGATGCGTGTTTAGCACTTAGACCAGGCAGGCCATGCCAACTTAGCAAGTCACACGGCCATGGTTGACTAGCAGACGTTGCTGCCCTGCCCGAGCACTGGGCTGGGGGGCCCGGAGCCTGGCACATGTCCTGACTGCCCCCCCACACTGTGTAACTATAGGCAGTTTGCTTAACCTCTCAGTGCCCAGGATCTGCCTTCGCAGAGTTGCAGAGAGAATGAGAATTAGATGCATGATCAGACCTTGAACCTGAGCATCTCTCCAAACAAAAGCTGTGGCCAGGACATTTATTGGGTGCTGTCGGGAGCCAGTCTGGGCCAGGCTTGGCAGATCTACTCCCCTGCCTCTTATCCCACAGCAGGGAAAGTGGGCTGAGCTTATCATCAATCAAGGTCACGGAGCTAACAAATAGAGCCAGGACTCAAGCCCTTGAGGTGTTGGACACCAAAGCCCGAGCTCCCAGCCACTCTGATCCCTGCCTCAGTTCCCTCTTCTGTGAAGCAGAGCTCATGGTCCCAACCTTATCTATCTCAAGCGGATGCTAGGGATCCAGACCATGTTGGGGAAGTCTTTTGTGAGCTCCAAGATAGGGATGAAGCTCCAGGCTTTGACGTCACAACTGCTAGTAGCTTTCCACTTGGAAAATCATGGAACACACAACCAGCCATCCTGCTCCCTACCAGGCCCTTCTCATATTTCAAATCAGACAGTCGGAGCCAGAAGGGACCCACCAGCCGTGCTGAGTATGATCCTCGTGTTTCACAGTGGAGAGTGGGAAGCCAGAGGAGGAAAGGGTTGCCCAGGGCTCACTCAGGGGTCCATCCATTCTGGCATTCTAGGGCCCGAGGCCACCTTCCTGCCCAAGCCAGACAACTGCTGGCCCGCAGAACCTACAACTTGGGGAGGGAGAGCCCCCAGACCAACAAGCCAGCAGGAGGCTACAGCTCAGAGGTCATGGGTTGTCCTCTGGGACACATGTAAGGGCAGGCTCAGTGGAGAGTGACCAGGCCATCAGGATGGGGACATTTCCACCAGCACCTGCAGGGGAAAAGAAACTGGCCAAGGGAAGGGTGGGGAGCTTCAGGGACAGGGGACAGCGGGGTGAAGGCCCAGAGGTGAAGACTCCTGGATGTTCGAGAAGAGAGAAGCTGGTGCTGGGAGAGGTGGGCAGACCTGTGGACCAGGATGGGGCTCTAGTCACCCCGTGGCACCTGCCCCAGGGGTCTGGGGGCGACCACGAGAAAGGCTGGGATGGGGGTGTCATCAGAGGTGAGATGGGGCTGGCTCCCCTGTCCCTAAGCTCAGCGTGTCCCAGCACCTCTGACAATGAGGCCACCCTCTTCCCAGCAACAGCAGGGGTCTGCCTGTTTGGGTGGGAATGAGAATCATTAGGCTCAATGCGAGGGGGTGGGAAACACCGGTGTGGGGAGGGAGCTGGACCCCCATCCCTCTAACCCGCAGCCCACAGGGCCCTTGGAGGATCATCCTGGGGCGGGGGGGGGGTGTGTGTGTGAAAGAAAGGTCATTTCAAAGGTCAGCCTCAACGCAGGCAAATGGGCTCCTCCCTCCTCCTCCCTTCCTTCTCCTCTCCCTTCCCCCACCATGCCCCGGACGGACCCACTGGGCCTAGGGAAAGTTCTGGACAACGTGCTCAGCCTGCGTGTGACATCTGTGCCCAGATGCGTCTTTTCTCTTTTCTTCTCTCTGGCTCTGGGACGGCAAAACCAAGAAAAACCCCAAATATCACCTGGCCCCATTCATGCGTCTTGCAGAAAAAGCCATCACAGGCCACACATCAAGGAGCAGCAATGTCCCAATGGGGCTGAGGGGATGTGGCAGGGGCTTGGAGCCGGACAGGCGGGGTCCAGGCACCGGCTCCTCCCCGACGGGCTCTGTGGCCTCGGGTAACTCACTCACCCTCTCTGAGCATCTGCTGATTTTTCTGTAAAGCTGGGTCTACAATGGTGCTCACCTGGTAAGGTATATGGGAGGACTGAACGAAATGGGACCCTTTCTATCAGTTGGGAGCCCCAGCCAACCTCGGGGGGAGGGGATGGGGGTCCCCGCGCTAGGCGACTTGGGGCAGAAACTAGACTTTGGCTTTGGGGCTGGTCCAGCCCTCAGCTTTGTTCAGACAGAAGTCAGGTGTCCTTTATCCTGGGCAGCTCTGAACGTGTTGTCACCTGCATGGGACCTCAGTCTCCTTAGGAGCCACAGGAATGCTGCCCTGAAGAGCCCCCATAAATCCACCCTCCACCCTGAATTTGGATTTAGATCGACCTTGGTTGGAAAACTCCCATTTTCTTTCGGGAGCTTTGTTTCTTTGTCTGGCGGGGACAGGAGGTCAAGGGAGGGACCCTCCGTGGGGAGGGGGCCGAGGGACCCCAGTCCCCTTTCTCATCTGGCCCCATCCTTGGCGGGGGCACATCCTGGCATGTGAGTGAGCCGCCTCCCTGCCCTTTATCAAGTTGAAATCCAAAAAGTATCATAAAAGATTGCAAAGAACATCTCTAGTGCATTTTAAATATTGACTTTTTTTAAGTTTATTAATTTATTTTGAGAGAGAGAGAGAGAGAGAGAGAGAGAGAGAGAGAGGTGGGGAGGGGCAGAGGGAGCGAGAATCCCAAGCAGGCTCCACACAGTTAACACAGAGCCCGACGAGGGCTCGACCCCACGAACCATGAGATTCTGACCTGAGCCGAAGTCGGACGCTCAACTGAAATTAAGAGTCAGAGGTTCAGCCGACTGAGCCACCCAGGTGCCCCTATGAATTGAAATGGTTTTTTTTATTTTTAAAAAATGTTTATTTATTTTTGAGAGAGACAGAGAGACAGAGCGCGAGCAGGGGAGGGACAGAGAGAGGGAGACACAGAATCCAAAGGAGGCTCCAGGCTCCGAGCTGTCAGCACAGAGCCCGACGCGGGGCCTCAAACTCACAAACTGTGAGATCATGACCTGAGCTGAAGTCAGACGCTTAACCAACTGAGCCCCCCAGGCGCCCCTGAAATGTTTTAAAAGTGAGTTTTTGTGAGCATTTTTGGTCTGGATTTTGTTTTCATCATCGCAAATATTATGAATACATAGTTGATCAAAATACTGTGACTATAACACCAAATAACGGATACGTAAAAAGCACAGATAAAATCCCACAGGAAACAAATCTTTAATTTGGCGGGGTGGGGGGGGCGGACAGGGTTTTGTTCTGATTTTCGGTCTTCGGTTATTTCATACAATCGTGATTGCCGGCCTCGGCTCTAGTCCCGTGTCCCATTCGTGCTGTGGGGAAGCCGAGAACCTCATTCACAGAACCGGGGGGAGTGGCCGTTGTGTTACTGTGAATTCGAACCCCAGCTCTGAGATTCGAACGCCTGCCAAAGCGCATGCTCAAAATCACTTACAGTTTATCATCAAAAATGGTTTTTCCCACTCTGTCCACTGACACCTGCACTAGATCCTTAAAAAAAATTTTTTTAACATTTATTTTTGAGACAGAGAGACAGAGCGTGAGCAGAGAAGGGGCAGAGAGAGAGGGAGACACAGAATCCAAAGCAGCTCCAGGCTCCGAGCTGTCAGCACAGAGTCCGACGCGGGGCTCGAACCCACGAACCGTGAGATCATGACCTGAGCCCCCCAGGCACCCCTGAACTAGATCGTTTTTATAATTTGTTGACAGTAAAGACTCGGAAGCCTCCGGAGTCTGATCAGAAGCTGATCTGGGCAGTTCCTCCAAGGGCTTTTTCGCTGAGACCTTGAAAGAATGATGAATTGTGCCAGTTATTCTTTGACTGGAGGGCACAGCGCTACGCCCGGTACCGAGGCGCAAAGCAGAACGAGGAGCAGGATCCTCGCTACCGTCGGTGCAGCGGGTTGGACGCTGCGGCGATGACCGTCTTCTCATCCCGCGTGCTGCACGTGCATTTCTTAACAACCCTGGCTCCTACAGGCTTCGTCCACCGGACGTGTAGAAACTCCCACCGTGTGGCAGATGGGCCGGGGCCGTGCTCAGGGCGGAGGACCGCGTCGGAGCACAATCCGGAGACGCCGGACTGCGTTTTCCGATTCACACAGGCAAGGAGGATGTGTGTCCACAGCGGACGCCCCGCCTCTGACGTGTGGCTCCGACACGGGGGGCGGGGCGGATGACAAGTGCGTCCACAAGTAGACAGAAGTGGCCAGACCCCCGCCCTGAGCTGGTGCCTGCTGACCTCGGGCGGGCCACCGTCTCCCTTGCAGGGGAGAGGAGTCCTTGTCAAGTGTGTGGGATTTGGTGGTCACATCACGTCATGACGATAGCATGCCTGGGGCCCTCCGCTCCCCAAAATATGTGTCCCCAGCTCCCTGGTGCGGGTCCAACTGTCCCTGCAGCTGCCCTTGACCCCAGTAGGGGCTGCTTCCGGGTCGGGGGAGCTCCTGATGAAGTCCAGGCTGGGCCACGTGCAGAGCTCAGCCTGCCCTTTGTGAAGCAGGGGGACCGCTGTGAGGCGGCCTGCTGCCTTCTCTGGGCGGGATCTGTCCCAGGAGCGGGTCACCTGTGCCTCTTACTCACGGGGCCAGAGGACACAGGGGCCGGGCTGCAGGTGCGACTCAGGGAAGGGGCAGAGACATTGCCTAGTGAGCCCCCTACTCACCTTTCTGAGCTCAACGCAACCTTGACCTTTCAGGGAAACGTTGCCTGGCCATCGGAAAGGTCAGCTCAGCCCTGACCTCTTGGGACAAATAGGAGGCTCTTAATTATGGCCCTGGGAAAAAGGTGAACGCCTGGAGGGCTCCAGGCAAGTGGGGGCTCGCGGTCCCCTTCCCTGTGCCGGCGGCAGTCACCCTCCACGCACTGGGGCCCCCAGAGCGCCCTGGCCGCTGGCTCCGGCTCACGCGCCTCCCTGGCAGCCACGCCGCTCCTGAACAGGGCTCAGTGCCCTCGGTCCCCCCGTGACCACCTCTGCCCCGGCCAGGCTGGGTGCTCAGTCTGGCCCTTTAAAGGGCTGCGTTTGGCCCGGTGACAGCGACCCGTGGGAACGGGCTGCATCTGGGCAGGATCCAGCGAAACTTGTCAACAGCCAGGTCTTATCAATCCCTGCCGCCGCGTGGCCAAAGCAAACCCTCATGGAGTCGAAGGCGTCTTGCTCTGCAGGTCAGCCTCATCGGCCGTGTCCTCTGCGGTCGCCCCTGGCTTGCTTTTAGGGCCCCCCGCTGGACGAAAAATACTCCGTGCTGCACCCTAGTCTCCTGCCCAGGTTGTGGGGACAGGTCAGAGCCCCCAACTGGAAAACCAAGGGCTCCCCCAACCCCCCTCCCCCCCGCAGGGCTCAGGGCACAGCGGGAGGCCTCATCTGCAGGAGATAAACTAGGATCTCCCTGCTAGTCCTCATTGTCATTATTGCTGCCATTGATGGCGAGGCCTCCAGGCCCCGGGGGGCTGTCAGCGCTGCCTGGCTCTGTCCCTTGCTCTGGCTGTCCGAACTTGGGCAGGTTCTGACCCTCTTCTTCCCATCTGTGAAATGGGTAACAATGGGAGGATGGCCCAAGTTAACGGCTAAGCCAGTCCCGCCTCTGATGTCACCGGCGGGGGGGAGGGGGCTTCCGCCGCTGAGGCCGGGGCGCTGGCCGCCCGAGGTGCCTGAGGGCCATTCCTCAGCCTCTGGCCTCGGTGACCAGAGGCCTTTCCTCCTCTCCGCCTGCTTGGTGACATACCACGCGCCTGCTCTGAGCCCGAGATGCGGCTTCTAAGCCGGGGCAGACCCAGCCTGCTATTCTGGGGTCTTCTTTCAACTATTTTGGTAAAGACCAAATGGCAGCCTCCTTTAAAATAGATGCTCTCGGCCAGAGGTCATTCCCTGAGAACCAGGTCAGATGGGCCGAGACTTCTTCCCAGCAGCTCATTCGAGGAAAACCGGGCCGACCCTGGCATGTGGGGCTGCCTCGAGGGCCCGACTGAAATGCCAACAGGCGAGCGTGGGGCCGGAACAAAAATAAAACTGGGCCGGCCCTCTGAGGTGCGTTGGGCTTCTGTTTCACATATGCTACTTTCTTTGTGCAATCCCGGGGGGCTGACTGCAGGCGGTAGCCAGCTCCTGTGCATGCACAGTCACTCCGCGGACAGACGTGTGGGGAGAGGAGCGTGTTGGAGAAGCGGCCTGAGTGACGGAGCCCTCCCCGCGGCCGAGTCCCTGGATCGCAGCCCCGAGAAAGAAGCCCCACGTCCTTTAATTTCTGTGGCCGGCCAGGCGCACGACGCATTTGCTCGGCGACACATTCTTGCTCCTTTAATATCCCAGACGCGCCACAACTGAGGACACTTTGGGGGGAAAGAGACCAGAAAGGAACCCCACCGAGAAAGAGGCTCTACTTCCGATCTGGCTCCAGGTGCGGCGCCGGCCTCTGGAGACCTCAGGCTGCAAACCGGCTCTGGTGGGCACCCCGCCTCAGGGTGCCCAAAACGCTGGCCAGAGGACTAAACGGAGCGCGCCTCCTCCTTTCCGCTCGGTCGCCCATCCTTCACGCTCCCCCCACCCCAGGAGGCAGGGCCCCGGCCCCCCAGTCATGGGCATTCGGGGAGTCTTCTGTCCACTTCAGAGCTCAGTGAGTCATTCAACCAAGGTCAGCTGCACTGCTGCTGGGTAGGCTGGGTCCCAGGCGCGGGGCGCAGAGGCCACCACTGCCCTCGCCGCCTCGGGGGAGCCGCCAGCCGCCGCAAGCGCACCTCGAGCAAGGAATTACCCACAGGTGAGGACTCAGAGAGGGAAATCGGGGTCCTCTGGGTGGAGGATGATGGCAGTCAGGGACGTGGCCCCAAGGAAGAGGCATCTGGTCAACCCGAAGGCAGCGAGCAAGGCCTGGGGGTGAAACAAGGAGGATTCACTGTGGGACGAGAGGGGACAGAGGGTGCAGCAGGCCTTTGAAAAGGCCAGAGGCCACCAGTAGCTCTCCGTCGAAGGCAGGGCTCTCCCGCTGCTGTGAGCACCTCTAGACGCGGCAAAGGGGGGACCCCTGGCTCCTAGCAAGGGGCTGCATGTGGGGCGGCAGAGAAGGCTTTACCCTACAGCCGGCAGCGAACCAGACTCGCTGTGGTCTCTGAACCTCGGGCAGCGGCCAGTCCTGTCTCCTCCCTGCGGGGCCCGGGCGGCCCCGGGTCTGAATGGACTGCGGGGACTGGGGACCCAGGGCTCAGGATGGACCCGCCTCTCTGGCAGGTGGCAGTGTGGCCGCTGAGTAGGAAATGGGGGCTCGGGACCTGGGAGGTGGGTCATGGGAGTCTCGTGAGCCTGGGCGAGGCGGTTTTCTCTTGAGAGCAGAGAAGCAATTGGAGAATCAAAAGTGGAGATGGGCCCCACGTGATCTGAGTTTCTGGAAGCTCGCTGACACACGCAGGGTGGGCACACAGGTCTGGAAGGAGACAGGTGGGAAGTGTTTGCAGATTCATGGGCTACCAGCCTCTGTCCCGGGCGCTCAGCCCTGCGGGGGTAGCTGGGGACCACCCCGGACAGCAGGTGAGCCCCCCCCGGGTGGCTCCCAGCTGGGAGCATCCCTCCATTTGCCGCCTGGGGCCCCTGGGCTCTCAGGGCCTGTGGAGCGGAGGAGTGGGGGGCTGGCGGGGGCCCCAGTGAACTGTCCGCGCACCTCCAGCATCTTCCGTCTCCAACCCCCCTGGGTGGCCATTCTGCATCTGCGGCTCCCCAAGGAAAACGCACCATCTCAGTCCTTGGAAAGTTCGGGAACTCGGGAACAGTCACGACCGTTCTGCGGCAGAACATCACGCCAGCGGCCACCATCAAGTGAGCACAGACCTCGGGCTCTTTGCTCATCTCATGTAAAGTTCACAACAGCAGCTCTGGGAGGCAGCGGGGGAAACTGAGGCAACACAAAGCGCCATGATCAATTTCCCAGCTGCCCTCACGAGGACAGCAGGCCCCGGCTGGCTTGGGACCATCCCAGCCCACAGTGGTGGGAAGACCTCTGTGGCACTCCACCCTCCAATCAACTGCTGTGTGCCTGTGGGCAAGTCGCTCCCCCTCTCTGAACCTCAGCCCCTTCCGCCCTCATGGTGGGGGGTCAGCGGGAGCACAGGCGAGGAAGGTGAGAGCCCCATGAGCGGGTGGGTGGTGGCAGCATGGGCGCGTGCGGGCAGCAAGGTCCCACACTGGGCAGAGGTGGCCCGGGGACGTCCTCTTCAGAACAGACGCCCTGGGCCCCCTGACAGTGTGACCGTGCGCTTCCCAGGACCCAGGGCCCTGCCAAGCCCGGCCGTCAAGTCAGCCCTGGGATGTTTGGTTTCTCACGAGCCGCTGTGGTCCCAGGAGGCAGGGGATGTGGACGCGCCAGAAGCAGTGACCGTGGCACTCAGAAGGGACGCGCCTCTGTCCATCCTGATCACCCAGGACAGGAATGTGGCAGCAGAAAGAGCCCATGAGATGGAGGCCCTGATAGGTGTGGAGGAGGGGAGCACTTCTTGTGACCTAGGGCGCGGGTCACGGCGTGTGCATCGGCCACAACGCAGGAGGGGTGCGGCCGGGGTCCCCGAGCTCGGGCCGTGACCCCCCCAGAGAGGCTCCTGAGCTGTGTGATCTGGCCGCTGCCTCTGGGCCCCTGCAGGGCTCCCTATGCGGACGGAAAAGGCTGGAAAAGGCCGGACGGCCTCGGCCTTGCCCCGAGACCTCATCTGCCTGCATGGTGGCGACGGGCCACACCTGCCGGACGCTGTCGTGTCTGCGCCCCCACCTTCCATGAGCCTGACCGCCCGCCTCGGAGCAGCTCGCCTTCAGAAAGCTGCCGGGCCCCCAGACGGCACCGGAGCCCCCTCCCCAACGCCCGGATCCCGCACAGTCGCCTCCAGGGGTGCCCTCACCCCAGGGGTGATAATCGCTGGCTCCCGTCCGCCTCTCCCACGGCACCCGAGCTCTTAAGCGTAGGGGCCGCCTAGCACAGCCGAGCCTCCGATAAATATTTATTTGCTCGACGAGCAGATGAATGAATCATCCTGCAAATGCGATTTTTGTTTTCACTTAATAAATAGACCCTACCATTTTCCCACACCGTTATGTGATCCTTGTAAGTTTGTGACTTCTGTAGACAGACCGTGGTTTACTTAACCGTTCGGCTCTGTTTCTAATATTAGGTGGGTTTTGATGGTTTGGGTTCTTTCCCTTTTCTACCATAAACAATGCTGCGATGAACATCTTTGTGCGTAAACATTTTTTTTTCTTCTGTATTTGGGATGTGATCGTCAGAAGCGGAGTCTCTGGATGCAGGCGAGGAATTTCGTAAATTTCTCGATTTACGGTCCGCAAACGTCCCGGTGCACGCAGGCGGCAGTCTGTTGGGGGTTGTCCCTTTAACCACATCTTCAGTCGTACTGGGCGGTGGCTCTTTTCTGCTTTTTTCCTTGCTAATTTGACAGGTAAGCAATGGAACTAGATTTTTATTGTATTCGTTATAAACTCTTTTAAAAGTGTAGTTTGAGGGAGAGAGCATCTAAGCAGGGGAGGGGAGGAGAGAGAATCCCAAGCAGGCTCCGCAGGGTCAGCGTGGAGCCCAGGCTCAGGGCTCGAACTCAGGAACGATGAGATCATGACCTGAGATGAAATCAAGAGTCAGACGCTGAACCGACTGAATCACCCAGGCGTCCCTGTTATAAATTTTTTTTTAATTTTTTTAATGTTTTATTTATTTTTGAGAGAGAAAGAGACAGAGCGTGAGCAGGGGAGGGGCAGAGAGAGAGGGAGACACAGAATCGGAAGCAGCTCCAGGCTCCGAGCCGTCAGCACAGAGCCCGACGCGGGGCTCAAACCCACAAACCGCGAGCTCATGACCTGAGCCGAAGCCGGACGCTCAACCGACTGAGCCCCCCAGGCGCCCCGATAAACTTTTAATTTTACAATAGTTTTAGGTTTACGGAAGTTACGGAGCTGGCAGACCTGAGTACCCCACACCCGGGTTACAATCAGTTGAACGGGTGCCGACACCTTGTGACTAGCCGATGTCTAGGTGTAACCCCATTTCCTCGGTTTCCCCGAAGTGCCCCTCTTCGGACCCAGGCTCCCATGCAGGACCCCACAGCGCATTGATCAGCACGTCTGCTCGTTCTCCGCTCGGCCACACTGGTTTCTCAGACTCGCCTTGTTTGCATGACCTTGATGGGTCTGAAGTGAGTTTTTATTCTAACTCCCGTCCGTGCCTTGGAGGATCGCCAGGGCTGAGTCGGTCTCCGCGAGCCGCTTTCTGCGGGTGTCTTTCCTCTTAGCCTCTTTTTCTCTTGGGGTCTCGATAGTGTTCCTAGAAATCCTCGTGACTTCACCGGTGTTGAGTGTGAACCCTTTCCTGGCATGGCCAACCCCTCCCCCATTTAAGCACCTCTGTTTGTTTGTTTGTTTGTTTTCACTTGGGTCTGTTACTTCGAAGTACACGGTGGGTGCTGGGGGGGGGGGTGTTAATGGTCAAAGTCCACACTGAGATTGATATTCCTCAGCTCTGTGGGAGATCAAGGAGGGACTGGCCCGGAGGAGAAATACCTTGGGGCCGTGACCCAGGGTGTCCTTGGGAGCAGTGCACATCTCTTTCCCCAGGCGGCACAAGGGCAAAGTCCCCTGGCAGGCGTAGAGTGGCCTCTGCCCTGTCCTCAGAGCCCAGACTTAGCCCTGAGCACGCTCTGAACGAAGCGCAGAGTCCCCAGTGCACCAGTGCACGAGCTGGCCTGCCCGCCCGCACCAGCCTGGGCCCCTCTGCCCTCGCTACATGTGGCCTTTCAGCTGGCACGGTTCCTTGGGGGTCTCAGCCGGGACTTCCCCCACCACAGGGCCTTTGCACTTGCTGGCCGTCTTCTTTGCACGGTGGCTGCTTCTCATCACTCAGGTGTC
Organism: Cryptoprocta ferox; assembly: GCA_028646485.1. Lineage (NCBI taxonomy): Eukaryota > Metazoa > Chordata > Mammalia > Carnivora > Eupleridae > Cryptoprocta > Cryptoprocta ferox. The sequence goes on along the minus strand of CM053575.1, from coordinate 3,257,210 downwards.
AGGCTGGACGTCACCTCCCCAGACAGATCTTCTTGGTCAAAGTGTCACCTGTCTCCCACTCCCCCACCCCTCTTGAGCCCACTTTGCGGCTTGCTTTGTGCAACGGGCAGGGTTCGCGCCGTCTGAAAGTAGATGTTTGTCCCTCACGTATGGAAGGGGGGGCCTCCTTAGCGCAGGCCCAGCAGCGGGACTGGCCCACCGCCTCTCTCTGCCAGCACCAGCACCAGACTGGCATTTGGGGGAGGGTAGCAGGGTCTGTGAGGGCAGACGGGGGAGGGCGGTCGGGGAGTGTGGACGGGGCCAAGCAGGGCCTCTCCGCTGCCAGCGAGATGGCACCACCTGCTGCTGGAGGGGCCACAGCCCCAGCCTCGAGGACAGAGCTCGATGGGGACAGGGCGTGGGGCCCCGTGAGGAGGGCCTGGCGCTGGACAGCGGTGACTCTTCCCCGATGACCAGGGGTCACCTCCTCTGCGACCAGGACTGGAGATCCAGCCTGGACATCTCAGCGGCGCCGCCCGCAGGACCCCCGACGCCCGGAGTGGCTCTGTCTCCAGGAGCCGGCCCGGCCCCCGCTCGTGCCCGTCCCGGCGGGGGCCGCAGCCCGTGACCTCTGCAGCCGGCCTGCCTCGGAGCCCCGGGACCTCCCCCGAGCCCCTGCACGGCCTGGCTGCTCAGGCTCGCCACGGGGGGCCAGGACGGGCGCGCACCCCCACTTTTCAGGGAGAAACAGGCCCCGAGAGACAAAGCAGCCGCCCCGTCCGTGCGGAGGTGAGAGCGAGGTGGAGTCAGACTTGAACTTGGGCCCGTCCGACCGCTGGGCCCGCGCTCTGACCCCGGAGACGCCGAGCTGTGTGACCTGGGCGGATGGCTTCGCCTCTTATGCTGTTTCCTCATCAGCAAAACAGGGGTGGCAGTCACAGCGCGCACCTCCGAGGACGGTCGTGAGGCCCGAGCGGGAGGGCACGCGGCGGGGGGTGCCCAGCATCGAGTGTGGCTCTGAGCCACGGCCCGCAGGACGCGAGCCTCCGTTCCTGGCCCGGGGCCCTCCTCCGCGTGTGCCCGCCCCAGCCCCTCCTGAATCACAGGGTCACGTTCAAGGGCAGGAGAGCCGCCTGCCTCCCTCTGCCGGGAGAAGAGTGTCCACACGGCGGGCCTCGCTCGCTGCGTGCCCACCGCGTGCCCCTGGCGGCGCCTCCGTGACGACCGCCTCGTGGAGGGCTGCCCGGAGACCAGACGCCCCCACTGCCCTGCGGCCGCCGGCCCAGCATCGCCCCTGGAGGTGCGGAGAGCCCAGCCCCCGAGGACACCTGCCTGCGGTTTCACGGGGCGACAGGCAGCAGACCAGGACGTCCAGCCGCGCAGCTGGCACCTCCGGTGGGGGTGCGGTTCTGAGGACGGTGCTGGCCTGGCCCGCAGCCCCCCCCGGGGGGGAGTGAGACTGACAGGCGAGGGCACCAGCCCCTGCCCTGCCCTGCCCTGCTCTGCCCCTGCCCCTGCGCAGGGAGGGGCCTCTCACAACAGCCGCTCAGTGTCCCACTGGAAAAGCCTCTGTGCGACTCTCGGGCCCCGGTTAGGGACGCTCCCGTGGGGGACAAGCGGGGGTGCTGACCTCTAGCAGGTGGCCTCGGGCTGAGCCGGCAATAAATCTCAGCGCCGTTCGCACGGCAGGGACGACATCGCAAGGGCCAAGCATTCCCGTCTTGCGTCCTGACGTTTGAAGAAGCCGCCAGGGAAGGACGGACTCGATGGGCCCAGAAGGCGACAAGTGGAGGAGGAACCGCGGTGTCCACTCTAAAGAGGCAGAGACCCCAGATATCCTTTCTCCTTCTGTCCCTCCTCCTTTTCTCTCTCTCTCTGCCTGTGGCGTCACTGCTTAAGCAGCCATGTGACTCAAGTCTGGCCAATGGGAGGAAAGCAATGCTGGTGGGTGTGGCTTCTGGGAGATGTCCTGTGAGGTGGGGGGTATGCCGGTCTTTTTTGCTGGGGTTGGGTGGAATGTGGATGGGAGAGCTGGAGCCCAAGCAGCCATTTTGTACCATGAGGTCAAAACCATATAATGAAAATGGAAGGAAAAAATGGGAGGAAGTGAGTCCCTGATGTCCCAGTTGTCACGCTAGACCTCTTGTACACCAGGGGACGTCCACTTGCTCAGCGTTTCTTTACCTTAAGGTTTCTGACCTTTGTAGCTGAGTGACTACTAACTCACAGGTGCTTCAGGAGGCTTAACTGGGGAAAGATGAGCCATGAAGACCGATTCTATTTGGTTCCAAAAGCAACCACGAGGTCGGCATAGAGCGGGGTGAGCGTTGGAAGGACCCACGCTGCTGCTGACAGGGCGGGGGGTGCCCAGGTTAGGTGTCGGTGAACTTCCGGGGAACTGCGATCCCCCAGCCCCACTCCAGACTGTCCCCCTCCAGCAGATGGCCCCAGGTGGCCCCAGACAATGCCTACCTTTCCGTGGCAGTGACTTTCCCAAGACCCACATACCGGAGTGGAGGTAGCGCTTCTGTGCCCCGCTCTCCACCTGCCCTCTAGCCCATCGAGAAAGAATGTATGTGTTGGGCAGAGGGACTCATGCCCCCAGGAGCGCTGTCTGTCCCCAGGACAGCAGGTGCCACGACCCCTCAGACCCAGCTTCCAGTCTAAGCTCATGCCCTCCCACGAGGGGCTGGGGGCTTCACCCCCGAGCCTCAGTCTCCCCACCTGTACAAGGGGGTCATAATGGCCAGCCTTGCAGAGCGGGGGGGGGGGTCCAGTGTGATGAGGGACAAGCCCCCAGCCCATAACAAAGTGCTTTATGTGCTGACTTCCTAAGAGTGAGTGACGGTGGGGGCGCCCCTGCACACCCAGACTCGTAAATACGGGTGCGTCACCAGGGGGGCCGTAAACACAGATTGCAGGGCTGCCCCCGGGGCTCTGACCCAGCAAGTGTGGACTGGGGTCTGGGAACGCATTCAAGCTGAATCCCAGGTCAGGAGACCATATTTTGGGGACCACTGGCTTAAATGAAGGGGCTGCAGACAAAAATGTGAAACCACCCCCTTCCTTAGGACCACGGGTGCCCAAGCCGCGCACGGGAGCCCAGGGGTTGGGTTTGAATGTGGGCTCCAACCTTGGCAGCTGTGTGACCCTGGGCACGTAGCCTCCCTCCTCTGAGCTTCTGGGCACCAGCCCCCGCCCCCCCCCCCCGCATTATCATCCTCATCATCTCCTACGGAATGTTCTCAGCAGGGGGAGCAGTTCTGTCTCCCACCCGGGGAGCAAGAGTGGGTGCGTGCGACGCGCCCTACTCAGCACCCAAGCCCACCGCCTGCTTCTTGCCCTTGTGCCGGGGGAGGGGGCCCTCTGCCCTCCAAGGGGCATCCTAGGCGTCCGTGCAGGGATGATGTCGCCTCCCCAGGGTTGGTCAGTCCGCAACTGATGGCCAACTCCTCCCCGCCTGCCTGCCCATGGTGACCCAGCAGGTGCTGCCAGACAGGCCACCAGCAGAGATGCCAGAGTGACCCTGTGGCCCGTCCTCAGTCCGCGGGGCCCACCTGGGGCTTGTTGCTGAGCTCACTGCCACCTGCTGGCGGGCTGTGGCACTGCAGGCAGGGTGCACTCCCAGACGGCTTTGGCCAACACAGCCCGCTGTCGCCCACTTGTTCCCAAAACACGGGACGGCCGCCCGCCCAGCTGTCCCCGAAGAGTCCGCAGGCGTGGTGCTGACTATCGAGTTTATTGAGATATAGTCTGCGAACCGTACAATTCACCCATTCGAGGGGCATCCACGCTGTATTCACAGCGCCGCATGCCATCGCCACCCGTTAGGCGTCCCCAGACCCTGAAAACAAACCCTGTGTCCCCTGTCCGTGCTCCTATTTCCCTCACCTGCCCCCACCCCCCAGCCCTGGCCACCATCGGCTTCCTCTCTGTCTCCATGGATTTGCAATTCTGGACACTTGGCGTAAATGGGATCACGGGTAAGTGGCCTTTGTGTCCGACTTCCTTCCGTCGGTGCGGCGTGTCAGGGTTCGGTCCGGCCGTAGCCATGTATCAGGACATCATTTCCTCCTCTGGTCAAACGACGTTTCGCTGTGCGGCTACGGCACGTTTTGTTTGTCCGAGCATCGGCCAACGTTGGGTTATTTTCACCCTCTGGCTCCCGCGAGGGGGGCAGCCGTGAACATCTGTGTGCGGGTTTCCGTGTGGACGTCTGCTCTCAGCTCTCTCAGGAACGTGCCTGGGGGAGGAAGCGCGGGGTCCTATGTCACCGCCAGTTCGCGTTTGAAAGGACCGCCGGACTGGTTTCCAAAGCGGTGGCACCACTGTGCCCACTCCTGAGGGTCCCGCCTGTCCTTGGGACACACAGAGGGTAAGAGCGCAAGGGCTGGAGCCCGAGGGACCTCGGGGCAGCCAAGGGTCTGACATGCCCCTTCCTGCACCTGTGACCTCACGGAAACAGCTTGATGTCTCTGAGCTGCTCTCTCTTCTACACCAATAACAACAGGGTGTGGCGGACGCTAAGCCTTGGCTTCACTCTCCCGATGGGCATGGATCCCGGCACTTCCTGTCATAAACCCCTGGGGTTTCTTTGCTTGAGGGGAGTCCGGGGGCGTGGGGTGACTGTCTTTGTGAGCAGCCCTTGACCAAAGACGAACTTGAGTTGGCGAGTAAATAGGCCAGGTGCCTTCCCACTCAGGTGGGTGATGGGTGGGGACCAGCAGTGAGTGCAGACAATGACAGATGGCGTTCGGTTCAGTGAACAGAAATAACAAGGCACAGTGAGAAAAAAACGAGAGGGGAGCCCGGTTCTGGAGAGGGGGAGCCACGGAAGGTCTCTGCGGCAGTGACATCCTGGTAAGTGAAGATGCAGAAAGAACCGGCCAGGTGAAGAGCCAGCGTGTGCAAAGTTCCTGTGGCAGGCAAGAGCTTGGGATAGGCAGAGAAGTGGGGCTGGAGGGAGGAACGGGAGAAAGAATGAGGGGCACGGGAGGTAGGAGGCAGGGGTGACTAGGAGAGGATCCCGGGGAAGAGGCGACCCTTAACAAAGCCACTAAGCCTTGTGAGCGCGTGGGGGTTCAGTCTGCTCTCCCGGGACAAGAATTTGAGCTTTCAGATAGACTCGTTTGTGCAAGGCAAGCGTTCACGAAGGGAGGAGGTCAGGGAGAAATTCCTCGTAACAAAAAGGAGCCCAGGCCCAAGAAACAGGTTTCCCGGGCGGCACCCCCTGACACATCCGCCAGCACCCCCTGGGCCCCGGGAGGACCCCTCCCTCCTTGGAGAGCCCGGAGGGTCCGCCCCGTTCGGTGCAGGCGGCCCCGCCCGGCCAGGGGCTCTCTCCGAGGCTACAGGGCGTGGTGAGCACGGGCACGGAGAGTCCACGACCAGGGCGGAAATCCCAAGTCCGGCCTGAGCAGCCTTGCCCTCTCGCCCGTGTTCCGTACCCATTCCGGGGGTCGGATTCCCCACGGAGACGCTGGAGAGAGTGACCCTGGCCTCCGAGGGCTGTTTGCGGGCTACCTGTGCCGTTAGATGAGTCTGGAGAGCATGCGAAGCGCCTGGAACGGCCCGGCGCTAAGTCCGTGCTTCGCCACGGGGACTTCTAGTCACTCTTGCCGGGACTGTCTGACCCCGGCCGGAGCCAAGCGGTGACGTCACAGCCGGCTCGAGAGCCCCGCTGACTGCGTGCCAGGCACCAGCCTTCACTCCTTCGCTGCACTGAATCTTGCAGACAGCCTTGCGCCGTCGGCGTCTTGATTGTCCCCGTTTCGCAGAGGAGGAAGCTGCAGCTCGGGGTGAGTAGAGCACCTTCCCTGGCCTCACACGCCGTGAACGGGACGTCAAGACCCGCCTCGGTGGGGGTGCAGGCTGCCAGGACTCCAAGGGCTGTGATCCCAAACGGCCCTCGCCATGAAGCCAGTTGCTTCTCTGTTCCGTCTCCTCCAACCACGCCCTCAGCTCTTCATTCTGGACCTTTCGACTCCCCAGGGCAGCTCTGAAGGGGGGTGAGGATGGTGTCGAGCCGTCATCTAGATGGTGGCTGGCGGGTCACGAGGCTCTCGAGAACGGGGTCCAACGGACGGCGTCGCACTGTCCTCACTAACAGGGAGCCACCACAGTTTTTCCTGAATTTCTCCAAGTCACTGCTCCCAACCGGTTACTTTAGAGCTGTGCCTCTGTCTTCCATGAGGCTGGGTGGATGGATGGATGGATGGAGGGATGGAGGGGTGGAGATGGATGGAGGGATGGAGATGGATGGATGGATGGAGATGGATGGATGGATGGATGGATGGAGGGATGGAGATGGATGGATGGATGGAAATGGATGGACAGATGGATGGATGGAGGGATGGAGATGGATAGATGGATGGAGATGGATGGATGGATGGATGGAGGGACGGAGGGGTGGAGATGGATGGAGGGGTGGAGATGGATGGATGGATGGATGGATGGAAATGGATGGATGGATGGAGGGAGGGAGGGATGGAGATGGATGGATGGATGGAAATGGATGGATGGATGGAGGGATGATGAATGGATGGAGATGGATGGATGGATGGATGGAGATGGATGGATGGATGGAGGGAGGGAGGGAGGGATGGAGATGGATGGATGGATGGATGGAGATGGATGGATGGATGGATGGATGATGGATGGATGGAGGGAGGGAGGGATGGAGATGGATGGATGATGGATGGAGGGAGATGGATGGATGGATGGATGATGGATGGATGGATGGATGATGGATGGATGGATGGATGGATGGAGGGAGATGGATGGATGGATGGATGATGGATGGATGGATGACGGATGGAGGGAGATGAATGGATGGATGGATGATGGATGGATGGATGGATGATGGATGGAGGGAGATGGATGGATGGAGGGAGGGAGGGATACATGGATGAATGGGTGGATATGTGGATGGATGGATGGAGATGGATGGATGGAGGGATGGATGGATGGAGATGGATGGACGGATGGAGGGAGGGATGGATACATGGATGAATGGGTGGATATGTAGATGGATGGATGGATGGAGATGGATGGATGGATGGAGATGGATGGATGGAGGGAGGGATGGATGGATGGATGGATGGAGATGGATGGATGGAGATGGATGGATGGAGGGATGGATGGATGGATGGATGGATGGAGATGGATGGATGGAGGGAGGGAGGGAGAGATGGATGATACATGGATGAATGGGTGGATAGATGGATGGATGTGTGGATGGATGGATGGATGGATGGTGGAAGGATGAGTAGATGGATGGACGGGCAGATGGATGGATGGTGGAAAGGACAGAAGGATGGATGCGTGGGTGGATAAACGGAGAATTACAGTGCTATCCTCTTACATGGAGATAAAAGGTAGATAAATGTATTTATTTTATCCATGATAATGAGTGAATGCATGAAACTTCTATCTTGAAACCAGCCTGCCCAAGGCATGAGGTTTCCCAGGAATTCCCGCCATCAGTACTCCTGGTTGTGCGGCCGCCCGGACAGAACGTTCACCAGCGGTGTCTCCTCGGGGACCCTGACGGCCACTGTGGAAGCCCGTTTGGCAGGTGGAGAAACCAAGGCTGGGGAGAGACGGGGGCCAATTCTCACCATCAATCACGAGACACCCCAAGGGGCCAAGGCGGTGTTTGAATCGGCGGGGAGACCTCCCACGGCCCTCCTGCCTCTTTTTCCACACCCGGAAGTCTCCTCCCATCGCCCCTCCCTCCTCCCCGCCCCTTCCCTGTGCGCACGCGCAGTCCCGCCGGGCGCTCAGGCGCGGGCGCGGGCCGCCGCGGTGTGTTGTTACAGTCGGACAGGGGACGGGGGTCAGCTCCTGGGGCTGGCTCGGCCCCGGAACGTGGCCCGGGCAAGGCCACCCTCCCATGCTTCACCTTTCCAAGTCCTTCAACCCCTGGGAAGGCGGGAGGTCTGCAAACCTGCCGAGGGGTTGGAAGGCCCACTCCGAGCCGCTGAAGCTGGGCCACCCGGAGGGGGCCGGGCAGGGGGTCCCTGGTTTATTGGCTTCATGCGGGAGGGGCCGCCGTTTTCCCGCGGCCGGTGAGCAGTGGGCGGGGCCTCTGTCCAGGGGCGGGGACCCGGCCGGCCACTCCCGCAAGATTCTTTTTTCCCCTAATTTATTCCGCGCTGCTCGCCAAGCACCTGGGGGACTTCTGGTGGGAGGCCAGTAAGACCAGTCAAGACATCACACCGCTTTTTTTTTTTTAATGTTCTTTTTACTGTTTTATCCACTTTCAAGTACGACTGCATGGAGAGAGTACCGTCTCAGTCCTGCGTGGCCGTGGCCCCATCCATTTCGGCTCCTCCTCTTCCCACACCGGAGCTCTGTCCCCCCGGCCGCCCGGCCGCCGTCGCCCCGAGACATGTGGCCCGTCCAGGGACCTCGTGTGCCTGGACCCCGCAGCACGTGTCGCCCGGCGTCACGTCCTCCAGGCCCGTCCGGGCCGGGGCGGGCGTCGGGATTCCTTCCGGAAAGCTGAATGCTGCTCCGTTGCGTCGACGACCGCGCGAGGCTTATCCGGCCACCTGTCTGCCACCCTCGGCCGGGCCACCTCGTGAGTGTTGCCAACACCGGGCCACGAACGTGGGCGAGCCAACGCCTGCGGGAGGCCCTGTTTCCGGCTCATTCCGGCGAACCCCCTAGACGGACTTGCTAGATCACGTGCTTGTTCTGGGTGAGGCTTTTTGCCTAACGGCCATCCCACTTCCTAGCAGCTGCCCCACGACAGCCCCGCTCCTGAAGGCGCCCAGAGACCCTGGAAAGCAAAGACCCCCGCCTCAAACCCCTCCCCCCACCCTTCTTCCTCCCCCCCACCCGTTCCCCCTTGGGTGGGCAGGTGGGGGTGACAGCAAAGGCCTGGGGGGGTAGGCTGTCATCACAGGGGCCTCTGCGGTGCCCTGTCCCGGCTCACGAGGTGTCTTCTCGTGGGGGGGGCCGGTCTCCAGCCTCTGCCCACCCCACGCCTACGCAGGAGGGGCCGGGCCAAATAGTGAAGGGTGCCAGGTTCACGAGACCCCACCCCCATCCCGATTTCCTTTTCCCGGGGATCCTACCTGGTTGCCCACCGCCCCCCCCCCCCACCAGCCCCAGAGGGCCCCCAGGAGGCTGTATCTGCCAAGAAGAGGAGGGAAGGATGAGACTCACACAGGGGCTGCAGTAGAGGGTCTGGGGCCTCCTGGTGTCCTGAGGTCTCAGACCCTCTATGCTGGTGGGCTGGGCAGGGTGATAAAGCGGTGGGTGTGGACATGAATGTCCCCGGGGGGTGAGGGGGCAGGGGAAGAGTCACGCCTGGGGCAGAATCCCACCAGCTCGGTGTCCTGCAAACACATGAAATGGACAGAAGGAAGCCGGCCAAGACTGAGGTGGGTGGGGCGCTCCCTGTATGGGTGGGGGTCCAGGGCCTCCTCCTGCAGGGGGCCCAGAGGCCTCCTGGGGACAAGACCAGCTGTCCCCGCTCAGGAGGCAGAGGGGAACAGGGCAGTGCCTGTGACTGGTCCTCAGCCCCCGTCCCAGGAGCTTTGTGGCTTCAGACACACTGGCGTCCCCAAAACACACCGTCTTGTCCGATCTGCTCTAAACACTTAGCGTGAGCCCCCGAGTGTCACCCCCTTTGTTTGGGGAGCATCTTGGTGCAGGGTGGGTGCACCGTTGCCACACCTCCCACTACGATCCCTGGGCCATTTCACCTCCTGCACGTGCTTCCTCATCTGTGACACGGGGGGCCACCCTCGCACCTGCACCATCTCATTCCACACCCCTCACCTGCTCCCCCTGTAAAGTCCAAGAAAAGTGAGCCACTGCCCACGCCCTCTGGCTCGCAGGGGGAAGTCTCAGGTGACTCCACCCACTGCCATTGTTGGGGTGGCAAGTGTGGGGGCGGGGCGAGCACCTGGTCCAAGACCGGCTGTCACCCACCGGCTGGGGACCCGGGCACACCACGTCGGCTCCCCACGCCTCCAAGTGTGCTTTCCGAGGCAGAGACAGGATGCTCAAGGCTTCGGGGGACACTCAGGCACGGCCGGGCTGGCCGTGAGCTGAGCGCCCGCCTGGGGCCAGAACGTGGGTGGGGCCGGTAGGTGGCAAGGGTGAGGGAGTTCAGGGAGAGGGAGTTCAGGGACAGTCGTGCCTGGCGCATCGCACAGGTGCTCGAAACCATCCACGGAGAAGCCACACCCCTTCACAAGGGAGGGGGTGCTCTGGGTTCTAAACAAAGGAAACCTGTCTCTCCACATGCGCGCTCACATAGTTAGGATGGGAACACGCACACACTCGTGCACGCACACGTGTGCCCCCCCACACACACACACACTCGTGCACACGCACACACGCACGCACACATGTGCCCACACAGGCACACGCGCGTGCACACACACCCATTAGCCTACTCTTCCCATCCACACAAACCATCTCTTGGTTTCAAAAAAAGAGCCACCTTCCAAAGCAGGGGACAAACGTGCATCTTTAGCCCAATTCCTCGGAATACAGTCTTTTAACATCTTAAAATAGCGACTTGGCACCGACGCTGTTATCACCACAAGCAAATACGGGCCAAGTAAAACCGGCCAGGGTCTCCCCAGGCTGCATCATAATCTATCAAATAACAAAGTAAGAATAAAATACTTTAATGTTTCGGTTACACAGACGCCCACGCTCTCCCCGGCAGCTGGGCCGCAGGCAGGCTTCTCGGTGGACCACAGCCGGGCATCCCGTGGGCGAGGGGGCTCCCGGCCAACGGAAACCCACAGGCGGCCCTCCCTCCCAGCCCCGCCTCAGCGCTCCCTTCTGATCTGACGGTGCCGGAGAGAATCGGGGAGGCCTGGGACGCACACACCAGCCGGGCCAAGCAGGAGAGGTGTGGGGGCGGCGGGGGCCGGCCTGGAGACCCCCCCCCACCCGCACCCTGGTGGCTGTGGACACTGTGGGCACCGGCTGGCCTGCACCTGCTGGGCCAGGCCGGCCGAGAGCCTGGGGCCAGAACGTGGACGGCCTTCCCCGGCCGGGTCCGACGGGCTACACCCGGCCTCCCCGGCTCCTCTGCCTCTGCCTCTGCCTCCGCCGCCGCCGGGGCCGGGTGCCCTTGCCAGGGGGCCCGGGGGGGCCGCCGCGGAGCCCCGCCCCGCTCTGCAGCAGACGCACCATCTCGTGGTCCTTGTGGTCCAGCACGCGGGGCAGGAACAAAGAGGACTTCTGTGTGCGGCGCGTCTTGAAGCCCCTGCGGGGCCGGCCCTTGCCGTTCACGGACACGTACCACAGTCTCTCGGCGCTGGGCTGGCGCTGGGCCCCCGGGCCGCCGGGCACCGTGCGGTACAGCCGCGAGGCGTAGGTGTTGTAGCCGAGCTCGTGGATCCGCTCCACGAACTCACACTCGGCATTGTAGCTCTCCTGCGGGGGCCAGATGCCGCCGTCAGCCGTGGGAGGCCCCGGGCTCCAGGCTGGGGGCTGGGGCCTCAAGGACCCGCTGCCCCTTGGCGAGGCCTCCCTCCCCTCCTCCCTCCCAGCGCCTCCAGCACCCACGCCTAGGCCGTGCCCGTTCTCCCTCCGAGTCTGGTAGACTTGACCTTGGGGGTTCAGCTCAGGGGTCTATCTACCTCCTTGCCAAGGTTTCCTGAGCACCTGGGGGGTGTGGCTCCCCCAGCCCTGTCCCCCCTCCACAGGCACCGACTGGGGGGGCGTCCCCGGCACAGGGACGTGGGGCTCGTCAGCAGAACAGAGACGGGGCCTGCCCGAAATCTCTGCTGGTGGCGTGGGTGTCGGCAGGACGTCTGGACACAGAGAGGGGACAGCGCCCCAGACTCTGCTTTTGAAAATGTGCGCACGAGAGAAAAGACGTGAGTATTGAAAAGAGCACGGGAAGGGCGATCTGTCGGGCTTTTCCCGAGCCTGGTGTCTCCACTAAACTTGGGGTGAGGTCCTGCTCTGGGCCTTGAACTCTGAGAGTGGCTGCCTTGGCCTCGGGGCGCTCGCCCCATGCACACGGGGCACAAGCCTGTGCTCGTGAACGGCACAGACACTGCTCGGGGGGAAGTGCCGAGGGCTTTCTCGAGGCAGGGGCGCTCTGTGGGACAACTCACGCAGTCCCGTGAGCCACAGACAGTGAGGAGTTCAGACCCTCCCGAGGGGGATCCTGGGGGGGCGGAGCTTGCATCTCGGAGGGGCTCCAGGAGGGGCCAGGCTCAGACACCGGGTGCCCCAGCGGGGACTCCCGGTGACGGTAGTTTCCGATGCCTCTCGGGTCCCTCCTGCTGTCCCACCCCAGACGCTCTGCTCCCCAGGGGCCTTCAGTCCCCCACCCCTGGTGCCACCTGCTGAAACTCTACTTGTCACCGTCCGACCTCCACCTTGGGGAGGCTGCTTTTCCTTCCCAGGCTCCAGAAAAGCCAGCCTGGGACAGCGTGGAGGTGGCGGCCTGGCTGCCCCCTGGCTGGTTCTGAGCCCCAGGGCACCGGGCAGGGGGTGTGCAGGGAGGGCGGAAGGTGGCTGCAGGTGTGAGGAGGAAGCTAGCTGAGTGGCACCCTGCCAACAAGGTGACATGTGGAGTGTCAATAGGAGAGAGCTGGCACTTTGTAGTGGGCACTTCTGACGGGGGCGCCCCAGTCTGGGCAAAGGCACGGATGCTTGTTCTGGAGAACCGAGAGAGGTTTGCAGAGGCTGTAGTGAGAACACGGGGTATGGAACGGGGGTGGAAGGTGGGGGCCGAGGGCGGTCCGGGCAGCTCCTTTGCCTGCCGAGGCACCCGGGTGATAACGTGTGGGCGGTGGGGAGCTTTCTGGAGGCCCGTGACAGGAGTGGATTCACATTTAGTAAGATCCACTCTGTACCCAGCAGAGAGTGTGACACATGGATGCCCAGGGCACTGGTGAGTGAAGGAATGGATGCCAGATGGATGATGGAAGGAAGGAAGAAAGGAAGGAAGGAAGGAAGGAAGGGAGGGAGGGAGGGAGGGGGGA
>CM053575.1:3229426-3243754 GCA_028646485.1 Cryptoprocta ferox | reverse complement strand
GGGAGGAAGCCAGCCTTGTCAGCTCTCAGCAACAGCAGCCACAGGTAGACTCTGACCCACTGGGATCCCCCCCAGGCCGTGCTTTGCTCTGTCCCCCAAAGCCCTGGACCTGGGCCCCCCGTGGAAGACGCGGCAAAGTTCTTAGGCTTCCGCTCCTGATCCCGCCTTCCCCGCCCAGTCTATGAACTTGCTCAGTGTGGATGGAAGGCCCTCGGGACCAGCAAGACGGGGACCATCACTGCGAGGCGACAAGAACGCCCCCCGGGGCCCCCTCCATAAGGGGCAGGGGTGTCTGTCATGGTCTAAGGCCATTGGAGGAACGGAACACCGGTTCTGCCCACTGGGCACCAGGGGCACAGGACTGAGGCTTTCGCAAACCCACAATCCAGACCAGAGCCCGGCCTGGGGCATAGCCTTAGAAGCCCCGTCTGGTGTCTGCAGGCTCTAGAAGCACCCTGCGGAAGAGGCTGGGCCCGGGGTCCCCCCTCCCCGACACAGCTTCTATTAAGTGGCCTCCTGAGTCAGACAAAACAAATGGGCGCATTCCAACTTCTGCATTTCCTTCAGCCAAACAGCAGAGAGTCCGTGATGAAATAAACGGCTCAAAGGAGGGGTTTCCTGCCCCTTTTCCTGATCACGCTTTGCCCAACTCCCCAACGGGCAGGGAGAGGCTGGTGTGTGTCCCCTGAAAACAGACCGAATGGAGAGAGGGAGCTGCCGGGAGATGGTCCTCGGACTGCGTCGTCTAGGTTACCGTGGATGGAAAACCTCTCATTGCCCAAGGAGGTATCAGCCGAATTGCGCGTAATGACTAGTTGGAGGTAGCAAATTTCCTGCTTACATGCATTTTACTCCATGCGTCCCCACCCCTGCCCTTGGGGGAGGGACACTGCCAATGCCCACGGAGTCGCTGGACCCTTTTCTGCTGCGGAAGCCCCAGGCTGTATAGACCGAGTTCCAAATCTGTGTGCCTGGGACTCGGGTCCTGGGGTCCTCCCTCTGGGTTCCATCCTAAGAACTAACAGCTCTTGCCTTCCGGCCCCGGGGGAGGGCTGGCCGTGCTGTCCCTTGCTTCCTTCTCTTGTCCCTCCGGGAGACCTCTGGTTGAGCCCACAGAGAAGCTCTGCCCGATGCACAGTCACGTCGCGCCCCACGGCTCACCGGGTCTATTTATTGCAGTGGAAACTTGGGGGACAACCACTGCCTTGCTCTCAGTTCTCTGCGGGGAAGGGCAGCGATGGCGAACACAAAATGTCTGGAGGGGCGTTTTCTAACCCAGCGGCACTGGGGAACCGAAGACAAGGCTAACCCCAGTGGGGTGCCGAGACCCAGGGCTTGACATTCTGCTTCCAGCTCGGGTCCTGCAAGCCCCCGGACAAAGCATTACACTGCCGGGCCCCCTCTGTCCCCTAACGAACGGCCAAGGGACGTGGCCGCCCCGTCACGCCTGCCCGAGGGAGAGATGGGACTCACCGAAGCGTAGAGCCGTCCCCTCTTGTTCATGGCCAGGTAGCGGCCAGAGAAGAGCCCCCTGATGGCCACGACACCCACCTCCACGGCCGTTATCTCCAGGATACCTGGGAAAAGTGAAGGCCCATCACTCCCTGCGCCTCCCTGGGAGCCCAAAGCCACACCCAGGCAACACACTCTTAAGGGGTGTGTGTGTGTGAGACTTGGGAGGTTCAGGGAAAGGAGAAATTCCTGGAGGGGAGGAGAAGCAAGGGGAGCAGCAGGGAAGCCTTCTCCAAGGAGAAGGATTCAAACACGGCAGGGAAATAAGAAAACTAACATTTCTAGGTGCTGACTCTGCCAGGGGCCGGGGTCCTGCAGGACGTGGGGCTTCTTGGAGCCCCTCCACCACCTTGCGAGCCAGTCTCGTGATCTGACAGGCCAGCTGAGGCTGCCGAAGTTAAGTGACTTCCCCAAGACCATCGCCACGCGTGTGAGCTGGCATTCACACCCGGGCTGCAGATACGGGAGTCTGAGGAGTCAGGGGGCAGGGGTGAAGCTGGGGCTAATCTGAGCGGCACACTGAGGGTGCCTCCATCCGACTGTGCAGGAGGTAATCGTGCAGGGCAGGGTCCAAGCAGGATGCGGGATGGAAGCAGGAAGTGGGGATAGACGCTGGGTGTCGCGAAGGGGAACTGACCCGGTCCCCCTCCTCCCGCACTGCGAGTGAGGATTTTAAATCTCTCGGAACCTTCCTTCTGAACACAGGAGTGCTTTCTCACCAGAGGTCCTGCAACAAAGGCCCCAGTGGGGCCATCGTCCCCTCCCGCCCCCGAAAGGACTCCAACGGGCGCAGGACCGGCAGCGAGGCCCCTCCAGGGGGGCGCCCTCTGGGTGCACCCCTGCCCCCCAGCATAGCAGCAATCCCAGGGCCCAGATGCAGGCTGCCGGCCTCTTGCGTCCCTGGGATGCAGGCTGGGCGGATTCTGCAGGAGAGAAGCGGGCCTCTGGATGCGGGACAGGGGTGGCCGTGCCTCGCGCCCCCTCCTCTGCCTCCAAGCTGCCTGCCTTGGATGCTCCAAGTAATCTGATGCTCTGTGGGCGCCCGGATTTGGAGAGAACCGGGGTGCTGCTGGGAAAGGAGCCCCATCCTGCGCCCCACCCCCGGACGCCCAGGCGACAGCCGGTCCCCAACGCGTGGCTCCGAGGCGTCTCCGAAGACGCCTTCCCAGGGCTGCGGCTTTCCTGGAGGAAGAGCGGTTTTCCGCCGCCGCCTCGAACCTACCGCAGGGCTTCCTACTCTCGGGGCGGGGCGAGCGCCGCGGGCTGCGCGGAGGACACCGGCCCGGCCCGGCTCCCAGGCCCGGCGCTGTTCCGGCGTCGCCCCGAGCTGGGGTCTCCTGCTCCCGGCCTGGGGCTCCCCCGCCCCGGCGCCCCGCGGCAGCTGGAGCCTGTTTCGGGCCGTGGGGCAGGGTGGGGGCACACCTGTGCCCCCAGACCCGGGCGGACGACCCTCGGGGCGCCTCGCTCGCCTCCCGAGGCCGCACACCCGAGGCGGCGCGCCCGCCCTGCGGTCGAGGGCTGCGGTTCTGGCCCCGGGAAATGACTCTCTCCCGGCGGCGGCCGCGGCCGGGCAGCCCCGCTCCGTTCCGAGTCTCCCGCGTAGAGGCAGCGGCTCCCGGCGGCCACCCGGGTGGCAGCGCTCAAGGAGGGCGGAGGGGCCGGCGGGGCGCCCCGGGGCCGGCGGGAGGAGGAGAGGTCGTCAGAATAAGAAAAGGCGATGCACACCTCGTCCAGCGCCTTGTCCCCGAAACTCGCGGGGCTCCAACTTGTCAGGGCCACAGAACCCAGCCGGGCGCGGCGCCCCGGGGGTGTCCACCGCGCGTGCCCTCGGACGTGAGCCTGCCCCCCACCCCTGCCCAGCTCCCCTCTCGCTCTTCTCCCCGACGCGACGGGACGGCGGGGGACCCCCGGCGGGCACCCTGGGCGCGCGCCCCGCTCCCCTCCGGGGACCCCCGCCGCGGCGGCCGCGGCCCCGACACTCACTGTAGGCGCTGTTTTCCAGGCTGCCGTTGACGCGGCCGCTCGGGTGCAACTGGAGGTGGTACTTGGTGGCGCAGTAGAGCTTGCGGCGTCGGGGCGCCCCGCCGAGGTGCTCGTAGACGCCGCCGCGGCCGCCCGCATCGCGCCGCAGCCGCGCCCCGGGGCCCGCGGCGGGCCAGCCGGGCTCCAGCAGGCTGAGCAGCAGCAGCCAGATCAGGCCCATCGTGGCATCGCGCCCGCCCCGCGGCGGCGGCGGCTGCAGGCGAGCGCGGCGCCCATGGAAGAGGCGGCAGCGGGGCCGAGGCGCGCGGAGCCGGCTCCCGCGCCAGGCGGGTGCGGGCTCGGGCTCCGCGGCGAGTGGGGGAGGGGAGGGGAGGAGCGGCAGGGAGCGGGGGTTGGGGGAGAGAGAGAGGGAGAGAGAGAGAGAGAGAGAGAGAGAGGCACCTCCTTTAATTTTCACCCGGGATCGGGTGAAATTTCCGTTGCTGCGCACAGCGCGGAAAGAAAAGACGGTTCGGCAACAAAAGGCCGACGTGGTGCCCGGGTGGAGGCGCGGGAGGGGCGGGGAGCCCGGCGGGGCGCGGGGTTCGGGCCGGGCGCCGCCCGCGCACACTCGCCCCCCGCGCAGCGCCGTCGAGCCGAGGCTCCGCTCCGCCGCGCGCCCCGCGCCCCCGCGCGCCCTCCCTGCTCTGAAAGGTCCCTTCCCGCCCCGCCCCCGCCCCCGCCCCCTCCCCCAGGCCAATTATGCCTCCGAAAATTATAGACCGAGGCCTCGAGGCGGCCGCCCCAGGCCCTGTCACCCCCTCCCGCCCCCCATCAATCCCCCGGCACAATGGGAGCGCCGCCGATGACTGATGTCCGCGAAAACAACTTGCGGGGAAGTCGCGCTGACGAACGCCCATTAAAGGAGGCGCATAATGAAGGGGGCCGCGGAGGGCGGCGGAGGGGAGGGCCCGGGGCGCGGGCGCGCGTGGGGGACCCCCGGGCTGGGTCTGCGCCCCCGGGGCTCCCTGCTGGAGCGGGGCGCTGTCCTGGCGGCCCCGGGGCGTGGCGGGCCGGGCCCGGAGGCGCTTTATCCGGTGGCGGACCCCGACCTGGCAGATCCCAGAGGGCGGGCGAGGCTGGCGCACGTCGGGCGGGCCTCGGAGGGTCCTGTCCCAGCAGCCGGCCAGAGAGGGGGCTGGGGAAGCGGGAGGGGGTCGGGCGAGCCAGGGAAGAGGCACAGCGACAGACAGCCTAGAGAGCCAGAGAGGCCAGCGCGAGAGCGACAAGGAAGGGGAGAGCTGGAGACGGCGAGGGAGGGACGGACCACCGAGCAGAGAGAGGGCCCCGGGAATGATCCGAGAAAAGCCGGAGGAGTCTGGTGACCCCGGAGGAGGGACATGGAGCCGTGAGCAGTGGCAGGAGGGGGTGGATATCCCTGTCCTGGTGGAGCCACGCCTGGGTGGCTCCTGGACTGAGGGGGGACCCTGTCCCCTAGGGCCCCGGGTGAGGAAGGGCTTCAGACACAGTGTTGGGGAAAGCCACAACCCCCCTCCCTTCTCCTGCTCCCCTGGCCTCCACCCCCAGCGGCCCCCTGGCCAGCAGCCAGCCAGATGTGGACACACAGACTCAACTCAAGCACCGGGGCTCACCCATGGGGGCCAGGGGCCTCGGCCACGGCCTTGGCTCCAAGTCTTGGGGCTCTGGTCTGGCGTCCCTTGTTCTTTCTAGCGGCATCCAGGTTTGGGACCTCGGTCCCTTCCAGCGGAGGGACAGGTGTGCAGGGCACCAGGGCACTCCCCTGAGCTGCAGGAACTAACACACCCCATTGGGACATTTCTTACCACCCCGGCCTAACACAAACAGAGCAGCATGTCCTCAGTGAGCCCACGTCAGCATGCTCAGTGCCTGAGTGGTCCTGGGGGGACATTCCTCAGGGCCTCACCTGGTACCCCAGTCCCTGGCTCCTGGCCCGAATCTGTCTAGACAGAGCCTGCGAACCATGAAGACCAGGCCACTGCTGGTTGGAGCCCCAGATTCTTAATGATGGTGCCTGCTTTGAGGAGGACAGAGGCCAGCGCCCCAGGCAGCCCCCGAGGACAGAGCCAGGAGGGGAACTTAGTCAGTGAGGCTCCGCCCCCCAGATCTGGCCTGGGACTGCACACAGGAGCCCTTCAGTACATGTTCCTGGGATGAATGAATGAATGAATGAATGAGTGAATGAATAGCTCAGCCACTTCCTAGCCATGTGACCTTGGGTGTAGCATCGCCCCTCGGAGATGCTCGCTCCTCATGTGTGTAAAATGCCTCGGATGTAGTAAAACTCCGTAGAATTAGCTGCGCAAAGGTCCCTGCCGCCGTATCAGCACAGAGCTTGTCCCGTCAACGGGACCGACCGTATTAGCAGTCACGCTGGGACAGCAGGCACTTACGCCTGAGGTCCCCTCTGGAGGACCCCGCTCGCCACAGGCTTCCTGTCGGTGTGACTTCTCCAAGGCAGCAAAGCTCCCTGGGCTGTGTTTTCTCCTCTTCCGGGGACGCTGGCGTCAGCCTCCACCCTGCAGTCAGAGGAGGAGCCCTCTGAAACCCACCGCTGCCTTCTCCCCCTGCACCACTGTCTGCCGGTGCCCACGGCACTTGCCCACTTGCCTGCACGCCAGTCCACTGCCCGCAGCATTTCTTCCAGGCTCCAGGCCTTTGCTCACCCACCCTCTTCATCTAGAGCTCCCTGCACTCCCCCCCACTCTCCCCGCCCCCACCCCAGGGTTTCCTGGCCCAGGAAGCCCCCGGTCACCTCTTCGGGCCTGGGCTTGGTTCCAGATATTCGGGCCCAGCTGAGGGAGGGGTGCCCGGTGTCGGGGTGGCCTCCCGACAGGGCAGGAATCTCATGCACCAAGTTCGGGTGGGCGGCTGGCCTGGTTCAGCCCCTCCCCCTCCAGTACGGAACCAGGTGGGGGGTGTGTAATGCGGTAATAGCGACCCTGTTAATTGCTTCCAAATGGTCACTGTTGCCATTTGACTAATTGGTCTCTTCCCGACCCCAGCATGGGCACCCCCAGGCCGGGTCCCAGCCTGCCTCACCACGAGCTCCCAGTCCCCAAGGTCTCTGCTCTGGGTGCCCTCAGCCCCGATCACCTCCCAGCCCTGTCGGGCACCTGGGTCGCCCCCTGGAACCCTGCCCCCAGGTCCGGGCCCCACACCTCCAGTCACTCACCCCGGAAAGGGAGCCAGGGAAGGGGAGGGGACAGACAGCAGTGTCCTGTGGTGTGTGCCAACTGGGGTGACTGTCAGATGCGGCGCTGGCCCTGGGGCCCTGAACTCACTCTAGTTAGGCGCCCCCAGAGCAGTGGGAGAGAGACCCGGCCTGAGCGTGCCTGCCTGGAGCCCGTGGGCCCTGAAAACCTGCAGCCCGTCCTGGTCAGCCCCACGCGGGGAAGTGAAGGGACTTGCCCGAGGTCACACAGCTGGGCGCCGAGATGGGGAGGCTGGAATCTCCATCCGCCTGCCTCAGCTCAGGCAGCTGGCCCTTCACCCCCCCTCCCCACCACAGGCCGTGGGCTCCAGGGCCTCCACAGGGGTGGGTCTTGCTCTCAGTCTCCCCTTTTTGCTTCTGGCTAAGATAGAAGCCAGAGGGCGGCGGGGGTGTGACTTAAGGCAGAATCACTGCGCGTGGCCAGGCCAGGTCTCTGCCTGGTAGACTGCGGGGAGACCAGCCAGCCACCCCCCTCACTCGTGAGGGCAGTGCTTTGGCTCAGCACCAGCCAGGAGCCCGCCAGCTGGGGGGCATACCTCCCCCCGATGGTACTCTTGCACGGTGCCTGGCATTTGACATTAGCCAAATGTCACAGGAGACCTGGGCTGGAGGGGCTGTGGGACTATCGGCCCCGAGCGGCTGGAACACCGTCTGTGCCGAGAATGGGGGTTTCGGGCCACAGACAGTGCAGGCCCCCCACCTTCCTATGTGCCGGCAGCCCCTCGGGGTGGCCAGGAGCCCCCCAGGCGCACAGTGGCTCACCAGGGAGGCAAACGAGGGACCCAGAAGGTCTTTTTTTTTTTTTGTCGTCTGGCGGCTTAGCGCTCAACCGCCCAAGCTGAGTCTTTTGAACATTTTATTACTTTCTATTTTTTTTATTTTAAACAGCTTTACCGAGAGAGAATTCACATACCCCGCCGCTCCCCCACTGAAAGAGTACAACACCGTAGCTTTTAGTCCGTCTGCACAGCCGTGCGTGCGTCACCAGGTCCATCTTCTCCCCAAAGAGAAGCCCGTGCCTTCGGTCACCGGCCCTACCCCCCGTCCTCCCTCAGCCCTGCGCGATACTCACCCACGGATTTCCCCGTTAGGGACACTTCATCCAAATGGACGTCTGCAGGGGCGCCGGGGCCCGGGTCAGGCCGTTTGTGATTTCGAGCCCCGCCTCGGGCTCTGCGCTGGTGCTGTGGAGCCTGCTTGCAGTTCGCGCTCCCTGCCGCTCCCCTGCTTGTGTGTGCGCTCGCTCGCGCTCTCTCTCTCAAAATAAATAAACTTAAAAAAAAATTAAGTGGGCTCCTGTAAGACGTGGCCTTTTGGGTCTGCGTATTCTTGTCCACCCCCGGGAACCGTGTGTCAGGGCTTTGCCCTTTCTGTGGCCGAGTGGTAGTCTATCTCGTGGGTGTTCTTTACTGGCTTATCCGTTCCGTTCCCCTACGGCTGGGCTCTGGGGCTCCTTCCCGGTGGGCTGGCTATTGCGAAGCTCCAAGCTAAGTCTGAAAGGAGGAAGAGGAATTCTTTGGGGATCGAGAGGAGGTGGGGGGACACACCTCCTTCTTCCCCACGACACTGAGGGTGACCTCTGGCCCGTGCGCCCCTCAGCGCGTGGCACGGGGCATCACGGTGTGACCGGGGCCGTGGCCTCTGGACTCGGTGGCCTGTGTCCTTGGCCTCCGTGTGCCCCCAGCCTCCTGGTCTGCGGGAGGAGGAACCTACTCTCCTCCCGCAACAACTCGGGGTTAGGAGGGTCACCTCTCCCGCCCCCCCGCTGTTGAAAATCCAAGTGTAACTTCTGACTCCAAAGCTTAACCGCTAGGAGCCCATTGACGGGAAGCCTCACCGACACCATGAGCCGTCGACCACGATGGACACGGATTGTGTGTGTCGTGCGTGTCACAGGCCGTGTTGTCCCAATAAAGTGACTTAGGGGAAAATGTATCAGGAAAATCATAAGGAAGAAAACATGCATGCACCGCACCGGCCTGTGTTTATACACGACACACACACACAAGTGGCCCCGTGCGGTTCAAACGTGGGTAGTTCGAGGGTCCCCTGCACTGGGTGTGAGGGCTCCAGAGGGACCGCGCCCGTCAGTGGTGGGCACTCAGGCTGCAGCCGGGGAGTGGATGGGTCTTGAACTACCAAGGTTCACTGTTCCCCGTCCCGGGGGCTGGAGTCCGAGGTCCAGGCGGGGGCAGGGCCGGGGCCTCCCGAGGCCTCTCTCCTTGTGTGTGGACGGTCGTCCTCCTTGTGTGTGGACGGTCGTCCTCCTTGTGTGTGGACGGTCGTCCTCCCTGTGTCTGCACGGGGTTGTCCCTCCGTGCGTGTCTGTGTCCTGATCCCCTCTTCCTATGAGGACCCCGGTCACGCGGGATCAGGACCCCACCGGGTGACCTCATGTTACCTTAACCACCCACTGAAAGACCTTGTCTCCAAATATCACAGTCTGCGGCCCTGCACCTTCACGTCCCCCCTCCTCCCCACACTTCCCGGCTCTGCTGTGACCAGAGTCTTCTGTGCCAAAGAGGCTGTTTTGGGGTCTTCACCTGTGGCCACCTACTGCAGGCTGCCAGAGGGGGAGGCCCTTGCAATATAAGCACAGGGACCGGCATCGATGGACGGATAGGTTCTAGAATCTTCCAGAACCCCCACTGCTCCATTCCTTGTCAGTGTCTGGCCATTCCAAGCTTCAAACAAACACGCAGGCAGAGTGCCGGCCCTTTGCCCAACACGTCAGGGCTCCACAGCGTCTGCCTCGGTCCCTGAGCCGACAGAAGCCAGAGGAGCTGGGCCCTGGGCTGAGCCTCCCAGGAGTGAGCTCTGGGGGCAAAGGGCCGGCCTGGTGGGGGGGCCTGCGTCCCCGGGGTCCAGCCATGGACGTCCCAGCCTTGGGGATGCGCCGTGGCTCTCAGCTTGTGCTGAGGCAGCGTGAAGGCCTCCAGCCGTCTCTCGTGGAGGCCGGCCAGGACGGCTTTGCAGACCGCGTCCCCGAGGGCACTCGCCTTCCCTTCTGCCTCTGAGTCGGGTCCAGCCCCACCTGCTCCAAAGTCAAAGCCAAGCCCTTCAGATGTGGCTGCCCCGAGCCCGCCCTGATTCTGTGGCTGCCAGGCCTGGGCTGGTGAGGGGGCGAGGTCAGGAAGGTGCTGCCGGGCACACGCTCTGCATTGTGTCTGTTTCCCTGGCCCGGCCACGGCCGGCATACGGGGAGACGAGGCAGCGCCGTCCCGTCCCACCGCCCCGCGGGGCGCACTCCATGAGGAGTCCCCACTTCCAGTAGGCATGGAGCGGGATTTCTGGAACATTTGATTTGGCAAAACTCCAGAAAAAATTGCAGACTGGAACACCGCAGAGCCTGCGTCCGAGGCACCTTTCAACCTGGAAGGGGTCTGTCCGGACGGTGAGACTGTCAGGACAACGTCAGTGACGCGAGTGGGGCTCGGGCACGTCCTGCAGTGTCAGGGGGCGCGCATGCCAGGCCCACCGTCCTCAGGGACACCGGGCAGTTCTGCAACAATGTCTCCTTGCTCTAGGGATCCCACAAAGCCCAAAGGGGCGCCGGGGGGCTCAGTCGGGTAAGCGTCTGACTCTTGATTTCGGCTCCAGTCATAATCTCACAGTTCGTGAGTTCGAGTCCTGAGTGGACTGACAGCCTGGAGTCTGCTCCGGATTCTGTCTCTCTTTCTCTCCCTCTCCTCCCCTACTCGTGTGCTTTCTCTCTCTCTCAAAATAAACAAAATAAACATTACAATAAGAAAGGAATTGTGCCCAAGGATGCCCCCTGCAGCAGGAGGAGGCACATGAAACCAGAAACGACCCAAACCACCACGCGTGGCCGGTCAGGGAGCCCACACTGCAGCGACACAGCATGGAGCGTGCGCTCCCATCCGCCACCTACCGCCCGGGTGAGTGGGGCAGACGGGCCTCTGCAGGCATCAGTCTCCCCATCTGTAAAATGGGGGTGCAGCATGGTTCTTGTGGGGCTGAGATGCACCAGCAGGTGGGGACGTGCGTAGGGCAGCGTCTGGCGAGCAGTGAGCACAGGACCCCTGCTTGCCGCTGTTCTTAACGGTCATCGCCGTACTGATTTATACACTGGAATTTTCCTGCGAGCAGGTGGACATTGCTCTGGCAGCTCGTGTGGGAGCTGGTGTGCCAGGCGTGCGGGGCTGCCCGGCAGTGGGGGCGGGGGCACCACAAGGGTCAGGACTAACCTCTGCCGAGACGGAAGGAAGGAAGGGGGTGAGGGCCAGGGAGCCCCACGGGCGAAGCCCAGGCAGGCACGGGCACGTCGCGTGTGGACCCCGGGGCTGGGTTCGGACCCCGACCACTTTGCCATCAAGGTCCTTGTGCTTCTCCACCGATCGACACCGCTCTGTGGGCAGGAAGTCAGAGCCACCGCCGCACAGCCCCTTGCAGACTGTCTCTGGACACTCGGGACAGTCGAGAGCCTTCCGCTCTCCGCCTCAGCATCGTAAGCCGTGAGCTGGGGTGTGGACCTGGGCAGCGTTCCTCGGGGACACGGGGCCCTGGACCCACGCTCCCCCCGGGCACAGAACACTGACGCCGCAAGACGCAATTGCTCTGACTCCAAGACGGACGGACGGGCGGACTTAAGCAAAGCCCGCGCTTGATTCGAGGGGAGAACTTGGGGCCACAGTGCGGATGCGGCCGCTGCCGGCTCGAGAACCGCGCAGTGTAGCTAATCGGCCTCAACGTTGTTCTGTCCTGGATTTTAAATCCTTTTAGCGACAGATGACAGGATGATGGGCTCAACTCACGCAGCCGTCACGAGGCGGGTGCAAATCGGGTCGCTCCGGGACGGTCTCATTACTGGGGTGACTGCGAGGTGCCGTGCGCCTCGGCCGGGGACGGGCACACCGACGGAAGGAATGTCCCGGAGCTGCAGGGACATTTTCATTGTGGGTGGCTGGCTGGCCCTCACAAAGGAGACCTTCCTGTGGCTCGGGGCCCCTCAACCCGGAAGGTTCTTAGCCAGCTCTCCGGCTCTCTTGCTCTGGGTGAAAAGCAGCACCAGAATCCGAGTCAGAGGCCCCCCACCTTTGCTCCGCACGTGGCACTTCTTTCCAGGGCAGGGACTCCTTTAGGGAGCGGGCAGCGGGCAGGGCTGGACGGTCCCGCCCCCAGGAGCACCCTGCCCTTGGCCGGGACCAGGAGCGAGCTGCGTGTCCCTGTCATCCTGCAAATCGGCAGCCGCTGCCCCCCCCCCCATACCCCTCACTTAACTCCTTCCCTGACCTGTGTGGCCGCACCGTGCCACCAAGTCACCTGGAGGTGGCGCGGGGGAGGGGGGGAGCTTTGGGCCCAAAGACACCAGAACTAGGACGGATGCTGCCCACGGGCTTGGCCCCTTGCCACCGGCCCTGCTGTGCGTGTGGGCCTCACAGGCGCTCGGGGAGCGTGGGTGCCCCCCGAGCAGAGCTCCCGGAAAAGACGTAAGAGGAAGTGCTTGTCCCCACCGTGGCTGCTGCCCCCTCACCTGTGACGCGCTGTTCTCAGCTGCGTCCCACTTCTAAGGCGGTCTTTCTCACACCCAGACAAAGCCAGGTTTCGAGAGCCTGGCACCGCAGTCAAGGGACGCTCAGGGTCCCCGAGGCTCTGTCCCACACTCCTCATGGGCGCCTTGAGGACAGCCTGGGGGGCAGGCGGGGGGCTTTGCCTCAGGCCAAGGTCCAGGTGCTTGTTTTCACAGCTGCTCTGTTGAGAGATCACTCACGTCCCATGTGGCACGCCCACCCAAGCCTCATGGCCCGGTGGGTTCTAGAATATTCAGGGCTGTGCCGCCCCCATCCCTATCAACGCCAGGGCGTTTTAATGATCTATCCCAAACCTGCTGGCCCTTAGCCGTCCCTGTCCTTTCTCCTAAATCCCGCCCGGCCCCCAGCAGGTCCTCATGTCATTCACGCCTGTATGAATTTACCTGTTCTCACAAAGTCATACGAATGGACCATGCAGCAGGTGGCCTTTCGTGACAGGCCAGGCTTATCTTTGAAACAAAGGACAGACACTCTTCCGTCCCTGGTGTCCTCCCATCTTAGCACCCAGTAGCCCTGGACACGTGGCAGGTGGCAGGGTGGGGGCCCCCAGCCCCCACCCGGTGTGAAGACAGCAGTCACGGGCTCTGAAAATGGGTGGTCGGGGTCGCTTAGGGAGACTCTCGGCGGCTGCCCGTCTGGGAGCAGCCTGGCTAATTCCTAAGAAACAGGGGTAGCGGTGAGCATTGGGAGCACAGTAAGAGACCCCCGTATGCTGTGCCCTGGAAGTGGGTAGGGGTACGTGGTCCCCCGTAATCCTCCCCAGCTTAGGCCTGCAGTCACCAGCTGGGACCCAGCAAGGCCAGCGTTTGGTCCCACTTCTGTGCTCATCGGTGAGCTGGGCTCCCTCCTCGGCAGAGCGTGAGCCGAGAGGCAGGGTTGCTCCCCCAGATGCAGGGAGCCCCTTCCTCTGCCCCCCACCCCGCGTCCACCATCCCCAGCACTTGTGCGTCCCAAATCCTGGAGGTGGGCAGGGATGTAACCTTCCCCCAGTTTCTGCATCTGAAAAATGGGCCCAGCCAGAGCAGCGCCCTCGTGAGGCCGTTGTGAGGATTGCATGGCTGGGAGGCCCTGTGCCCTCCCTGGTTCCCTCTCCCTCCCGCCACCCCCACCCCTGGCCCTCACCCACCTTCCCCGAAGCCACCTTGCCTCTGAGGATAACAGGACTGTGAACTGGCTCCTCGGAGTCTCCGATGCACCCTGGGATGCCGCCACTGCCCCACCCCCAGACGGCCCAGTGCCTTCTCCATCACTTCTGCCCCCCCAGCCCAGGCCCAGCTCCTGCTTCAGCTGAGCTCAGCACTCTCCGCCCTTCCTCAAAGCAAGAGTGACCAGAGGGCCAGAGCTCACTGGTCTTCGTGCCTCGCAAAGCCGCTGACATCCTCAGATGTCCCTCCCTCCCTCCCTCCTTTCTTTTTCCTCGAAAAAGGAACGCGGGGCTCGAACTCACAAACTGAGATCATTACCTGAGCCGGAGTTGGATGCTTAACAGACTGAGCCTCCCAGGCGCCCCTTCTCTCCTTCCCTCCCTGCTTCTCTCTTTTCCTGTCTCCCCGTTACACACACACACACACACACACACACACACACACATACAGTTCAGGTTGCCTGGATCAGCTTTATGCCCGAGAGCCTGGGCTGCAGAATTTTGGACGCATGACTCATTCCCAGCCCTTACAGACCAGAAACTGAGAGCACCTACTCTGTCAGTCCTCGTCTCACCCTCCGGGGTGGAGGAAGCCACAGGAGCTCGGGAGAATCTTGTGATGTTCGCTGCCGTGCAGACCAGGAGGAAGAGGAGGAGAGTGTCCCTCGGAAGGCCCTGTGGAAGGCCAGCATCTCTGTGGACGGCCAGCATCTTTGTGGACGGCCAGCATCTCTGTGGACGGCCAGCATCCCTGTGGACGGCCAGCATCTCTGTGGACCGCCAGCATCCCTGTGGAAGGCCAGCATCTCTGTGGATGGCCAGCATCCCTGTGGACGGCCGACATCTCTGTGGAAGGCCAGCATCTCTGTGGAAGGCCGGCATCTCTGTGGACGGCCGGCATCTCT
>CM053575.1:3176447-3229326 GCA_028646485.1 Cryptoprocta ferox | reverse complement strand
AAGGCCGGCATCTCTGTGGACGGCCGGCATCTCTGTGGACGGCCGGCGTCTCTGTGGACGGCCAGCATCTCTGTGGACCGCCAGCATCCCTGTGGAAGGCCAGCATCTCTGTGGAAGGCCGGCATCTCTGTGGACGGCCGGCATCTCTGTGGACGGCCGGCATCTCTGTGGACGGCCGGCATCTCTGTGGACGGCCAGCATCTCCCTTTGTCCACATCCATCTCTCCTTGATTTTTGCTTTTGGCTCCGCTAGATGCCAAAATGGCCTTGGCCTCCCACCGGCTATCTCTGTCCTGGGATGTAACCCAGTCACTGGTCCTGGGAAGGGAAAGGACAGGAAAGTCACAGAAGCCTGGGCCCATACTGGTGTCCTGAGGACCCAGCTGCTGGAACCTGTCCCCAGTGCCCGGAAGGGACTTACTTTCTCCTCAAAGCCTCTTGCAAGTGTCCTCAAAACACCCAAAACACTTAATTCCTTCCCCAAAGAGAGTTTGTTGAGAGCCAGTCAGCACCTGTGTCTCTACATCTCTTCCCCTGGGGGAGGGGGCACGGACCGCGATGGGTGATGGCCCTCAAGGTGGCCTCGAGAGTATTTGTTCAAACTACCGGAGACCGTCTGTGACAGATTGAAGCCAGACAGCCCTCCAGGCCCCCAATACCCACACAGAGGGCACAGGCCCACATGGAGACCCCCCTCCCCAAGCCGCTGCCAGCAGCCTCCTCCAGAGGCACAGGGGAGGAGTGTGGAGGTGTCGCAGGGGAGGAGTGTGGAGGTGTCACAGGTGCTGCAGTGGAGGAGTGTGGAGGTGCTGCAGTGGAGGAGTGTGGAGGTGTCGTAGGGGAGGGGTGTGGAGGTGTCACAGGGGAGGAGCATGGAGGTGTCACAGGGGAGGAGCGTGGAGATGCCACAGGGGAGGAGTGTGAGATGCTGTAGGGGAGGAGCGTGGAGATGCCACAGGGGAGGAGCATGGAGATGTTGCAGGGGAGGAGCGTGGCGGTGCTGCAGTGGAGGAGTGTGGAGGTGTCACAGGGGAGGAGCGTGGTGGTGTCACAGGGTAGGAGTGTGGAGATGCTGTAGGGGAGGAGCGTGGAGATGCCACAGGGGAGGAGCATGGAGATGTTGCAGGGGAAGAGCGTGGCGGTGCTACAGTGGAGGAGTGTGGAGGTGTCACAGGGGAGGAGTGTAGAGGTGTCACAGGGAGGAGCGTGGAGATGCCACAGGGGAGGAATGTGGAGATGGTGCAGGGGAGGAGCGTGGAGATGCCGCAGGGGAGGAACATGGAGATGCCACAGGGGAGGAGTGTGGAGGTATCATGGGGAGGAGTGTAGAGGGGTCACGGGGAGAAGCGTGGAGATGCCACAGGGGAGGAGCGTGGCGATGGTGCAGGGGAGGAGTGTGGTGGTGCTGCAGGGGAGGAGCGAGGAGGTGCTGCCGTCTTCACCGCGAGTAGCTGAGGCTCCCTTGCTTGCAATGGCTAACCGGGTCCCCAGGCCAACGCGTGGCCGCCATAGCGGAAATTGCTCTCAGACCGTCTGTGAGACCGAAACAGCCGGGAAACCGTGTAACTCGCTTTCGGGCTCCTGCTTCGCGCCGGGCGGCGAGCGAGGCCGCGAGCGAGGCCGCGAGGCTCCAGTGCTTTCCCGGCGGAGGGTGGGGGCAGGGAAAGCCAGGTGACACAGGTGAGTGACAGCAGCCCGTCCAGGCCATGGGGCGCCGCGCGGGCAGGGTCGGGAGGCAGCGCCCCGCACTGAGCCACCTGGGCCCCCCCAACCACGCGGCGGGCGCATGGCCCCCGAGCCTCCCCATCCCTCAGATTTCGTCATGTGCCCGACGCTTCTGCGGGGGCAGCGCCTCCCGCTCACTCTGCTTCGTGCTGCCCCCGAGGTCCACGTAGCCGACGGGGCGGGCGCTGCCTGCTCCGTCCCATAGACGCGGAAACTGAGGCCCGGGATGTGACCAGTCTGCGGAGCACCGTGCGGCCGGTAAGTGGGTGCGCTGGGCTTCGGGCGCAGGACCCGCAGGCTGCACCCCCTTTCAGCCACCGTCAGCAAGAAGGAGAGAGCCAAGCCTGCGGCGCCTTTCTCCGGACTTGATTGGCAGCCGAAAGCGGGGGCGGGCACCCGCCGTCCACAAAAGGGGACACTGTCTGCCGGCCGCTGACATGGCGCCCGCGTCGCACGACGCGCCCTGCGGAGCCATTTACACAGATGAACTCACATCGCCGCTTTAGCAGACGGGGCCGAGGAACAGCCCATTTCGGAGATGGGAAAACCGAGGCGTAGGGAAGTCCGGCGACTCGCCGGCGGGTGCCCAGTGGCCGAGGGACAGAGCCGGGGGTCAGGGGCGGGGAGCCGGAACCCCCAGGCTCTCTCAGAGCCGCTGATGGCGCAGCGTCAGGACAGTTGTGAAGATTAAGCGTCGCACAGGGAAACACTCGAAGAAACAGGGAGTGAAAAAGCAGCATTCGACACCGTACAAAAACACACCGTTTGTTTGCAACTAGGAGAAACAAGAGACACGTTTTTTATAGAAAAACGGTGATATCCCTGTTACCTGGGGCAGGTCCCGGCAGGGGGGGGACAGACACAGAACAGACGCAAGAGTGATGGGCACCGAGGAACGGGGGTGGGGAGTGACCTTTTCCCCCTGTTTCCTCTCCCGTCACCCATCCCATTGTCTTCAGGACAAAAATAACTCATTTCCCCGTGAATGGGTTTCTTTAAAGTGTCACTTCCAAATTCCTTGGGACTCTGGCTCACTCAGGTGCAGGCGGAGGCAGTGGGGGGTGCATCTCCGGGCTCAGGACGGGGACCCAGGGAACCAGACCCGCCCTGTGCCGCTCACACGGGGCCAGAAGCGCGGCGTCTCCAGATGCCCGGCTCTGCCCGCGTGGGGAACGCGGGTCTGAGGCGTCCGGGGACACTCGGGTGCAGGGCGGGCATGCTGGAGGCCGGCGTGGGTTTAGACAGCGGGGCCGGGGCACAGCCTGCATGGGACATGTCACAGCGAGACTCGGCCGCCCCGTCCCCTCGCGCCCTGGAGGCCTCTGACAAAATGGACCCCACAGACCCCCGCAAAATGCCAGCCTGCCCCGGGCCTCCCGCGCCGGAGCCCCCGCGCTCCCGGCACCTGCGGCCCCAGGGAGCTGGCGGCAGGGTCGGGGACAGCAGGATGCGCTGTCCTCCTATGCAGCGGAACTGCAGGCCCCCTGGTCCCTCAGCGAAGGGCACAGGGGAGAGGAAAGTGGCGCAAGCTGGCACATCGCAGCCCAGAGGGCCCCCAGAGCCGGGGGCCTGGTGCTGCTCAGACTACCCTTCAAGGCGGGGGAAGGGGCGCCTGGGCCGGGCCTCCCTTCTCAGGAATGTTCTCCTCCACCACCTCCACCCGCGCTCGCCACCTCCTTCACAGTTGAAGCCAGAGGCCCAGGGAGGGCAAGAAACTCGGGATGGTCACACAACCAGCCAGGGGACCCCAGGGGCTCGGCCCCCACACCCCAGACTGGGTTTTTTATTAGCAATGCGGGCAGCAATGACCTTAGCCCCGTGATGACCCCCGTCAGAGGGGGAGATGGGTCCAGAAAGTGGAGCGACTTGCTCTCGCTGCTCAAATGTGGGGTGCAGGGTTTGGACCCAGGGCCCGCTCCCTGACTCTTGTCCCCCGCTTGGCCCCCCACCCTTTTCCTGGCATCCTGGGGTCGGTCTGGGGACGTCAGGTGGGGGCCCTGCAGCCCGGCTGCATCCTGGCCCCAAGTCAGACGTTCTGGCTGTGGTTTGGGAAACCACAAGGCCCCGCGGGAGAGGCCCCCTGGGCTCGGGCTCAGCGTGGCAGCTGTCGTGGGGAGCTGGCTGGCATGGGGGCTCCAATGGCACCAGCCGCCTTTACCCCGAGTGTCCCGGGGAGGGGGCCTTCCTCGGACACCACCCCTTGGAGGCTTGAAGCAACAGAAAGGCATTCTCTCCCCTGTGTCTGGAGGCCCGGAAGTATGAAGTCAAGGTGTGGGCAGGGCCGAGCTCCCCTGGGATGCTCTGGGGGAGGGTCCTTCCCGCCTCCTCCCGCTTCTGGGGGCTCTGCTGGCCGCGCCCCTGCAGCCCTGTGTCCCTTGTCCCCCGGCGTTCTGTCCTGTGGGCATCTGTGTCTCCCTTTTCTCTTCTTATAAGGACACCCATCACGGGATCAGGGCCCCCCCTGCTGCAGAGAGACCGCATCTGAACTTGACCGCATCTGCAAGGACCTGATTTCCAAATCGGATACCATTCTCAGCTTCTGGGGGTTGGGACGTGGAGATATCTGTTACGGGGACACAGTTCTGCCCCGACACGTCCACGGCGGCCTCGCGGGCATCACTGTGGTGAAGCTTTTGTGTGCCACGGCCTTGCAAGGTTGATGCACGCCCAATACCATCCCCGTTCCTGTTTTACAGATGGAGAAACCGAGGCACGGAGCCCTGTGCTCCTACGCCAGCCTAGGCACCGTGACTGACTGTAGGGCAAGGGACTGCAAGCCCCCTTCCCAGAGGGGACAACGGGGCACATCAGTACCCTGCCCTCTGGCCGCCCGCGGCTTCTGGTCCCGTGCCCCAGGCGCCGCCCACCCGCCCACACTGCCTCTCTAGCCAGTGTAGCCTCGGGCCTCAGTGGCGTGAGGTGTGAATTCCTGAAGCAGAACACGACAGACTAGGAGCCAAAAACCAAGCTGGTCGCAGCTCAGGCATGACCTGAGTGGCCTTGGACGAGACACCTCCGCTCCCCGGGCCTCAGTTTACCCAACTGGGAAAAGAGGGGAGCCCAGGTCTGCACTGTGCTGTGCACACAGCTGTGCATGGCAACTGAGCTCTCACCATGGCCCGTGTGACCGAGGGACATTCTACTTCTTTTAGTGAGTTAAAACTTAGATTCAAAAAAAGCTCACTATGGGGCGCCTGGGGGGCTCCGTCGGTGAAGCGTCCGACTTCGGCTCAGGTCATGATCCCGCGGTTCGTGGGTTCGAGCCCAGCATCGGGCTCTGTGCTGACAGCTCGGAGCCTGGAACTGCTTCCGATTCTGTGTCTCCCTCTCGCCCTGACCCTCCCCTGCTCACGCTCTCACTCTCTCTCTCTTTCAGGAATAAATAAACATTAAAAAAAAAAGTTAAAGGGTACAGTGCGAGGACTTGACAGACACACACATGTGGGAGGGTCTCAAGAGCCACACACGGAGCACACACGTCACCTGGGAGTTAAGCCTTGTTTTGTGTGGTGACACGGACGTGCGGGAGCGAATGGCCCCTGGGGTCACCGTGCTGTGCGTCAGACCCTCAGAGCACAGACTTCTAACCGAAACTGCTGCCTTTCCCGCCCCAGCCTGGTGACCACATCGTCTCTCTCCTCCACAGCCTGCTGGGAGATGAGCTCCCCTCCCCTTTCTTTTTTTTTTTTTTTAATGTTTTTTTAATTTTTTTAATTTTTTTATTTTTGAGAGACAGAGAGAGACAGCACAAGAAGGGGAGGGGCAGAGAGAGAGGGAGACACAGAATCCAAAGACCGGCTCCAGGCTCTGAGCTGTCAGCACAGAGCCCGACACGGGGCTCAAACCCACGAACTGTGAGATCATGACCTGAGCCGAAGTCTGACGCTTCACCGGCTGAGCCACCCAGGCGCCCCAACCCCCCTCCCCTTTCAAGGTGAGGGGACAGAGACCCCTCCCAGCGGGAAGCTTCTCAAAGACCTTGCAGCCATGTCTGAAACCTCCTGGTTATAGGGGCCACGCACACCCAGCACCCCCCTGCCACCAGGGCCACGTGAGCCAACACAAGGGGCCACCCCGGCCCCCGGGGACACGCAAGAGTCCCCCATGCCACCACCACTGCCTGGGCTCATGGGGCATCGTGAGGCTCCCTGTCCCCTTTCAGCCTGGTGGGTGGGGCTGTGGGCCACCCCGTCCTGCCCAGGGGTAGATCCGTGAGGACAGATCGCATGTGCCTGGCATGGCCACACGGCACGGTCTTCCCCAGACTCGGGCCCCCGAGCCCTGAAGGCGGCAAGCCACTCACTGCCGACCGTCATCAGCTCATTGGTTAAACGGAGAGAATGACAGTTGTCTCCGGGGACGGATGCAGGAACGATGTGAGTGAACTGCTTTGCACACTGCCTGAGCCACAGCAAGGTCCACGAACGCTGGCCACGGCCCCCCAGGAGGACCCGAACCCTGCGGTGTTCCGGCCGCAGCCCCGGGATCCTCCGCGTGCCCTAAATCCATAACCTTTCTGGCAGCAAGGTGTCCGCCTGGGACAGGCGACCCGGCGGGACGTGCAGCCTCACGGACAGCTCGCCCAGGACTCCTCGACCCCCGTGTCCTCCCCAAGGGCTTTGTCGTGGGAACGGGGCCTGTGGGCCGAGCACCCTGAGAGGACCAGCCACAGTCTCACGCCCTCCTCCCAGAGCGTCCCATCCGGTCCTTTGACAGCCTCGCCCACGGAGCCTCGCCCACGGAGCCACCGCAGGGCGTGTCTGAACCCGGATCTGCCTGCCTCGTCGTGGGGCCCCCTGTGCCACACGCAGCAAGCAGAGGACGCCAAGTGACCCTCCTAAGCCTCCTGCACTGGCACCTGGGACACACTGGGCTTTTCTAAGCCCCAAGTGGGCACCACTCCCACTGGGAGTCTCCGCCCTGCAGACCGGAAACTGAGGCTCAGAGGGTCGGAATGGGTAGCTGCAGGCCCCTCCTGTGTCACCTCCACGCGACCCTGCGCTGCTTGTAGGCAGCTGGCCATGGAGTCCCGGTCCACGCTGTCTCCACTCCTCCCTCCTGGTCAGGCTCCCCGAACCCCCCTGGACCTGGGCTAGAGGCCCGGCAGCTTCTGGCCAGAGTGGTCTCCCACTGTGTCCCCATGGGAAAGCTCCAGAACTAATGGCAGGTGTGAGGAGCTAGCTAGGGCGGGGGGAGTCGGCGGCCGGCCCCTCAAACCCCGAGACCGCGCCCCTGCTCAATGTCGTCCTTGAGAGGCTGGGGTCACAGGCCAGTCCTCCCTCCGAAAGGGAATAGTCCTCCTGGGAGAAGGGCCTCCTTTATTCAGGGGTCTCACCAGGAGCATTACCTTCCCACTGCCCCCGGCCCCCCCTTTGTTGCGATTCCCACTTAAAATATCAAAGCGGCGGGGCCACAATGCCCCACTGAATGCTGAGTCACCCAGGTTTTGTGACACCACCAGGTCCCTCCCGCCGTCTTGCTCCGGGCCCCGGGCTCCTAGCGCCAGATGAAAAGGAAATCCCCAGCCGTGGGTAGGACTGGGAGGCCTGGCAAGGCCCAGAGCCACATAAAGGGGCCTTGTTCCCCAATCAAAAGGTCCTGAACAAAAAGGAGACGGAAGAAAGGACCGGGGGCGGGGGCCAGCTGCAGTCTGGTGCACCTTGAGTGGCACAGTGCCCGGCCTCCCCCACCGCTCCCTGGGCAGCCTGGGCTTTTCCAGACCCCCTGCCGTGGGAGGAAGAGCAGAGCGGGGTGGGGTCACACACAGAGCCAAGCAGCAGCCCCGTGCAGCCTGGCACCTGCTATGAATGGAAGGCCCACGGGCGGCCGGCCGCAAGCTTCCTGCCCACGACGGCCACACCACGCCCGGCCGCCTCCCGAGTGGGCGAGCTGCGAGGGTCCAAGCTGCAAAGGAGGCCATGCCCGCCGGCAGAGCTAACCCGAGCCTGGCCTCGGCCGGGGGCACACCCAGCATGGCGCCTCTGGGACCAGTAGGAACCACCGGCCCCGGGGGCCTCCCCCAGCCTGGTCTCCCAGGTAGAAACAATGAGAATCTCCGGCTCCTGGCTTGCCCGATGGGTCTGCAGACTTTCCAGCCCCCAGTCACACCATCCAATCCCCGCATAAATCAAGGAGATACATACGTAAAGGTGAAATATGTAGATCTAACAATATAAACAACTACGTGAGCATATATGCATATGCATGTGAGCATATGCAAACGTATATGAACCTGCATATATATGGACGGGTATGTGCATGTGCGTATATCCTGACGCGATTTGGTCTGGTTCCCCCATCGTTAGCACAGTCTTTTCCTCTTAATGATCAACACGCAGCCACTGAATGAAAAGTTCTCAGAGTCAGGCTGTAGCTCTCAGCCTGGTGACAAATGTATGCGTTGGCAGCTTTGTGGCATCCCTCATACTCACCGAGAGGTGGCCCCCGAAGGCCCCAGGAAGCCCCCATTCTGCGCATCCATAAGCAGGTGCTAAGTCTCTGATGCTCAGGACAGAGCATCCTTTCTGGCTGAGAGATGATCCCACAGCAGCCTTCCTGGTCTTAACTAGTCTCACCTTCCACCCCGGGTTGAGTCCAACACACAGTGCTGAGTGCTCAGCCCTACATTAGACTGACCCCCCGCCCCCAAACCAGAGAGCAGGTGTCTGGAGTCAGATAGACCTGAGTTGCAGTCCTGGCCCTGCCACTTATGAGCTGAGAGGCCTTGGACAATTCTGTACCCTCTGTGGCTTCAGTTTCTTGTCTATAAAGTGGGGGTGATGACGGAACCCACTTCATGGGGCTGTCATCAGGATCAGCGAGTTAATGCATACAAAGTCTCTAGATGGTGACAGCAGAGCACAGGTGCCACCTTAGCCAATAACAGTGATAGGATGGTGGTGATGGTGATGGTGATGGTGATGGTGGTGATGGTGGTGGTGACAAGGATGGTGATGGTGGTGATGATCGTGAGGATGACAGTGATGAAGATGGTGATGGAGATGAGGATGGTGATGGTGATGGTGATGAGGACGGTGAAGGTGATGGTGATGAGGATGGTGATGGAGATGAGGATGGTGATGGAGATGAGGATGATGACGGCGATGAGGATGGTGACGGAGATGAGGATGGTGACGGAGATGAGGATGGTGATGGCGATGAGGATGGTGATGGAGATGAGGATGATGACGGCGATGAGGATGGTGACGGAGATGAGGATGGTGACGGAGATGAGGATGGTGATGGCGATGAGGATGGTGATGGAGATGAGGATGGTGATGGTGTTGGTGATGAGGATGGTGATGGTGATGGTGATGAGGATGGTGATGGAGATGAGGATGGTGATGGAGATGGGGATGGTGATGGTGATTAGGATGGTGATGGTGATGAGGATGGTGACGGTGATGGTGATGATGGTGGTGACAGTGGTGAGGATGGTGATGATGATGGTGGTGATGGTGGTGATGATGATAGTAATGGTGAAGATGGTGATGGTGATGATGATGATAATGGTGGTGATGGTGATGACAGTGATGATAATGGTGGTGGTGAAGATGATGATGACGGTGATGATGATGATAGTAATGGTGAAGATGGTGATGTTGGTGATGGTGACGATGGTGATGGTGGTGATGATGATAGTGGTGGTGAAGATGATGATGGTGGTGGTGATGGATGATATGATTGTTGATGATGATTGTTGAAGCTGCTATCTGTGAGGGTGGTGAAGATGGTGGTGATGGTGAAGATGGTGAAGAAGCAGATGATGCAGATGGAGAAGATTAAGATGCTGCTACTACTGCTGAAGATCTCTGATTCTCTCTTTATGGGCACAGAAAAGGGAGAGACTAACCCAGAGTCACAAAGCGATTAATGGCCTCCCAGGCTTCTGACTCCCATGCTGGTGTCTTTCTTCCCAACCCTACATCCCTCGACATCACCTTTAACTGAAACAGCTGGTTTAAACCTTACATGGACACCTGAGGTTCATGAGTGTGAAGAATTAGATGACTTGTCTTAGATCCCCAGGTGTGTGGAGTCGGCCAACTGTGTCCTCCGTACCCCTGCCCCTTTCTTTAGTAATAGAAGCCTTGTAACGTGATGTGGCCGATAAGATGTGAGCAGCAGTTATTGGACAGGGCTTTCAAAAGAACGCTTTTCCCCCTTTCTTCTGTTTCCTCCCTCTGCCTGGGGTGCCAACAGGATGGCTGGAGCTGGAGCAGCCATCTCGGCTCATGAGGCCATGAGACAGGAAGTCACATGCTAAGGGGGGAGGGACAGAAAGATAGAAAGGGCGCGGGTCCCTGATGACCACAGAACATCACAACAGTGCAGGAATGCTCACCTGTTCTGCAGAAATGAAGCCCCTGCCCTTTGGAGCATTGATACTGGTTGAGAGAGACAGGAAATAAAACAATAAACGTGCAAATGTCTTCAAGTCAGGGGGTGATAAAGCCAAGGAACGGGATAGAGAACGGCCAAGTTGTGCTGTTTTAGAAGCAGTAGAGGTGACCACTAAGTCCTGCGTAAGGGGCTAGAGTGAGCCCCTGGGGGAGGGGAGCAAAGAAGGTCTTGGAAATGTGTCTCGTGCCCCCCAGGGGTCAGAAAGCTGGGGTTGTGTAAACACTGGGATAGGGTGTTGAGATTAGAAGTCTATCCTGGATTATCTGGGTGGCCCTAAGTGCAATCACACGTGTCCTTACAAGAGAGACAGAGGACAGCCAGAGAGAAGGCAGAGATCGGAGGGACGCGGCCACGGGCCCAGGACGGCAGGCAGCTACCCTAAACTGGACGAGGCAGGAGGGACCCTCCTGTGAGGGGGCACAGCCCTGCCCACACCTTGAATTTGATCTTCTGGCGTTCAACAATAAATTCTTGTTGTTTTCAGCCCTCCAGTTTGTGATCATTGGTTACGGCGGCCCTAGGAAACCAGCACGGGGGGTGCGGTGGGCACTGGGGTCAGAGACTGAGGAGAGAGGAATCATGAAGGGCCTCTTGGGGGGCTCTGGACCTTACGCTGGGTGTGAGAAGCCGAGGGGAGACCCAGAGCAGGGCGTGGCGGGATCCAGTATGGCTGCCCGTCTCCCGGACGGCACGAGCAAACGGTCAAAGAGATGAATGTGGTCATCCAGGTAGGTGCCGGAGGGGCCCTGGGCTCGAAGGGTCCTGCCCAGGGCAGCCCCACACGCAGTGGGGCCCTGGCATCCATGTTCTGAGTGTTCCACAGGCAGACACGGGGCGTGGCGGGCCCCTCTGATCAGCCGAACAGAGGAGCTGTGCTTTTAACGGGGAGCAGGAGGCCATGTGCCCTCAGGGCAGAGACACAGGTGTGTGTAAATATTTACAAAGCCGGGTGTGAGGTTTTCATCTAAAAACACTTCACTTCCTTTTCTTTAATTGCTTCTTTGAATGACAAAGTGGGAACGCCCAATTGCTTCTACACTGAGGTTCGGGCAGGCGGGTCAGTGACCTCGGGGGGCCGAGGCAGAGGAGACGCAAGGGGAGAAGGCCCAGGAGACTTCCAGCGGCTGCCTCCAGCAGGCGAACCAGTCGTCAGGCGAACCTGGGCTCAGCTGACCCCCCCCGCCGGGACTCACAAGGCGCAGTTGCCAACCCCATCTTCACGGGTCAGAGGCCGCCTGCTGGGTCGCGGATTCCCCGGTAAATGCTCTTGTGAATCAAGTGGAATCAAAGAGCTTGGCAGCTGGGTGAGGAGGCACATCTACCTCGCCTGAAATTAGTTTGCAGAAGGGACCATTTTCCTCAACGTGTTTGTCCTTCCCCCCGTCCACCTCTACGCCACCACGTCACCTCTTCACTGGCCCAGTTCCTGGCTCTAGGTGAGCAGATACCCCAGGAGGGTGCTGTGTGCAGGACTTCTGGGCTAGGAATGCAAGTGGGCTTTCCTCGGGCCGCCCACGAGCAGGGGAAGAGCCGCCCATCAGGCAGGAGGACGCTGGGAGAACCTGCGAGGGGAGCCCACCAAGCTAGAGGGCACAGCGCCGCACCTGCAGGCACACGTCCCATGTGCCCCAGGAATGTGGCTGCTGCATTCCCTAAGGCAGGGGAGCTTTTAAGGGCACTGAGGAGCTCCACACGCCCAGACTGTGCTCAGATGTGCCCCAAGCTTGCACATCCAAGGCCACCACCTCCACGATGCACCCCCCGCCTCCAGACTGCCCCTCGACTCAGCACCCCCAGCACGGAAGGAGACAGCTGAATATCTACCGTGTGCCGGGAGCTTTTGTGTTTTATATCACGTAATCCCCACCATACCTTGTGAAACAGGAGCTCTCGAGAGGCTCCAGAAAGCTGAGACTCAGAGAAGGGGAGACCTCTCCAGACTTACGCACGCCTGTCCTTACGCGCCTCCTCTTCCAGGCTGGCTTGCTGGAGGACGGGAGACACGGCCCAACGCCCGTGTGACCCGGCACAGCCCACCGGCCGTCAGACATGCGAGTGAGGCTTCCCTGGACCAGCCAGCCCCCAGCCAACCCGTCAGCTGAACGCAGACACACGAACTGTCCGGCCAAGGCCATCGGAGCCAGGTCGCCAAACTGCCCGGCCGATCCGTGGGCTTAAAGACAGACACCGATGTTTATCGCATGAAACCACTGGGGCTGAGGGCGGTTTGTCACGCAGCAGTTACTAACCGATACAGTCCTCACACGGTCATTCCAAAACTAGATCCTGCAACACCTCTGGCAGACCCCTAGGGGCTCGGAGAGATGCCATGTGTGAAGCGTTCCTCTACTCCAGCCTGTCATAGGACAGATGACAGCAAGAGCCATCCGGTCACCTGCCGGAAAGGAGACAGTTACAGGCAAATACAAGTCAAATCCCGGGGCTCCAGGCTCTCAGTCCAGTGCTCCCTCTATGACACTTTCTGCTCTCATCTACTCTCAGCCTTCACATCCTCAGACCAAGTAACCTCCAAATCCAGAAAGCACCCCCTGGGGTGGCCCTG
Organism: Cryptoprocta ferox; assembly: GCA_028646485.1. Lineage (NCBI taxonomy): Eukaryota > Metazoa > Chordata > Mammalia > Carnivora > Eupleridae > Cryptoprocta > Cryptoprocta ferox. The sequence goes on along the minus strand of CM053575.1, from coordinate 3,216,635 downwards.
CACACGGCTGACTTTGGCAATCCAGGCCTGCTGCCCCTGTGGGCAGGGGTCGAAGCCAGGGCTCCTCCTGCGTCACCAGGGCAGCGGCCGCCCTCTGTGTTCTCCTCCCCGTTCTCCCGGAGAAGACGGCTGTGTGGTGCAGCCCCTATCTGCAGAGTGACCTGGGACACTGTGGCCAGGGACAGTCCCCAGGAACACCCTGATCCGTGAGCGGGTGCTAAATGAACGATTGATCAATGACAGTAGTCATTGGAAAGACTTTTTTCCAGAACGACCCACGTCTAAATAATAACAGCGGCAGCAACAATAATAGTTGCTGCCAGTTATAGGGGTGTCACTGCGCACCCAGCTGAGCTGAACGTCTCACTTCATGCACCCTTACGGGATAGCACGTATTGTGCCCATTTTAGAGGTGAGGACACTCCCACATGCAGAAATTGCCCAGCGTCACCCCTTTCTCTGCCCCTGAGGGGCTTTCCCAACCTGATCCCACTTGACCCTTTGTCCGTGTCCTCTCGAGGACGCGTGCCCGTGAGCTCCGTCTGCCCTGCTCAGCTAAGGGCCCGTGGAGTGAGTCTCTGGCTCTGGGAAGTGTGGGGCTGCAGGGTCAGGGCCAGAGCCTTGCGTGGTGGCCCTCTGGGAGCCCCCACCACACATCAGGCCACAGCTGTCCCGTGGGCCCTTAAGCAAGAAGGGGACTCGGCCCAGAGGAGGGGTCGCCACCGACCAAGTGAGCGGAAACCAGCCAAGCCGCCAGGGGTCAGGCCCCGGGACTCTTTCTGCTCCTGTGGCTTTAGGCGTGGCTTCTTCTTGGGGCAAAGTCCCGGCCGTGGGGCGGCTCCCGCCCGGCCTGCTTCCTGGCTGGGGAGAGGGTTTGGTTGAGGGCAGGCTGTCCGTCCTCAGCCCATCTGGGGCCTCGGCCTCCTCTCCCACTCGGAGCCTGGAGCCCCTGAGCCTGGGCCCGGCACTGTGACCTGCCCCCAATAGTCCCGCGTCCCGAGTCCGCATCGGGCTAGGGCGGTGCCTGTGGTTTCCTCTGACTTTTAGGGATTCTGTTTGTGACTCACTCTGGCTTTTGTTACCGGCATGAAGTATTTGCTTGGTTGCAAAGTCAGATTTAGCAAAGAAGGTTGTAGGAGTCACCTGTGGCTGTCGCAGCAAATGGCCACCAACTCTGGCTTAAAACAGCACAGACCGATTCCTCCCAGCTCTGGAGATCAGACGTCCTGCAGTCTAGTGTCTGCATGGACGCCTCCTCCTGGAGCCCCTCGGGGAACATCTACTTCCTCCTGGAGGCTGCCTGCATCGTTGGGGTGCAGCCCCATCACCCGACCTCTGCTTCCATGTCCCAGCTGCCCATCACCCTTCTCCAAGGAGCCCATGGGGACATTAGGCCCACGCTGGCCAGCCGGGGCAAGCCCCCTGTTCTAGGATTCAGGGCAACCCCACCTCGTCCTGCCAGGTCATATATTCTCGGTTACTGGAGGCTAGGACGGGGCATTTTGGAGGCCATTGTCCTGTAGACCGCGGGAGACACAGTCAAAGAAGACCGGCTTCCATCCCTGCGCCCCCCACCCCACCCCAGGGTGACCATTCCTGATATTTACACCCAAGAAAATTCACTCCTGTGGCATCCGGTTCTGTGGGTCTTCACAAGGCTGGGGTTGTCCCCCCCCCACCTCCCGCCGTGATGGAGGTGAGGGTGTGCCGGCCTGGGGACCGGGGAGGGGGCCTCGGAGGCCTGATCTGCCCCTCCCAGCAAGGGGACGCTGCTAAGTCTGCTCCCCCAGGCCAGACTCAAACACCGGACAAAGCAGCCCTGGAGGAGGCTACACCTTAGCGAGCGAGACAACCAGTGATGCAATTCACGCTTCCACGGCCGTGCGGTGGGTCCAGGGCACCGCGGGGACCTGGCTCCGTCCCGAGGGACGGCTGAGATAGCAGAAGCCAACACTCTCCCTGGAAGCGAGCTCAGCGGCTGGCGAAGGTGGCGCTCGCCCGGCCCCGGGCTTTTTGAAACCTCATTGAAATGAAGAATGGCTCCGAGCGTGCTGGCCGGGGGGGCTGGTGGCCTACGGGGACGGACGACATTCCCAGAGACAACAAGGAGCCGGTGGCCCTTTCTTCAGCCGCCAAATAAAAGCGGCCTCAGCACCACAAAAAGACAGACCGTGAATCGCTTCTGCAGTGACTGCATTTCCTTTGAGGGGGCCTGTCACCGGCACCGGGCGGCAAGAAGACATTTTGTCCCCGCCCGTCAGCGGCCTTTCTGCAGCCTCGGGTGGTCCAGGAGCCGCTCCTCCTCCAAAGCGCTGGCTGTCCCGGCCCCCAGCTCATCCATCAAGCTCACGACGAAGTGGCAAATTGCTGTCTTAAAGCGACGCTCCCAAAATCAACTACTTCTGCCCGTGTCCAGGAGGGTGTCAGAGGCCTGTCCCTGGGGCACGCCCCCCCCCCCCCCGCCCCAGAGCTTCACTGATCACTAAAGAGGCAACAACCACCAGCAACTCCCTGGCTCCCCGGGGGGTCAGGCCGCCGGGTCCCTCGCTGTCCGGCTCCCTGCCCGAAGTATCTGAACCTTCGAGTCCTCATTCACTGCGGTTCTCCCCTAGAGCCCCAGCGGCCGCTGCTGCCCCGGGCACCCTCCTGGCCGCCCCCACCTGGTCTGGCACCTTCTTCCCTCCTGTGCGCCCGGGCTGCTTTCAGCCGGGAAGCCTCTCGCTCCGCCTCCACACTGGAAACCTCGGGGCAGCCCAGCGAAGCTGTGGCCAGGGCTTCCCCCGGCCTCGGCGGTGATGATGGTGACAACAATGGTCACGGGCGTGGTGGGGGGCTGCGGCAGCTCCGTTCCCGCGGACCCAAGCCCTCTGCGTCCGCTGAGTCCGCAGGACCACGCGGGAGGGAAGAGGTGCTGTCTTCCCCTGTCACAGGCCAGAAGGGGCCAGGCCAGTGAGCTGGCCCAGCCCGGAGCCCAGACCCGATCCAGAGCCCGGGGCACCCGCCCACCCCCCCAGACCTCTGCCGATTAGCTTCCGGGTGGCATCCGGGTAACCAGCCGCCCCCGGGGCCAAGCAGCCAGCAGCACTCTGCAGACCCCGGGGGTGACCCCTGATTCGCATGGACTCACTCCAGGTGGATGTGTGCATGGGGCAGGGCCTCCCCTCCAGCTTTCCTCTGAGACCCTCCTGTCGGGTCGCCCTCCTAGGCGGGGTCCCCACCCCCAGGGCGGGCCGGGCAGGGCAGGGGCCCAGACCCGCACCTTCTGGAGCTCTTGCGGTTAGGAAGAGACGCTCTCCTTGGTGAGTGGTCAGTCTGGGCTGGGGCTCGCATCCCTGGGCCAGGAGCACGGGGACATCGCCCGTGGGGCTCAGGGGGGTGGGGGGGTCCCAGAGACAGAGGCAGTCGGAGCCGTGGAAAGGGGGCCCGGCCCCCGGCTGGGCGGGCGGCCCGTCTTTGTTCACCGACCTTAAAACAAATTCAAAACCACATTTCCGGTCCCAAGATGTGGGCCCGAGTGCGGAAGGAGCTGGAACTCACGAGCCTGCGTTTCCTGCAAGGGGCCTGACCACTTCTCTCGGTCCTCCGTTCAAGCAGAAAACGGCCCACGTTTCTGTCTGTCCTCGGTCGGGGCCCGGAAGTCAACTCCCCCTGACACCGCCCTGTGGCCGTCCCCCGTGGGCTCCGTGGGTCCACAGGCCTGTGCTGAGCTGGGGTGGAGGTCAGGACGCGCTGGGCGTGCCCTCGGGGGGGGGCTCAGCCCTCACGGCTGGCAGAGGGCCTGGGGAGGCTGCAGGGGTGCGTGGGGGAGGACTGGAGAAGGCCTGGGCGTTGGGCTCGGAGTCCCAGTTAGCACCCCCTTCTCCATTTACCGACAAGAAAGATGGTGACAAATGGTATGTGCTTGGGCGTCAGGAAGAGAGAGGCTGCCAGCCCAGAGAGGGGAGGCTTCCTACCCAGGGTCACACAGCAAGGGAGTCACAGAGCAGAGTCCTCACCCCTGCGTCCTGCTCCGCCCAGACAGGGATGCGTCCGTGGGGACTCGGCTACGTCAGGTGATCGGGGAAGGAACAGCCTAAGCCCCTGGGCTGACGCTCAACCCACCCAACGCAGCTGAGGAGGTTGAAGAAAAGAAACGAGGACCAGGGCTGACTGAGGACCCTGTCCAAGGGCAGCCCAGCGGGGATCCTGGGGCCGCGAGAAGCTCTGGCTGGGCCTCCATCCAGAGGCCCTGACCTGCTGCGGCCAACCTGCCCATACAAATCCACTTGCCCAGTAGCCTCCTCCAGGCAGTCTGCCCAGACCTCCCCCTGCTGGTGTTCAGTAAGCTTCTGCTACTTCCTGTCCACCTATCCTGCTGGGTCCTGATCCCCGGGAGTTTCTGGTTCCCGCCGGCTCTACCCAGCAGATATGACAACGAACTGGATCTCAACTCCAGAAGTCCCCCGAAGTCGCCCCAGCAGGGCGGGTCCCTCCTCCGCCTGGTCCGCCAGCCTGTCCACGGTGGCGTGGATGGTCTGGAAAGAACGAATCAGTCGATGCGTGAATGCGTGAACACCTGGGAAACCGTGTCTGTTTTAGTGGCGCTCAGCAGCCCCGGCTCCAGGGGTGGCACGGACGCCCCAGCCGCCGTTCCTCCCCCGTGTGGACCCCCGCGCGGGCCGTGAGGAGCCCGGAGTGACATCAGACGGTCAGGCATGGCCCCGGCCAGGCAGGAGGGCGGGCAAGGAGGCGCGGGCGCAGGGCGGAGGTGCGGTGAGCCCCCTGCGGGTGGCCCGGGTGCTTGTCTCTGCTTCCTCTTGAGCTCCGGCTCACAGGCGGGGGGACCGGGTCCCCGGGGGCACCCTGCCTGAGCTGTCCCTAAACTCTCCAAGCACCCTCTGCTCCAGCAGGGCTGGGGTTTGCTCTGAGGTTTGTTTTCCGGATGACGAGGTTCTTCGTCCTCTGCTTGGCTCACGGTGGCTTCCTTTCCCCGGGCCCGGCCCCTCCAGCTGCTCGAGTCCCCTCCCGTGCGACCTCGGACGAGTCCCGGAAGCTTCTCCAGCCCAGCGTGGGGGGCGTCGGCGTGCCATGCTGGGCACCAGGGCCGCCCCGGCGTGCTCCCACGCGGTGAAGGCTGATATCGTCGTCGTCCTCACCGTCATCAACCCGGGACTTTGATTTTGATTCGAAGCGGAGCTCACTCTTCAAAAGGCGAGGTTCCTTATGGGGGTGCCAGAAAGCAAAAGCCACGTCTTGAGCCTCTGCCCCTGCATGGGGAGGGGGGCCAGGGACCCAGGCCCTCGGAGCCTCCCAGGGACCCCCGCCTGCCCCACTTGGGGGGGACACGCGCCCCCGGATCAGGGAGACGTGACCTGCCCCTTCCCCCACCCACCTCAAGAGCCAGGTACCCACATAAAAAGGGCTCGAGTGGGTGAGCGCCTCCTTTGTCACCTGATGCCATTAAGGCCGGAACTTCTCATGGGAAAAGTAACGCTTTGGCTGCATGAAAGGTGGGGGGCGCAGCGCGGCCTGGTGGTTCGAGGGACGACCGACCTGGAGCCGTTTGAAGTCCGCCCGTTATCTGCCGCCGGGGCTGTTTGGTTTCTGCCGGGGCATAAATAGGGTGATTGAAGTGGGCGGCTGTGTCTTTCCGGACGACAAAAGTCCCCTTGCTAATTGCCACATCAAATGATCGGGAACCCCCGGTGCACGCCCTCAAATTACCGTGAACACACACTGCTGCCCGAAGGCCGAGCGGCCCCCCACCCCGGCTGCGGCCCTGCCCCCCCCCCCCCGGATTAGGTTACTCGTGCGGGCGGGGGCGCAGGAAGGTCTCTGCGGATTTGTTCTGCTCCACTGCCAGCCCGCTATGCCAGCCCCCGGCCCGGGCCGCAGCCCCCCATTGTCTCCGGCCCGGCCTGCACAAAGCCCCAGGCCCCAGAGGGGACGCCCTCTCCCTGTGGTCACGCCCCGGTGACACGGTGCCAGCTCTCAGGCCGAGCCCCACACCGGTGCAAAGGGACTGTCAGTCTCGGCACCTTCAAAGGGGCCATCACAGCGCTGAAGTGACACGAAAGCCCAGAGCCAGCCCCCTGCCCCTCTGGGCTCTTGCTGTCCCTGACGGGTGGGGCGGGGTGACTGCAGTCCCGTGGCCGGTGCCGTTGGAACAGGCTCCCGGTGGATCCGGCTCCCTTATCAAAACGGGGGACACGCTGTGCTGATCCCAGTGCTAAGCACCCGGCCAGCAGAGCCCTTCACACCCGTGCTTGACTCAGCCCCACCCGTAGGGCCTGGGGGCATCACTCCCATTTTACAGATGGGGAAGCGGAGGCCCAGGGAGGTCAGTGCCTGGCCCCAGGTTATGCCCATGATCCGTGGCTGCTCATGGGCTGTCAGGGGAGAGACCTCGTCACCCACTGGTGACCACAACTGCTGACTTACCAACATACAGACAATGCCAGGGTTGTGTCCCTACCATTTCTGAGGGGCACACACGGCTCCTGGTGGCCAGGCTAGTGACAGTCCCCTGCTCCAGGCTGTTCACCTCCTGAGGCCTGGCACTGGTTTCCGTTTGGGTAGCGCTGACTTCCTTGAGCAGCTTCATCCACTCCTCGGGACCCAGCGACAGGCCACACCTGCCTCAGTCCGTAACGCATCCACACGTAGTCTGATGGGGGAGGCAAGGTGAGTAAAGAATGAGACGCAAGCCTGGGAGGCGAGGACACAAAACATACAGTGACCTTGCCTGAGTGAAGGAAAGGGGTGTTAGCCAGGTGAGGGTGGATGCCCAGGGTCACTCCAAACCAAGAAACCCGCATGTGCAAAGATCCTGCGGCAGCAGAGTGTGGCCCCATGCAAGAGCCCAGACAGGAGGGAGAGAGCTGTGAGCTGAGTACACAGGGGGCAGGGCAGGCCGTAGAGGGCCTTGGGGGGCCCAGTGTGCTGGGGTTTGGGTCTGAGAGTCAGGAGGTGTTACTGTGGGACTGGAGGATGCGGGGTGGGGTGGTTTTCCAGGACCAAGTTTCAAAATGACCGCCCTGCTGTGCTGTGAGCCCAGCTCTCAGCTTCCACCAGGAAGTGCCGGCATGTGTGGGCGCTGAGCACCTGCTCTGCGGGAGGAGGGGTGGCCCACGGGAGGAGGAGGAGGAGGACCAGCAGGGAGGTCCCCGAGGTCCAGCGGGAGCTGGTGCGGTTACGTGCTGCAAAGACACGTCTCTTACCAGGAAGGAGCATCAGATCTCCTGCAGGAGACGGAGCCGAGCACGGCTGGCTCTGGGGGGCAGGACGTGGACCCCAGGCCTCCCTGTGGCGGGAAGATGGGGCGGAGGGCCAGTCACCGCAGAGGCTACGTCGCTGGGTCACTGGCTTCCCTGGGTCGGGGCAGCTGGGCAGCGGGGAGCCCTGGTCGGGATGGCCAGGACGGTCTCCGACACAGAGAGGGCGTGAGCCTGTCGGAGCCCCGGACAAGCCACTTCCTTTCCCCGAGATTCACTCTTTGCTTCTTTAAAAAGACTGGCTGCTTGCAAGCGACCATTTTTCTAAGCGTATGTATTTATTTTGAGAGAGAGAGAGTGCATGCGAGCAGGGGAGGGGCAGAGAAAGAGAGAGAGAGAGAGAGAGAGAGAGAGAATCCGAAGCAGGCTCCGCGCTGTCAGCACAGAGCCCGACGCGGGCCTTGAACTCATGAACCGTGAGATCACGACCTGAGCCGAAGTCAAGAGTTGCAGCGCCAGCCGCACCGAGCCACCCAGACGCCGAGCAAGCGACCATTTAAAAGCGCCTATTTGGCAGGAGGGCCCGTTTCGCCAATGAAGCAGCAGCTGCAGACAGAGCGGAGAAAACCGGGGGCAAGTGGGGCGGGGAGGAGGGCCCATCGCGGCGGTCGCCGGCGCACCCTCCCCGCCACGGCGCCGCAGCCGGGGACACGCGAGACGCACGGGTGCATTGTCGCAGGCGCCGGCTCACCTGCAAGCAGGTCAGCATGGGACAGAGCACCGCCCGGGACTCTGCCGCCTCCCTCCCTGCGGCTCCCCCGTCCTGCCCCTGGGCGCTGCCCACTGCCCAGCACGGCCTGCCTGGGCGTGTCTCCATGAAACACACACACACACACACACACACACGCGCGCGCGCAGAGTGACAACTTCTCCCAAGGACACCGGCCTGATTTTGCCGCCCACGAATGTGTGCGGAGACAATGAAGCCCCCCCACTGGCCCTGGTTTACAGATGGAGTGACTGGCGGTGGGTCCCAGCGCTGTGTGCGTCCAGACCTTGAGGCTGCCCCTGCCCCCGTCCCGGCTTTCCTGAGGCGTGTGGACCCTCAGCCCTAGTGTTCAGAGACTCACGACCAACCGGAGGAAAAGTCGCTCTTTTTCCCACTGACCTGGCGTGGCCTCGTCGCCGGGTGCACGGAGGCTGGCTTCAAAGTCTCCCATTCATGGGGCGCCCAGGGGGCTCTGTCGGTTAAGCTTCTTCCTTCGGCTCAGGTCATGATCTCACGGTCTGTGGGTTCGGGCCCCGTGTCGGGCTCTGGGCTGACAGCTCGGAGCCTGGAGCTGCTTCGGATTCCGTGTCTCCCTCTCTCCCTGCCCCTCCCCTGCTCACGCTCTCTCTCTCACTCTCTCTCTCAAAAATAAAATAAACGTTACAAAAATTTTTAAAACGTCACCCGTTCGTGAACGCACCTGCACAGGGGAGCAGCTCATGTAAATGGAAACTCACACTGTGAGCCCGGCATCGTCCACCGGGCAGAAGGTTTTCAAAGTCCACCCGCGCGTTAGCAAGTGTCGATGCCTCGTCCCTTTTGACGACACACGTGGACCACATTTTGTTTATCCCCTCGTCTGCCGATGGGTATTTGGGGTGTTTCCAGCGTTGGGCTACCGTGAATGGCGCTGCTATGAAGCACGTGCACACATGTTTGTGTGAACTCGTGTTGTATTTATGCGGGAGTGTCCCCCACAACGGGCTTGCTCGGTCACACGGCAATTCTGTCCCACTTTCGAGGAACTGCCAAGCTGTTTCTCACGGAAGCCGCTCCGTTTTACATTCCGACCAACAGCGCACAAGGGTTCCGAAATCTGCACATCCTCTCGGACACTTGCTGTTGTCCGTTCTTTCTCACGGCCACCCGGGCGGGTGTGAAGTGGTTTCCCTGAGCAGTGATGGTGCGGAGTGTCTGTTCATCAGCTCACTGCCCACGCGCATGTCTTCTTTGGAGAAATATCCGTCCCTGTCCTCTGCTCCTTTTTTAAAGTTTTATTTATTTATTTATTTTGAGACCGAGAGACAGAGCATGACTGGAGGAGGGGCAGAGCGAGAGAATCCCAAGCAGGGTCTGCACTGTCAGCACAGAGCCCAACGAGGGGCTGGAACTCACGTAGCATGAGATCATGACCTGAGCCAAAATCAAGAGTTGGATGCCTAACTGACTGAGCCACCCAGGCGCCCCTGAATGGAATTTTTGTTTTTCTTATTGTTGAGTTGTAAGAGATCTTTATATATTATGGGCTTCGGATTCTGTGTCTCCCTCTCTCTCTGCCCCTCCCATGCTCATGCTCTGAAACTGTCTTTCATGCTCTCAAAAATAAATAAATATTAAAAATTTTTAAGTTTTTTTATTTATTTTGAGAAAGCGTGAGTGAGGGAGGGTTAGAGAGAGAAGAGAGAAAGAATCCCAATCAAGCTCTGAGCTGTCAGTGCAGAGGCTGACTTGGTGCTCAAACTCATGAACCGTGAGATTATGATCTGAGCCAAAGTTGGAGGCTTAACTGACTGAGCCCCTCCCCCCCCAGGCGCCCTATTCTGGATGCTTCTTAATAACTTTTCAACAAGGGGCTTATTTAGTTTGATTTTGCAGGTGGGACCACGATTGACCAGCAGCTCTGGAGACAGGCCGGACACCAAAGTCATGGAGTAGTCCCTGCAGGCAGCCTCTGCCCGGCCGTGGCTGGTCTGTACCGTGTGGGGAAGCAGCAGTGGAGTGACCTTTGTGCTGCCCAGCAGGGGCCGCAGACGGGGGTGGTGTCTTGGTGCCCCAGTTCTCTATTCTGTAACAATAGACAGAGCACAGAATTCTCCTCATAGAGTTGTTTTGGCGAGTGGCTTTCTCAACATGAAGCAGGCAGCAGAGAGCTTGGCACAAGTAAGTACTCGAAAATGTTAGGTAGTATTACTACATACACTATAAAACACCCGATGCTCTATAGTCAAAGCAATGCCCGTTAAAACTGTAACTCTGCCTCACCAACATGGGAGAGGGCCATTGTGTGAGGTCCTCATGCCACGTGCCAGGTCCACCGTACTGGCAGATTGTGAGGCAGAACTCCAAGGCAAGCACTAACCAAGCAAAGAAAACAAAAAGGTAAAGCTAGTGAGCAAATGGAGGAGATAAAAAGGAATCATAAATACACAATTAATGCACAAGGAGGCAGAGAAAGAGGACAGGGGAGACAGAGTCAGAAGGCAAAGAAAACAAGCATCAAGACTAGAGTCAGCAACACTACGGGCGCCTGGGTGGTTCAGTTGAGTGCCTGACTCTTGATTTCGGCTCAGGTCATGATCCCAGGGTTGTGGGATTGAGCCCTGCATGGGGGCTTAGTGCTGAGTGTGGACCCTGCTTAAGATTCTCTCTCTCTCTCTCTCTCTCTCTGCCCCATCCCCTGCTTACACACTCTCTCAATGAAATGAAATGAAGTGAAATACAGGCAGATTAAGTTAAGAAAAAGACCGGAGGCAGCACCACCGTATCAATGATCACACTGAATGCAAACAGTCTAAAAGCTCCCACATAAAAGGCAGAAATGGTCATACTGGGGACAAAAGCAGAGCCAGCCTTGCCAACTGCATGCAATCCACTTTAAATGGGACGATGGAGAGGTTAACGGTCCACGCAGAGAACAGCAGACATCATGCTCCATCCGTCTGAACCCCTCTCGCCACCTGGGCCCTCTTCTCTGCCGTCGGGACCCTTGGGAACACGCGGTGACATGCACCCACGTGGCTCACGCATCACCCAGGACCTGACTTTTTGCTCACTTTAAAAAGGGTGCAAAGCGAGGGCATTTTCGGGGGATGAAACTATTCCGTGTGATATGGGAAATGTCATCTTATGGTTGGCACGCCCAGAAGGAGGGAGCCTCCACGTAAACCGTGGGCTTCAGCTAACAATAGCCGATAGGTACCCATTCAGCGATCGTCACAAATGTGTCACACTTATAATATGGTAACCACAGGGGGAGCGGGGTGGGGGCAGGGGGCTGGGGCTCTACCTACTAAAAACATCATTAACAACAAAAGCCAACTGGGAAAAGATGGTGCAGAGGATCTGAGGACTGGACGAGGTGCGAGCCTGACGAGCAAGCCGACGAGCACCCGGGGGGCGGCCCACGGATGGCAGAGCCCCTTATCGCCAAACAGCTGATGGACTCGTTGCCAGGGTGCCTGGTAACTCCACAGTGGCTGAAACGAGCTTCTAGAAACTTCCAGTCCCAATTTGGCCTTGTGTCGCCTGAACCTCCGTGCTTCTGCGCACACCAGCGTCAAGGTGCCCAGAGACTCAGCCGGATGGGCCCTAACAGTGGTCTCTGTGGGACGATGTAGAAGCAGGTCCCGCCCCAGCCCCGAGATATCAGCCCCTCCCCCCCTCTGCCTCACCCTACTCTGCTCCTCAGCCCCCAGCAGCCAGAGGTGAGAGCTTGGAAGCAAGACTCTGATGCTGTGTGAGGCGGGGCCAGTCCCTCACCCTCTCTGTGTTCAGGTCTGATTTAAAAGGTGGCCCTGGATCACAGGGTTCAGGAGGAGAGCATGTGGTCAGCGTATTTCAAGAATTTGACAATAGGTGCCCTTTCTCTTGGTAGCTCATGTGCTGTGGTTGGGGTGGGGCACAGACGGCGGGCAGGGCACCTCCCAGAGAGATCAGGAGACAAGCCGACGCGTCCCTGGCTGTGTTTGTTTGCCGAAGCTGCCGTAGCCAACAGCGTAGACAGAGGCTCATATACAGGACGCGTTGTCTGTCCTGGTCCGTCCTGGAGGCTGGAGCCAAGAGCAGGCCGGGGCCCCCCGAGGCCTCTCTCCTTGTGTGTGGACGGCCGCCCTCTCCCCACGTCCCCACGGGGTCGTCCCTCGGTGAGTGTCCGTGTCCTGATCTCCTCTTCTTCTTTTTATTTTACGTTTATTTATTTATTTTTGAGAGACACAGAGTGTGAGCAGGGGAGGGGCAGGGAGAGGGAGACACAGAATCGGACGCAGCTCCAGGCTCCGAGCTGTCAGCACAGAGCCGGACGCGGGGCTCGAACCCACAGACCACGAGATCATGACCTGAGCCGAAGTCGGACGCTTAACCGACTGAGCCCCCCCAGGCACCCCGATGTCTTCTTCTTACAGGGACCCCAGTCACATGCGATTGGGACACACTGAAATGACCTCATGTTACGTTAATATCCTCTTTCAGGACCCCATCTCCTAATGCAGTCCCGTTCTGAGAAATCGGGGCTCAGGACGTGACCATGGGAATTTGGGGGGCACATTTGTGCTCACAACACCAGTGAGTTCCTAAAATAGGCCCAAGGAGTTGGCCCCACGAGGGAGGTGGCAGGGAGCCACAAGGCGTGAGCCCAGGCGGGTAAGGGTCCGGGTGGGCGGGGCTCCTGCAAGGCTCGGTCCTGGGGTGGGGGTGGGGGCTGCAGAGATGACAGAGTCCTGGGGCAGCCGGCCCCTGACTGCTTTCTCCCCCGTGTCCACATCCTGTAAAGCCGGCACGCGCTCGCTCGGGCGTCCCGGGTTTTCGTAAAGACTCAGTGGGCTAAGGACGCAGAGCGGACCCCACGTCCTAGGAGGAGGCGGGGTCCTCAGTGTTACCTGGGGAGCAGCCAAGGCAGGAGGGCCCGTGCGTGGTCGTCACAGACAAGCCCGCCCGTTCCCCGCCTCCCCATCACCACCGTCACCACGGTAGTTCTGAGACACGGAGCCGCCGCGGCTGTCTGGTGTGTAGGTGTCGGGGTCGGAGCTGGCTCAGGCCGCCGTGTTCCGAGCGCCGCCCGGGGCCTCCCTCCACGAGCCCCCTTGTTTCACAGCCCTGTGGGAGGGGCCCATTTCACAGAGCAGACAGCGGAGGCTCAGAGGCTAAACGCCACTCCCGGGTCACTGGGCTGCTGGTGAGCGCAAAGAGGGGGGTCTCCTGGGTCCGGCGCGGTTTGCCAGGGAGGGGAGGGAGGTCTAGGGAAGGGAGGTCTGCGCCGCACGGGGCCCCCTGACACCCGAGGTGATGGGCCGGCGGCTGCGGGCCTGCTGCCTCTTCCCGCTGCCGGGCCGGGTGCCGCGGAGTGTGTGCTCTGCGCCTACCAAGGGCTCACCCAGCCGGACTCGGTCATTTTGCCCCCACAGCTCCTCCGCCGAGCCACGGAGAGAACTTATTTTAGGAAGACGGGGACCTCCCCCCTGCTTAGCCAGGAATGCGGGCTAATTGTGAAGCCTCTCTCAGTGTCTTTATTTAGCTATTTATTAAACTGGCTCAAACTGGAATTCATGGCCGGGCGGCCTCACGACCCCTCTTGGGCGCATCCGGGAGCACCGCAGCCAATTTGGGCCTGATTAACCGCCCCAGCCCGCCTCGTCCCTTGTGCACACGCGGCTCAAAGCTCCGGGCTCAGGAATGCTTGGCCCGTGGCTTGAAGGCCTGGCTGCCTCTAAAGAGACTGCTTTTGCCTCAAAATCCACGCCCTGGGTCCCCACCTGCCCTGGTCCCCCCCTGCCCTGGGTCCCTACCTGCCCTGGGTCCCCACCTGCCCTGGTCCCCACCTGCCCTGGTCCCCCACCTGCCCTGGTCCCCCCCTGCCCTGGGTCCCCACCTGCCCTGGGTCCCCACCTGTCCTGGTCCCCACCTGCCCTGGTCCCCACCTGCCCTGGGTCCCCACCTGCCCTGGGTCTCCAGGCAGCAGCGGCCTTGACCAGACAGTGCAGGCTTCAGACATGTCCCACAACCTGACTTGGTCTCATGTACCTACTTGCCCGCCCCTCTGGGACGCAGGGTCCAGGAAGCCAGGGCCCTCACCTCCCCATTCATCCCGAATCTCTAGGTTCTAGAACGTTGCCGGGCATGCAGCTTGTGCTCCATCAGAAGGCACTGGGCTTCTCCTTCCTGTTTGGAAAGGGAAAGCTTCAGAGACTGGTCCCAGGGACACAGCAGCTCCGGAGAGCAGTTCATGGTAGAAATCAGAGAGATGCCCCTGTGGCCGGTGTCCTCATGGCCTTGGTTCCAGGGACCCAGCCCAGGGCCGCAGCGGGACAACCCCTGGTCCTCCCTCATGCCTCAGAGAGCACTCCTGCCCCCCCAAGGAACCCTGGCAGGCGCTGTAACCTCAACACTTCACACCACGCCCCCCCCCCCAACGGAGGTGGGGAAATCGGAACCCTCACACGCTGCCCGTAAGGACGCAAGGTGGCGCGGCCGCTTCCGAAAACCCTCGGAAATTTCCCTCGGTGATTGAGTGCAGACTGACTGTGCGGACCAGCACTTCCATTCCCGGAAATGAAAACATAGGTCTGTGCGGAAATGTCTACGCGAACGCCCGGCGTGGCGTCATCCAAGGTGGTCCCAGAGTGGACACTCCCCAGACGTCCATCAGGGGACCGAGGGTGGACAAGACGTGCCCCAGCCCCCACACCAGGACAGGGCTCGGCCGTAAAAAGGCAACGTGGGGGGACCTTGACCGCATCCTGCTCAGTGGAAGAAGCCGGGCCCAACGGTGCACGCGGCACGTGGTTTCACGTACACGGCGCGTCCAGGAGAGGCAGATCGGGAGTCGGAAAGTGGGTGAGAGGTTGCCAGAGGCTGGCGGGGACGAGGGGATTGAGGAGGACAGCATGGGGTTCCCTCCTGAGATGACGCAAATGTTCTAAGCTGCGGTGGGCTGCTGGTTACAGAGCGCCAGAATGTTCCAAGGACTGCCGAATCACGCATCTTCCAAGGGTGAGCTGTAGGCGATGTGAATTATATCTCAAAAAAACTATGAACGGAAAACACACAAAAGAGGGAGGTCCCGTCCAGCCTGTCTGCTCCCGGTATACACCCAACTGAAATGCATACTGGCATACGCCAAGAGGCATGTTCTAGAATGTTCTCTGCGGCTTAGGTTATAAAAGCCCGCGCTGGGATCTACTCGGATGCCTGTGGAGAGTTGACAAGTAAGGAGGGAGGCAGGAAGCCGGGTCGTCCCGCCGTGAGAACACGCGGCCCCAAACCCCGCCTGTGCCCGGGGCTGGGTCGGACCGACGCCGAGGTGGTGAGCCCAGACACAGGAGCACACGGGCGACTCCGTCAAACGGAGCGCAGACGCTGGCGACACCAAGGTACGTTAGGAGTCAGGCTCACAGCTAGCTTGGGCGAGGGTCCGTCCGGGTGCGGCTGGAGTCTCGGGGACCGGCCGTATGGGGGTTTTTTCCAGAAAAGCTCCGAGCTGTGTGTGTATGACGTGCCGGGAAATGTTTTGACAAGTTAAGGTCAAAACCAACCACGGATGGCCACAGGGTGGGGCAGAGCGGTGTGCAGGTTTGGGGACCTGGTCCCCCCGCGTCAGGCAGACCCCAGCCCAGCCTTCCCGGATGATTTGGTTGGTGGTGGTTTTCTTGATGAGCAACGGGGCGATGACGATGCCTACTTAGCGGCTGCTCTAAATACCTGCGGGTCACAGGTGAACCAGGGCCCAGTCTGGGGCCGGGACCCTCCTGCGAGGGCGGGATCCTGCTTCCTGAGGTCGGCGGGCTGCCTTCTCAGTGCACAGAGAGGGTAGTGAGCGTGCCGCCCTCAGCCGGATGTGCGCATCCTGGTCCTGGGAACCGGTGGACATGGTACCTTCGGTGACAGCAGATGACGTGAGGCTGGACGGTCCCCAGCTGTGGTGTCATCACAAGGTCCTTACTAGAGGGTGCCGGAGGGTCGGAGAAGGAGACACAACTCTGGGCAACTCTGGGGCGGAGGTCGGGGTGACGAGACCAGGAGCCAAGGAACGCAGGTGGCCTCTGGGAGCAGGGAATCTGCGCGGACAGCTGTCCCTCGGGGCCGCAGGAGGAGCAGAGCTGGGCTAGGGCAACAGGACCTCAGCCTCCAGGGCTGAGAGAGAGCCGCCACCGGGTTTGTGGCCATTTGTGACGGAGGCCGCAGGACACCCCTGTGCTGGGCCCTCCCTTCCCACCTGGGTCAGCCTGGGACACACCACAGTCATGCCCTGCACCCAGGCCCTGTGTCTCATCACACTGGCCGGTGCCCGGCTCCCAGCCCTGACGGTGGCGGGGCCCAAGGGGCGGGTCTGAGGGTGGAGGGGGGCCAGGGGGCGGGTCTGAGGGTGGAAGGGGCCAGGGGGCGGGTCTGAGGGTGGAGAGGGGCCAGGGGGCGGGTCTGACGGTGGAGGGGGTCTGGGGGAGGGCCTGACGGTGGAGGGGGCCAGGGGACGTGTCTGAGGGTGGAGGGGGGTCAGGGGGCGGGTCTGAGGGTGGAGGGGGGTCAGGGGACGTGTCTGAGGGTGGAGGGGGGTCAGGGGACGTGTCTGAGGGTGGAGGGGGGTCAGGGGGCGGGCCTGACGGTGGAGGGGGGCCGGGGGCGGGCCTGACGTGGGGTCCAGAGCTCTGCCCAGGCAGGACCACAGGGCCACAGGGTTCCTGAGTCAGCTGATGTCTCTCCCAGCGCCTCTGCTGCCCCAGCCCCGAGCTTGTGTTTGTCACTCCCAAGGGTCTCCACTGGGACCCCGCGGCCTCCCCCCCAGGTGCTCACCCTGCAAACCCCCCCCCCGTCCCCTCCCTCACCCAGCACACATTCCCGAGGGCCGCTGCGCCTGAGGCTTGCTGTGGTGCTGGGGACACAGGTGAGCAAACAGCTCCAGGGCCCCTCCCAGGGAAGACAGATGTTGATCAGATGGTGACATCTAGACTGTGAGAGACGGGGGAAGGGGGTCCAGGAAGACCTACCTGGGGAGGTGATAATTGAGCTGGGGGGTGTCCTAGGCATGCCACTGAGGGCGACAGAGCAGGGCCCTGTGAGCCAGGGGAGGGGCGGCCAGGGTTCTGAACCTGGTAGAAGGTTCCGGAAGGCTATAAGCCCAGAGATCCCATGCTGGCTGTCCTATAGAGACTGGAAGGGGCGGGGGGCCGGGTGGCACCGGCTGAGCCAGGAGGGGGACCTTGGTGCAGAGCCGGGCTGTCCCCTCCCTGCTCCCTCCTGCCGGCCTATGTGGGGTGGGGGTGGGGCCTGCAGACAGAGGTAGAGCCTGACAGTGGGGGCTCCAAAAGGTGCCAACTCTGAGCTTCCAGAGGCTGTGGGCTGTGGGCTGGGCGGCCCACCCTGCCGCCCCTTCCAGCTCCTCCCCTGCCTGCTCTCGGACCTGCAACCAGGTGCAAATTGGGCCCCGCCAAGGACAAAATGGCCTGATGAGCCAAATGGCATGTTCTTTTTGAGGGAGGCGTCGGAATGGCCCCGGTGCCCCAGGCACGGCGTCCTGCCAAGACCGGGACTCAGAGGGGTGGAAAGTGTTGCGTTTTATGAGCCTCCCCCTCCCCAGGGTAGCTGCCTCCCGACCCTCAGAGCAGGGCCTCAGCCCCCCAGACCTGGCCCCACGCAGGGCACAGAGCTTGGGCCAGCCTCCCCTGAGGCAGGGACTTCACAAGAGAAGGCCCAGGGATTCTCGAAGGCACTAAAAACTCAATTGCTCAGTAAAAAATAACAAACTGGACTCCTGGGTGGCTCAGTTGGTTGAGCGTCCGACTCTTGATTTCGGTTCAGGTCACAATCCCGTAGTCTGTGAGTGCGAGCCCCACGTCAGACTCTGCTGACAGTGTGGAGCCTGCTTGGGACTCTCCCTCTCCCCCTCTTTCTGCCCCTCCCCCTGTCTCTCTCAAAATAAACAAATACACTTAAAAAAAATAACAAACCAATGACATTCTATCTTGAAGGCCTTTTTCAGGGTCTCGAGAGACGCCAGGGAGCGGTAGGGGCCCTACTCGAACAGTTGCCGGTCCTTGCTCCCAGACAGTCCTTTCCCCACTGAAGCAGGTGATCTTTCCAAGCAGAGCCCACCACCTCCAGCCCGGCCACCACCTCTTCCACTGTCACCAGGGCCGGCTGAGCTCCTGTCCCCAGCAGATGCTGTCCCCGGCCGTGTGGCGACTTCGGCCAGCGGGACAGAGCACCCAGCCCGGGACAGCATGGCTCTGGGCCAGTGGGACCATAAGCCCGGAGCAACTACAAGTGCACCTGGGGCTGGGGAGCAAGGAGGGGAAAGGAGAGGGTGGGTGAGGGCAGAGGCCGTGCGGGGCCCGCCCACTGTCTCAGGTCAGACACCTGCAGACCCAGCCCAGAATTCCAGCTGTCACAGGGCAGGGGCTGTGCTGTTGGAGGGCTCCTTGGTGGCCCCAGACTCAATATGTCCCCATTCACTGTGATTGCCACGGCTGTCCCAGCCACCGCAGGGCCAGCTCAGACAACACGTGTTCCCTAGAGCAGCCTGGGCACCCGAGGGACCCAGAGGCAGAGACCTGGCACGCACCCAGTGAGGGAAAGCCACCGGTCTCTGGTCAGGGGAGTCCGAAGACAGGAAACACAGGATCCCCAGGCTCCTCTGGTGGCCCTGAGTGCCCCGCTCAGACCCGACACATAAACGCAGGCAGCAGCGGGCGTGGCGAAGTCCAGCGTGGCCACGTGGAGGGGAGGAGCACGTGTCCGCTTCTGGGTTTCAGGCACAAAGGCTGCAGAACGGGACCCTGGCCCCGCGTTCAAGGGCGGCAGGGGCAGCTGGTGGGGCCTGGGAACGGTGGCTGAGGGACAGTGAGAATCCTGCCTGACCAGCACCTGCTGAAGTCCCCCAGGCAGTGACTCCCCATCTCTGTGACTCAGCGCCTCTGTCCATAACCTGGAGACAGAGGTCTTATGGTATACAGTGGGCTACACACACAGATTATATGCCACATGTATACCGCTGACCTTGCCATCGTGAGGACCGCCGGAGCCAATGCAGGTCAATCGTCAGAGCAGTGCTGGGCCGCAGACACGCTCGGCGGCATTCACACTCGGCTTACGCTTCCTCTTCCGGAGGCTTGGAAGGAATCCCCGATAACTGATCTGGTCCGGGGGAGACGGGGAGCAGAGAGGGAATCGGGGGCGTCTCTGCTGGACACCAGGGCTTCTGTAGGCAGTCAGGGAGCAGGAGAAGCAAAGGCCTGGAAGCACGCTCTCGGGGAGCAGAGTGTCTGGGGGCAGCTCCTGCAGGGCTTTGAACTTTGCAGAGGAGTTTGTGCCTTTGTGCTGTAGGTAGAAGCAAGATCAGATCAGCCTCCTGGAAATATCACCGAAGACGTCGTCATAGAGCGTGTGTGAATCAAGGAGCCCTGCACCCCATGAGGTCCCAAAACGGTCACTGGGGAGCCCCTCCAGGTGCTCCCAGCCCGAGGCCCAGAGGGGCCCGGAGGGCCGTGTGCAGCCTCAGGAGACCTTCCCTTCGTGCCTTAGACCAGCCGACTTCACTTCCGCCCCAAATCCACCTCAACAACCACGTGGGACCTGGGCACCACCAGCTGGGGCCCTGCTCCTGAAATTCCAGAGACTTCCCCGCCCCAGGCTTGGCCGGATGCGGGACACGGGGTGGGACGCGAGGCGGAGTTTTCATCCAGGCCCGTGGGGCGGGGTGGGGGCTGGAGGGCCCCCACCCCTGGAAGTCACCCCTGACCCTGCCATGGGGCTGACGCTGGCCGAGAGGTCTGTCTTCTCCGCAATCCGCTTCCGGACATCCATTCTTCAAGCAAATGGTTTTGATTTTACAGGAAGCGGAGCAAGGGGCTAATCTGAGTTTAATTTTTAAAGCCAGGCCTTTGATTTCAAACATTCATTTGAGTAATTAATGCCTCGGAGTCTGGGGTCAGAATGCATCCCTGCTTAGCTCGTCTCTCCTACATCCAGCGACAGACCTCAAGTCACTTGGTGTATCCAAACCATGAATTTATACCAGCTGGAATGTTCCGAGGGCCCAGAGCAGGCACCCAAAGGGACTTCAGGGAGCTCTGCGCCGAGGACCATTACACCCGACCTCCGCGCATGCGCGGTCCCCGGGACCAAGGCAAGCACTGCCCTCTCCGTCAGTGTCCTGTGTTCACACAGCGGTCCTCGTTCCCAGAATCTGTGGGGACAGAATGCTCTGGGCTTTGACACGTTTTGTTTTCAAACTCAGACTCCATTCAATCAACAAACATTTATTAAGCGCCAACTGTCTGTCAAGCACTAGGGAGATGCTTGGAGGGCCACCGTCTTCCAAAGGAGAAAACGCACAGGACACACACAGGGCATGAGTGTGTCTGAGCCCTGGGGCGGGAGAGCATCTCAGGGCAGGGCCGGCTCTGTGGGAAGATGACCCTCGGGAGGACTGTGAAGGGGGGGGCATGGAAAGTACAAGTGAGCCTGGGGGGCCTGGACGGGCAGGCAAGGCCAGGGGCAAGGGCGTGGAGCTGACAGCGCATCGCCTCCCGAGCTGGGTCTGGGGAGAGATTCTGGAAGGCTCTCCATGTATGAGTTCCTGGGGGAATATTTTTTTCTTTCTCCTTTATTTTTTCCCCCACAAAGCTCAGGATGAATCTACGCCCTGGATTCAACTTGAACCTGCTGGCAGGCCTGTCTGTCCGTTCTGATGCGATTTCATGGCTGTCGCGTACACACGGCTGGCGCGGCATCTCAGGGCCCTGGCCTTGCACGGCGCTGCGTGGGGGCTCTGACAAGTGCAGCTCTCAGTCTCCGGGGGGAACAGAGACCCGGGGCAGCGCTGGCGGGTGTGGGGCCCAGACACAACCACCCCCCAGGGACCCTCGGCTGCCGGCGTCCAGTCTGGGTGCCCTGGGACGTCTTCAAGAAGCTAATGTCGAGATGGGGCCCGACCGGACATGATGCTATTCAGAAAAGAGGGAAGAGGAGACAGAGCTGCATGAGGTCCGCACGTAGAAGTTGGTCACAGACGGTTCTCCTCGACAGAAGGGACCAGTGACAAGATCACTGGTGTCCACGAAGCTCCCCGACTAACGCGGCGAGGACGGAAACAGGAAGCCAACGCGTGGCAGAGCTGGTCTCCCTGGATCCCGGGACAGGCGGCAAGGAAGACGTCTGGCCCTTCAGCGGATCCCAGGGTGGCTCTCGGGGCAGCTGGGGGGATCCTGGCCGCCCCCGGAAGCAGGACTCGCACAAGGGGGTCGCTCAGAGCTGGGGAGGTGGCGAGACTGTGGGTGCCGGCAGCCCGAGCTTCTCCTGCTGACCTGCGACAGCCCGGCTGCCCGACCGGCTTAGGGCATCCTTCCGGGCCCCCTGGGGCGCACGCTGCCGTCCGGCCCTCGGCGGGGCTCTGACCTGAGCTCCAACACTGAGCTTCGAGGTCACTGAGCCCCATAGAGTCAGGGGTGATTTCTGTGGGTTCCTGTGTCCTCCCGGCCTCCAGAGCCCTCGACGGGCTTCTGCAGTTTCTCAGAGGCTCAGCTCACCCCGGACCCCTGCTCACAGCTTCATGAGCCGCTCATGGCGGCCCGGACGCCAGGTGGGACCCCGGGCCGCAGGGACACGGGGGAAGCCAGACTCACTCCACGGGGGTCGGGGAGGCTCCCCAGAGAGGGAGCCCGTGAACCGGCCGCCCCAGCCTCCTGCTCTGCGGGGGGGCACTTGAGCCGATGCAGCACCTCCTGACCCAGACGATACACTCCAGACGGTGGAAACTTCTATGCACCTCGCCCTGTACCCGACTCAGGTCCCGTGGTTCATGCCAGCCCTCCACTTCTTAGCTGGCGGCTTGAGTGAGTCAGCCTCTCTGAGCCTCAGTTTCCCCATCACAGGACCTGCCTCGAGGGCTGCGAGCAGGGCCCAGAGCAGGGCCAGCTTGTAGGAAGCCACACTCAGGATTCGGCACCTTCTCGATCACTAGATGCCGGGCCCCACGCCCAGACCTGGGAGCGCGTTGAACGTCACCCACACCGGAACCCCGAGGAACTGCGAGCGCACCGGGGAAAGATCTGAACACGTGATGCTCGCGCTGTGACCAGGGTGGCACAGAGCTGTGACAGGAGGCCCCCCCCCAGCCCCCCTGCTCCGGGCGGGCTCCCTCCCCGGACCCGGAGTCCTGAAGAATAAACAGCACCAGCCGGAGGAGGAGAGATGGGGCTGCTAAGGAAAGGAGACGGGCCTCACTGCTTCCAACACATACGTGCAGAGACATGTGCACAGCACACACACACGTGCACACAAATATGCACACGTGTACATCTGCACAGCCAGGTACACAGGTAGACATGCACATGTGTGCCTGCAACACAGGAATATGCACGATGCACACAGACACGTGTGCACACACACATGCGAGGACACACCTGCACACACGAGTGTGCACTGAGCACACGGATGCGCGTGCACATGAATATGCACGTGTGCACAGACACGAGTGTACACCATGCGGACAGAGACACACCTGTAGAGACGGGGCTCGGAGATGCAGGCACGTGCACACGCACACGGACGCACCTGCCCACATACAGACGCTCACACGCCCACCAGGACCGCACACTCACCGTCAGCCCCAGAAGCCCGGGAGCATCATCAGGGAGAGAAGATCTCCGGGTCCCTGCTCTCAGGTTGTGAACTGACCAAACCCAAACCGAAGCCCCCACAAAACAGCACCATCTGGTGCTGCCAGCAGGACTGCGGGGAGGCGAGAGGCCCCTTTGCTTTGGGAAGGGTTGTCTCTTAGAGCGGAGCTCCCACGGTGGGCGGACCCAGCTGTACCCCGCCCCCCCCCACCGGCGGTGCACCTGTGATCGGCGCTCAGCATCCTTTTACCTGCGAGAGGTGGGCTGCTCTGGTCTGGACCAGCGTTTCCTCCGCTCCCCACCCCCCCTTTGCTGGCTCCTGCCGGGCCTGAGGTCACCCGGGCACCGAGTGAGTCCAGCTCTTCTGGGGATTTTAGGAAACCTCCTCCTTTTCCAGGGCCTCTTGCCTCATCTGTGAAATGGGACCATTATACTGAGGCTCTAGATGTCTAGAGCCACCCTCCTGTCCCGGGGCCTCCCACAAATAGAGTGGGCTGCCCTCCCCCCCCCCCAACGTGAGACCTGAGCCTACAGCTCGCTGGGGGTCCTCACCTGCCAGTTTAGACGTGAGCTAGGAATTAGCCATCAGGGGCTCCCTTGTTCCTCAACCAGCTTTAGTTTCAGTCGGGGGCTTGGGAGAAAGGCAGGGTCTCGGGCCCCACCCAGACCTTCTGGCTCAGAGGGTTTGGGCAGCACCCCTACGTTACCACTCGGCACCCCTCATCTCCTCTGGGCTCCCCCTCTCCCTATGAGAGGCTGAGCTCCGAAGCAGGACTCTGTTCCCCCATCCCGAACCCCGAGCCTGCAGGGATGACAGCTCATAACGACTCAGGGAACAAATGATCGTGAAGCCTTAATGGTAAAAGGAGACATGGTATTTCTCCATGTGCCCGTTCACACCACACCTGCCCGTTCACACCACACCTGCCCCTGTTCACACCACCTGCCTGGCAGAGAGGGGCTAGGACTTGGCTCTGAGAAGGTTCCCCAGGGCCGAATCCTGGTTCTGGTGCTCAGCAGACAGGCAACCCTCCCTGTGCCATGGTGTCCCCATCCACAAAGGGGATTCGTTGGAAGGGTCAATTATAACCCTTGCCAAGGGCCCAGCCCAGCGCCCAGTCAGTAAGTGTTTGTGAGCAGAGGCTGTGCTGGCTTCACACTGTGTTCAGAACCCCCCCCCCCCAGTTCTGCACACATTAACTTCGGGCTCCCAGAGTCCAGGGAGGGGGTCCCGGAGAGGACAAAGCGGGAGGCTGGGTTTTGCAGGCCCACCTAGACCCGGCGTGTGATACGCTGTGACCACGCGCCCCGGAGGCGGCACCCGCTTCACGCATTTCCATAATTGGTTCCACTCCAATTAATCCCCCACTGTCGATATGAACGGGGTCCCTCCCGGGAGAGCGCCACGCGCTCAGGTCCGAGCGGCTTCCTTTCTTCTGGCAAAACGTTAATTTCCCCCGAGTGCCCCTGGAAAGAGGTTTTAGAACGAGGCAGCAAGCTTGGCAGGAATCCGACATCGGCATCAGCCGTCGAGGGAGAGGAGCGGTTGAGACACTTGCTAATTGCCCCTTGAGCCCCAATGTGAGCGTTGAGATGCTTGCAAAAAAGTTTCCGTCCGCTGAGCCTGCACTGGCTTCCCGGCTGGAGGTGCCGTGACAGGGACGCGTCAGGCTTTGCTTTGGGTAAGCGTCCTTCCAGGGTCTGAGAAGAGAAATAACAGGGAAATGTTCTTTTGGACAATCCGACAGTCCTGGGGGGGCTGGTGTTCTAGAGTCATGTCCGCAGAAAGCCAGCTGGGCAACTGAGGGCAGGATGCTTCTCTTCCTGGGCACCTGTGAGGTGAGGGCTGGTCTGCTGCCCCCAGCCCCCAGCCCCCAGCCCTGGTGCTTGGCTGATGGCTCCCCCTTGTCAGAATATGTACAGAGCCAGTTCTGTGGCCTCGGAGTCCTGCATCCAAACCTCCTTCAGGGGCTCCCCAAAGGGGCCAGGGGGTGGGTAAATGCAGGGCCAAGGCACAGCCTTCAAACCAAGGCTCTGAGGTCACGCGCAAACTAGGCTTTTAAAAGTCCCGGACGGGCTGCGTTTGGTGCAGACAGGCCAGGCAACCCCGAGCTGCGTTCTTGCGGTGGGAGCTCTTGGGAAGGCCCAGACCTGGGGGGCTTGGGGGCTACCGGGGCCTCTATGTACTCCGTCAGCCTCCACGACCATGTGAACGGCAGTACGGAGTCAGGACCAGCTCTCCTGACCTGCCCCCAGCTGGCTGTGCCCCGGAGGCTCCCGGTAGAAATTCCGGGTCCCCCTCCCCTACTCAGGAGTCACGGGGAACATTTTGGGGAGTGAAACAGCCTGACCTCCAAACCCTTTCCCACCCTGGAGCCCCCGGGGCCAGTGACTTGGCAAAGTGCAGAGGACGCAGGCCACGCCCAGAATCTGCCCTTGGGCTCCGCTTGGAATTCTTCCGGCAACTTTGATAATAAGCCCGGATAATGTCCCAAGCCATTCGGTGGAAAGCAGATAAGACAGCACGCCCAGGGCGCGCACCTCTGTCACCGAGCACGCGTGCCTCTGTCCACAGAGGATGGTCTGGCTTCCCTGGTGGCCTCAGCTCCCTAGTCCCCGCCAGAGCGCTGAACAAACCCACCACCTGAGTATGCTTTTCAATAATTGCCCTAATTCAGTGTTCTTCCGCCCAGACCGCTGGCCCAGGGTCCTCTCCAAACAGAACTCCCCCTGATGTGAGCCGGACCCACAACAGACAGCGTTCCCCACGGATCCGGGGTGCACTCGGGGCAGCCAGCTTCAGCACCGGTGTTCAGAGCCCTGGCTGAGTCCTCGCAGCCTCACCCCTGCCCCACAGACACCTGCCGTGCCCAGCGTCATTCCCCGGGGTCCCAGCTCCAGGGAGGGAACGTGCCTGGTTGCCAAGGAGAGATGGTTCTAGCTCATGGTGCCGACTAATGGCAGGGAAAGCCCGACAGATAAAGCAGACAATGGACGGTGTCAGCATCCACCGGGAGCCCCTGGGCCACAGGCCTTTGCGCTCCGTCCTGGTCCCTCCCTCAGACCCTCGAGACTGAGAAGTCAGCAAACCGATAGTCACACCAGTACCAGACACAGGTGTCGATCATCAAGCACCTTTTCTGTGCCGGGTTCTTGGCTCTACAGAGTCTTCTGGAATCTTCTCAATGGCCCTAGAAAGCAGGCTCTATTATTGCCCCTACTGTATACAAACTGAGGCTCAGAAAGGTTCGAGCGTCTTCCCGAGTTTAGGAGACCGGTCTGCTGAAATAACCGATGCGGTTATTTTTGGGTAAAATCCTGATTTCAAAGACCAGAACGGCTTCCCCCTCCAGCTCCGCCCCCGCAGCCCTGAGCCCGGCCGGGGACAGGGGTGCGGAGCGGGCCCTCCCTGGCGAATAGCGTCGGCTCCTTGGCACCGAACGCAGCTCTGTCCTCGAGAGTTCAAGCTGATAACGCGCCAGAGTAATCGCGTAATAAAGGTTCCGTAACCGTGCCGTCTGGTACGGACCATAAACCACCGCAGCCCGAGTGCCACCTCCTCCCTCGGCCACAAGCCAGCCGGCTGGTCTTGGCCCAGTGCCCGGTCCCCGCCCGGCCCCCGCCTGGATCGCGGCCCACGGCGCCCATTCCAGGAAGGCACATGGAAGGTGCCCAGCCCCGCAAGGTGAAGGCAGAGGAGGTTAATGACTGAACGCGGGTCACGGTGTCCCTACCCGACAGGACCCGGCCTGCCTTGATCTCGGGGGCGGCATCCTTCGGACAATCAGCCCGAATCCACGGCCATAAACGACGGTCTTTGCGCGCCTGCAATTGCTGCCCCATGGGACGCCGATCGCTGACCCGGTTTGTTTATTTATTGGGAGTATTTTTAGCCTGCACGATTACCCCTGGGATCGCCGACTTTCCTTTTTAATCCTCTGGTTGAACAGAAAGGAAACACAGAGCAGCACACAGGTCACTTGAACTCCGGGGTAACTTTCGGGCAACGCTCAGGCCGCCGAGGTCAAGCTTCCGCCGGCGACAGACCTGCTGCCTCTGGCAAATGGCGCTCAGGCCTCTGGGGTGTGTGAGCTGAGCAGAGCCTGGCCGGGGCCACGGGTCAAGGTGTCTGTCCGGGGACCCACGGAGGGTCTGGACCCACAGGGGGAAGTGATCGGCCCTGGGGCCTCTGGGCCCCAAAGGTGACTGCCTGACCTTCATGCAAGATTGGGTGTGATCCCATACCAGGCTTTTAGAGAAGACCCCCTCCCCCTTCCCGGTCCTGGAGTCCTTGGCTTGAATTCGGTGGTGACCCTGCTCATCTGCTCCCCCGTGCCTCAGTTTCCACATTAGTAAAATGGGGGCCAATGAGAACACCTACTCCAAACACTTGCTCAGAGTGTCCCCGGCACGTGGTAAGTGCTGCAAGGGGCCGTGCGTTGTTGTAGGTCTTAGTTCCAGGGACCTGGATGTCAGTCAAGGTCCTCGTGGAAGGAGGCCATCCACTCCGAGGGGACACAGAAGGCAGAGGATGGTGAAGAATCTGGTTTCTGTCCCCAGGCCAGGAGGGGGCAGTTACAGAACCCGGACGTGGGGCGCTCGGGGGGAGGGGTGTTGACAGGAGCCGTGGCCTTGGGTAGAGGGGGGGACGCCCGTGACCCCCGTGAGCCCCCCTCTCCTTCCACACTCTGACCTGTTCCTGGCTCCTCCCACCAGTTCAACCCACCTGAAACCCACCGGCCAGGCAGCTGGTGACCAGTCAGCCTCCTGGGGCAAGGAAATGGGGGGGGGAGACAGGCCGTCCCAGGGGCAGGGGCAGGCGGCCGTCACCATCTGCCTTCTCCCCCCAGCTGGTGATGTGCAGTTGGAGACCAGACACCGAATCTCATGTAGGTAGGTGCCCGGTGTTTTTTTTCCAGCAAATATTCTTTTTTTTTTTTTTTAATTTTTAAAATGTTTATTTATTTTTGAAGAAGAGAGAGACAGAGTGCGAGCAGGGGAGGGGCAGAGAGAGAGGGAGACACAGAATCCGAAGTAGCTCCAGGCTGCGAGCTGTCAGCACAGAGCCCGACGCGGGGCTCGAACTCACCGACTGCGAGATCATGACCTGAGCCGAAGTCGGACGCTCAACCGACTGAGCCCCCCAGGCGCCCCTGTTCCTGCAAATATTCTTGAGTTTTGCCCCAGGGGTATAGTTACATTACACGTAAGTTGGAGCGTTTGGGGGTTTTGCTTTTAAAATTCTTAGACGGGACCAGAGCCGTGTTTAACCTCTAGGGCTGATTCCGCTCGCTGATGAAGCAAGAACTTTCTGCCTACTCACCCCCAAACCTCGTAAGTTGTGAGGTCTGCGGTCCGTCCGGGGAAAACAGGCATTATTTGTCGTGTGTTCTTTTGGGTGGGGGGGGGGTAATTTCTTCACACCCCAGGGGGTCTGTTCTTGGCTGAATATTCAAAGGAGGCCCCCTGCAGGCCGAGGACTCTCCCGGCCCCCCCGGTCTCCTTGAACTTGGGGCTTCCCTGACCTCGGGGAGTCCCACCCGCACCACGACTCTCGAGGCTGCTGAGGAAGTCACCCGGCTCACTGTCTCTTAAGGGATTTACTGTCCTGTGTCATCTGACGTCCAGTTTCTCGAAACCCATGGTCCCTATATTTTGTGTGGGTTTTAGCCCAAAGGAGAAGGTTGCACGTTATCTTTTTAACTGATGTGAATGAGGCTTTGTCGTCATCCTTCAGTCCTTTACGTTTAATAAAGAGCTTTTTTTTTTTTTTAAATAAACTTTTTTGTTTTGGACAAATTTTAGAGTCAAGAAAGCTTTCTGAGCCAGGAGAGAGTTCCCCGTACGCCCTGCCTCGGTTCCCTCCAGCAGCCGTGCCTCGTCTATCCCTGTAAACACGGGCACCGTGTGCCAAAGCGAATTCAGAACTCTACTCCTGCCCCCGCCATCTGGAGCCAGGAAACGTGTCCCTGCCGTGTTTCGCCGTGTTTCTCCCACGGGTCTGGTTTCAACCTGACAGTTCAGACGTGCATTTGCCTTCCACCCGAGGAGAGAGCCGGAAAAGGGGCCTCGGTCCCTCCCCCTTGCTGTCGCCAGTTTCCACTGCCCGCTTCCCAACGGGGACCCCCTCAAGCCCGGACAGCCTGGGCCGCGCAGTTCACGACGGCAGCCACGCGCCCACCTGCGCCCGTGGGGCGCGTCCACGCGGAGGTGTGGGTGAGTCACTCGCCAGGCCTTGAGGACTTACCGCGAAGGCACTGAGGGTGTAAAGTATGTCACTAGTAATGTTTTGATGTTGGTTGTGTGTGGCCAGGATGACACGTTGGACCCATTGGATTAAACGGGATACGTTATTAAAATCAGCTTCACCTGTTTCACTTTTTGTCTCTCGCGTGGCGAGTAGGAAGTTTCATATTACTCACGGGGCTGCCTGCTCTGGCCACCCTCTGCCATCCTGTCTGGGCCCCGGCCAACCCCACGGGCGCCATCCCCGGGCCGGAGGTGACGGAGCGCCCAGGGGGACTCGGGGAGGAGATGGGAGTCGGAGCCGGCTCCTGACACGGCTGTGAGGTGCAGCGAGCTCCTGGGTGACCGGAGGGGTCAGTGGCCTGCAGGGCGTGTCCCCAGCCACTGCTGGGGTGCCCGGAGGCCCCTGCTGAGTCACCTCCCTGCGCTAAACCACCGGACACTCCCTTCCGTGGCCCGTGGCCCACTTTGGGCAGCCTGGTTAATAAGTTACCTGCCGGTCCTGTCCCCAGGTTACCCAGACCCGGGGGCCCCACACACGCCCGGGAGGTTACCTCCAGGGTCAGGAGAAGGGGGTGGGGAGCTTTGCAAGTGTATCTTTAAATGGGAATGTTTCAGGAAGGAGCCAAGTGAGAAGCGGTAATCACGACCATTCCCCACCCAGAATTAGCTGCCTTGAATGTGTCGGCTTTTTACTTCCAGGCTTTTTATTTAAAAAAAAAAATTTTTTTAACGTTTATTTTAGTGTTTTTGAGAGAGAAAGAGACAGACAGAGCATGAGCAGGGGAGGGGCAGAGAGAGGGGGAGACACAGAATTGGAAGCAGCTCCAGGCTCCGAGCTGTCAGCACAGAGCCCGACGCGGGGCTCGAACCCACGAACCGCGAGATCATGACCTGAGCCGAAGTCGGACTCAGCTCGACCGACTGAGCCACCCGGGCGCCCCTGTGTCCTCTGCTTCTTGCGCCCCCGTGAGAAGTGCTCGAGGCACCCTCGGCGTGCATGTTCACACACACACGTGCTCACACGCACGTGCTCACACAACACGTGCCCGTGAATGATCACAATTTACCAAAGTTGTTCCTGTTGTTTATCGACAATCGAGCGGCCACAACCGGAGCCTCTGCCTTGGGGGGGGGAAGCTGCTCTGGGCGGGTGACCCAGCAGCACGGACCCTAAGGAAGGAATTGCCGCGCGGGGGTCATTATTGGGGGTCATTATTGGCCCCCTCCGCTGGGCGACGCCGGGCCAGCCTGCGAGCCCCCCGCCCCCGGGGCCGTGCTGCTCGAGTCTGTGGTCTGTGTCGCAGCAGATCTCTCCCACCGGGGACAGGTGGGTGGGGCTTTGCCTCCCTGAGGACCTCACTGCCCCTTACCTTGTCCACCTCCCCTTCGAAGAAAGGTACAAAGAGAAAGAAATTCCTGGGGGCGCAGGGACCCCCCAGAGGCCTCACCTCACCTCCACGTGACGCAAACCTCCGAGGGACAGGACTGGGGAATCTGCCGACCTGCGGGGCACTTGGGGGTTCCGCGGCACAGAGTGAGAGCACCGCCCCCGGGCTCTAGGACACGGCAGGCTGTGGGCGATGAATCCAGGCCGCATCTCCTGAAGCTCAGGGCCGGGGTCCTGGGAGAAAAGGGGCTCCAGGAGCCCCCACAACCTCTTACCTGTGGGGTGTCTCTCCCCTCCGGCTTCAACCAAAGCTCCACTTGCTCAGCGTCCGGAGGTCCCGTCCCGTCCCCGTGTCCTCCTTTCCTGGGGGGAGGCCACCAGCCCCTTCCTCGTCCCCGTGGGCCGCCCTCCCCCCCCCCCCGCCCCGTCCTGCTCCAGGCCTGCTCTTGAGGTCAGCGGTGGGGAGTGTCCTCTGTCCCGGGGGGCTTTTGCGGAACCTTCGGGGCCACACGCTCTCCTTCCTAAGGACTCCGAGGTCAGAGGGGCCGGCGGAGACCAGGCGCCTGGGACAACAGACGCCAGGGTCCCACGTTGTCTGAGCCGCGGGACCCAGCCGCCCCGAGAGCCACTTTCTTGCAACCCAGAAAAAAACCAAAAATTACAACACAGCCCCAGACACCGAGCCCACGGGGCTCTGAGCCTCCCCACCTACCATTAATGTCGCCGGTTTTCAGGTGGCCCCGTCCCCAGCCCCGCGGCCCATCCGGAGGCCTGCACTCGGCCCCTCCGGCTGGCCCGGGCCGCCCACCACCCTGCCCTGTCTTATCTTGTGCGAGGCCAGCCGGGCGTCCGCGGCCCCCGGGCCTGGTGCTGGACCAGGTTTAAGGGGCCGGGTGCTGCTGCCAGCTTATCCGGCTGTAAAGGTCCTGCCTTATCTCCAGCTGCCTCTCACTGCCAGTCACCGGTTTATGCTTTTACGAGGCCGGTGCGCTTCCCCCGAGGATTCTCCGAGGTGCCTGGCGACGGGGGCGACGGGGGCGACGGGACTCCCTCCTCCTGCGGTGCCGGGCCCCTGGCCAGCCCTGCGCGGCGGCCGCACGGACCCTGCGTGGCGGGGGGTGGGGGGTGGGGGCAGGGCTGGAGGCTGTGCGGGGCAGGGGCAAGCCAGGGTCATCAGCCCCTGGTGACAAGGCCATGGGGGGGGTGACACACCCTTTCTTGTCCCCCCTACAATCTCTTGCCCCTCAGAGCCCGCTCTCCACTGTTCTGCCCGCCCGGGTGGGGACGGCGCTGGGTCTGGAGCTGGGGTTAGGCCCTTGCTCTGTGCCTTCACTGTCCTCATCTGTAAAATGGGCATGAGACGCTGAGCCCCCCACCCTGCAGTGTGACCGTGGGGAACCACGGGAGGTGGCAGGGTCTGGGGTCCAGCTGGCATCATGTAACCCACGGGGTGCTGTTTATAGAAGGTTCTAGGAGCCGGGTCCGTGATCCCTCCTCGAAGGGTGTGTGCGCTCTGAGGGGGCTGGCAGGGGCGAGGCTGAGCCCCACGGGTGCGCATGCTGTCAGGGGAGAGGTTCCGAACTCTGGTCTTCTGGATTCATCCGTTCAACAAACATCCACCGCGTGTCTACGCGTGGGCAGCGCAGGGGCTGAAACAGACACAGCCCCTGCGCTCCAGTGCAGCGTAACGAGACGTAGACGTACGGCCCGTTGTACAATGATGACATCCAAGCAGGAAACTTCCGGAGGGAATGGGGATGAGCATGTTTGGGGAGGGGACGGAGCCTCCGTTTTCAGCCGGGTGGCCAGGGAAGGCCCCACCAGGCAGATGTCATCTGAGTTAAGACCCAAAGGAGATGGGGAAGTGAGACATGGAGATCCTGAGAAGAAAGCACCAGACAGCTCGTGGCACGTGCAAAGGCCCTGGGGTAGAAGCCTGGTGTGTGCAGAGCACAGCCAGAGGGTTAACCGGAGGTAGGGGATCAGCGAGAAGGTCAAGAGAGGGACTCAGGGAGGTTAGGGACCAGGGTATGGACTTGGTTTTGACTCTGGGTGGGATGGGGCCCGGCGCGTTTTAAGCCCAGGAGAGGATGATGTAGAACAGCCCCCCTTATGTACGGCAGATGCGCTCCAAGCCCCCAGCGGATGCCTGAAACCGCGGGTGGTACTTGACCCCACGGGTACTGTGTTTTCCCTGTGCGCTCACGCCGCCGCCGCCGTTTAATTCATGAACTAGACGCAGCAGGAGATCAACAATAATAAAGGGGGACGATGATAACGATACACGCTAATAAAGGTCGCGCGCATGTGGTTTCTCTCCCAGAACGCCCCGCCCCCGCCCTTCTTCCCGTGCTGGCGTGAGAGGGCAGAGTGCCCGCGGGACGAGGGGCAGGGAGGGCACCGACGCAGGCGTCCTGGCGGAGCGTTCGGCTGATGCGGCGCGGGGCCGTCTTCCAGAGAGGAGCTGTCACACCGTCCGCGTGGGAGGGGAGGCGCGGGGAGCGGCGTGGCGGGAGCACGAGCACCCCCCCGAGTCCCACCGGGGGCCACTTTCTGTGGATCCCTTCTCCCCTGAGGTGCGCACATTCCCACCTTTGGGATGGGGAAACCGAGGCGCAACGTGGCCACAGAGCCGGGACTCGAATCCAGAGCTGGCGCCCTTACTCAGTGTGGACCTGAGCAGCCGTTCCCTGGTGACGGAGAGGCGTGTCCTGTCAGCATCCGGAGGGACTCACCGTCTGCCGTCACGGAGGCCCGGTCCCTGCCCCGCACGAGGGGACGGCGCAGCTCAGGGCTCTGCAAGCTTTCTGGAAGGGGCCGGGCAGGGGAGACTTTCGTCTTGGTCGCATCCACGCGATGTCCCGCCTGCGGAAGGAAGGCAGACGCAGGAAGGTCAGCGCATGGACAGTTGTGTGAGAGGAACACTCACCGATGGACACCGACGCCCGACTGAAATTCGTGTTATTTTCACATGTCCTGAAATCGTATTCTTCTTTCGATTTTTTTTTTTTTCCCATTAAAGATGGGAATAGAGGGGCGCCGGGCTGGCTGTGTCGGTGGAGCACGCGGCCCTTGATCCCGCGGTTGTGAGTTCGAGCCCCACGCTGGGTGTGGAGATTACTTAAAAAATAGAATCTTAAAAGAGAATAGTGAAACGGAATAAACAGCCACTCTTTGCTCACCGAAAACAGGCAGCAGGCAGATCCGACCGGGACCCAGACTGGCCCTTTGGTGACAGGAAAGAGGCGGATGTAACGCTGCAGGCAGTGCTCCCGGGGGCCCCTTCTGGCCGGGGCCTGGGGGTGGGCAGGGGCTGGCCTCCAGCTCAGACTCACCCAAGGACCCAGAGGTCAGGCCCCAGGTCCTGGCCCTTCAGCCCCGTTGCTCTTGCACCTGACGATGACCTCCTGGGGGTGTCGGTTTCTTGCCACGTGCAGGGGACTGCGCTGTGCGCCCCCCGGCCCCCTCCCCATTTCATCTCTGTCCCCCCTCTTGGATTTCGTAGGAGGAGGTGTAGCCCATTGAACCGTATCCCACTGGCCCCAGACATACGTCACGTCTTGACCCCCAGAACCTCAGAGCGTGACTTTATTTCCCGTAAGCGTCTGTGCAGACCATCCCTGGTGAGGCCGGGCTCTAAATCCAATGACAAGTGTCCTTACAAGAGACAGAAGGGGAGAGAACACAGAGAGCAAGGGCCACGTGGCCACGGAGGCAGATGTGGTGACGCAGCCACCAGCCCAGGGACGCCTGGAGCCCCCAGAAGTTGGAAGAGGCAGCGAGGATCCTCCCCAGAGCCTCTGGAGGGAGCGCGACCCTGAGGCTCCCCTCTGTGCCCAGGGGCAGCCACCTAGGGGCGCGTCTTCCGTGTAGGCAGCCCGCCCTCCCGCCACCTCCTGTCCCTCTCCCTTCCGCCTCCCTGCTCCTGCCCCCGGGGTCCCCGCTGTCCCATCACTGGCTAAGACCTCCCTCTTCGGAGTGGGGACCAATGCCGCAGGCCCCCTAGCTGTGCTCCACAAGCTGAGGGTCCCTGCCACCACCCAGGGTGCCACCACCCAGGGACTCACCCCCCGCCCTGATGGGCTGCGTGCTTTCAGCTGAGCCAACTCGCTGCTCCAAGACTCATCGCTTGCTCTGCACAGTGGAGCCCGAGGAGAGTCCGTGAACGAGGCCGGATGTCCCACGGACGGGGAGCTCATTCCCACGCACGGCCAGCGCAGGACCCGGGGCCTCGACAGCAGCCCCTGGGTTGACTCGCACTTTGAAATCGGCCCCGGCGGGGAGCTGACCGCCTCCCTCAGGGTGACATGGCTTTGGTTGGTGACGATAACCAGCAGGTTGCCGAGAAAGGCGGTGCTCGGCCCTGCCGGGCGGCGCCTCCAGCTAGTGGCCCACGGAGCTGTAGGCAGCAGGCGGGCCTAACAGAGCTTCACGGTCACCGGGCGTCTTGCTCCCAGCTGGGCCCCACTCCCACCGCAGCGAGGCCCCAGGCCCCACCTTTCCAAATGAGCCTTTGAGGGGAGAACCAGAAAGGGGTGCCTCTAACTGACCTAAGATCCCCGCAGGGCTTCTGGGACCCCCCCTCCAAACCTGTTTCCTGCCGGGAGCCAGACAGAACAGACACTCTGGCCCGTTGTAGAGATGAGGAAACTGAGGCTCAGAGGGGTTCTGGATCTAGATGGGACTTGGCAGAGGCTGGACTTGAACCCGGGTCTCTGAGCCCCATTCCCTGGCCCTTCCTGGTGCACCCTTCTCCTGCCCGCACTGCCCCCAGTGCAAGTGCCTGGGGTCCCCCGAGGCCCATGCTGCCACCTGTGTGCCGCCACGTCCGGCCAGGCCCAGCTCCTGGTATCCCAATGTCCGCCTGTTGCCCAGTCTGGAAAGGGGCCAGCCCTGGCCTTCCCTCGCACCTGGAGGGTCAGGGGCTGGGACTGGGGGGCCGCTTAGCAGGACCCCCCAGATGGTGCGGCCCGGAGGTCCGGAGGGAAGGAAGCCCCTGGCCCTACGCCTGGCAGTGAGGAGAAGGGCTGCCACCCTCTGGGTCCCCAGCCCCTTTGGCTTGTCCCTGAGAATGAGGGGGAGGGGACACTGCCCGGCAGAGGCAGCTAACCCACCTCTCGGAGGATCCAGTGCAGTGAGACTGCGGACAAGTCTGTGAGTGACGGAAGGAGCACGGAGGAGCCGCTGTCCTGGCCGCCGGGTCCCCAGGCAGGCACTGCCCCCTGGAGGGCAGCCTCAGTGGCACGAGCGTCTCCGGGTGCCGCTCAGGCCGGGAGGGGCTGCTCCAGGCACACACACCCCCCACCCCTGCCCCGGGGAACTCCGGTCCAAGCAGGGGCCCTGCTGGAATGTGTCCCGGGTTGGGGGGGGGGGTCAGCTGATGCCCAAGAGACTCATGGGTTCCCCAGAGCCCCTCTCCAGGGCCGGTTCCTCCAGGGGCGCCGGGCGACATCATCCATTCACAGACCAACAGAATGTGCTCACCTCTGTGCCTGGCGCCGGGCCAGGTAGAGGGGCCAGAAGAATGTCCCCTTCCTGCGGCTCTGGGTCCTGGGGACCCACAGGGGCTGGACTCACGCGGGAGCCAACCCCCTCCGGCCCCGGGGCAGAAGTGTGGCTTGGACCCCAAGGCCTGGGCTCCCCCAGCTTCCCCTTCCTGCATCTGGGATGGGGGCCGGGAAGGCCCAGCTAACAGAACAAGCCCTTCAGAGCATCTGCCGTGGGGACAGAGGACACAGGGGGCCACCCGTACTCTACTGAGCACAGCAGCCCCGACGGCGAGGGATTCCCAGCCCGGGCCTCCGCCTCCTTCCAGAAGCAGGCCGGCAGCAGCCAGGGCTGTTCCTCGCGGGGAACAGGCTGATCTCCCCCTGAGGACAGCCGGGCCACCTGCTGAGCTCCGGAGCCCCTTGGGGCAGCACCACGCGCTGCCCCCAGCCAGCGGTTCATCTCCCTCTGCTGGTCCAAGACCGGCCAGTCGACAGCCGTGGGACTGGGTGAGCGGCTCGGGGGGCTGTTGGAGCAGAGGGTCCCCGGAGACAGCAAGCCAGGGCCCGCAGCGGGACACAGCCCCCCAGACTCTCCCCTCTGGGCCCCCAGCCGCCCGGGG
This sequence comes from Cryptoprocta ferox, assembly GCA_028646485.1. Taxonomy (NCBI): domain Eukaryota; kingdom Metazoa; phylum Chordata; class Mammalia; order Carnivora; family Eupleridae; genus Cryptoprocta; species Cryptoprocta ferox. Next base: position 3,180,322 of record CM053575.1, on the reverse strand, counting down.
CCGGGGCTCGCTGTGGCCCCATTTTCCAGGAGAGGAAACCGAGGCCCCGGTGGGCACTCATGGGCTGGCAGGGGCCTCCTCGGCCGCCTCCCCTGCTGGGCGGGGCCAGGGTTGGAATTTCCAGTCGCTCCCCACCTTCGAGTGGTGTCGCCGGCCGGGCGGGGCCGGGCTGGGAATCTCGCCGGGGTTCCACACCCACCCGCACCTGGTATTTTTATTCCCATGTGAGTCCGATGCCAGGACGTGGTTAAAGCTCACGGCCCCACCGTTTCCGTCCACGGCCGGGGTCAATGGATCCCTTATCTGGCGCGATCTTATCTGCGTGTCCTCGCCGGCTCTGGAGCTGGCTCCTGGAGGTACAGGGGGCCCAGGTGGGCAATCACGGGTGCCAGTCATTGACCCCAGGGGTGGGGCGCCCGCCTGGGGACCCGCCTCGGCCCCCTCCCCCCAGCACTGCCTTTCCCTCTTGCTGTCACCTGCTTGCTCTCTTCAGCCCTGGGACGCGACAGGCAATGAAATGGAGTCAGAAAAAGCAGAAGCAGAGCGGGGAGGGGAGAGGCGGGATGACAGCAGGGAGTTCTTCGGGCCCGAGGGAGTGGTTTGAACCCCTGGTTACACCAGCTGGCTCCGAGCTTCCTAGCAGACAAGGCAAAAGGGAAAGAAGTTGGGGGAAGGTCGAGGTGGCGCAGGAGACTGGTCTGAAGGACCGAGCCTAGAACTAACGCTCACTCCCGTCAGCCTCCCCTGCCGTGAATCTTCCTCTTCAGGACGAGTGTGACGGAGCGAACGTCACATTCCACGGCGGTGTGTGTGTGCGCGCCTCTGAGGGTCCGTTCTTCGATCCTTCCGTTCAGCAAACACCTACTGGACACCCCTCCGTGCAGGCCCGTGTGAGTGCTGAGGAGACAGTGGTCGGCAAGACAGGCCTGGTCTCCGCCCTTGGGGACGGGGTCGCCACTCCCGAGGGCCCCAACCATCTCGGGGCAAGATGACAGCAAACAAATAACAAAGAAAAACCATGGCGCGTCCTCAGACATTCGACGCAGCTGTTCCTCGTGCTGGAGCAGCCAAGATTCCCCGCACATCCGGGGGGGGGGGTGACAAAGAAGGAGACAAAGGGAAGGGGACAGGTCCCGGACCTGCGTGGGGACGGGGGCGCGAGCGGCTGGAGGCCGGGGCTGGAGCACCGCGACGGAGCAGGGAGGCGGGAGGCGGAGAGGCGGCCCGGAGGGGCTGGACCCGGGGGCACGGGAGATGGCGGGCAAGACGGGGGCCACTTGCTTGCGGGGCCTTGGCCGACCGTCCGACCCCCCTGCCAAGAGCCGCGCGAGGCTTCCGGGGACAGTGGCTGGGTGCTCGGGTCGGGGCCCGGGACGTGCGTGCGGAGCGACGCCCCTGCTCTGTGCTCACGATCCCGTGTGTCCCCAAGCCTCAGGCCCCACGCGGGCTCACGGCCTCGGTCAGGAGCGTTCTGGAAATGAAAGGAGGGGGCAGGACAAGGGGGCCGAGCGCTTCCCATTCCCGCTCTTGGGAACCCTAGGAGGTGTGGGGGGTTGGGGGACTGGGAGGCTCCGGGGCTGGGGAAGGGGAGGGCGAGACGCCGAGGCGTGTGAACAACCGCAGGTGCCTGTCCCCAAATCCTGTGTCATGTGAAAGCCCGGTTCCAGTCGGGAGGAGGAAGCAAGTGGCTACGGAAGGTCAGATTTGAAAAGCAAATTGTGTTCTTGCAGGGATTTCAGTCTCAAGGCTGGGTTTTCGACAGAAAACCTACTTTTGCCAGGTCAGAGAAAATGACGGCCTCCACCAGAGCTGCCGGAGGCCTACTCACTGCCCGGCTCCTCACCGTGGCCCCCAAGGATCCCCTCCCCCACCGCACTCTGGCCCCTGCCCCCCTCTCCACCATCTCACACCCCGTCTGCACCAGCCACACAGACTTTATTGCTATTCGCCGATGATGGCGGCCTGTTCCCTGCCACAGGACCTTTACACTTGCTGTTCTGACTAGCTGGAACGCCTTTCCTCCAGAGCTTCAGTATCAACCGCGTCCGCCTCGCAGTCTCCACGACACTGTGTCAGGAGTGACTTCACTATTCGAGGCCATTCTCTTCTCTGTAACCAGGGCCCAGCACATAGTAAGACTCAGTACGTTTTCTTTGAACAAAGACACGAAACATTTGTCGTTACATTTTTAAGGGCCCCAAAGGACACAAACGCAGCAGTTCCCAGACTGCTGGGTTTTTACCTGCTCCCCCCACGTAGGGGTGCCCGCTCCTCGCCTCTCCGCACTGTGGCCAGCTGGGCTCTGAGGGACACAGACTGTCACCTCCAGCCCTGGCTCTGACCGTGGGACCCGGGAGAGACACCCCAGCAGCTGCTGCTCCAGGGTCAGTTTAGTTCTTTCTGGAAAATCAGACTCACCTCTGGGGGGCAGCATGGTGTCATGGGAAAAAGCCCAACTGGCTTCAGGTGACCTGGGTCTGGGTCCTGGGCCGGGGACATCGGCAGAGTCACTTCCACTCCGAGCCGCAGTGTCCGAACCTTCCACGCCCGGTGGCTGTGCTCGACGGTGGGGGGAGGCGGTGGGCACGGACGGCGGGGACCCTGTGGCCCGGAGACACTTTCAGACAGACTGGGGAGCGTCGCCGGCCGTTTTGCTCCCCGGACGCTGAAGTTAAACATTCTAACGGTTATGGGAAAAAAGGCCACAGTTTAAAAATAGGAGGAAACATGTCCAAAAAGGAACGTTCTATTATTCTCTCTGGTTGCTCTTGGCAAGCTCCGGCGGGGGGAGGAGGAGAGGGCGGGAGCTCACCAGCCAGAGCTCCTGGGGGGCTCCTGGCCCTGAGCCCCCAGCCCCCAGCCTCGGCCCCTCCTTGGGCCGCCGAGGGCGGGCACAGCTGCCCGCCTCCTGGAGGGGGCGGAGGCTGCCTCAGTTTCCCCACAAGGCCACCTGGCCGCCCCTGGTCAGCCCCCTCCCCTCCTCGCTCTGCTCTGGGGTCTTGGTGGAGAGGGGCTGGGGTCCCTCTCGATGGCCTTGGGGTGACATGAGCCCTGGGGACAGTCCCGAGCGGCCTGTCATTTGGAGGATGCCGACCTGGGAGTTTTCTATGGCTGCTGTCACAAAGTAACACAGGAACACAGTGACAGAGGAACAGATGACCCGGGGGGGACGAGTGCTCTGTAACAGCCCCGGAGGGCAGGGGTCTGGGGGCAGCACCTGCCGACCTTTGTCCCTCTGTCTGGCCTGGCGCCCCTGTCCTGTCTTTCCGATGACGCTCACACGCCTGCCCGCCTCAGGAGGACCCCGTGATTACACGGTCACCGGGACAATCCGGGGTCACCTCGCATCTCACAGCCCTTGAGTCAGTCACATCCGAAAAGTCACGCTACCCACGCAAGGCCACGTATTCACAGGTTCTGAGCATCGACGTGTGGGCATCCTGGGGGCGGGGCCGCGGTTCTGTCTACACAGCCGGCGCGCAGGCGCTGACTGTGACCCTGTGCTGCACGCCAGAGGCCTTGCTGGCCTGAGGACACACACCGGGCTGGGGAGGCGGCTCACGGGGTTCCTGATTCTGGGGGAAACTGAGGCCCAGTAAGCCAGGACTTGCTTCGCGTTTTCCGTTTCTCCCATTTTTCAGGGAATGACCTGGGCGTTCGTGCAGGGTGGCTCCTACCCCCGGAGATGTCCCCAACGAGGCCCCGGATCCCCAGGGGCCCGGACCACGGAGGCCAACAGCTTAGTGGCAGGGCCACCCTCTGAGGCTGGTGTTTGGGACAGTCACCCCACCCGCGAGCCTCGCTCAGAAGTTCCCCCGGCCTTTGAGGGTTTGCTGCAAAGTTGCCTCATGGCAAGTTCGAACTGGGGACCTCGG